>OZ007588.1:17505025-18705025 GCA_963931845.1 Maratus michaelseni | reverse complement strand
AAATAAATGTTTCATAATAACAATTGAAAAGGATGAATTAAAGTCTAATTTTTCATTGTTGCGGGAAAAATTTGCTTATTTTATGATTTCTTCATTGTTGAAAGCGTGGGACAAATTGTCTATACATTTTTCCATTGTTAAAGGATAGGGACAATTTCATATTTTAATGATTGTGCATTGTTGAAATCGTATCAATATTTGTCAATGGAATTTTTTCGATTGTTTGAAACGCGTTAAAGTTGTCATTATAAATAACTTTTAATATAATTATAAATAAATTTGTCATAATAACAATTAAAAAAGGAAGACTTAATTGCGAATTTTTCATTGTTGTGGGAAACATTTCATATTTTAAGATCTCTTCATTGTTGAAAATGTGGGAAAATTTTTCACTATACAGTTTTCTGTTGTTAAAGGATAGGGACAATTTCATGTTTCAATGATTGTGCATTGTTGAAAGCATATCAATATTTGTCAATGAAAATTTTTCAATTGTTTGAAGCGTGTGAACGGGCCATTATAGTTAACTTCAAATATAAATATAAATAAATTTGTCATAATAACAATTAAAAAATGAAGACTGAAAGTCGAATTTTTCATTGTTGTGGGAAAATTTTCTTATTTTAAGATTTCTTCATTGTTGAAAGCGTGGGAAAATTTGTCACTATAAATTTTTCCATCGTTAGAGGATAGGGACAATTTCATATTTAAATGATTGTCCATTGTTGAAAGCGTATCAATATTTGTCAATAGAATTTTTTCCATTGTTCGAAGCGCGGGAAAGTTCTCATTATAGATAACTTTTAATATAACTATAAATAAATTTGTCATAATAACAATTAAAACAGGAAGACATAATGGTGAATTTTTCATTGTTGCAGGAAAATTTTCTTATTTTAAGATTTCTTTATTGTTGAAAGCGTCGGAAAGTTTGTCCACACATTTTGCCATTGTTAAAGGATAGGGAAAATTTCATGTTTTAATATTGCGCATTGTTGAAAGCATATCAATATTTGTCAATGAAAATTTTTCATTTGTTTGAATCGTGTAAAGTGGCCATTATAGTTAAATTCAAATATAATTATAAATAAATTTGTCATAATAGCAATTGAAAAAAGAAGACTTAATATCGAATTTTTCATTGTTGTAGGAAAAATTTTTTATTTTAAGATTTCTTCATTGTTGAAAGCGTGGGAAAATTTTGTCACTATAAATTTTTCCTTTGTTGAAGGATAGGGACATTTTCACATTTTAAATATTGTGCATTGTTGAAATCGTATCAATATTTGTCAATGGAATTTTTTCCATTGTTGGAAACTTGGTAAAGTTGTCATTATAGATAACTTCTAATATAATTATAAATAAATTTGTCATGATAACAATTGAAAATGAAAGACTTAAAGTCGAATTTTTCATTGTTGCGGAAAAAAATTCTTATTTTAAGAGTTCTTCATTGTTGAAATCGGGGGAAATTTTGTCACTATAAATTTTTCCTTTCTTGAAGGATAGGGACATTTTCACATTTTAAATATTGTCCGTTGTTGAAACCGTATCAATATTTGTCAATAGAATTTTTTCCATTGTTGGAAGCGCGGGAAAGTTCTCATTATAGATAACTTTTAATATAACTATAGATAAATTTGTCATAATAACAATTGAAAAAAGAAGGCTTAATGTCGAATTTTTCATTGTTGTGGGAAATTTTTTTTATTTTAAGATTTCTTCATTGTTGAAAGCGTGGGAAAATTTTGTCACTATAAATTTTTCCATTGTTAAAGGATAGGGAAAATTTCATGTTTTAATGATTGTGCATTGTTGAAAGCGTATCAATATTTGTCAATGGAATTTTTTCCATTTTTGGAAATTCGGGAAAGTTGTCATTATAGATAACTTCTAATATAAATATAAATAAATTTTTCATAATAACAATTGAAAAGGATGAATTAAAGTCTAATTTTTCATTGTTGCGGGAAAAATTTGCTTATTTTATGATTTCTTCATTGTTGAAAGCGTGGGACAATTTGTCTATACATTTTTCCATTGTTAAAGGATAGGGACAATTTCATGTTTTAATGATTGTGCTATGTTGAAATCGTATCAATATTTGTCAATGGAATTTTTTCCATTGTTGGAAACTTGGTAAAGTTGTCATTATATATAACTTCTAATATAATTATAAAGAAATTTGTCATGATAACAATGAAAAAGGAACACTTAAAGTTGAATTTTTCATTGTTGTGGGAAAATTACTTATTTTAATATTTCTTCATTGTTGAAATCGTGGGAAATTTAGTCACTACAAATTTTTCCTTTGTTGAAGGATAGGGACATTTTCACATTTTAAATATTGTCCATTGTTGAAACCGTATCAATATTTGTCAATAGATTTTTTTTAATTGTAGGAAGCGTGGGCAAGTTCTCATTATACATAACTTCTAATATAATTATAAATAAATTTGTCATAATAACAATTGATAAGCATGAATTAAAGTCTAATTTTTCATTGTTGCGGGAAAAATTACTTATTTTAAGAGTTCTTCATTGTTGAAATTGTGGGAAATTTTGTCACTATAAATTTTTCCTTTCTTGAAGGTTACGGACATTTTCACATTTTAAATATTGTCCATTGTTGAAACCGTATCAATATTTGTCAATAGAATTTTTTCCATTGTTGGAAGCGCGGGAAAGTTCTCATTATAGATAACTTCTAATATAATTATAAATAAATTTGTCATAATAACTATTGAAAAAGAAGACTTAATGTCGAATTTTTCATTGCTGCGAGAAAAATTTTATATATTAAGGTTTCTTTATTGTTGAAATCGTGGGAAATTTTGTCACTACAAAATTTTCCTTTGTTGAAGGATAGGGACATTTTCACATTTTAAATATTGTCCAGTGTTGAAACCGTACCAATATTTGTCAATAGAATTTTCTCCATTGTTGGAAGCACGGGAAATTTCTCATTATAGATAACTTCTAATATAATTATAAATAAATTTGTCATAATAACAATTGATAAGGATGAATTAAAGTCTAATTTTTCATTGTTGCGGGAAAAATTTGCTTATTTTATGATTTCTTCATTGTTGAAAGCGTGGGACAATTTGTCTATACATTTTTCCATTGTTAAAGGATAGGGACAATTTCATGTTTTAATGATTGTGCTATGTTGAAATCGTATCAATATTTGTCAATGGAATTTTTTCCGTTGTTGGAAACTTGGTAAAGTTGTCATTATATATAACTTCTAATATAATTATAAAGAAATTTGTCATGATAACAATGAAAAAGGAACACTTAAAGTTGAATTTTTCATTGTTGTGGGAAAATTACTTATTTTAATATTTCTTCATTGTTGAAATCGTGGGAAATTTAGTCACTACAAATTTTTCCTTTGTTGAAGGATAGGGACATTTTCACATTTTAAATATTGTCCATTGTTGAAACCGTATCAATATTTGTCAATAGATTTTTTTTAATTGTAGGAAGCGTGGGCAAGTTCTCATTATACATAACTTCTAATATAATTATAAATAAATTTGTCATAATAACAATTGATAAGCATGAATTAAAGTCTAATTTTTCATTGTTGCGGGAAAAATTACTTATTTTAAGAGTTCTTCATTGTTGAAATTGTGGGAAATTTTGTCACTATAAATTTTTCCTTTCTTGAAGGTTACGGACATTTTCACATTTTAAATATTGTCCATTGTTGAAACCGTATCAATATTTGTCAATAGAATTTTTTCCATTGTTGGAAGCGCGGGAAAGTTCTCATTATAGATAACTTCTAATATAATTATAAATAAATTTGTCATAATAACTATTGAAAAAGAAGACTTAATGTCGAATTTTTCATTGCTGCGAGAAAAATTTTATATATTAAGGTTTCTTTATTGTTGAAATCGTGGGAAATTTTGTCACTACAAAATTTTCCTTTGTTGAAGGATAGGGACATTTTCACATTTTAAATATTGTCCAGTGTTGAAACCGTACCAATATTTGTCAATAGAATTTTCTCCATTGTTGGAAGCACGGGAAATTTCTCATTATAGATAACTTCTAATATAATTATAAATAAATTTGTCATAATAACAATTGATAAGGATGAATTAAAGTCTAATTTTTCATTGTTGCGGGAAAAATTTATTATTTTAAGATTTCTTCATTAAAGTTGAATTTTTAATTGTTGTGGGAAAATTGCTTATTTTAAGATTTCTTCATTGTTGAAATCGTGGGAAATTTTGTCACTATAAATTTTTCCTTTGTTCAAGGATAGGTTCATTTTCACATTTTAAATATTGTCCATTGTTGAAACCGTATCAATATTTGTCAATAGAATTTTTTCCATTGTTGGAAGCGCGGGAAAGTTCTCATTATAGATAACTTCTAATATAATTATAAATAAATTTGTCATAATAACTATTGAAAAAGAAGACTTAATGTCGAATTTTTCATTGCTGCGAGAAAAATTTTATATATTAAGGTTTCTTTATTGTTGAAATCGTGGGAAATTTTGTCACTACAAAATTTTCCTTTGTTGAAGGATAGGGACATTTTCACATTTTAAATATTGTCCAGTGTTGAAACCGTATCAATATTTGTTAATACAATTTTTTCTATTGTTGGAAGCGCGGGAAAGTTCTCATTATAAATAACTAATATAATTGTAAATAAATTTGTCATCATAACAATTGATAAGGATGAATTAAAGTCTAATTTTTCATTGTTGCTGGAAAAATTTATTATTTTAAGATTTCTTCATTGTTGAAAGCGAGGGAAAATTTGTCACTATAGTTTTCTATTGTTAAACGATAGTGACAATTTTATGTTTTAATGATTGTTCATTTTTGAAAGCATATCAATATTTGTCAATGAAAATTTTCCTATTGTTTGAATCGTGTAAAGTGGCCATTATAATTAACTTCAAATATAATTATAAATAAATTTTTCATAACAAGAATTGAAAAAGGAGGACGAAGTTTTCATTGTTGCGGGGAAAAAATCATATTTTATGGTTTCTTGATTGCTGAAAGCGTGGGAAAATTTGTCACTATAAATTTTTCCATTGTTAAAGGATGGGGACAATTTCATGTTTTAATGATTGTCCATTGTTGGCACCGTATCAATATTTGTCAGTGGAATTTTTTCAATTGTTGGAAACTTGGTAAAGTTGTCATTATAGATAACATCTAATATAATTATAAATAAATTTGTCATGATAACAATTGAAAAAGGAGGACGGAGTTTTCATTGTTGAGGGAAAAATTACTTATTTTAATATTTCTTGACTGTTGAAATCGTGAGAAATTTTGTTATTATAAATTTTTCCATTGTTGAAGGATAGGGACATTTTCATGTTTTAAATATTGTCCATTGTTGAAACCGTATCAATATTTGCAATGGAGTTTTTTCCATTGTTGGAAACGCGTTAAAGTTGTCATTATAGATAACTTCTAATATAATTATAAATAAATTTTCCATAATAAAAATTTAAAAGGATGAATTAAAATCTAATTTTTCATTGTTGGCAGGAAAAAATTATTATTTTAAGATTTCTTCATTGTTGAAAGCGTGGGAAAATTTGTCACTGTAAATTTTTCCATTGTTAAAGGATAGGGATATTTTCACGTTTTAAATATTATCCATTGTTAAAACCGTATCTATATTTGTCAATAGAATTTTTTCCATTGTTTGAAACGCGTTAAAGTTGTCATTATAGATAACTTCTAATATAATTATAAATAAATTTGTCATGATAACAATTGAAAAAGGATAACTTAAAGTCAAATTTTTCATTGTTGTGGGAAACATTTCATATTTTAAGATCTCTTCATTGTTGAAAGCGTGGGAAAAATTTGTCACTATACAGTTTTCTATTGTTAGAGGAAAGGGACAATTTCATGTTTTAATGATTGTGCATTGTTGAAAGCATATCAATATTTGTCAAAGAAAGTCTTTCGATTCTTGAAAGTGCCTGAAAGTGGTCATTATAGTTAACTTCTAATATAATTATAAATAAATTTGTCATAATAACAATTGAAAAAGGAGGACTTAAAGTCGAAGTTTTCATTGTTGCGGGAAAAAATTCATATTTTAAGGTTTCTTTATTGTTGAAAGCGTGGGCAAATTTGTCACTATAAATTTTTCCATTGTTAAAGGATAGGGACAATTTCATCTTTTAATGATTGTCCATTGTTGAAAGCGTATCAATATTTGTCAAAGAAAGTCTTTCGATTCTTGAAAGTGCGGGAATGTTGTCATTATAGTAAACTTCTAATATAATTATAAATAAATTTGTCATAATAACAATTGAAAAAGGAGGACTTAAAGTCGAAGTTTTCATTGTTGCGGGAAAAAATTCATATTTTAAGGTTTCTTTATTGTTGAAATCGTGGGAAAATTTGTCACTATAAATTTTTCCATTCTTAAAGGATGGGGACATTTTCACGTTTTAAATATTGTCCATTGTTGAAACCGTATCAATATTTGTCAATAGAATTTTTTCTATTGTTGGAAGCGCGGGAAAGTTCTCTTTATAAATAACTTATAATATAATTATAAATAAACTTGTCATAATAAAAATTGAAAAAGGAGGACAAGGTTTTCATTGTTGCGGGGAAAAAAATCATATTTTAAGGTTTCTTGATTGTTGAAAGCGTGGGAAAATTTGTCACTATAAATTTTTCCATTGTTAAAAGATGGGGACATTTTCACGTTTTAAATATTGTCCATTGTTGAACCGTATCAATATTTGTCAATAGAATTTTTTCCATTGTTTGAAACGCGTTAAAGTTGTCATTATAGATAACTTCTAATATAATTATAAATAAATTTGTCATGATAACAATTGATAAGGAATAATTAAAGCCTAATTTTTCATTGTTGGCAGGAAAAATTTATTATTTTAAGATTTCTTCATTGTTGAAAGGGTGGGAAAATTTGTCACTGTAAATTTTTTCATTGTTAAAGGATAGGGACATTTTCACGTTTTAAATATTGTCCATTGTTGAAACCGTATCAATATTTATCAATAGATTTTTTTTAATTGTTGGAAGCGCGGGAAAGTTCTCATTATAGATAACTTCTAATATAATTATAAATAAATTTGTCATAATAACAATTGAAAAAGGAGGACTTAAAATCGAAGTTTTCATTTTTCGGGAAAAAAATCATAATTTAAGGTTTCTTGATTGTTGAAAGCGTGGGCAAATTTGTCACTATAAATTTTTCCATTGTTAAAGGATAGGGACAATTTCACCTTTTAATGATTGTCCATTGTTGAAAGCGTATCAATATTTGTCAAAGAAAGTCTTTCGATTCTTGAAAGTACGGGAAAGTTGTCATTATAGTAAACTTCTAATATAATTATAAATAAATTTATCATAATAACAATTGAAAAAAGAAGACTTAATGTCGAATTTTTCATTGTTGTGGGAGATTTTTTTTATTTTAAGATTTCTTCATTGTTGAAAGCGTGGGAAAATTTTGTCACTATAAATTTTTCCATTGTTAAAGGATAGGGAAAATTTCATGTTTTAATGATTGTGCATTGTTGGAAACGTATCAATATTTGTCAATGGAATTCTTTCCATTTTTGGAAGTTCGGGAAAGTTGTCATTATAAGATAACTTCTAATATAAATATAAATAAATTTTTCATAATAACAATTGAAAAGGATGAATTAAAGTCTAATTTTTCATTGTTGTGGGAAAATTTTCTTATTTTAAGATTTCTTCATTGTTGAAAGCGTGGGAAAATTTGTCATTGTAAGTTTTTCCATTGTTAAAAGATATGGACATTTTCACATTTTAAATATTCTCCATTGTTGAAACCGTATCAATATTTGTCAATAGAATTTTTTCCATTGTTGGAAACGCGTTAAAGTTGTCATTATAGATAACTTCTAATATAATTATAAATAAATTTGTCATAATAACAATTAAAACAGGAAGACATAATGGTGAATTTTTCATTGTTGCAGGAAAATTTTCTTATTTTAAGATTTCTTTATTGTTGAAAGCGTCGGAAAGTTTGTCCATACATTTTTCCATTGTTAAAGGATAGGGACAATTTCATGTTTTAATATTGCGCATTGTTGAAAGCATATCAATATTTGTCAATGAAAATTTTTCATTTGTTTGAATCGTGTAAAGTGGCCATTATAGTTAACTTCAAATATAATTATAAATAAATTTGTCATAATAAAAATTGAAAAAAGAAGACTTAATATCGAATTTTTCATTGTTGTGGGAAAATTTTTTTATTTTAAGATTTCTTCATTGTTGAAAGCGTGGGAAAATTTTGTCACTATAAATTTTTCCATTGTTAAAGGATAGGGAAAATTTCATGTTTTAATGATTGTGCATTGTTGAAAGCGTATCAATATTTGCAAATAGAATTTTTTCCATTGTTGGAAGTTCGGGAAAGTTGTCATTATAGATAACTTCTAATAAAAATATAAATAATTTTTTCATAATAACAATTGAAAAGGATGAATTAAAGTCTAATATTTCATTGTTGCGGGAAAAATTTGCTTATTTTAAGATTTCTTCATTGTTGAAAGCGTGGGACAATTTGTCTATACATTTTTCCATTGTTAAAGCATAGGGACAATTTCATGTTTTAATGATTGTGCATTGTTGAAATCGTATCAATATTTGTCAATGGAATTTTTTCCATTGTTGGAAGCGCGGGAAAGTTCTCTTTATAAATAACTTATAATTATAAATAAACTTGTCATAATAAAAATTGAAAAAGGAGGACAAGGTTTTCATTGTTGCGGGGAAAAAAATCATATTTTAAGGTTTCTTGATTGTTGAAAGCGTGGGAAAATTTGTCACTATAAATTTTTCCATTGTTAAAAGATGGGGACATTTTCACGTTTTAAATATTGTCCATTGTTGAACCGTATCAATATTTGTCAATAGAATTTTTTCCATTGTTTGAAACGCGTTAAAGTTGTCATTATAGATAACTTCTAATATAATTATAAATAAATTTGTCATGATAACAATTGATAAGGAATAATTAAAGTCTAATTTTTCATTGTTGGCAGGAAAAATTTATTATTTTAAGATTTCTTCATTGTTGAAAGGGTGGGAAAATTTGTCACTGTAAATTTTTTCATTGTTAAAGGATAGGGACATTTTCACGTTTTAAATATTGTCCATTGTTGAAACCGTATCAATATTTATCAATAGATTTTTTTTAATTGTTGGAAGCGCGGGAAAGTTCTCATTATAGATAACTTCTAATATAATTATAAATAAATTTGTCATAATAACAATTGAAAAAGGAGGACTTAAAATCGAAGTTTTCATTTTTCGGGAAAAAAATCATAATTTAAGGTTTCTTGATTGTTGAAAGCGTGGGCAAATTTGTCACTATAAATTTTTCCATTGTTAAAGGATAGGGACAATTTCACCTTTTAATGATTGTCCATTGTTGAAAGCGTATCAATATTTGTCAAAGAAAGTCTTTCGATTCTTGAAAGTACGGGAAAGTTGTCATTATAGTAAACTTCTAATATAATTATAAATAAATTTGTCATAATAACAATTGAAAAAAGAAGACTTAATGTCGAATTTTTCATTGTTGTGGGAGATTTTTTTTATTTTAAGATTTCTTCATTGTTGAAAGCGTGGGAAAATTTTGTCACTATAAATTTTTCCATTGTTAAAGGATAGGGAAAATTTCATGTTTTAATGATTGTGCATTGTTGGAAACGTATCAATATTTGTCAATGGAATTCTTTCCATTTTTGGAAGTTCGGGAAAGTTGTCATTATAAGATAACTTCTAATATAAATATAAATAAATTTTTCATAATAACAATTGAAAAGGATGAATTAAAGTCTAATTTTTCATTGTTGTGGGAAAATTTTCTTATTTTAAGATTTCTTCATTGTTGAAAGCGTGGGAAAATTTGTCATTGTAAGTTTTTCCATTGTTAAAAGATATGGACATTTTCACATTTTAAATATTCTCCATTGTTGAAACCGTATCAATATTTGTCAATAGAATTTTTTCCATTGTTGGAAACGCGTTAAAGTTGTCATTATAGATAACTTCTAATATAATTATAAATAAATTTGTCATAATAACAATTAAAACAGGAAGACATAATGGTGAATTTTTCATTGTTGCAGGAAAATTTTCTTATTTTAAGATTTCTTTATTGTTGAAAGCGTCGGAAAGTTTGTCCATACATTTTTCCATTGTTAAAGGATAGGGACAATTTCATGTTTTAATATTGCGCATTGTTGAAAGCATATCAATATTTGTCAATGAAAATTTTTCATTTGTTTGAATCGTGTAAAGTGGCCATTATAGTTAACTTCAAATATAATTATAAATAAATTTGTCATAATAACAATTGAAAAAAGAAGACTTAATATCGAATTTTTCATTGTTGTGGGAAAATTTTTTTATTTTAAGATTTCTTCATTGTTGAAAGCGTGGGAAAATTTTGTCACTATAAATTTTTCCATTGTTAAAGGATAGGGAAAATTTCATGTTTTAATGATTGTGCATTGTTGAAAGCGTATCAATATTTGCAAATAGAATTTTTTCCATTGTTGGAAGTTCGGGAAAGTTGTCATTATAGATAACTTCTAATAAAAATATAAATATTTTTTTCATAATAACAATTGAAAAGGATGAATTAAAGTCTAATATTTCATTGTTGCGGGAAAAATTTGCTTATTTTAAGATTTCTTCATTGTTGAAAGCGTGGGACAATTTGTCTATACATTTTTCCATTGTTAAAGCATAGGGACAATTTCATGTTTTAATGATTGTGCATTGTTGAAATCGTATCAATATTTGTCAATGGAATTTTTTCCATTGTTGGAAACTTGGTAAAGTTGTCATTATAGATAAATTCTAATATAATTATAAAGAAATTTGTCATAACAATGAAAAAGGAACACTTAAAGTTGAATTTTTCATTGTTGTGGGAAAATTACTTATTTTAAGATTTCTTCATTGTTGAAATCGTGGGAAATTTTGTCACTATAAACTTTTCCTTTGTTGAAGATTAGGGACATTTTCACATTTTAAATATTGTCCATTGTTGAAACCGTATCAATATTTGTCAATAGATTTTTTTTAATTGTTGGAAGCGCGGGAAAGTTCTCATTATAGATAACTTCTAATATAATTATAAATAAATTTGTCATAATAACAATTGATAAGGATGAATTAAAGTCTAATTTTTCATTGTTGCGGGAAAAATTACTTATTTTAAGAGTTCTTCATTGTTGAAATCGTGGGAAATTTTGTCACTATAAATTTTTCCTTTCTTGAAGGATAGGGACATTTTCACATTTTAAATATTGTCCGTTGTTGAAACCGTATCAATATTTGTCAATAGAATTTTTTCCATTGTTGGAAGCGCGGGAAAGTTCTCATTATAGATAACTTTTAATATAACTATAGATAAATTTGTCATAATAACAATTGAAAAAAGAAGACTTAATGTCGAATTTTTCATTGTTGTGGGAAATTTTTTTTATTTTAAGATTTCTTCATTGTTGAAAGCGTGGGAAAATTTTGTCACTATAAATTTTTCCATTGTTAAAGGATAGGGAAAATTTCATGTTTTAATGATTGTGCATTGTTGAAAGCGTATCAATATTTGTCAATGGAATTTTTTCCATTTTTGGAAGTTCGGGAAAGTTGTCATTTTAGATAACTTCTAATATAAATATAAATAAATTTTTCATAATAACAATTGAAAAGGATGAATTAAAGTCTAATTTTTCATTGTTGCGGGAAAAATTTGCTTATTTTATGATTTCTTCATTGTTGAAAGCGTGGGACAATTTGTCTATACATTTTTCCATTGTTAAAGGATAGGGACAATTTCATGTTTTAATGATTGTGCATTGTTGAAATCGTATCAATATTTGTCAATTGAATTTTTTCCATTGTTGGAAACTTGGTAAAGTTGTCATTATAGATAACTTCTAATATAATTATAAAGAAATTTGTCATGATAACAATGAAAAAGGAACACTTAAAGTTGAATTTTTCATTGTTGTGGGAAAATTACTTATTTTAAGATTTCTCCATTGTTGAAATCGTGGGAAATTTTGTCACTATAAATTTTTCCTTTCTTGAAGGATAGGGACATTTTCACATTTTAAATATTGTCCATTGTTGAAACCATATCAATATTTGTCAATAGAATTTTTTCCATTGTTGGAAGCGCGGGAAAGTTCTCATTATAGATAACTTCTAATATAATTATAAATAAATTTGTCATAATAACTATTGAAAAAGAAGACTTAATGTCGAATTTTTCATTGCTGCGAGAAAAATTTTATATATTAAGGTTTCTTTATTGTTGAAATCGTGGGAAATTTTGTCACTACAAAATTTTCCTTTGTTGAAGGATAGGGACATTTTCACATTTTAAATATTGTCCAGTGTTGAAACCGTACCAATATTTGTCAATAGAATTTTTTCCATTGTTGGAAGCAAGGGAAATTTCTCATTATAGATAACTTCTAATATAATTATAAATAAATTTGTCATAATAACAATTGATAAGGATGAATTAAAGTCTAATTTTTCATTGTTGCGGGAAAAATTTGCTTATTTTTAGATTTCTTCGTTGTTGAAAGCGTGGGACAATTTGTCTATAAATTTTTCCATTGTAAAAGGATAGCGACAACTTCATGTTTTAATGATTGGGCATTGTTGAAATCGTATCAATATTTGTCAATGGAATTTTTTCCATTGTTGGAAACTTGGTAAAGTTGTCATTATAGATAACTTCTAATATAATTATAAAGAAATTTGTCATGATAACAATGAAAAAGGAACACTTAAAGTTGAATTTTTCATTGTTGTGGGAAAATTACTTATTTTAAGATTTCTTCATTGTTGAAATCGTGGGAAATTTTGTCACTATAAATTTTTCCTTTGTTGAAGGATAGGGACATTTTCACATTTTAAATATTGTCCATTGTTGAAACCGTATCAGTATTTGTCAATACAATTTTTTCTATTGTCGGAAGCGCGGGAAAGTTCTCATTATAAATAACTAATATAATTGTAAATAAATTTGTCATCGTAACAATTGATAACGATGAATTAAAGTCTAATTTTTCATTGTTGCTGGAAAAATTTATTATTTTAAGATTTCTTCATTGTTGAAAGCGAGGGAAAATTTGTCACTATAGTTTTCTATTGTTAAACGATAGTGACAATTTTATGTTTTAATAATTGTTCATTTTTGAAAGCATATCAATATTTGTCAATGAAAATTTTCCTATTGTTTGAATCGTGTAAAGTGGCCATTATAGTTAACTTCAAATATAATTATAAATAAATTTGTCATGATAACAATTGAAAAAGGATGACTTAAAGTCGAATTTTTCATTGTTGTGGGAAAAATTACTTATTTTAAGATTTCTTGACTGTAGAAATCGTGGGAAATTTTGTTATTATAAATTTTTCCATTGTTGAAGGATAGGGACATTTTCACATTTTAAATATTGTCCATTGTTGAAATCGTATCAATATTTGCAATGGAATTTTTTCCATTGTTTGAAACGCATTAAAGTTGTCATTATAGATAACTTCTAATATAATTATAAATAAATTTGTCATGATAACAATTGATAAGGATGAATTAAAATCTAATTTTTCATTGTTGGCAGGAAAAATTTATTATTTTAAGATTTCTTCATTGTTGAAAGCGTGGGAAAATTTGTCACTGTAAATTTTTCCATTGTTAAAGGATAGGGACATTTTCACGTTTTAAATATTATCCATTGTTGAAACCATATCAATATTTGTATATAGAATTTTTTCCATTGTTTGAAATGCGTTAAAGTTGTCATTATAGATAACTTCTAATATAATTATAAATAAATTTGTCATGATAACAATTGATAAGGATGAATTAAAGTCTAATTTTTCATTGTTGCGGGAAAAATTACTTATTTTAAGAGTTCTTCATTGTTGAAATCGTGGGAAATTTAGTCACTACAAATTTTTCCTTTGTTGAAGGATGGGGACATTTTCACGTTTTAAATATTGTCCATTGTTGAAACCGTATCAATATTTGTCAATAGAATTTTTTCTATTGTTGGAAGCGCGGGAAAGTTCTCTTTATAAATAACTTATAATATAATTATAAATAAACTTGTCATAATAAAAATTGAAAAAGGAGGACAAGGTTTTCATTGTTGCGGGGAAAAAAATCATATTTTAAGGTTTCTTGATTGTTGAAAGCGTGGGAAAATTTGTCACTATAAATTTTTCCATTGTTAAAAGATGGGGACATTTTCACGTTTTAAATATTGTCCATTGTTGAACCGTATCAATATTTGTCAATAGAATTTTTTCCATTGTTTGAAACGCGTTAAAGTTGTCATTATAGATAACTTCTAATATAATTATAAATAAATTTGTCATGATAACAATTGATAAGGAATAATTAAAGCCTAATTTTTCATTGTTGGCAGGAAAAATTTATTATTTTAAGATTTCTTCATTGTTGAAAGGGTGGGAAAATTTGTCACTGTAAATTTTTTCATTGTTAAAGGATAGGGACATTTTCACGTTTTAAATATTGTCCATTGTTGAAACCGTATCAATATTTATCAATAGATTTTTTTTAATTGTTGGAAGCGCGGGAAAGTTCTCATTATAGATAACTTCTAATATAATTATAAATAAATTTGTCATAATAACAATTGAAAAAGGAGGACTTAAAATCGAAGTTTTCATTTTTCGGGAAAAAAATCATAATTTAAGGTTTCTTGATTGTTGAAAGCGTGGGCAAATTTGTCACTATAAATTTTTCCATTGTTAAAGGATAGGGACAATTTCACCTTTTAATGATTGTCCATTGTTGAAAGCGTATCAATATTTGTCAAAGAAAGTCTTTCGATTCTTGAAAGTACGGGAAAGTTGTCATTATAGTAAACTTCTAATATAATTATAAATAAATTTATCATAATAACAATTGAAAAAAGAAGACTTAATGTCGAATTTTTCATTGTTGTGGGAGATTTTTTTTATTTTAAGATTTCTTCATTGTTGAAAGCGTGGGAAAATTTTGTCACTATAAATTTTTCCATTGTTAAAGGATAGGGAAAATTTCATGTTTTAATGATTGTGCATTGTTGGAAACGTATCAATATTTGTCAATGGAATTCTTTCCATTTTTGGAAGTTCGGGAAAGTTGTCATTATAAGATAACTTCTAATATAAATATAAATAAATTTTTCATAATAACAATTGAAAAGGATGAATTAAAGTCTAATTTTTCATTGTTGTGGGAAAATTTTCTTATTTTAAGATTTCTTCATTGTTGAAAGCGTGGGAAAATTTGTCATTGTAAGTTTTTCCATTGTTAAAAGATATGGACATTTTCACATTTTAAATATTCTCCATTGTTGAAACCGTATCAATATTTGTCAATAGAATTTTTTCCATTGTTGGAAACGCGTTAAAGTTGTCATTATAGATAACTTCTAATATAATTATAAATAAATTTGTCATAATAACAATTAAAACAGGAAGACATAATGGTGAATTTTTCATTGTTGCAGGAAAATTTTCTTATTTTAAGATTTCTTTATTGTTGAAAGCGTCGGAAAGTTTGTCCATACATTTTTCCATTGTTAAAGGATAGGGACAATTTCATGTTTTAATATTGCGCATTGTTGAAAGCATATCAATATTTGTCAATGAAAATTTTTCATTTGTTTGAATCGTGTAAAGTGGCCATTATAGTTAACTTCAAATATAATTATAAATAAATTTGTCATAATAAAAATTGAAAAAAGAAGACTTAATATCGAATTTTTCATTGTTGTGGGAAAATTTTTTTATTTTAAGATTTCTTCATTGTTGAAAGCGTGGGAAAATTTTGTCACTATAAATTTTTCCATTGTTAAAGGATAGGGAAAATTTCATGTTTTAATGATTGTGCATTGTTGAAAGCGTATCAATATTTGCAAATAGAATTTTTTCCATTGTTGGAAGTTCGGGAAAGTTGTCATTATAGATAACTTCTAATAAAAATATAAATAATTTTTTCATAATAACAATTGAAAAGGATGAATTAAAGTCTAATATTTCATTGTTGCGGGAAAAATTTGCTTATTTTAAGATTTCTTCATTGTTGAAAGCGTGGGACAATTTGTCTATACATTTTTCCATTGTTAAAGCATAGGGACAATTTCATGTTTTAATGATTGTGCATTGTTGAAATCGTATCAATATTTGTCAATGGAATTTTTTCCATTGTTGGAAGCGCGGGAAAGTTCTCTTTATAAATAACTTATAATTATAAATAAACTTGTCATAATAAAAATTGAAAAAGGAGGACAAGGTTTTCATTGTTGCGGGGAAAAAAATCATATTTTAAGGTTTCTTGATTGTTGAAAGCGTGGGAAAATTTGTCACTATAAATTTTTCCATTGTTAAAAGATGGGGACATTTTCACGTTTTAAATATTGTCCATTGTTGAACCGTATCAATATTTGTCAATAGAATTTTTTCCATTGTTTGAAACGCGTTAAAGTTGTCATTATAGATAACTTCTAATATAATTATAAATAAATTTGTCATGATAACAATTGATAAGGAATAATTAAAGTCTAATTTTTCATTGTTGGCAGGAAAAATTTATTATTTTAAGATTTCTTCATTGTTGAAAGGGTGGGAAAATTTGTCACTGTAAATTTTTTCATTGTTAAAGGATAGGGACATTTTCACGTTTTAAATATTGTCCATTGTTGAAACCGTATCAATATTTATCAATAGATTTTTTTTAATTGTTGGAAGCGCGGGAAAGTTCTCATTATAGATAACTTCTAATATAATTATAAATAAATTTGTCATAATAACAATTGAAAAAGGAGGACTTAAAATCGAAGTTTTCATTTTTCGGGAAAAAAATCATAATTTAAGGTTTCTTGATTGTTGAAAGCGTGGGCAAATTTGTCACTATAAATTTTTCCATTGTTAAAGGATAGGGACAATTTCACCTTTTAATGATTGTCCATTGTTGAAAGCGTATCAATATTTGTCAAAGAAAGTCTTTCGATTCTTGAAAGTACGGGAAAGTTGTCATTATAGTAAACTTCTAATATAATTATAAATAAATTTGTCATAATAACAATTGAAAAAAGAAGACTTAATGTCGAATTTTTCATTGTTGTGGGAGATTTTTTTTATTTTAAGATTTCTTCATTGTTGAAAGCGTGGGAAAATTTTGTCACTATAAATTTTTCCATTGTTAAAGGATAGGGAAAATTTCATGTTTTAATGATTGTGCATTGTTGGAAACGTATCAATATTTGCCAATGGAATTCTTTCCATTTTTGGAAGTTCGGGAAAGTTGTCATTATAAGATAACTTCTAATATAAATATAAATAAATTTTTCATAATAACAATTGAAAAGGATGAATTAAAGTCTAATTTTTCATTGTTGTGGGAAAATTTTCTTATTTTAAGATTTCTTCATTGTTGAAAGCGTGGGAAAATTTGTCATTGTAAGTTTTTCCATTGTTAAAAGATATGGACATTTTCACATTTTAAATATTCTCCATTGTTGAAACCGTATCAATATTTGTCAATAGAATTTTTTCCATTGTTGGAAACGCGTTAAAGTTGTCATTATAGATAACTTCTAATATAATTATAAATAAATTTGTCATAATAACAATTAAAACAGGAAGACATAATGGTGAATTTTTCATTGTTGCAGGAAAATTTTCTTATTTTAAGATTTCTTTATTGTTGAAAGCGTCGGAAAGTTTGTCCATACATTTTTCCATTGTTAAAGGATAGGGACAATTTCATGTTTTAATATTGCGCATTGTTGAAAGCATATCAATATTTGTCAATGAAAATTTTTCATTTGTTTGAATCGTGTAAAGTGGCCATTATAGTTAACTTCAAATATAATTATAAATAAATTTGTCATAATAACAATTGAAAAAAGAAGACTTAATATCGAATTTTTCATTGTTGTGGGAAAATTTTTTTATTTTAAGATTTCTTCATTGTTGAAAGCGTGGGAAAATTTTGTCACTATAAATTTTTCCATTGTTAAAGGATAGGGAAAATTTCATGTTTTAATGATTGTGCATTGTTGAAAGCGTATCAATATTTGCAAATAGAATTTTTTCCATTGTTGGAAGTTCGGGAAAGTTGTCATTATAGATAACTTCTAATAAAAATATAAATATTTTTTTCATAATAACAATTGAAAAGGATGAATTAAAGTCTAATATTTCATTGTTGCGGGAAAAATTTGCTTATTTTAAGATTTCTTCATTGTTGAAAGCGTGGGACAATTTGTCTATACATTTTTCCATTGTTAAAGCATAGGGACAATTTCATGTTTTAATGATTGTGCATTGTTGAAATCGTATCAATATTTGTCAATGGAATTTTTTCCATTGTTGGAAACTTGGTAAAGTTGTCATTATAGATAAATTCTAATATAATTATAAAGAAATTTGTCATAACAATGAAAAAGGAACACTTAAAGTTGAATTTTTCATTGTTGTGGGAAAATTACTTATTTTAAGATTTCTTCATTGTTGAAATCGTGGGAAATTTTGTCACTATAAACTTTTCCTTTGTTGAAGATTAGGGACATTTTCACATTTTAAATATTGTCCATTGTTGAAACCGTATCAATATTTGTCAATAGATTTTTTTTAATTGTTGGAAGCGCGGGAAAGTTCTCATTATAGATAACTTCTAATATAATTATAAATAAATTTGTCATAATAACAATTGATAAGGATGAATTAAAGTCTAATTTTTCATTGTTGCGGGAAAAATTACTTATTTTAAGAGTTCTTCATTGTTGAAATCGTGGGAAATTTTGTCACTATAAATTTTTCCTTTCTTGAAGGATAGGGACATTTTCACATTTTAAATATTGTCCGTTGTTGAAACCGTATCAATATTTGTCAATAGAATTTTTTCCATTGTTGGAAGCGCGGGAAAGTTCTCATTATAGATAACTTTTAATATAACTATAGATAAATTTGTCATAATAACAATTGAAAAAAGAAGACTTAATGTCGAATTTTTCATTGTTGTGGGAAATTTTTTTTATTTTAAGATTTCTTCATTGTTGAAAGCGTGGGAAAATTTTGTCACTATAAATTTTTCCATTGTTAAAGGATAGGGAAAATTTCATGTTTTAATGATTGTGCATTGTTGAAAGCGTATCAATATTTGTCAATGGAATTTTTTCCATTTTTGGAAGTTCGGGAAAGTTGTCATTTTAGATAACTTCTAATATAAATATAAATAAATTTTTCATAATAACAATTGAAAAGGATGAATTAAAGTCTAATTTTTCATTGTTGCGGGAAAAATTTGCTTATTTTATGATTTCTTCATTGTTGAAAGCGTGGGACAATTTGTCTATACATTTTTCCATTGTTAAAGGATAGGGACAATTTCATGTTTTAATGATTGTGCATTGTTGAAATCGTATCAATATTTGTCAATTGAATTTTTTCCATTGTTGGAAACTTGGTAAAGTTGTCATTATAGATAACTTCTAATATAATTATAAAGAAATTTGTCATGATAACAATGAAAAAGGAACACTTAAAGTTGAATTTTTCATTGTTGTGGGAAAATTACTTATTTTAAGATTTCTCCATTGTTGAAATCGTGGGAAATTTTGTCACTATAAATTTTTCCTTTCTTGAAGGATAGGGACATTTTCACATTTTAAATATTGTCCATTGTTGAAACCATATCAATATTTGTCAATAGAATTTTTTCCATTGTTGGAAGCGCGGGAAAGTTCTCATTATAGATAACTTCTAATATAATTATAAATAAATTTGTCATAATAACTATTGAAAAAGAAGACTTAATGTCGAATTTTTCATTGCTGCGAGAAAAATTTTATATATTAAGGTTTCTTTATTGTTGAAATCGTGGGAAATTTTGTCACTACAAAATTTTCCTTTGTTGAAGGATAGGGACATTTTCACATTTTAAATATTGTCCAGTGTTGAAACCGTACCAATATTTGTCAATAGAATTTTTTCCATTGTTGGAAGCAAGGGAAATTTCTCATTATAGATAACTTCTAATATAATTATAAATAAATTTGTCATAATAACAATTGATAAGGATGAATTAAAGTCTAATTTTTCATTGTTGCGGGAAAAATTTGCTTATTTTTAGATTTCTTCGTTGTTGAAAGCGTGGGACAATTTGTCTATAAATTTTTCCATTGTAAAAGGATAGCGACAACTTCATGTTTTAATGATTGGGCATTGTTGAAATCGTATCAATATTTGTCAATGGAATTTTTTCCATTGTTGGAAACTTGGTAAAGTTGTCATTATAGATAACTTCTAATATAATTATAAAGAAATTTGTCATGATAACAATGAAAAAGGAACACTTAAAGTTGAATTTTTCATTGTTGTGGGAAAATTACTTATTTTAAGATTTCTTCATTGTTGAAATCGTGGGAAATTTTGTCACTATAAATTTTTCCTTTGTTGAAGGATAGGGACATTTTCACATTTTAAATATTGTCCATTGTTGAAACCGTATCAGTATTTGTCAATACAATTTTTTCTATTGTCGGAAGCGCGGGAAAGTTCTCATTATAAATAACTAATATAATTGTAAATAAATTTGTCATCGTAACAATTGATAACGATGAATTAAAGTCTAATTTTTCATTGTTGCTGGAAAAATTTATTATTTTAAGATTTCTTCATTGTTGAAAGCGAGGGAAAATTTGTCACTATAGTTTTCTATTGTTAAACGATAGTGACAATTTTATGTTTTAATAATTGTTCATTTTTGAAAGCATATCAATATTTGTCAATGAAAATTTTCCTATTGTTTGAATCGTGTAAAGTGGCCATTATAGTTAACTTCAAATATAATTATAAATAAATTTGTCATGATAACAGTTGAAAAAGGATGACTTAAAGTCGAATTTTTCATTGTTGTGGGAAAAATTACTTATTTTAAGATTTCTTGACTGTAGAAATCGTGGGAAATTTTGTTATTATAAATTTTTCCATTGTTGAAGGATAGGGACATTTTCACATTTTAAATATTGTCCATTGTTGAAATCGTATCAATATTTGCAATGGAATTTTTTCCATTGTTTGAAACGCATTAAAGTTGTCATTATAGATAACTTCTAATATAATTATAAATAAATTTGTCATGATAACAATTGATAAGGATGAATTAAAATCTAATTTTTCATTGTTGGCAGGAAAAATTTATTATTTTAAGATTTCTTCATTGTTGAAAGCGTGGGAAAATTTGTCACTGTAAATTTTTCCATTGTTAAAGGATAGGGACATTTTCACGTTTTAAATATTATCCATTGTTGAAACCATATCAATATTTGTATATAGAATTTTTTCCATTGTTTGAAATGCGTTAAAGTTGTCATTATAGATAACTTCTAATATAATTATAAATAAATTTGTCATGATAACAATTGATAAGGATGAATTAAAGTCTAATTTTTCATTGTTGCGGGAAAAATTACTTATTTTAAGAGTTCTTCATTGTTGAAATCGTGGGAAATTTAGTCACTACAAATTTTTCCTTTGTTGAAGGATAGGGACATTTTCACATTTTAAATATTGTCCATTGTTGAAAACGTATCAATATTTATCAATAGATTTTTTTTAATTGTTGGAAGCGCGGGAAAGTTCTCATTATAGATAACTTCTAATATAATTATAAATAAATTTGTCATAATAACAATTGAAAAAGGAGGACTTAAAATCGAAGTTTTCATTTTTGCGGGAAAAAAATCATATTTTAAGGTTTCTTGATTGTTGAAAGCGTGGGCAAATTTGTCAGTATAAATTTTTCCATTGTTAAAGGATAGGGACAATTTCACCTTTTAATGATTGTCCATTGTTGAAAGCGTATCAATATTTGTCAAAGAAAGTCTCGATTCTTGAAAGTACGGAAAAGTTGTCATTATAGTAAACTTCTAATATAATTATAAATAAATTTGTCATAATAACAATTGAAAAAAGAAGATTTAATGTCGAATTTTTCATTGTTGTGGGATTCAACAATGCACAATCATTAAAACATGAAGTTGTCGCTATCCTTTTACAATGGAAAAATTTATAGACAAATTGTCCCACGCTTTCAACAATGAAGAAATCTAAAAAGAAGCAAATTTTTCCCGCAACAATGAAATATTAGACTTTAAGTGTTCCGTTTTCATTGTTATCATGACAAATTTCTTTATAATTATATTAGAAGTTATCTATAATGACAAACTTTCCCGAACTTCCAACAATGGAAAAAATTCTATTGACAAATATTGATATGCTTTCAAAAATGCACAATCATTAAAACATGAAATTGTCACTATCGTTTAACAATAGAAAACTGTATAGTGACAAATTTTCCCTCGCTTTCAACAATGAAGACATCTTAAAATAATAAATTTTTCTCGCAACAATGAAAAATTAGACTTTAATTCATCCTTATCAATTGTTATGATGACAAATTTATTTATAATTATATTAGAAGTTATCTATAATGAGAAATTTCCCGTGCTTCCAACAATGGAAAAAATTCTATTGACAAATATTGGTACGGTTTCAACACTGGACAATATTTAAAATGTGAAAATGTCCCTATCCTTCAACAAAGGAAAATTTTATAGTGACAAAATTTCCCACGATTTCAACAATAAAGAAACCTTAAAATAAGTAATTTTCCCACAACAATGAAAAATTCAACTTTAAGTGTTCCTTTTCCATTGTTATCATGGCAAATTTCTTTATAATTATATTAGAAGTTATCTATAATGACAACTTTCCCGAACTTCCAAAAATGGAAAGAATTCCATTGACAAATATTGATACGCTTTCAACAATGCACAATCATTAAAACATGAAATTGTCCCTATCCTTTAACAACGGAAAAATGTATAGACAAATTGTCCCACGCTTTCAACAATGAAGAAATCTTAAAATAAGCAAATTTTTCCTGCAACAATGAAAAACTAGACTTTAATTCATCCTTTTCAATTGTTATTATGAAAAATTTATTTATATTTATATTAGAAGTTATCTATAATGACAACTTTCCCGAACTTCCAAAAATGGAAAGAATTCCATTGCAAATATTGATACGCTTTCAACAATGCACAATCATTAAAACATGAAATTTTCCCTATCCTTTAACAATTGAAAAATATATAGTGACAAAATTTTCCCACGCTTTCAACAATGAAGAATTCTTTAAAAAAAAAAATTTCCCACAACAATGAAAAATTCAACTTTAAGTGTTCCTTTTTCATTGTTATCATGACAAATTTCTTTATAATTATATTAGAAGTTATCTATAATGACAACTTTACCAAGTTTCCAACAATGGAAAAAATTCCATTGACAAATATTGATACGATTTCAACAATACACAATCATAATATAACTTCTAATTTAATTATAAAGAAATTTGTCATGCTAACAATGAAAAAGGAACACTTAAAGTTGAATTTTTCATTGTTGTGGGAAAATTACTTATTTTAAGGTTTCTTTATTGTTGAAATCGTGGGAAATTTTGTCACTATAAAATTTTCCTTTGTTGAAGGATAGGGACATTTTCACATTTTAAATATTGTCCAGTGTTGAAACCGTACCAATATTTGTCAATAGAATTTTTTCCATTGTTGGAAGCACGGGAAATTTCTCATTATAGATAACTTCTAATATAATTATAAATAAATTTGTCATAATAACAATTGATAAGGATGAATTAAAGTCTAATTTTTCATTGTTGCGGGAAAAATTTATTATTTTAAGATTTCTTCATTGTTGAATGCGAGGGAAAATTTGTCACTATACAGTTTTCTATTGTTAAACGATAGTGACAATTTCATGTTTTAATGATTGTGCATTTTTGAAAACATATCAATATTTGTCAATAGAATTTTTTCCATTGTTGTAAGTTCGGGAAAGTTTGTCATTATAGATAACTTCTAATATAATTATAAAGAAATTTGTCATGATAACAATGAAAATGGAACACTTAAAGTCGAATATTTCATTGTTGCGGAAAAAATTTGCTTATTTTTAGATTTCTTCATTGTTGAAAGCGTGGGACAATTTGTCTATAAATTTTTCCATTGTTAAAGGATAGGGACAATTTCATGTTTTAATGATTGTGCATTGTTGAAATCGTATGAATATTTGTCAATGGAATTTTTTCCATTGTTGGAAACTTGGTAAAGTTGTCATTATAGATAACTTCTAATATAATTATAAATAAATTTGTCATGATAACAATTGAAAAAGGATGACTTAAAGTCGAATTTTTCCTTGTTGTGGGAAAAATTACTTATTTTAAGATTTCTTGACTGTTGAAATCGTGGGAAATTTTGTTATTATAAATTTTTCCATTGTTGAAGTATAGGGACATTTTCACGTTTTAAATATTGTCCATTGTTGAAACCGTATCAATATTTGCAATGGAATTTTTTCCATTGTTGGAAACGCGTTAAAGTTGTCATTATAGATAACTTCTAATATAATTATAAATAAATTTTCCATAATAACAATTGAAAGGATGAATTAAAATCTAATTTTTCATTGTTGGCAGGAAAAAATTATTATTTTAAGATTTCTTCATTGTTGAAAGCGTGGGAAAATTTGTCACTGTAAATTTTTCCATTGTTAAAGGATAGGGATATTTTCACGTTTTAAATATTATCCATTGTTAAAACCGTATCAATATTTGTCAATAGAATTTTTTCCATTGTTTGAAACGCGTTAAAGTTGTCATTATAGATAACTTCTAATATAATTATAAATAAATTTGTCATGATAACAATTGAAAAAGGATGACTTAAAGTCAAATTTTTCATTGTTGTGGGAAACATTTCATATTTTAAGATCTCTTCATTGTTGAAAGCGTGGGAAAATTTGTCACTATACAGTTTACTATTGTTAGAGGAAAGGGACAATTTCATGTTTTAATGATTGTGCATTGTTGAAGGCATATCAATATTTGTCAAAGAAAGTCTTTCGATTATTGAAAGTGCGGGAAAGTTGTCATTATAGTTAACTTCTAATATAATTATAAATAAATTTGTCATAATAAAAATTGAAAAACGAGGACTTAAAGTCGAAGTTTTCATTGTTGCGGGAAAAAATTCATATTTTAAGGTTTCTTTATTGTTGAAAGCGTGCGCAAATTTGTCACTATAAATTTTTCCATTGTTAAAGGATAGGGACAATTTCCTCTTTTAATGATTGTCCATTGTTGAAAGCGTATCAATATTTGTCAAAGAAAGTCTTTCGATTCTTGAAAGTGCAGGAATGTTGTCATTATAGTAAACTTCTAATATAATTATAAATAAATTTGTCATAATAACAATTGAAAAAGGAGGACTTAAAATCGAAGTTTTCATTGTTGCGGGAAAAAAATCATATTTTAAGGTTTCTTGATTGTTGAAAGCGTGGGAAAATTTGTCACTATAAATTTTTCCATTGTTAAAGGATAGGGACAATTTCATGTTTTAATGATTGTCCATTGTTGAAAGCATATCAATATTTGTCAAAGAAAGCCTTTCGGTTCTTGAAAGTGTGGGAAAGTTGTCATTATAGTTAACTTCTAATATAATTATAAATAAATTTGTCATAATAACAATTGAAAAAGGAGGACTTAAAGTCGAAGTTTTCATTGTTGGCAGGAAAAATTTATTATTTTAAGATTTCTTCATTGTTGAAAGCGTGGGAAAATTTGTCACTGTAAATTTTTCCATTGTTAAAGGATAGGGACATTTTCACGTTTTAAATATTATCCATTGTTGAAACCGTATCAATATTTGTCAATAGAATTTGTCCCATTGTTTGAAACGCGTTAAAGTTGTCATTATAGATAACTTTTAATATAATTATAAATAAAATTGTCATGATAACAATTGAAAAAGGATGACTTAAAGTCGAATTTTTCATTGTTGTGGGAAACATTTCATATTTTAAGATCTCTTCATTGTTGAAAGCGTGGGAAAATTTGTCACTATACAGTTTTCTATTGTTAGAGGATACCCACACAGCACACTTGGTCCCAGTGATGTCTCGAGTACATCGCAAAGTCTCATTATCATCACGTCTCTGTGTGATATACATGAAACATCTCTGAGATAACAAAACAGGCTGCCACTGAGATGTATCTTTGCGATAGCCTGGAGACGCAAGCTGCCGTTTTCGCCCATGCGCAAATACGCGATGGTCATTCACGCATGTGCGAGCTAAATGGCGTCTAATGCAAAGCGAATTCATAGTGAAGGATGTGTATGCATGCCATGTTGTTTGCTGTGTGTTGGATTTCTGTCTTTTTTTTCTATTTGAGTGACGTTTATTCAGTTTTTAGGAAAAAATCAAATAACTATGGTTATTCTTGAAGACTAAGCGTACATATAAATGATTATGTTAATATAATCAGGCTTGATAACTGCACTTCCTTTCGCAATTTTAAAGTAGATTGCTGTTTGCATTATTTTTCATATCCAGAGGAACTCTCAAAAATATTAATCTTCAAATATAATAATAAAAACTTGTCATAATAGAAAAGTTTGTCATAGCAAAACATATTAAAAACGCTTTGCAATGTTATAGTTATTTTATTTACATGTGAATTAAAGTCTAATTTTTCATTGTTGGCAGGAAAAATTTATTATTTTAAGATTTCTTCATTGTTGAAAGCGTGGGAAAATTTGTCACTGTAAATTTTTCCATTGTTAAAGGATAGGGACATTTTCACGTTTTAAATATTATCCATTGTTGAAACCATATCAATATTTGTATATAGAATTTTTTCCATTGTTTGAAACGCGTTAAAGTTGTCATTATAGATAACTTCTAATATAATTATAAATAAATTTGTCATGATAACAATTGATAAGGATGAATTAAAGTCTAATTTTTCATTGTTGCGGGAAAAATTACTTATTTTAAGAGTTCTTCATTGTTGAAATCGTGGGAAATTTAGTCACTACAAATTTTTCCTTTGTTGAAGGATAGGGACATTTTCTATTTTAAATTTTGTCCATTGTTGAAACCGTATCAATATTTATCAATAGATTTTTTTTAATTGTTGGAAGCGTGGGAAAGTTCTCATTATAGATAACTTCTAATATAATTATAAATAAATTTGTCATAATAACAATTGAAAAAGGAGGACTTAAACTCGAAGTTTTCATTTTTGCGGGGAAAAAATCATATTTTAAGGTTTCTTGATTGTTGAAAGCGTGGGCAAATTTGTCACTATAAATTTTTCCATTGTTAAAGGATAGGGACAATTTCACCTTTTAATGATTGTCCATTGTTGAAAGCGTATCAATATTTGTCAAAGAATGTCTTTCGATTATTGAAAGTACGGAAAAGTTGTCATTATAGTAAACTTCTAATATAATTATAAATAAATTTGTCATAATAACAATTGAAAAAAGAAGACTTAATGTCGAATTTTTCATTGTTGTGGGAATTTTTTTTTATTTTAAGATTTCTTCATTGTTGAAAGCGTGGGAAATTTTGTCACTATAAATTTTTCCATTGTTAAAGGATAGGGAAAATTTCATGTTTTAATGATTGTGCATTGTTGAGAGGGTATCAATATTTGTCAATGGAATTCTTTCCATTTTTGGAAGTTCGGGAAAGTTGTCATTATAAGATAACTTCTAATATAAATATAAATAAATTTTTCATAATAACAATTGAAAAGGATGAATTAAAGTCTAATTTTTCATTGTTGCGGGAAAAATTTGCTTATTTTATGATTTCTTCATTGTTGAAAGCGTGGGACAATTTGTCTATACATTTTTCCATTGTTAAAGGATAGGGACAATTTCATGTTTTAATGATTGTGCATTGTTGAAATCGTATCAATATTTGTCAATGGAATTTTTTCCATTGTTGGAAACTTGGTAAAGTTGTCATTATAGATAACTTCTAATATAATTATAAAGAAATTTGTCATGATAACAATGGAAAAGGAACACTTAAAGTTGAATTTTTCATTGTTGTGGGAAAATTACTTATTTTAAGGTTTCTTTATTGTTGAAATCGTGGGAAATTTTGTCACTATAAAATTTTCCTTTGTTGAAGGATAGGGACATTTTCACATTTTAAATATTGTCCAGTGTTGAAACCGTACCAATATTTGTCAATAGAATTTTTTCCATTGTTGGAAGCACGGGAAATTTCTCATTATAGATAACTTCTAATATAATTATAAATAAATTTTTCATAATAACAATTGATAAGGATGAATTAAAGTCTAATTTTTCATTGTTGCGGGAAAAATTTATTATTTTAAGATGTCTTCATTGTTGAAAGCGAGGGAAAATTTGTCACTATACAGTTTTCTATTGTTAAACGATAGTGACAATTTCATGTTTTAATGATTGTGCATTTTTGAAAGCATATCAATATTTTTCAATAGAATTTTTTCCATTGTTGGAAGTTCGGGAAAGTTTGTCATTATAGATAACTTCTAATATAATTATAAAGAAATTTGTCATGATAACAATGAAAACGGAACACTTAAAGTCTAATATTTCATTGTTGCGGGAAAAATTTGCTTATTTTTAGATTTCTTCATTGTTGAAAACGTGGGACAATTTGTCTATAAATTTTTCCATTGTAAAATGATAGCGACAACTTCATGTTTTAATGATTGTGCATTGTTGAAATCGTATCAATATTTGTCAATGGAATTTTTTCCATTGTTGGAAACTTGGTAAAGTTGTCATTATAGATAACTTCTAATATAATTATAAAGAAATTTGTCATGATAACAATGAAAAAGGAACACTTAAAGTTGAATTTTTCATTGTTGTGGGAAAATTACTTATTTTAAGGTTTCTTTATTGTTGAAATCGTGGGAAATTTTGTCACTATAAAATTTTCCTTTGTTGAAGGATAGGGACATTTTCACATTTTAAATATTGTCCAGTGTTGAAACCGTACCAATATTTGTCAATAGAATTTTTTCCATTGTTGGAAGCACGGGAAATTTCTCATTATAGATAACTTCTAATATAATTATAAATAAATTTGTCATAATAACAATTGATAAGGATGAATTAAAGTCTAATTTTTCATTGTTGCGGGAAAAATTTATTATTTTAAGATTTCTTCATTGTTGAATGCGAGGTAAAATTTGTCACTATACAGTTTTCTATTGTTAAATGATAGTGACAATTTCATGTTTTAATGATTGTGCATTTTTGAAAACATATCAATATTTGTCAATAGAATTTTTTCCATTGTTGGAAGTTCGGGAAAGTTTGTCATTATAGATAACTTCTAATATAATTATAAAGAAATTTGTCATGATAACAATGAAAATGGAACACTTAAAGTCGAATATTTCATTGTTGCGGGAAAAATTTGCTTATTTTTAGATTTCTTCATAGTTAAAAGCGTGGGACAATTTGTCTATAAATTTTTCCATTGTTAAAGGATAGGGACATTTTCACGTTTTAAATATTATCCATTGTTGAAACCATATCAATATTTGTATATAGAATTTTTTCCATTGTTTGAAACGCGTTAAAGTTGTCATTATAGATAACTTCTAATATAATTATAAATAAATTTGTCATGATAACAATTGATAAGGATGAATTAAAGTCTAATTTTTCATTGTTGCGGGAAAAATTACTTATTTTAAGAGTTCTTCATTGTTGAAATCGTGGGAAATTTAGTCACTACAAATTTTTCCTTTGTTGAAGGATAGGGACATTTTCACATTTTAAATATTGTCCATTGTTGAAACCGTATCAATATTTATCAATAGATTTTTTTTAATTGTTGGAAGCGCGGGAAAGTTCTCATTATAGATAACTTCTAATATAATTATAAATAAATTTGTCATAATAACAATTGAAAAAGGAGGACTTAAAATCGAAGTTTTCATTTTTGCGGGAAAAAAATCATATTTTAAGGTTTCTTGATTGTTGAAAGCGTGGGCAAATTTGTCACTATAAATTTTTCCATTGTTAAAGGATAGGGACAATTTCACCTTTTAATGATTGTCCATTGTTGAAAGCGTATCAATATTTGTCAAAGAATGTCTTTCGATTCTTGAAAGTACGGAAAAGTTGTCATTATAGTAAACTTCTAATATAATTATAAATAAACTAGGGGGCTCAGCCCCCTACTCGCTGACGCTCGCCAACCCCCCGTGAATTGCAAGGCAATTCACATTGAGACCGCTACGCGGTCCTAGCTCGCTTCGCTCGCTCGCCCCTTTTTATTTTTCTAATAATTCTAGCCGGAATAAGTACTACAATAAATCATTTGAACATATGAAATTGACAATTTTTTTAATGTAAAAAAGTAATCGAAAACTCCGTTGAAAACACAACTAAAAATGCATTTAGTTGATGCTACTAATGGACATATAAATCATTTAAATACTATGAAAAAAGGATCTTGGAAACATAATTAGTTTAAAACTTATTGCACCTATAATATTGTACAGCACTGCTTAAATTCACTAAAAAAAAAAAAAAAAACACTGCGAGGTAGGAAGATAGCTTATCATCAATGTTTGTGTAAATTTCGTTCAACATTTCACTATTCTAATTGATTATAGATTTCTGCAAAAGAAATTTTTACTTCATTGAAATTGAAGAAAAATCATTTTTACTTCAATAAAACATCAACAGATGGCAGCAGGGGTTCTAGAAAGTTTATATTTTTTTATCTCTGATTTTTTGTGTGAGTGAAATTCGTAAATAAATTCTAAAGAAGAGTTGAGAATTCAATATCACTCATAATTAAACGACAACATTACTCATAATTAAAATGAGGAATCATCTCAGACGCTTTGGATTACGTTCATATTATTTTATTTTTAATAATTGCTAGCTTGAGTTTCAGTGCATTGACACTGGGCGCCATATTGGAGGTGGAGCTAACACAATCTTGTCTGTTCATTGGTCTGAGCTCTGGAAACTATGGCTGTTGCCAACGATAGGGTAGAAATTCAGCCCTATTTTCGCGCCACATAAGACAATTATATATATAGATTTGTCATAATAACAATTGAAAAAAGAAGACTTAATTTCGAATTTTTCATTGTTGTGGGAAATTTTTTTTATTTTAAGATTTCTTCATTGTTGAAAGCGTGGGAAAATTTTGTCACTATAAATTTTTCCATTGTTAAAGGATAGGGAAAATTTCATGTTTTAATGATTGTGCATTGTTGAGAGCGTATCAATATTTGTCAATGGAATTCTTTCCATTTTTGGAAGTTCGGGAAAGTTGTCATTATAAGATAACTTCTAATATAAATATAAATAAATTTTTCATAATAACAATTGAAAAGGATGAATTAAAGTCTAATTTTTCATTGTTGCGGGAAAAATTTGCTTATTTTATGATTTCTTCATTGTTGAAAGCGTGGGACAATTTGTCTATACATTTTTCCATTGTTAAAGGATAGGGACAATTTCATGTTTCAATGATTGTGCATTGTTGAAATCGTATCAATATTTGTCAATGGAATTTTTTCCATTGTTGGAAACTTGGTAAAGTTGTCATTATAGATAACTTCTAATATAATTATAAAGAAATTTGTCATGATAACAATGAAAAAGGAACACTTAAAGTTGAATTTTTCATTGTTGTGGGAAAATTACTTATTTTAAGATTTCTTCATTGTTGAAATCGTGGGAAATTTTGTCACTATAAATTTTTCCTTTGTTGAAGGATAGGGACATTTTCACATTTTAAATATTGTCCATTGTTGAAACCGTATCAATATTTGTCAATACAATTTTTCCTATTGTCGGAAGCGCGGGAAAATTTCTCATTATAAATAACTAATATAATTGTAAATAAATTTGTCATCATAACAATTGATAAGGATGAATTAAAGTCTAATTTTTCATTGTTGCTGGAAAAATTTATTATTTTAAGATTTCTTCATTGTTGAAAGCGAGGGAAAATTTTTCACTATAGTTTTCTATTGTTAAACGATAGTGACAATTTTATGTTTTAATAATTGTTCATTTTTGAAAGCATATCAATATTTGTCAATGAAAATTTTCCTATTGTTTGAATCGTGTAAAGTGGCCATTATAGTTAACTTCAAATATAATTATAAATAAATTTGTCATGATAACAATTGAAAAAGGATGACTTAAAGTCGAATTTTTCATTGTTGTGGGAAAAAGTACTTATTTTAAGATTTCTTGACTGTTGAAATCGTGGGAAATTTTGTTATTATAAATTTTTCCATTGTTGAAGGATAGGGACATTTTCACGTTTTAAATATTGTCCATTGTAGAAACCGTATCAATATTTGCAATGGAATTTTTTCCATTGTTTGAAACGCATTAAAGTTGTCATTATAGATAACTTCTAATATAATTATAAATAAATTTGTCATGATAACAATTGATAAGGATGAATTAAAGTCTAATTTTTCATTGTTGGCAGGAAAAATTTATTATTTTAAGATTTCTTCATTGTTGAAAGCGTGGGAAAATTTGTCACTGTAAATTTTTCCATTGTTAAAGGATAGGGACATTTTCACGTTTTAAATATTATCCATTGTTGAAACCATATCAATATTTGTATATAGAATTTTTTCCATTGTTTGAAACGCGTTAAAGTTGTCATTATAGATAACTTCTAATATAATTATAAATAAATTTGTCATGATAACAATTGATAAGGATGAATTAAAGTCTAATTTTTCATTGTTGCGGGAAAAATTACTTATTTTAAGAGTTCTTCATTGTTGAAATCGTGGGAAATTTAGTCACTACAAATTTTTCCTTTGTTGAAGGATAGGGACATTTTCACATTTTAAGTATTGTCCATTGTTGAAACCGTATCAATATTTATCAATAGATTTGTTTTTAATTGTTGGAAGCGCGGGAAAGTTCTCATTATAGATAACTTCTAATATAATTATAAATAAATTTGTCATAATAACAATTGAAAAAGGAGGACTTAAAATCGAAGTTTTCATTTTTGCGGGAAAAAAATCATATTTTAAGGTTTCTTGATTGTTGAAAGCGTGGGCAAATTTGTCACTATAAATTTTTCCATTGTTAAAGGATAGGGACAATTTCACCTTTTAATGATTGTCCATTGTTGAAAGCGTATCAATATTTGTCAAAGAAAGTCTTTCGATTCTTGAAAGTACGGAAAAGTTGTCATTATAGTAAACTTCTAATATAATTATAAATAAATTTGTCATAATAACAATTGAAAAAAGAAGACTTAATGTCGAATTTTTCATTGTTGTGGGAAATTTTTTTTATTTTAAGATTTCTTCATTGTTGAAAGCGTGGGAAAATTTTGTCACTATTAATTTTTCCATTGTTAAAGGATAGGGAAAATTTCATGTTTTAATGATTGTGCATTGTTGAGAGCGTATCAATATTTGTCAATGGAATTCTTTCCATTTTTGGAAGTTCGGGAAAGTTGTCATTATAAGATAACTTCTAATATAAATATAAATAAATTTTTCATAATAACAATTGAAAAGGATGAATTAAAGTCTAATTTTTCATTGTTGCGGGAAAAATTTGCTTATTTTATGATTTCTTCATTGTTGAAAGCGTGGGACAATTTGTCTATACATTTTTCCATTGTTAAAGGATGGGGACAATTTCATGTTTTAATGATTGTCCATTGTTGGCACCGTATCAATATTTGTCAGTGGAATTTTTTCCATTGTTGGAAACTTGGTAAAGTTGTCATTATAGATAACTTCTAATATAATTATAAAGAAATTTGTCATGATAACAATGAAAAAGGAACACTTAAAGTTGAATTTTCATTGTTGCGGGAAAATTACTTATTTTAAGATTTCTTCATTGTTGAAATCGTGGGAAATTTAGTCACTACAAATTTTTCCTTTGTTGAAGGATAGGGACATTTTCACATTTTAAATATTGTCCATTGTTGAAACCGTATCAATATTTGTCAATAGATTTTTTTTAATTGTTGGAAGCGCGGGAAAGTTCTCATTATACATAACTTCTAATATAATTATAAATAAATTTGTCATAATAACAATTGATAATTATGAATTAAAGTCTAATTTTGCATTGTTGCGGGAAAAATTACTTATTTTAAGAGTTCGTCATTGTTGAAATCGTGGGAAAATTTTGTCACTATAAATTTTTCCATTGTTAAAGGATAGGGAAAATTTCATGTTTTAATGATTGTGCATTGTTGAAAGCGTATCAATATTTGTCAATGGAATTTTTTCCATTTTTGGAAGTTCGGGAAAGTTGTCATTATAGATAATTTCTAATATAAATATAAATAAATTTTTCATAATAACAATTGAAAAGGATGAATTAAAGTCTAATTTTTCATTGTTGCGGGAAAAATTACTTATTTTAAGAGTTCTTCATTGTTGAAATCGTGGGAAATTTTGTCACTATAAATTTTTCCTTTCTTGAAGGATAGGGACATTTTCACATTTTAAATATTGTCCATTGTTGAAACCGTATCAATATTTGTCAATAGAATTTTTTCCATTGTTGGAAGCGCGGGAAAGTTCTCATTATAGATAACTTCTAATATAATTATAAATAAATTTGTCATAATAACTATTGAAAAAGAAGACTTAATGTCGAATTTTTCATTGCTGCGAGAAAGATTTTATATATTAAGGTTTCTTTATTGTTGAAATCGTGGGAAATTTTGTCACTATAAAATTTTCCTTTGTTGAAGGATAGGGACATTTTCACATTTTAAATATTGTCCAGTGTTGAAACCGTACCAATATTTGTCAATAGAATTTTTTCCATTGTTGGAAGCACGGGAAATTTCTCATTATAGATAACTTCTAATATAATTATAAATAAATTTGTCATAATAACAATTGATAAGGATGAATTAAAGTCTAATTTTTCATTGTTGCGGGAAAAATTTATTATTTTAAGATTTCTTCATTGTTGAAAGCGAGGGAAAATTTGTCACTATACAGTTTTCTATTGTTAAACGATAGTGACAATTTCATGTTTTAATGATTGTGCATTTTTGAAAGCATATCAATATTTGTCAATAGAATTTTTTCCATTGTTGGAAGTTCGGGAAAGTTTGTCATTATAGATAACTTCTAATATAATTATAAAGAAATTTGTCATGATAACAATGAAAACGGAAGACTTAAAGTCTAATATTTCAATGTTGCGGGAAAAATTTGCTTATTTTTAGATTTCTTCATTGTTGAAAGCGTGGGACAATTTGTCTATAAATTTTTCCATTGTAAAAGGATAGCGACAACTTCATGTTTTAATGATTGTGTATTGTTGAAATCGTATCAATATTTGTCAATGGAGTTTTTTCCATTGTTGGAAACTTGGTAAAGTTGTCATTATAGATAACTTCTAATATAATTATAAAGAAATTTGTCATGATAACAATGAAAAAGGAACACTTAAAGTTGAATTTTTCATTGTTGTGGGAAATTTTTTTTATTTTAAGAATTCTTCATTGTTGAAAGCGTGGGAAAATTTTGTCACTATATATTTTTCAATTGTTAAAGGATAGGGAAAATTTCATGTTTTAATGATTGTGCATTGTTGAAAGCGTATCAATATTTGTCAATGGAATTCTTTCCATTTTTGGAAGTTCGGGAAAGTTGTCATTATAGATAACTTCTAATATAAATATAAATAAATTTTTCATAATAACAATTGAAAAGGATGAATTAAAGTCTAGTTTTTCATTGTTGCAGGAAAAATTTGCTTATTTTAAGATTTCTTCATTGTTGAAAGCGTGGGACAATTTGTCTATACATTTTTCCATTGTTAAAGGATAGGGAGAATTTCATGTTTTAATGATTGTGCATTGTTGAAATCGTATCAATATTTGTCAATGGAATTTTTTCCATTGTTGGAAACTTGGTAAAGTTGTCATTATAGATAACTTCTAATATAATTATAAAGAAATTTGTCATGATAACAATGGAAAAGGAACACTTAAAGTTGAATTTTTCATTGTTGTGGGAAAATTACTTATTTTAAGGTTTCTTTATTGTTGAAATCGTGGGAAATTTTGTCACTATAAAATTTTCCTTTGTTGAAGGATAGGGACATTTTCACATTTTAAATATTGTCCAGTGTTGAAACCGTACCAATATTTGTCAATAGAATTTTTTCCATTGTTGGAAGCACGGGAAATTTCTCATTATAGATAACTTCTAATATAATTATAAATAAATTTGTCATAATAACAATTGATAAGGATGAATTAAAGTCTAATTTTTCATTGTTGCGGGAAAAATTTATTATTTTAAGATGTCTTCATTGTTGAAAGCGAGGGAAAATTTGTCACTATACAGTTTTCTATTGTTAAACGATAGTGACAATTTCATGTTTTAATGATTGTGCATTTTTGAAAGCATATCAATATTTTTCAATAGAATTTTTTCCATTGTTGGAAGTTCGGGAAAGTTTGTCATTATAGATAACTTCTAATATAATTATAAAGAAATTTGTCATGATAACAATGAAAACGGAACACTGAAAGTCTAATATTTCATTGTTGCGGGAAAAATTTGCTTATTTTTAGATTTCTTCATTGTTGAAAACGTGGGACAATTTGTCTATAAATTTTTCCATTGTAAAATGATAGCGACAACTTCATGTTTTAATGATTGTGCATTGTTGAAATCGTATCAATATTTGTCAATGGAATTTTTTCCATTGTTGGAAACTTGGTAAAGTTGTCATTATAGATAACTTCTAATATAATTATAAAGAAATTTGTCATGATAACAATGAAAAAGGAACACTTAAAGTTGAATTTTTCATTGTTGTGGGAAAATTACTTATTTTAAGGTTTCTTTATTGTTGAAATCGTGGGAAATTTTGTCACTATAAATTTTCCTTTGTTGAAGGATAGGGACATTTTCACATTTTAAATATTGTCCAGTGTTGAAACCGTACCAATATTTGTCAATAGAATTTTTTCCATTGTTGGAAGCACGGGAAATTTCTCATTATAGATAACTTCTAATATAATTATAAATAAATTTGTCATAATAACAATTGATAAGGATGAATTAAAGTCTAATTTTTCATTGTTGCGGGAAAAATTTATTATTTTAAGATTTCTTCATTGTTGAATGCGAGGGAAAATTTGTCACTATACAGTTTTCTATTGTTAAACGATAGTGACAATTTCATGTTTTAATGATTGTGCATTTTTGAAAACATATCAATATTTGTCAATAGAATTTTTTCCATTGTTGAAAGTTCGGGAAAGTTTGTCATTATAGATAACTTCTAATATAATTATAAAGAAATTTGTCATGATAACAATGAAAATGGAACACTTAAAGTCGAATATTTCATTGTTGCGGGAAAAATTTGCTTATTTTTAGATTTCTTCATTGTTGAAAGCGTGGGACAATTTGTCTATAAATTTTTCCATTGTTAAAGGATAGGGACAATTTCATGTTTTAATGATTGTGCATTGTTGAAATCGTATGAATATTTGTCAATGGAATTTTTTCCATTTTTGGAAACTTGGTAAAGTTGTCATTATAGATAACTTCTAATATAATTATAAAGAAATTTGTCATGATAACAATGAAAAAGGAACACTTAAAGTTGAATTTTTCATTGTTGTGGGAAAATCACTTATTTTAAGATTTCTTCATTGTTGAAATCGTGGGAAATTTTGTAACTATAAATTTATCCTTTGTTAAAGGATAGGTTCATTTTCACATTTTAAATATTGTCCATTGTTGAAACCGTATCAATTATTTGTCAATACAATTTTTTCTATTGTTGGAAGCGCGGGAAAGTTCTCATTATAAATAACTAATATAATTGTAAATAAATTTGTCATCATAAAAATTGATAAGGATGAATTAAAGTCTAATTTTTCATTGTTGCTGGAAAAATTTATTATTTTAAGATTTCTTCATTGTTGAAAGCGAGGGAAAATTTGTCACTATAGTTTTCTATTGTTAAACGATAGTGACAATTTTATGTTTTAATGATTGTTCATTTTTTAAAGCATATCAATATTTGTCAATGAAAATTTTCCTATTGTTTGAATCGTGTAAAGTGGCCATTATAGTTAACTTCAAATATAATTATAAATAAATTTGTCATAACAACAATTGAAAAAGGAGGACGAAGTTTTCATTGTTGCGGGAAAAAAATCATATTTTAAGGTTTCTTGATTGCTGAAAGCGTGGGAAAATTTGTCACTATAAATTTTTCCATTGTTAAAGGATGGGGACAATTTCATGTTTTAATGATTGTCCATTGTTGGCACCGTATCAATATTTGTCAGTGGAATTTTTTCAATTGTTGGAAACTTGGTAAAGTTGTCATTATAGATAACTTCTAATATAATTATAAATAAATTTGTCATGATAACAATTGAAAAAGGATGACTTAAAGTCGAATTTTTCCTTGTTGTGGGAAAAATTACTTATTTTAAGATTTCTTGACTGTTGAAATCGTGGGAAATTTTGTTATTATAAATTTTTCCATTGTTGAAGTATAGGGACATTTTCACGATTTAAATATTGTCCATTGTTGAAACCGTATCAATATTTGCAATGGAATTTTTTCCATTGTTGGAAACGCGTTAAAGTTGTCATTATAGATAACTTCTAATATAATTATAAATAAATTTTCCATAATAACAATTGAAAAGGATGAATTAAAATCTAATTTTTCATTGTTGGCAGGAAAATATTATTATTTTAAGATTTCTTCATTGTTGAAAGCGTGGGAAAATTTGTCACTGTAAATTTTTCCATTGTTAAAGGATAGGGATATTTTCACGTTTTAAATATTATCCATTGTTAAAACCGTATCAGTATTTGTCAATAGAATTTTTTCCATTGTTTGAAGCGCGTTAAAGTTGTCATTATAGATAACTTCTAATATAATTATAAATAAATTTGTCATGATAACAATTGAAAAAGGATGACTTAAAGTCAAATTTTTCATTGTTGTGGGAAACATTTCATATTTTAAGATCTCTTCATTGTTGAAAGCGTGGGAAAATTTGTCACTATACAGTTTTCTATTGTTAGAGGAAAGGGGCAATTTCATGTTTTAATGATTGTGCATTGTTGAAGGCATATCAATATTTGTCAAAGAAAGTCTTTCGATTATTGAAAGTGCGGGAAAGTTGTCATTATAGTTAACTTCTAATATAATTATAAATAAATTTGTCATAATAACAATTGAAAAAGGAGGACTTAAAGTCGAAGTTTTCATTGTTGCGGGAAAAAAATTCATATTTTAAGGTTTCTTGATTGTTGAAAGCGTGCGCAAATTTGTCACTATAAATTTTTCCATTGTTAAAGGATAGGGACAATTTCCTCTTTTAATGATTGTCCATTGTTGAAAGCGTATCAATATTTGTCAAAGAAAGTCTTTCGATTCTTGAAAGTGCGGGAATGTTGTCATTATAGTAAACTTCTAATATAATTATAAATAAATTTGTCATAATAACAATTGAAAAAGGAGGACTTAAAATCGAAGTTTTCATTGTTGCGGGAAAAAAATCATATTTTAAGGTTTCTTGATTGTTGAAAGCGTGGGAAAATTTGTCACTATAAATTTTTCCATTGTTAAAGGATAGGGACAATTTCATGTTTTAATGATTGTCCATTGTTGAAAGCATATCAATATTTGTTAAAGAAAGCCTTTCGGTTCTTGAAAGTGTGGGAAAGTTGTCATTATAGTTAACTTCTAATATAATTATAAATAAATTTGTCATAATAACAATTGAAAAAGGAGGACTTAAAGTCGAAGTTTTCATTGTTGGCAGGAAAAATTTATTATTTTAAGATTTCTTCATTGTTGAAAGCGTGGGAAAATTTGTCACTGTAAATTTTTCCATTGTTAAAGGATAGGGACATTTTCACGTTTTAAATATTGTCCATTGTTGAAACCGTATCAATATTTGCAATGGAATTTTTTCCATTGTTGGAAACGCGTTAAAGTTGTCATTATAGATAACTTCTAATATAATTATAAATAAATTTTCCATAATAACAATTGAAAAGGATGAATTAAAATCTAATTTTTCATTGTTGGCAGGAAAAAATTATTATTTTAAGATTTCTTCATTGTTGAAAGCGTGGGAAAATTTGTCACTGTAAATTTTTCCATTGTTAAAGGATAGGGATATTTTCACGTTTTAAATATTATCCATTGTTAAAACCGTATCAGTATTTGTCAATAGAATTTTTTCCATTGTTTGAAGCGCGTTAAAGTTGTCATTATAGATAACTTCTAATATAATTATAAATAAATTTGTCATGATAACAATTGAAAAAGGATGACTTAAAGTCAAATTTTTCATTGTTGTGGGAAACATTTCATATTTTAAGATCTCTTCATTGTTGAAAGCGTGGGAAAATTTGTCACTATACAGTTTTCTATTGTTAGAGGAAAGGGACAATTTCATGTTTTAATGATTGTGCATTGTTGAAGGCATATCAATATTTGTCAAAGAAAGTCTTTCGATTATTGAAAGTGCGGGAAAGTTGTCATTATAGTTAACTTCTAATATAATTATAAATAAATTTGTCATAATAACAATTGAAAAAGGAGGACTTAAAGTCGAAGTTTTCATTGTTGCGGGAAAAAAATTCATATTTTAAGGTTTCTTGATTGTTGAAAGCGTGCGCAAATTTGTCACTATAAATTTTTCCATTGTTAAAGGATAGGGACAATTTCCTCTTTTAATGATTGTCCATTGTTGAAAGCGTATCAATATTTGTCAAAGAAAGTCTTTCGATTCTTGAAAGTGCGGGAATGTTGTCATTATAGTAAACTTCTAATATAATTATAAATAAATTTGTCATAATAACAATTGAAAAAGGAGGACTTAAAATCGAAGTTTTCATTGTTGCGGGAAAAAAATCATATTTTAAGGTTTCTTGATTGTTGAAAGCGTGGGAAAATTTGTCACTATAAATTTTTCCATTGTTAAAGGATAGGGACAATTTCATGTTTTAATGATTGTCCATTGTTGAAAGCATATCAATATTTGTTAAAGAAAGCCTTTCGGTTCTTGAAAGTGTGGGAAAGTTGTCATTATAGTTAACTTCTAATATAATTATAAATAAATTTGTCATAATAACAATTGAAAAAGGAGGACTTAAAGTCGAAGTTTTCATTGTTGGCAGGAAAAATTTATTATTTTAAGATTTCTTCATTGTTGAAAGCGTGGGAAAATTTGTCACTGTAAATTTTTCCATTGTTAAAGGATAGGGACATTTTCACGTTTTAAATATTATCCATTGTTGAAACCGTATCAATATTTGTCAATAGAATTTGTCCCATTGTTTGAAACGCGTTAAAGTTGTCATTATAGATAACTTTTAATATAATTATAAATAAAATTGTCATGATAACAATTGAAAAAGGATGACTTAAAGTCGAATTTTTCATTGTTGTGGGAAACATTTCATATTTTAAGATCTCTTCATTGTTGAAAGCGTGGGAAAATTTGTCACTATACAGTTTTCTATTGTTAGAGGATACCCACACAGCACACTTGGTCCCAGTGATGTCTCGAGTACATCGCAAAGTCTCATTATCATCACGTCTCTGTGTGATGTACATGAAACATCTCTGAGATAACAAAACAAGCTGCCACTGAGATGTATCTTTGCGATAGCCTGGAGACGCAAGCTGCCGTTTTCGCCCATGCGCAAATACGCGATGGTCATTCACGCATGTGCGAGCTAAATGGCGTCTAATGCAAAGCGAATTCATAGTGAAGGATGTGTATGCATGCCATGTTGTTTGCTGTGTGTTGGATTTCTGTCTTTTTTTTCTATTTGAGTGACGTTTATTCAGTTTTTAGGAAAAAATCAAATAACTATGGTTATTCTTGAAGACTAAGCGTACATATAAATGATTATGTTAATATAATCAGGCTTGATAACTGCACTTCCTTTCGCAATTTTAAAGTAGATTGCTGTTTGCATTATTTTTCATATCCAGAGGAACTCTCAAAAATATTAATCTTCAAATATAATAATAAAAACTTGTCATAATAGAAAAGTTTGTCATAGCAAAACATATTAAAAACGCTTTGCAATGTTATAGTTATTTTATTTACATGTGATATTTTCAGCTTTTAGGTATTTAAATTAAATTTCTTTTTGATGTTTACCTTTTGTACTTTATTTAGATTTTTTATGTTAAAAAATATAATTAAACAATTTTCATTGCAATTCATTGCAAAGATCATAAAACATTTATATTAATATATATAAATCTACAATATCGAGTAATGGTATATTCTAATAAAAAATAATAGTTTTATTTGCAAAAGTTGAGAGATCATGAAAGGTAAGTGTTATAATTTATTAAACTTTATTATCGTGTTATGTATTTATACATTTTACATTTTCTTAAATATATTTAAATGTCTTATAAAGCTTATTCTGCAGTTTTATTTAATGTATATTAAAGAAAAATGTGTTGCGAGTTTTAAGTAAAAAATATAAAACTGTAGAAAATTAACATTTTACATTATGCACCATCCATGCAGTACTAAACATTTTTTTTTTTATGGTAATTGTGTAAACAATGCAATGAGTCAGTATTCAAGTTGCATGCACTTTTGAACTTTTTTTCGGTATAAAAAATAATAATTGTAGTCTCTTATTTAATGTAAAAATGAACCATTCATTCAAAAATAGTTATATAAAGTTTGGAATTTGTTTTGTTCCTTTTTAAAAGGACTATTTAATTTTATTTTCTTAAAAGAGTATTGCTTTTTACAAATATGTACAGTTCAGATCTGTGAGGATTAAGTCTTAAGGATTAAGATGTATTACAGCAGTGAAATTACTATGTATTCTTAAAAACTGAGAGTGCATCATAAGTTGAAATTTATTTCATCTATTTGTGCTGGGAGGGGGGGGGGGTCCTGTTTTTACAATGAAATTCATGCAGTATTTTCTTAAAATTAAACACAGAATATATTTGTTAAATTGTGAAGATTTAGGTAGTAATATCTTTAAGGTCAGATAAAAAAAATAATAGTAATAAAGATAACTTTAGCTTCTCGGTAGATTTTACATTATATGCTCATATGCTGCAGGATTATTTTAGAGGCTGCATTAATTGTGTTTGTTTAAATTATTATTCTAAAGTTATGTACTGCCAAAATTCAAGATAATTTTAAATATGCATTAAAAATAGGACATCAATGGAAAAAAAAAAAAAAAGAGCACATTTGTATCAATATATATTTGTGCTATACAATAGGGACATCAAAGTTTTCTCATTTCTGTAAATGCTGGCTAAATATGATTTGATAGAAAAACATAGCAATATTTTAATTTAAACCTGGTTAGTATAATAAGGTTGGTTTATTTATATTTTAATATTATTCATAAATTTATTTTTGAGCAATGAAAAAAATAAATTTAAACATTTCATTATGCATTTTAAAACTATTTAAAGTTAAAAAAAATATTTAACACTGGCATGAGGAATTATTTTTAGAAACATGTTGTTTTATCGAGATGATAAAGTTCTTTAATTCTAATACAGCACATGTTGATTTCTAGTCAATGAAGAAAATTGTTAAAATTTGCAAATTTGCTATACACCAGAAAATTTTCTCAGCATTTAGCACAGATTGCTTTTAAATAATTGGAATTAAAACAAATATAATAATCAAATTCTATCTGTATTAAAGGATGGAAAATTTGTTTGTATGAAAAATGATTGATTCATCAATAGCATTTTATCGATTCAAAGAAGCAATTTTTTAATATTAAACTGAATTATTTTAATCTATAGGTATGTGGAATTTTATGATTAAAGTAATTATTAATTTCTGATACCATAGTACAACAAACTGCAAAGTTTAACCCTTTTCACTCCAAATACTCTGCTGGAAAAGGGGGGGGGGTCGATATTCAATAGATTGCTTTTAGTAAGAGATTAATATATAATTTTCTATTACTGTTAATCATGATTAACAGTTGATCTTCATGAAATGCAAAATGTTTGCATTAAAAAATGATTTTTTAAACAGTTGAGTTTGAACCAGTAAAATTCATAAATTGAAATAGTGACACATATCACATATAATGTAATGTAAGCAGCCACAGGAGTGTTAAAAATAAAAAGTTGTCTTAGTTTCGGTTTAAAATGGATGAGAAAAATTGGAAATAAACATTGAATAAATGTATTGTATGAGTTTTGATTTTTAAGAAAATTTCAGGAAAAATTCATCAACTATGAACTAGAATGGAGTTTAGTCTCATCAAGTAAATTTCAATACATACACACATTAAAAAAAGTATTATTGATTATAAATTTTACTATGCAAACACAATTCCAATAATTTAGGTACCCAGAATACAAATGATACAAGTCTATGAAAGCTAATTTTTTAGAAATGTAAACAAAAATTTAGAGTAGAATGGTAATGTCCTGGAATGAATTGGGATAATAAAGCAACACTGTTCATACTTAGAAAGAACATAGTCACTAAGCACTTTTTCAGTAAATTTTCATCTTTGAATCAGATGTATTCTGGATGCCTCAATAATCTTAATGAAAGTTGTTGAGTTGTCACACAAACTTCCAGAAAAATAAAAGCTAAAAATTCTGCTTCATATATAGATTATGAAACACTTTCCAACATTTCCAGAATACTTTACCAATTAATAAAGTGGAAGTTGATGTCTAAGTAAACAATTTTGAAAACCCAATTTCAGCAGTTATTATCAATTGTGGAAAAAATATTTGCATTATTTTGTGCAGTCTTGTATATGATCTGTAGATTTGTATATATACTACTTAGTGTGTTAAAATTTAGTTCAGTTAGGAAGCGCATAGCACAGTTGAAAATTCCCTTTCAGCAATTTCCATCATTAAACAGAAATGTACCCGAATTCTTTGCCCCCCCCCCCTCCCCCCAATCACTGAAATTTTTAAAAGTTGGCTCTCTGACACAAAAACAAATGAATATAAACAGATCTTATCAGGGAGTTCGATCTATTTCAACAGAACTTCTTTGAATATGTAAACTACTATTATAAATATAAAGATAATAAAACTGTATTAGTCATTGATATTTTTGCACAATAAGTACTCATGAAAGTATTGTGATTATACATGTGACAGACGTCATTTATCATTAAAACATTCCCATTACAAAATCAGCAAGAATATTTTTATTTAAACCTGATTAGTTTAATGATGTTTGAGATTTTTTATTGATATTATTCATATTTTTATTGATATTATTCATAATTTTTTTTTCATCAATAAAAAATAAATTACAAATAAATAAATTTAAACTTTTCATTAGGCACTAAAACTATTGAAAGTTACAAAATGTTTAACATCTACATGAGAAATAATTAATGAATTATTATTTACTAGAAACATATTGTTTTATCCACATGATAATTGTGAAATTTTACAAATTTGGAAATTATCAAAAGATTTCCTCAGTAATTACCACAAATTATTATTGAATAATTTAAATAAAAATAATTATTGTAAATAATGAAATTACATCTGTATTAGAGGATGTAAAATTCTTGTACATCCAAAAAGATTAATAACATTTTTATAATATTCAGAGAAGCATATTTTGAAACTTGTTTAGCTGAATTATTTTAATCAGTAGATATGTGGAATTTTATGATTAATCAAGTAATTATTGATTTATAATATTATATTATAGTACAGCGTGCTACAAAATTACCCTTTTCACCCCAAAGACTCTGCTGGAAGGGGGGGGGGATTAATATATTCCTTAATAAGTTTTGTTAATAATACTAAAGAAATTAATACGTAACTTTTGATTAAAAAAAAATAAATTAAGCATGCAAATATTGTAACGTGTAAGAGGTAACATTTTATGACAATATTTTCTTAATCATAATTAACAAATTATTTTCATCAGAAGTAAAATGCTTGCATTCAGTAATATGAGTTTATATTTTTTATTAAATAATTAAGTTTGAACCAGTAAAATTCATCGATTGAAATAGTGAAACATATATAATGTAAAACAAGGAATATTTAATAAAAGGGGTTGAATATAATTTCTGTTTAAAATAGCTGAGAAAAAAAAAAAAAAAAAACATCGAATAAACACTAATACAATTCTTTGTCTTACACTATTATATAATATTATTACTCATCATAAATCATGTATTGCATGAGTTTTCATTAAAAAAGTGTGTAATGAGAAATTCTTGAATTATATATTAGCATGGTTTTATCTCTACAGTAAATTCTAATATCACACATGCATTTTTAAAAAAGTGATTACCAATTATAAATTTTACAATGCAAATACAATTCCAATAATTTAGGTACCCAGAATACAAATGATACAAGTCCAGAAAACTTATTTTGAGAAATTTAAACAAAGATTTAGTTTAAAATGGTAATGTCTTGGAATGAATTAGGATAATAAAGCAACTTGGACTGTTTATACTTAGAAAGAATACACACTCTATCACCAAATTTTTAACCCTGTATCAAATTTGTTGAAAGTGTGTTTTCAAAAAGTATTCATTAAAAGTGTATTCTGGATTTCTCAGATATCATAGACATATCCTAAGAAAGTTGTGACACAAACTCACAATACAATAACACAGCTGTATTTCTGTGTCATTAAAGGATGGAAGATTTTATTAAATGCAAGATGATTTAGGAACAAAGAAGAACTTTTTGACATTTAGTATGAATTATTTACTAACAAAGTATTTTACTTATGCAATGTCTTTTAGGTAGATTTCGTAAGAAATACTACCTGTTACATTCTCCCCTAAGTTGGAATTTTTGAAACATTTTTGCAGATCTACGCCGATTATGACTCCCAGAACCCAAAAAGATCCCTAGTTCAAAACGTTATCTATCTATCTATCTATATACCTATGTCACTTTTTTACGGACCCAATAACTGCAATAATTCTGCACAAATCGCTTCCAAACTGATACATAAAATCAAGGGGCATAAAATCTCTGTCAAGTTCGTTAATGAGCAAAATCAAACCAGGCTTTTAATCAAACCAGGCTCAAAATCAAACCAGGGGGGGGGGGCTTTTTATGAAAACAGAAAAAGCCCCATAATTTCTTAATTAGGATACGTATCGAATCCGTTTAAAGTTATTATTACTTCTAGGAGAAGGGCCGAAAATGTATGTAGGACAGAATTTCGATATAATTTATAAATGCCCCCAAGGGAGGGGGGGGGGGAAGGGGGTGTTTTAGAAGAAAAAAATTCATAACTTCGTCAATTTACAAGATATCAAATCCGCTTAAATTTATTATAAATCCACTTAATATTATCTAAAACTTTTATATTGTCAAGTTTTTATAGGACTAACATTTATACCAAAAGAAAAATTAAAACAAAAAAATCCCTACCGGTTCCGCCTGCAAACAAGTTATTTTTCGAAGTAGGCGGTTCCAACTTCCGCCTCTCTTCGAAACTGATACATAAAATCAAGGGGCATAAAATCTTGGTCAAGTTCGTTAATGGGCAAAATCGAACCAGGGGGGGGGGATGGGGGGGCTTTTTGTGAAAACAGAAAAAAACCCATAATTTCTTAATTATGATACCTATCGAATCCTTTTGAAGTTATTATTATTTCTAGGAGAAGGGCCGAAAATTTATGTATGACAGATTTTTGATATAATTAAAAATGGCCCCAAAGGTGGGGGGGGGGAGAGGGGTTTTAGAAAAAAAAATTCAGAACTTCGTCAATTCACAAGATTTCAAATCTGCTTAAATTTATTACAAATCCTCTTAATATTATCTAAAACTTTTATATTGACAAGTTTTTTATAGAACCAACTCTTATAGCAAAAAAAAAAAAAAAAAAAAAAAAAACCCTGCTGGCTTCGCCTGAAAACAAGTTAGGTTTCGAAGTAGACGGTTCCAACTGCCGCATCATGGCAAAAAGGTCATTTCTTCTGCAATTCCCAACAAATAGGCGATCCACGGTCTGCGTCTTCGAAATCTACCTGTGCCTGTAGTCCGAGCCGTCAGGGATTTTTTTTAAAGTGTATCGATTACAAATTTAGTATGTAAACACAAGTAGAATAACTTATATACCCGGAATAAAGCCATACAAGTCCATCAAAACTAATTTTTTGACATTTAGAGTAGGGTAGTATAGTCACTCAAACTGTTATATATACTTAGGAAAAATAGATTATTGAGAAAGAAGAAGAGTACTGTTTTCAGATTACTTGTATTCAATGTGTTTTCTCATATTATAGATAATTCTTAGGAAAGTTCTTAAAACATGAATTTCCAATTCATTACTAGAATGCATTTCAGTTTTATTAGAGGATGCAAGAAGTTGCAGCATTCAGAGAAGGGAATTTTTGATATTACAATGACTACACTGTAAAAAATGATCAGTGTTTCTTATTTTATGAAAATGTACTATAACCACGAACGAAAATATAATATAATCTTCTGAGTTATCCGACATTCCGAAAAGCGCGTTCCATTGTCTTTTGAAGTCCCAGAAAGCAATACATTTCCAAAATTTAAAGAATTATTTATAAAAACAAAATTTCTCTAGCTGCCCGTATTTTTCAGAAACGTTTCCGAACAGTTTTTATAGTGTATTAATCAGTTTCCTCAGCCTGGAATACCTTTTATCGAATGTCATCCATTCTCAAGTAAACGTTTTCAGCTGCATAAGTTAATTTATACATGATATAAAATAAAGAAATAATCTTAATTTTAATGTTAATGTTAACGCTGTTAATTTTGCATGTTTGTGTGTTAAACATATTTGTTGAACGTGAAAATGTTTCCTTGAGAATGGATAGCATCGGAAAAAACTATATTCCGGGCTTAGAAAACTGATTAATACACTTTAAAAGCTACTCGTAAACGTTTCGAAAAATTACGGGCAGCTATAAAAAAATTGTTTTTCTAAATGATTCTTTAAATCTCGAAATGCCATTGATGTCTGAGGTTTCTAAAGATAAAGAAACACTGTTCAGAATCATGGTTAACAAGGATGAGTTTATATTATAAATTTATTCGTCATTATATTATATTTTCGTAGATTCAGAAACATTCGTCATTTTTTACAGTGTATCTTGAATTGAAAAATAACAGAAATATGAAATTGAGTTATTTTGCAATACCTTTGAATAACAGTCACACCTTGGGTAATTAATTTGATTTACAAGTAAGTGAGGTCCTTAAAAGTAATTTTTTTTAAAATTAGAGAAAAATACAGCAACAAAAAAGACAGGGTAAATTTACATATCAGCAGGCCAATTGTACTAGTAATTTAAATTTTATTTAGGATATAAATTTGTTATTAAACAAGATGATTAAGATTGGTAATCAGAAATAGTGGTAACAATTTGAGACCTGTTGATGTTACAATGTGACGTCGCATAGGTGTTGCACTGCGATATTGCTGAAAAAGGACATTCGCACATTTCCAGAACATTTCTGAAACCATCTGTGCGATGTAGTGTAGACATTAAAATGCAATGTTGCATAGATATCGCAATGTGATACCTCATAGATGTTGCACCGCGACGTCACTGAAAAAGGACATTCGCACATCGCCAGAACATCTCTGAAACCATCTGTGCGATGTACTGTAGATGATAAAATGCAATATCGCACAGATATCGCAGTGCGATGGCTCATAGATGTTGCAATGCGACGTCGCTGAAAAAGGACATTTGCGCATTGCCAGAACATCTCTGAGACGTTCCGCGGGACATCACAACGTCGCAGTGCGATGTATATGCGACGTTCTAGAGATGAAAGTGTGCTGTATGGGAGACTTCATCAGCGTGGTCTCTGTGCACGTAGTCCAATGTTCTTTATTCTGTTGATTTCAAGCCACCATGTGGCCTCAATAAGGTGGGCTGCTTATCATCGAGATTGGAGTCAAGTGCTGTTTACAGACGAGTCCTGATTAAGTCTGGAGTATGCCACCTGATGTGTTTTGGTATGGAGCGAAAAGGGGCACTCAAAATAACCCCACATTATTTCGTGAAAGATCGTATTACAGACAAAGAGGTTCGTGGTATGGGCTGGAATCAGCATAGGTGGACATACGGACCTGCATATCATTCGACATGGCATTTTGGTGGCCCAAAATTATGCAGACGAGATACTGAGACCTCCTGTCATAGCTTACATTAAAGCCCTTGGTGATTTCTTTGTTTTTATGCATGATAATGCCAGACTGCATACAGCTCGTCTTGTAGAGAACATGTTTGAAACTGAAACTACAGCATATGGAATGGTCAGCAGGCTCTTCTGATCTGAATCCGATCAAACATGTTTCAAACACACTCGGATGACACATTGTAGCAAGACAAATGCCTCCTTTTACTGTCAGGGAATTGCATATTGCAATTCTTCAGGAGTGGAACAGTATTCCTCAAAGTCATATCGACAACCTCTTCGCATCCATGGAAAACAGGTGTGCATCAGTTTTAGCTGTTCGAGGGGACCACTTGACATATTAATCATCTTGCATCATTTTTAAACAATTCTATTTTATTTCATTTACATGCAACCAAATTGTTGCCCAAAACCATCTTTTCATGTTCTTTTCATCATTTCAAAAAATTAAAGCTCCCTTACAAATGTTTTTGCATCTTTTTTTCTGTATTGCGCATGGATAAATGTGTACTTTTCATTTTAGGCCCATGCATGGTTGTCTTGCACGGTTTTTTTCACTTCTTTGCTTGCTCTCCTAATTGTTTTAAGCAGTGTATTATAAGTCAGTGATTCTGAGAAAATACTGTAAAAGTTGGCATTTTGAATCGAATTTTTGGATGCAGCAGCGCAGGAAAGGGGAAAAATGACCATCATGTGACAAAAAACATTTTGATTTGAAAATCATAAGTAATTTATTTATGATTTTAAATCCTTTCCATAGTCAAGCCTTCCAATTTTAGGCATTTACATTTAAAAATGAGTTTGAAAATAAATTGGACAGTTTCACGTTGTTCAGCAAGGAAATTGTGAGAACTACCTTAAGTTTTTATTTTTTAGTTTGTGAATATTCCAACTCTTAGTTTTTAGTGTCCCACTCAGTTTCTACAGATGAATCTGGACGTAAAAAAAAATTTAGTAAAAAAATGTGTTCAGATTTTTTGGTTGACACCAGTTATCAGCAGAAAAACATTTAGATATGATAAAATGACAAGAAAAAATAATTTGGATAGATGGGGTGGGGTGGTAAATGCAGGGGCGACTTTTCTAGCCATAGCACCCTGAGTGAGATTTTTTCCTCCACCTCACAAATGATATATTCTTAAAACAATCCAAAAAAATATTAAGTTTTTACTGAGTATTTTATTTTGTGAATTTTCCATCCCTTTCTTTCTATTGTCTCAGGCAGTCACCTGACCTCACCTCATCTAAGGACAGATATGAATGTAAAAAGTAATAGAAAAAATGAGAAGACATAACTAAAAAATCCATTGGTGTGATAAACTGAATATTAAAAGATAGAAGGAGAAAATATTTTCAAGAGAAATTCAAAAGTAAATAAGACTAAAGATGTACTTTTTCTATATGTGTTTGCTGTGCTATTTTCTAATAACTCAATGCAATTTTTTCAGTGAGACGTGGAATGAAATAGTGCTCTGCTGAATTTCAATTATGTCTTGCTAATTTTAAAAGCGTACCTTTATGATTTAATGCATAAATAATTTTTAATTTTGTTTTCCTCATCCCCAAAGTAATAATACACCCCGTGGCAGAATCGCGGCGACATGGCGACAATGTCGCATAATGGGAAAGATTTCGTGCTGAAAAAAAATTTCATTTGGGATAAAAAAATATTTTTGAGAAGGGAAGATCCATGCAACATTAAAAGGATCTTTTTGTTTCAATTCTACAGAACGATATTGGTAAGAGGTGACAGTCTTCTGCATTTCGCAGATTTTCATCCCCCTCCCCTCACACCCCAAACATTGAAGTTAAAAGTCTTTAAAATTGTTGAGCTCTAAAATTTTTTAAAGCATTTAAAATTCTTGAATTACTTTTTTTATTGTTCTATTTGTTACTTTTCATAAATGATTGGGACTTAAAACGGCCTATAGAGGTGCTGATCGCAGCTGTCGGTACAGGAAAATTGTTCCTTTAACTAATGCTAAAGTGGCATTGAAACAATTATTTATTGTAAACGTGTTTGAAAGTGTTAGATATTCAAATTTGGATAATTTTTACCTTGTCATATAAACACATGACACAAATATCACAGAAAATCTGAAATTGTGCAAAAAAATAATGATTATGAACAAATTAAAAATGCATGTAATACAATGGGCTTGCAAGGGATTTTCCTGAAGCGAGAAGTTATATCTTTTCTCTACCAGATGGCGTATTCGAGCGCTTGAATTCCCAATAAATAAATCTTTTTTTTAGGGTTTCGTTCATTTCACGAAACCCTATTACTCCCGCTCCATTGTCTGTCCATCACAGAGCCATTCTCAAAGACTATATAACTTACAGAGTTGAAACTTTGTGTATATAGATGAATAGCAGCTTTGAAGAGCTCAAAATATTAGAATTTGAAAAATTCGTATTATTTTGATAAATAGAAGATAAAAAACCAAAATTCTAACAGCCTTTTCCTATTAAATTTAAACATTTTTTGTTATAGCATATGCCAAAAATTTAAAATCCGCAATGAAATTCTTTCTACAATAATTAATTTTCTATCAGACGATTTCCTTTTGAAAAATGAAAATGAAATAAAAAGTTTCACCAATGGACTTTATTGGGAATCTGGGTTCCAGATTATAAGAAGTCACATGTTGGTGGTATTTTACCATCGGAATTTCCAATTGAATGTATGCATGCGATATATAGACAAACAAATATAAACACAGCAGGGAGGTCACATGATGCTGGTTTATGACGTCACGCCAATAAAGCCCATTGAAAAAAAGATAAATATGAAATAAAATTGATTGACGTCATAGTGGTAATAAAACGGAAAATTTCTAAGATTTCTCGATAATACAAGGAGTGTGAGTATGTTTATGTGCATAAAGCAGATTAATATCAAGTCATTAGAGAATTAAAAATAAAATCTGACGTCATATTGGAAGTTTAACGAATTTTTCAAATATTTGATAATAATACAAAGCGAGTATTAATATGAGTAATAGAGAATAGTAAATATATAAGTTTAAGAAACATATTGAATCATGATAAAAATCCGATTATGGAAATATTCGCATATTTTAACATTTTGAAGGTGTACAACATGTTTAATTTTGAAATTATTTTTTTAAATATCGCATTTAGTCCGCATGACAGATATTATTTTGACAGAATATAATAGCAAGCTTTAGCCGTGATCCTCCCGGCAAGAACTTTTTTGTAGTTTGGCCTATTATTATCACTCTTTTCTTGACTTCAGAGACTGTTCTTGCAAAAAGATTTTGCTATTAATTAAGTTTATCACAGAAAGAATAGTAATAATACAGGGATAATACATAAGAGGGCAACAACTTTTAATATCATATAAATATTAGTTGATATTGAAGTACTTTTTTACTCAAGAATTACTGAAGCGATTTTAAAATTTTTCTTTCTTTGGCAATTGTTAAACTATAAATTGATCCTTCGCAAAAATAAAAGATAAAAAAGTGTAAAAGATATAGTATAATAAAAAAGTATAAAAGATAAGCTATGCCATATCGCAACTTAAATATTTTGAGTTTTACTTTATTACTTGAAAACTTTATTACAAAGAAATGAATTTTCCAGAAAATACATATAATAAAAAAATAAAGTAAAATATTGAATTCACTTTCAAATGTTATCGAGAAAAAGTGTACTTCAATAACAGTTGCTCTTTATAGTGTTTGGAAATAATTGTTGCCTTCTTAAACATAACTTGGAAGTGCCTAGGGCTTTCATTCACCCATTCATTTACATTTTTTAAATAGTCATATATTTGAAAAAGCTATTAGGAATTATTATATAGCATTTTTTTTGTATAAAAACTATTATTTTATTCGAATCAGATGATTGCAGAATAAATTACTTGCAAATAGTTCTAGAATTGAATGAATTGTTAATGCCATTCCTAATCAGGTAAAATATACATTTGCATATGCAGAAGATAAATAAAGTTAATTAGGTGTGTTTGAGCATAAAATTAAATGTTTCATAATATGTTTGTACAATGCAAAAATAATTATTTTTATTTGATTAATTTTAAATTAAAAAATGTTTCAAAGGGGCTGTGCATATATAACATTATTACTTTAGGGGGGGGGGGGGGGGGGTCCGGCACTTGATATCATAAGATATCTCTAGGTTGAGGGGGGGGTCTTTTAATATTGTTATCATTTTTATTCTAAATTTTCTTCTCTTTTTCGTAACCTTTTTTACATCAAAATAGTCTGTTTTTTTACTTCTATTTTCATGAAAATATAGTTATTAGAAAAACCGTTAAATGATTTTAAAATTTTTTATTCCAAAATATAGAATACCCCAACATTTGACATTCTTATTCATCTGTCATATACAGTGGCGGTGAAAAGTTTCCGGCCAGAATAGAATTTTTGGTGAATTTGTAAGTATACCCATATGAAGAGGAATCTCAAAGTAATATTTATACATTTTATTGACATAATAGTTAGGAACTTATTTATGGAACAAAATATATATATATCAATAAATTTAATTAACAAAATTAAGTGCAAAGGAAATCACATGTTCTCAAAAGTTTCCGGCCATCTTGGCAAGTTTGAAAAAAATTTGTTTTATAATAGAAAATAACAGTGATCAACAACATTTACAATTAGTATTTTGCCGTCATACCTTTAGCAATAAGTTCTGCGGCTCAGCCATGTGGCATAGATTCAATGAATGGTAAAAGATCGTCTATGGTAAGTTTTCACCACTCTTCTTGCAATTTTTGGGAAAATTCTGCTGAATTCGAATATTTATAATTCCACATATGTTTGTAAATTTTGTTATAAAGATTGTCTATTGGATTCAGATCAGGTGATAGGGCTGGCCATTTCAAAAGCGGAATTATTTTGTGCAAAATCCACTGCTTGACAAGTTTGCATGTATGCTCTGGGTCGGTATCATGCAGAAAAAAATAGTTATGACCACAATTTTTTGTCCAATAAGGCAGCAAATGTTCTTGCAAAATATCCTTATACATTGCACTATTCATCTTGCCGCGGATTTCAACTAACGGACCGACACCTTTTCCAGAAAATGCTCCACACAGCATAACTTGCCCTCCGCTATGCTTCATTGTAGGAATAATATATCGCGAATCATAGTCTTTGTTTTAGGTCGTCGGACGTAGTGTCTGCTATCACTCCCAAAAAGGTTGAACTTCGCTTCATCGGAAAATAGTATTTTTTTCCAGTTTTTACTTGTCGAGTCTTTGTGCTCCTTGGCAAACGCCAGTCGGGCCCGCTGATTTTTTACATATGAAGGTTTTTTAACACTAACTCTTCCATAAAGTCTTACTTCACGTAAGCATCTTGACATGGTAGACCGACTTATTTCAGCAATATTTTTACTCCGTAAATCGCGCGATATTGCAGCGGCATTTTTATGCGGGTCATCAACTGATTTTCTCCTGTTAACTCTGTCCACACGAATAGCCATTTTCCTGGGTCTCTCAGACCGTGGCAAATCCTGAAGGCCGTGGACATCTTTATATATATTTTTAAATATCATTCAGAGTAGATTTTCTGTTCGATAACTTTGCCGATATCTCACGAGTGGTTTGGCCCTTTACCAACAAACAAATCACTCGTTTACAAACAATAATTGTTGGACTTTACATTTTAATTTCAACTACGTTATTCATGTGGATTAATTAACAAACACGGCCAAAAAAAACACTTTAACGATAGCAAAAACTAACGAATGAAGAATGGCCAGAAACTTTTGCACACACGAATTTTGAAATCCTCCCCTTTGCATCCAGTGTCTTCAGGATCCAATCCAAATGATCACATGGTCAGAGGTCATTTACATATTCTTAACTTTTGGACCAATTGCCCTTCTTCTTCGCTTAAACGTTCAGACAAACAAATCAAAGAAACTAATTGACCAGAAACTTTTGACTGCCACTGTATGTATATAATCTGCTGTTTGAGAAACCAGGTGCAAAGTATGTTTCAAATGATACTCGTGTTTACTAGAAAGAAAAGACAAAGAATGTTGTCTACCTGTTTTGTGTATAGGAAATTCTGCTTTTCCCTCCCCATGCAGGGAGCAAGTGCAAGAAGACAATATTATTGTTGAATGAACTTAATTGCTTGATATGAGGTTTAACACCAATAGTTTATTAGGTACTTTTCGGTTAGCCGGGTACCAGTGAAATATATATATTTACATTCATATATGTATGTGTATATATATATATGTATATATTTATTTCACTGGCAGCCAGCTAACCGAAAAGTACAGTTTTTTAATTTAAATTTCCTCAATCACCAGAAAATCTTACACACTAATAAATCTACATAATGTACACATAGTTACATATTTGTTTCATATAATATAAAGAGAGATCAAAATATGAATGTGTTTGGTGGAATTGACAGTGACACTCCTAAACAGTTGATTTACTAATTTCAATTATACATAAATAAACTCTATAATAATATAGTACAAAATATATGAAATTTTACTGTATAAATCAGTCACATAAGTTTAGAAATATTTTTATTTTGGTGGTTGTACTTAATATTTTGCAGCAAATCTTACTTTCTTAAGAATAAAATATACTAAAGCTACTACGTAAAGAAAGTATCAAAATTAGATAATACCAAGCAGGAAATTATGAGATGCAGAATGAACACAGATAAATTAGAACATTTCTTGCTGTATATCGGAGAAAAAAGGTTTCACACAAATATAAAACAATAGATAATTGATTAAATACAGCTTTTGAAAATAAATCTTTGTTGCAGAATTCAAACAAAAGGTTTCCAATATGAGACTGAAGTTGAACATTTATATTACACTTTTGAAAGAAATTCTTGTTAAAAATCTAACACATAAAATTATTTCTCTGTATCATGACTTAATGCCTGCTTAAATGACTTATGACGGAATTTTGTGCTGCCTATCTCAGATACAAAAGTTTTCTCATCAGTATGGATTAACAGATGCCTGCATAAATTATATTTAAGAGAGAATTCCATGTTGCCTATCTCACACACAAAAGGTTTCTCAACAGCATAAATTAATTGATGATTAACTGCCTTTTTTAACAGAGTTTCTTGCTGCACATCTCACACAGAAATTTTCTCACCAGTATGACTTAATAGATGCCTGTTAAAATGATGCTTATGAGAGAAACTCTTGTTGCATATCTCACACACAAAAGGTTTCTCACCAGTATGCATTAATAGATGCCTTTTCAGACTACTATTTTCAGAAAATATCTTGTTGCATATCTCACAAACAAAAGGTTTCACACCAGTATGAATTAACCGATGCTTCCCTAAATTACTCTTTTGAAAGAATTTCTTGTTGCATATCTCACATACAAAAGGTTTCTCACCAGTATGAATTAACAAATGTTGGTTTAAGTCACCCTTACGAGTGAATTTCCTGTTACATTCTTCACACACAAAAGGTTTGTCACCAGTATGACTTATTAGATGACTGCTTAACTCACCTTTTCGTGAACATTTCTTTTTGCATATCTCACACACAAATGGTTTTTCACCAGTATGAATTAACAGATGATTCCTTAAATGACACTTTTGAGAGAATTTCTTGTTACATATCTCACACACATATGGTTTCACACCAGTATGGCTGCGAAGATGAACATTTAAATTACCCTTTCGAGAAAATCTTTTGCTGCATACTTCACAATTGAACAATTTTCCTTGCAGTGAGTCAGATGGTTTTTCTACAAAATTCTCCTGTAAAGAAATGTTTCTCTGCATACTTCACAATTTAAAGATTATTTTCAGTGATATGGCGGGTATCTACATTTATGACCTTATACATCTGCAATAAATAGAGTTATATTAATATATAATTTTTTATGATTAAATAAAAACTTATATGAGAGAAAATAAACATAACTTGAAAATTTTAAATCAATACAGAAAACTTAATTCAAATATATTTTGTTCCACAATATTAAAAACTACAATAAAGTAATAATTTTCTGTTACTCATGGAAAGAGGTGTAAGTCAGAAAATTATCAGATGCATTTTATAGCTGTACAAAGATTGAACTATAAACAATAAATAAATAGAATAAATAGCTGTTATTATAAATTAAAATAAATAACTTATCATAAAGAAAATATTATAAATAAAATATAACGCAAATTTAAGAAGAAAATTTTAGAATTATTTTTCTTCTACAAAAACAATGATATATTTAACAAGCAATGCAGAGAAATAGTTATTTTTGTGGCAAGAGAAATTTTAATATACAGATTTGTTTAGTTGGAATTTTTCCAGATTTCTGAAATTTTTCGAACGAATATCAGTGTTATTCATGACAAAATTCTACATGGTATTAAAATAAATTTACCAGAATTTTAAACATTTCTTAACATTTATACCATGTTTTAAGCCTAGTATAGTTGATTATAAGTAAAAAAATACATTTTCAACCAGAATTTTGGAATAATGCAACTAAAATTCTAAGATATTTCCATGCAAATTGGATGATGAAATGTGCGAGTTGTGTTATTTAATCGAGTGTGCCTTATAATAGAGTTTCAGAAAATCAGGAGTCTACTGTATATTCCTTTCTAAAAATTATGGAAGGAAAAATCACACAAATAGCATTATTTTATTTAAAAGCAAATCTATGAATAAAACTTATACTTTAAAAAAAAAAAAAAGTATTAAATGTATAATAAAAACAGTAGTACTGTAATAATCCGTCTTCAGGTAGCATAAAATACATGTTTAAGAGTAGGATTATAAAATTTACTATGAAAATAAATCTGGAATAACTATTTCTTATAATGACAAGCATTACAAAAGACACAAAGGGTGATCACAAATTTCTTATGTTAAAATTCCCTGATGTTTCTAGTTTTGCATTAAAACAAAGAAATTTTCATAGGTAATTCCTTTCACGACACTACTCTGATACACAATCATTATCTAAGGTTGATATGAAAAAAATCAGACTAAATGATATTTAAATGGGAATCATGTAAATAACATAAATAATTTCCTTTTCTATGAAGTTATACTTTAAAAGTCACTTTATTCAGTTTACCGTAACCAATAAAAGCCCCTTAGTATTTATTCTGCACACCTACCGTTTAGTTAGAAAAGACAAGTTTTCTATATTAAATGTGCAATATTATTCGACCACCTGGAGTTGGCAGGTGTGAAGTAAGAGTCACGTGGTGCCAGAGATTTCTATTTGAGTGATTTAGTGAAAGAAGGAAGAATGAGAGGAAAAACTTCAGGACTAAGTTATTTGATCTTGGATCAACTTATCTGGCTAATTAGCACCTTCTCATATAGAATGAAAATAACATTGCATGTATATGCATTATACAAGAATTCAAATTTATTTTTCATCGTTATATGCCAAAAATTTTTTGGAGAATAGGAAGTTCAACCATGCCATGAACTGAGCCGCCAACTCATGGCAGTCAAATATTAGCATATAATTACATTTAATAAACCTCAAATTTGTATGAATTAATATCTTTAGAATTTATACTTTTAAACAAAAATCTTTCCAAACGAACCGTATTGGAGCCCCCAGAATATTTATAGTTTTAAAACTCAATGTGCTGTTTCAAAGTAAGAGCATTGTTTAACTTGAAGTTATATTCTTTTCCGTATTTTCAAAAAAAATATAGTTGATTCAAATTTTAAAGGGAGCAACTTTTTTTATCATTGGCTTATTTAATATTTTTCAAAAAAATAGTTCTTATTGCCCAAACTCTTTGAAATTTTTATGATACATAAAAATAATTGTTTAGAAGCCTGTATAAAAAATTCATGAGAAAATATTTATATTTACTTCTAAAACGGTTGTGTTTTCTTCTCATTTTTCTTTTTGCATTGGGGTCATTTAATATTAAAAAATACAAAATAGTTATTATAGTCCAAAATCTTTGAAATTGTTATGAATTATAACTATAATGCTTTAAAAGCCTGTGTATCATTTTTCTACAAAAATATAGATATTTAATTGCAAAAACATGAGCAAAAGCCACAGACGAAAATTTTGCAGATTATATATATTTTTTAAATACTTCTAATTGTCTGAATGTTTTGAGATTTTTATACATGATGTAAATCAATGTTACAAAGAACATGTGAAAAATTGTAGACTGATGAAACATTGTAGACTGATATTTAATTACTTTTACAACAGAAAAAAAGAGGCTCCAATAGTCACAAAATGACTTCAAATTGTGAAAGTTTTTGAAAGGGTTAATATTTATATGTTTGAAAATGAATTGTGCTGTTGTAGGGAAGAAAATATCAAAAGTAAATGAGAATTTTTCATTTTTTTCAAATATTTAATATTGAGCTGATGCGAGCTTTGAAAAAAGGGTGGGGGGGAAATGAAATAAAACTTATTAAATAGATGAAATTTTTCAAAAAATTAAACAGAAGTAAACATTAAGGTGTTAATAAGAAGAAATAAATATTAAAAGAGAAAGAAAATGGAAATCTACAGAAGTATATAAAGTAAATACTTTGATACCACTCATGCCAGAATAAAAAATATAACATTTAAAATTTATGGAAAATAACATATACCCTACTGTTTCTATCTACAGCAGACATATTAAACACATGGCATGCCAACTACTTATCTGTGGCCATCAAGCCTCTGATATGTTTGATTCAATTCATGTTTGATGCAGAAAATATACTTTGCTCAAACATTCTTGCACTAACCGTGGCTGCAGTGCTGCCAAGTCAGAGATTTTTAAAAATTAAAAATATCGACCACTAATTCAGAATACTAATTTTCATTTTATTTAATGACAAGCATTCCATGATTAAATAAAAAAAATATATATTACTAGAAAAAAATTATTAGCTAAAAAAAAATCCATAGTCTGAGAACACTGTCATGATGTTATAGATAGGAAGCATCAGAAAGTATAGTATATGTATTATGTTGGCAGATCTAACTCATTGTAAAATTTCAGCTCCGAGAAATTGCAGAAACAAAAATAACATATCAGGTAGCTACAGAAAACAGATCTTGTATCTGAAATTTTATAAAAAAATTCTAAATTTTTTAGAAAGTGTTGTATTTTATGTTGAAACTCATATTTTATTTTACTTCACTTTTCTAGTTACACCACATTACAAAACAATTTGCAGCATTTACTAGATAGTAAACAATGCATAAAAAAACTATTAAAATATGGCGTAATTAACAATAATTAAGTTTAAAAAAACATTACAAAAATAACCAGCTTTTAAATGAGTAGCTGTGAAAGTCACATGAATTCTCATCTTGTTTTTGTGGAAAAAATAAAAATAAAATATCTAGAAAATTCACAATATCTAAAAATGCTTCTGAAAGACAAATTGATAGATTTGAAACTGATACTTCATTAAAAATTGTATTCATATTATTAATGGTTAGACAATTATTAATGGTTAGACATTACAATCAATTATTAATGGTTAGACATCTGCATTCAAAAAATTACATTCAATTGAACGGAAGTAGAAATCATTCACAGCAAAGTAGAAGAAATGATGTCAAGAGAACTTAAAGAAATTTGAAAATAGCATAAGCTAAACTATATGTTTGGCGCCAACTTCAAATGGCGAAAATAGGCAATCTGGCATACTTTTACGAATAATTTTGTTTAAATCTTATTTAATCACTGTGATTAATTAGGAAAAAATAACATTTTAAAATAAGTTGTGGAAGTTTGTTTAATGTGCCCCTGTTAAGTCGGTGCCTATGAGTTACTTAAGTGCCACTGCCACAAAGATTCATGACATAGTCACATATTTCAATAATCAAATGAAATTTATAATTTCTATATTTGCTGCCTCTTGCATTGAAATTCATGAGAATACAGATGCACAAAATTCCACTCAGTTGGCAGTTTTTATTCACAGACATGTGTACTTAAACATAAGTGAGGCCTCTGGAAATTATTCCTATGCTTGATACAACCGCTATAGTTGATAATTTTGAATCAATTATGAAAATTTTTACTTAATAAAGTTTACCTTTTAAAAATTATGTTTATATTGCAAATAATGGTATTTCTGTAATGATAGATTTAATAAGGTGCAATGAGATGCAATTTCAAAATTAACAGAAAAATGAAAGATCACTGTGATACACTTAATACATCTTTTATCATTTTGATTGTGATATTTAACTTTTTAAATGTCAGATATGTGTTTAAACATCTTTTTATTTAAACATATTTTAACTTATGTTTGGCAGCGAACATTTGTACAGCATTTCGCTGTTTTCAATTTTACAGAATGATAAAAGATTGAAGTATTTCACTCAATAAATATGCTTGATAAAATTTTCAGGTGATTTTAAAAATTATTTTTTGTTAGGTAGGTATAGGTTTGGTAGAATTTTTTTTTTTTTTTTTTTTTTACCTCATAAATTTGATTTAAGAATATGGCAAAAAAATATTATTACATATTCGTAAATTAGAACTAAAAAAATTTCTTTAATAACAAAAACAAAGTTACATATGTGTAAAATTGCCACTCAGAATGCTAGTAATCAAATAACAATTAAAATCAAATAATAATTAATATTAAAATTTTATAAAATTTACCAAACAGCAGTTAATGAATTATGACTACAAAGTTAGATAAAGATACATAATCCGTTAATAATATTTTGACAAATTCGATAAAATGTTAATATTAATTATTACTTGATTATAATCGTTATTTGATTAATAGCGTTTTGAGTTGCAACTTTACCCATTTACAACTTCGTTTGTGACATTCAAAAAAACATTTTGAGTTGTTATTTATGAATATGTAATAATATTTTTTGTTATAGTCTTAAATCAAAAGTTATGAGGCAAGGAAACCGAGATCAATCATTTATGGACACCCTGTATAACATTAATGAAATCAGTATTAGAAATTATCACCAAAACATTTATTTAATATACAGCGGACAAAAAGCTTTCATATGCAGCTGTAGTCATGTATAAAAAATTGATTTTTCACTAAAGAATATTTATGATGAAAATGAAAATTTACGTTGCAAAAATATCATGATTGATTTGCATGTTGCATATGAAAACTTGCATATTTCCTAGATGTTGCGATGGAAACACATATTGTATATACTGTATATATATGAGGACATGAGTTTAAAAACTCACCTTATCCAAAATTTAAAAAATCGTGTTTTCTCTATCAATCTATTCTATTGGTAAATCTTCACTGAAAAACAATACAATCTGCAGAAAAACTAGTTTTAGCAAGTATTTGTGGCATTCTAAAGTCTCTGTTTACAGTAGAATTTATATATTGTGTATACAAGACAAACAAAAACAGATGGTAACATAATTTAATGTATTTAATTTTTTATAAATGAAAACTTTTAATTTTAGATGTAAACGAAAAGTTTAAATACCGAGAAAATGGAGGGAAAACCAGGATTAACAGTCGTCAGTTAAATAATCATCCGTCAAAAATGTAATGAAATTTTACTGTAACTTATGATGATATTGCAGTAGAGAGAGATCTCTCAAAACGAAAATGAACCAAGATAGCGTCATTTGTCAGTAACACATAGAGATCCTAAGAATTTACCTTTTAGCCATCTACCTGATTTAATTAATGTTACAAACATCAGTTTTACTTTTCCTATACCTAACTAACCATGCAATGGTGTCAGCTTTCCTGCCTTCAAGATTTTAAAATCTTAAAACACTTATAGCTTCCTAAGAAACTATACTACAAAATATCACACTACAAATTTGACTTTGGCGCCATCTACCTGATTTAATTGGTATTATAAATATTAGTCTTTCGGTATGGAATTAGTTGTTATTAGTTCACTTAAAATTTATTAGTAATGTGTGCATCGTTGTGTTTAATTAAAATTTGTTAACAAGTATATACTAAACCATGAGATTTCTATTACGTTTCCTTCTTTTTTTTTTTTTGTTCTTTGAAGACTTGTTTCTCTAATATATGAATAAACAAATATAGTAAGAAAAATTCTCAACAATATTTGGCAATTAATTACATGCACCCAGTTAACATAAAAGTGCCGCCTTTTCTTCCAAACGTAAGTGCCATTTTAAATATGGTATGTATTTAAATAAAAATAAATTATACCAGAAGTACTTGGTAATGAAATCAAATGTGATAAAGCAGCAAATGAGCCAGTCATGTTTCACAAAAAAAGTGTTGACATCAGAAATATGATTATATGTAGACATTTTATTGTATAACTATGTACCATAATGCATCATTTATCAGCTACAACATTCAAAAGTATACATTATAGATCAGAGTCCTCCACTTAGTAGTACTTGCTTGGGAGGACTAAATCTATTGTAGCATAACAAAAACTCTTAGGAATGTGGGACTTGTAATTGAAAATATGTTATTTTACATGCATTCTTAAATGAACATCATTGAATTTATGAAAATTTTTCTTTATTTGTAGTCAAAACAAGTGTAAATAACTTCTTCAACTGTTATTCACTGTGTAGTTCTGTATATAAAAAAAAAGCCTTTTTTGTTTTTAGTGAACTAAAGAAAAAAAATCTTCCCAAGATTTATATCTGAAGCAGAATTTTTAAGTGTGGGACAATATTAATTTAGAACCGTCAATGAAAAAAATACTGTCTAATTTAGGTAACCAGTTATTTACATCTTCATTAGAAAGAATCTTTTTCTGTCTTTTGTTTATAATTTAATATAAACTTTAGACTGCATAATAGGTTAAGGAATGAAAAATCAGACAAGCTACATTTTTATACAAAATTTTCAATAAAGAAACAAAATTTGTATTTAAAACTTTGTTGCATAAAACAAACTTTTCTTGATATGCATGTTGAAATATTTACAGTGTGTCCATACTTCCTGTGTGACCATCTCCCTCAACAACCATTTTTTCATAGAACAAAATTTATTCCCATAGGTTCAGTGAAATTTTACCACCATTCAGAGACCATTCTCCAAAGAACTCCCTCCATGAGTGACCAATTTGTTTGAATAAATGGAAAGAGATTCCAGTCTCTCCTGGTCATTTATTTAGCTTTTAGCTTGACCAATGTGTACATGGTTCCCCACTTGGAATAGAATGTGGATCATCCCCACTTCCCAGAACAGTATGCTTGATTAATACCAGAGAATGTTTTTTATGTCCAGTTTGCTGTAGGGAAATTCCTACCTCTTCCTATGTTATTGTGACCGGGGCACCATGTTACAAGACATGTTTGTGACTGTGACTGCTTGCTTCTGCTGTCCTCCCAGTTGAGATTGATTTCAGTAGCGTTTTAACAATGCTAGCTAAAGAGTGATTTTAATCTGAGAGGGGTGTATACACATTATTAATTAACATAAAAATGGAAATTCAGGAAGAAAATTGGATCAAATCTTTAACTGTAAGAAAATGCAGACAAACAGAACTTTGAAGAATAAAGGAGCCTTTTTAAAAGAATGCCAAGACATTAAGTCGTGTAGAATGAAACAAAAACCTTAGGAAAAATTAAATGATGTAAATGATGTTCTCATGGAATAGTTTTGAGCAGATATAAAAATATATATATTTATTTACTGAACTTTGATAGGGTTTAAAAATAAAAGTTGTGAAAGATAAAATTTTAAAATCAAAGCAAATATTTTTAAACCGTCAAAGTAGTTAACTTATGAATTTAAATTAAAGTTTTCTTTTGGTATACAAAAGTTTTATTTGTTTTTCCTAATGCGTAAGATAAATTTTCATAACATTACTTGTTACCTTATTTTCGACAATCAAAAACTTGATTCAAACATCACCTTCATTAAAAGACCTCCTCTTGGAGCAACCAGATTTGAATGAAATGGAGCATGGTCACTTTATGGATGTTTTACTGTAGTTTCTTTTTGATGAGTATAAAAAGCAAAAGATTTAATTTTTCGAAAAATTGTTTCTATTTTCAATTAAATTGATTTTCAGTTTTGTAGTAATTGAAAAAAAAAAAAAAAAGAAGAGGGAGAAAGAAAGAAAAAGTAAAATTTTCATGTTAAATGCAATATGATTTAATTTCTAATTAAATCTTTTTTTTATTATTATGATTTTATCTAATTATTCTATCTATCTCGTATCTGATTTTATCTAATTATGTATTTCTATTATTATGAATTATCTTTTTTTTATTATGATTTAACATTAAATCTGAAGTTATTTATGATCATTGGTAATTTCACTGTTTTGAAAATATCAAAGATATATAAAATATCAGATATTTTTGATATACTCGAAAGTACCATTTATTAACTCTGTTATAATCTAAAAATTCTATAACCTCTGGTCTTAAACTGTGCAGGTTTGAAAGTGTGTATTGTATTATTATTTTAATCTCATATGGTGAAAAGTATATTAAAGGAAATAAAATACTATCTATAAGGCAAATCTTAGTTGATGTTAACTTCTCAAAGTAACTATTGAGAAAACCCAAATTTCTTTTCGTTACTAGTCATGTTCAAAACAGTAATTTAACATTGCTAAAAATGGTAATAACATAAATCAAATAAATAAACAAAATATAATGAATGAACATTAGTAAATAAATAACAAAAAACAATAAACTGCAATTAAACAAATAAACTACAAATTTTAATTTAAAAAAAAGTCAACTATAAACCAGGCCTGTCCAACCTTTTAGTAAGCAGGAGCACATCTCAGCTGTTGACAAGCAATGAAGGGCACCATTATTTACATGAGTGGACAGTTGCGTACACATTTATTATCTCACTATAGGACCTACAAACTCACATCTACATAGCATACATATATCTCATAGTCATAGTGGTAACCATAAGTCCCGTACTATGCAGGGACATTAAGGTTACCATTAAATGTAGTATAATATAATACTGAGAACGCCTATCTAAAAAAAAAAAGATGCTAAGAGCAAAAAATTTTCATGCCTCAAATAGAAAAAATAACATGCAAATGATTTTAAAGAAAATAATTTTTTAATAGATTTTTATTTTTACCTACTAGTAAGAAATTAGACACTGACTTTCTTGTGCCAAAACAGAAAAATCTGGAAAATAGTTCATACATGCTGCAGGTAAAATGTTTTCTAGTTGTGTATCACTCAGCGATGATCGATTCTTGTATTTTGCAATTTTTATCGTAGAGAAAAGCGATTCACACAGGTAAGTCGAGCCAAAGCACGAGTGAAGTTTCAGGGCAACGTTACGAAGTGAGGGGTACTTTTCCTTACCGTCATTTTGAAGAGTTATAATTTCTAATTCAAGATCTTCCACATTGTCAATTTTGAAGTCAGAGGCAGCTGATCCTGCAATTTTGGTAATGTCAATTTTAACAAAAGGGTTTGCTAAAAACAGTGCATCTATTGATCAAATTGATCAAATCGCCTATTAAAATCATCAAGAAATGCCTCAAGATTATCTGCAAAATGTCCAAAATTGCCTCCTTCAGAACTATATTTTTCAGCCACTGACATTAAATTGGGAAAATGAGAAAGGGATCCTTGTCTCTTTTTTGAAATCCACAATTCAAGCTTGTTTCAAAAACTTTTTATTGAACATATATTTAAAATTTTACGATCTTTTCCGCGTAGCTCTAAATTAAAATCATTCATTTTAAGTGTTATATCTGTCAAAAAGGCGAGATCAAATAACCAGCAAGTGTCTTCCAACTGCTCATGAAAAACATTTTGTGACTCAAGAAAAGTTTTGATGTCAGGTAAAAGCATACAATATCTTTGTAACATTTTCCCTCTACTTAACCATCTTACTTGAGTGTAAAATAACACACCTTGTTGTGGCCTTAAATGAGTAGAAGAACAATGGCAAGTGGAAGAACTTCTGATGAAATTTATGATTTTTACAACAATATTCATAACATTTTCAAATTTGACTACTTTTCTGCACAAAGCTTTTTGGTGGATAATGCAATGATAGGCCAGAAATTCAGGAAATGTTTCATCTCTGTTGCAAAGCATGTGAAACCTGTTATTTTTTTTTTACTATTGATCTAGTTGTGATAGATGTTTGTTTATCCAGAAACATGCCTATTTCTTTTACAAAAGTTTTAAAAGCATCAAAAATATCTTCTCCTGTTGTACGTCCATGAAGCTGAAGTAGTTGCATGAACTCTTCTTTTATTCTGAAATCAGAAAATACAATTTGGACAAAGATGCTGTGCAGTAGTCAGACAATCCAGTTGCAATGAAAATCATTCACATTTTTGCAGGTCAGGTTACGCTTGAGACTTAAATCATGACAAAATCTTTTCAACTCTTCTGCCTATCATTTGATGTGAAAGTTGAAGTTTTTCTGCAGATGAGATTATTTCAGATTTATTTTTCATCTCATCAAAGAGAGATTTGGATGCACAAAGCATTGCTTCTTTTACAATATCCCCATCACTAAAATGGGTGAGTTTAAATGATGTGACAATGACAATTGTTGATTGAACCATAGGTTTGTAAAAACATTTTTGCTGATCAACCAAACGAGATTTTAACTCTTGTAATTTCTTCCCTCTTAATTCTGAATACAGGGGAAAATCTGTGTCAAAATTTGAATGCATTGTACTGTAATGACATTCAATATAACTTTTTTTCTGACTGGAAACACTACTGTTGCAAATTAAACACACTGGATTTCACAGCCTCTAACGCAAAAAGTATAAAACCCAAAAATATTAGCTAATTTCAGTTAAGTTACAGACAAAACAAAAAAGAATCAGAATATTTTAATTTTTGTCAAAAAAGATCATTCTATTGAAAACAAATAGGGTATTAAGTGACGGAAATTCCAATTAAAGGGTAATCTTCTATTCGGAATCAACTACTCTTCAATCGTCAGATAATAATAAAGTACTTTAAATTTGCAGTAAACAACTTTAATTATCTCGTCGGATATACCAACTCATAAACTGTTTTCAACTCAGCTAAGTACATGGAATAAACGCCCACGTGAAAGAATGATTATCACGTGCTATCATGTGCTTTTTCCCAGTGACGTCATCCAAGGCTATCAAGAACTGAAAACTCTTTAGACTTTAGTCAGTTGTTGTGTGAATTTCTTTATAAAATGTAGTGTGTGAAAATGTCAGAGCGATGTAAATGCTCTGTGTAATTATGTAATCAAAAAACGTATATTAAACCTAAATTTAATCGAAAGGAAATACTCTATTAATTCTACAGTGATTATTCAATGAAACTAATTTTATTATTTTGCAGAAGTGATCTTATAGATAATCCGGAATACTCTAACGGATAATAATATACGTGAGGAAGTTGCAACACGTCACCAATCTATTTATTGGATATACTAAATGCTTTCATCGCCCAATCAGGTAAGCGAATGCATGCTTACTTAACTCTATTTTTGAAGAAATGTTTTTATACAATTAAAGAAACTATTTTACACATTAAATAAACTGCGCCGCCGACAGATTATGAAAGACTGATAGTATGTATTAAATAAAAATTTTAAGCACATTAGCTATATGCTGGAAAAACTCGCTTTATAGAAAATAAAAAACGAACGCAAAGAAAAGCGATTCGTATAAAATTAAATTAAATATCTTTAAAAATAATTAAAGATAGAAAATAAAAATGGCTACATTCAAAGAAAGCCAATTCATCGAGAAACTAAATTCGAGCAATTATTCCAACTGGAAATTTAAGCTCGAAATGCTTCTCATTAAAGAAGACTTATTCGAAGTAATAAGTGATCAACCGCCAACTCCTTTAAATGAGGATTGGAACAAAAAAGATAGAAAAGCAAGAGCTTTAATTAATCTAAGCATAGATGATGCACAAATTGTGCATGTAAAAAATTCTACCACAGCCAGGCAAACCTGGGAAGTTCTCAAACGTACGCATGAAAGAGCAAATCTGAGTAGCAAACTGTATTTATTGAGAAAACTGTACAGTACTAAACTGCCCGAAAACGGTAATATGATAAATCATATAACAAATATTCTACAAATAGTAGATAAATTATCCGCCATAGGCGAGAATATAAATGACTCACACATATCCGCACTATTTCTATGCTCATTACCGCCCAGCTACAACACGCTTATCACAGCATTAGAGGCAAGGCCCGAAGCCGAATTATCCCCAGATTTTATCAGAAGTAAACTCATAGATGAGTATAATCGCAGACAAGAAATGTCTGAACAAAACAACAGCTCTGAAAAGGCATTTAAAACACAAAGAAAACACACTTATAACGACTACAAAAGAAATTCAAAATATTGCAGTCACTGTAAGATGACAAATCATAGTAATAGCGAGTGCTATCACCTCAAGAGCAGATACACACAGCACAACAAAAACAAACACACATATCAAAATGTGAATAACTTTAATAATAAAAATAAAGCTAAACCTTTTTCATCATCACTATGCTATGAAAACACAGAGAATTATAAAGAGAATACTGACTGTCACGATAACGCGAATGATCAGAAAATAAGCTCAAAAACTAATCAATCAGAAGATCGCGTACTAATAACAGAAAAATTAGGAAAACAGAACTGGATACTCGACAGTGGCAGTACCTCACACATTGCAAATGATAAGAGGTTATTTGATAAATTTAACAATTTTGAAAAATCATCAGTCACCATCGCAAACGGCAACAAACTCGAAGCATTCGGTTCAGGCGACGTTTTAATAAAAACGAAATCCCCAAATGGAGAAATAAAACTCACAAGACTACAGGAAGTCCTATACGTCCCAGAACTAGAATCCAATTTAATATCCGTAAGCAAAGCAACTAAAAATGGATGCAAATTAATCTTTGAAAATGACAAATGCGATTTAACGTTCGACGGTGAAATTTATATAAGAGCGAAGAACAAAAATAATTTATACATAATCGAACAAACAAACCACTCAGAAAATGCAGAAAACTATGCAAACGTCACACTAAGCTGTAATAATAATAAAGAATGTTTAGAAGTATGGCATCGAAGACTAGGACACCGTGATTATGAAGCAATCAAAACAATTGTTAACAAACAGCTAGCTACCGGAATAAAAATTAAAAACTGCAGACACAATAATAAATTATGCGAAACCTGCATCAAATCTAAATTAAACGACGCGCCATATCCAAAATCGGCTACAAATAGAGCAAACAAAGTTCTCGATTTAATACACAGCGACGTCTGTGGACCTATAAGTACACCAACACTAGGAGAAAAACAATACTTTCTCACATTCATCGACGATTACTCGAGATATACAACTATATACTTACTATCTAAGAAAAGCGAAGTAATTGATAAATTAAAAGAATACATTGCAATGGTAAATAATCAATTCGGTAAAAAACCAAAAGAAATAAGATCCGATAATGGAGGAGAATATAATAGCAACGAAATAGACAATTATCTAAAGGAAAACGGGATATTACACCAATTCACAATTCCACACAACCCGAGCCAGAACGGCGTGGCAGAAAGGAAGAATAAAAGCCTACTCGATATGACACGTAGCATGCTTTTAGAAGCAAATTTAAATAAACAATTTTGGGGAGAGGCAATACACACAGCGACATATTTGCAAAACAGATTGCCAACAAGAGCGAACGACAAAACTCCATACGAACTATGGAAAGGTATCAAACCTGATCTCAAACATTTAAGAACCTTTGGATGTAAAGCATTTGTTTACATTAATAAAATACATCGAGGAAAACTAGATAATAGAGCGCAAGAAGGTATTTTTCTAGGTTACGACACACGTTCCAAAGGATATCGCATACACACAAAAGACAAACAAATAATAATTGCCAGGACTGTAAAATTCATAGAACATGAAATAAAACACTCAAACAACATTGAGGAAGATTCAAATCTCGAAGAAATCTCCACTGATGATAGAAATCAAGAAGAGAAGAATAAAAATTACATTGAAATTGACATTAACGATAATGAAAAACAACCATGCGAGTCCAAACAAACACAAATAGAACCAAGAAGGTCAAATAGATCTAACAGAGGACTACCACCAGATAGATTTGTCTGTTTAGTTAAAGACACACAATCAAATGAACCAAAGAATTGGAACGATATCATGGAAATGAAAAATCCACACGATAGGGAAAATTGGCTCAAAGCCACCGAAAACGAAATCAAGTGCCTAGCTAAAAATAAAACTTGGACATTAGTCGATCCGCCACCAGGCAAGAAAGTGATAGGTTCAAAATGGACCTTTAAATTAAAACGCGACAACCTAAACCAAGTGCAAACCTATAAAGCACGACTCGTGGCACAGGGATACAGTCAGAAATTCGGAGTAGATTATGACGAGACCTTTGCTCCAGTTGTCTCTCATACCACAATCTGTGCATTTCTCATAGCAGCATTAAATCATAACCTTAAAGTTAATCATATCGACGTGAATACAGCGTTTTTACACGGAAACCTACAAGAAGAGGTATACATGAAACAGCCGGAAGGCTATATAGCTCCAAATCAACAAAACAAAGTATGTAAATTACAAAAAGCAATATACGGGCTCAAACAAGCCGCCAGAGCATGGCACACGAAAATCTCCGAGAGTCTTAAAGCATTAAATTTTGTACAAAGTACATCTGACTCATGTCTTTTTATACGCGAAAATGGTGAAAACTCGACATACATTATAGTATATGTGGATGATTTGTTAATCGCCGGAAAAAACGAAGATATAATTGAATTAATAAACAATCTCAAAAGGGAATATGAATTGAAAGATTTGGGAGAAGTCAATAACTATCTCGGAATAAATATAAAAAGAGACGATAAAAATTTCTACTTAAACCAAAATTCAAAAATTGAAGAATTGGTAGATAAACTCAATCTTCAAAACGCAAAACCTTACAGCACACCTATGGAAGCAGGTTACAATCGACTCAACGATGATGAAAATCTATTACCTAACAATATCAAATTCAGACAAGCAACGGGAACATTACTCTACATCTCAACATTAACCAGGCCAGATATTTCAGCAGCGGTCAACATACTCAGCCGTAGAAATGAAACCCCTCGAGAAAAAGACTGGAAAGCAGTCAAAAGAATCGTAACATACTTAAACAACACAAAACACCTCAACCTGACGCTAAGTTCGAAAAATAAGCCTATTCTCGAAGTTTACGCAGATGCAGATTGGGGAGGTGATCCAGAAACTAGACGATCCACCAGCGGAAATATATTTATGTTAGGAAAATGTCCCATACATTGGACAACGAAAAGACAGACGTGCGTTGCTCTGTCATCAGCAGAAGCTGAATACATTTCTGTAAGTAACGCAGCACAGGAAATACTATGGATGATAAAACTCCTGGAAGATTTAAAATTACCACAACAGAAACCCATAACAATATACGAGGACAATCAGCCATGTATAAAAATGGTTGAAAGTGAAAAACATACTAGAAAAAGTAAACATATAGATATCAGATTCCACGCGATAAGACAACTCAAGGAAGATGGAATAATAGATTTAAAGTATTGTCCCACAGAATTTATGACCGCAGATTCACTCACCAAGCCCAACCCCAAACCTGAATTCATTAAACACCGAAACAATCTGAACTTACTTCCTTATCCTACATAGAAGATTAAGGGGGAGTGACGGAAATTCCAATTAAAGGGTAATCTTCTATTCGGAATCAACTACTCTTCAATCGTCAGATAATAATAAAGTACTTTAAATTTGCAGTAAACAACTTTAATTATCTCGTCGGATATACCAACTCATAAACTGTTTTCAACTCAGCTAAGTACATGGAATAAACGCCCACATGAAAGAATGATTATCACGTGCTATCATGTGCTTTTTCCCAGTGACGTCATCCAAGGCTATCAAGAACTGAAAACTCTTTAGACTTTAGTCAGTTGTTGTGTGAATTTCTTTATAAAATGTAGTGTGTGAAAATGTCAGAGCGATGTAAATGCTCTGTGTAATTATGTAATCAAAAAACGTATATTAAACCTAAATTTAATCGAAAGGAAATACTCTATTAATTCTACAGTGATTATTCAACGAAACTAATTTTATTATTTTGCAGAAGTGATCTTATAGATAATCCGGAATACTCTAACGGATAATAATATACGTGAGGAAGTTGCAACACGTCACCAATCTATTTATTGGATATACTAAATGCTTTCATCGCCCAATCAGGTAAGCGAATGCATGCTTACTTAACTCTATTTTTGAAGAAATGTTTTTATACAATTAAAGAAACTATTTTACACATTAAATAAACTGCGCCGCCGACATTAAGCTGCATAGAATAATCTTCCTTTTGATTAATTATTTATTTTTGTAACAATAATTTTAAACTCACATGTAACCACACTTTTAAAATTTATACCCTTGGCGCCAGTGGCAACACTAGTGATGGTACCAGTAATAGAAGAATAAAGAGTGGTACAGGCTAGACTAGAGGTCTTTTAATCTTTCCCAATCTTACAATTCAATGACATTGATTTTTTTTTTTATTTACTTGTTACAATTTGCGTATAGTTTTATTTCGTTTTTTTTTTTTTAATCTAGAACTTTGAAAGAGAAAAGATACCCATTTGAAAAAAAAAAAAGAAGAACTAGGAAAAGAAACATTTAAAAGGGTGCCATGCGTTGGACAGCCCTGCTATAAACTATAAAAAAAAAACTTATATATTATTGTCAAAAAATAAGGGTTACTATAATTTGTGTAATTGGTGCCAAGCTTGGTGCAGTTGTATCTGACCTGGCCTAGATAATATATACCATACTACTCAATTTTGTGGTAACATTTTAATACATTTTTTTTTGTTTAAAATTAGAAAATGTGGCACTTTTATTTTAGCCGAGCAGCAGTGATATGTATACATATATACATATATATATATATATGTGTATAAATATGTGCGCATATGTATGTAATATATATCACCGGTACCTGGCTAACATAAAAGTATTAAAAAGGTATACAAAACAAAAAAGATTAGTATAGAACAGAACTTGGTGCCATGTTTGCATTGCAGCAATTGGGAGAAACAGAAAATATGACCAACATTAAAAATATATAAATATTTGTTACATTTTCTATCAGTAGCAGTTTTTAAAAGACTGCCATAAAATTAACTCCCTCCATGAGAAAATCAATTTACCAGCAGAGAGTAATTTAATATAATTTCCCACCTCTGTATTTTTCTATTCAAGAGAGTCTTTCTACAAAATGTCAAGTATCAGACTCCTCTAGTATTTAAAATATAAATCATATTTTATCAGTAGTGTGGACTTAATGTATAACAACCATTTTGAATGGACAGTTAGTATGCTTTTTATTATATATACCATATAAAAATTGAAAATGTATTCAAAACAAGAAAGCTTAGTATAGAATCAGTGACAGTCATATTCTATAATACGAATGCTAATCTTATTTATTTATTTTGCAGAACAGAAATGGAATTAACCACATGTCAGTTATGAAGCCTTCTCTGTTGATTTTCCAGTTGATTTAGATCTGATTTTGAGGAAATTTTGCAATGGGTGAGCATCTCTTAACTCAAAATTTGATATCTGTAAAATGTCCCATTAATTTTGCCGTATTTCTTGCAATGTAAGATGAATAATGTTTCAAATTGGGGTATCTACTCAGGCAAAAATTTTGTCCTACACAGAAGTCCATTGCCCTAATATTTTAATTCGGTTTAAAATGTGCTTAAATGTTTGAAAAATTAATTAATATACCATTAAGGAAGAAAAATTAGAATTACAAAGCTATCATTAATTGAAAATTTTATTGGTACTGTTTTTAAAGGAAAAAAAAATCATGGCTGTTCCATAGTGTTAAAAAAAAGTTGCTTTAGTTATTTTAATATTGTTCTAAGTGTTTGATAAAGTTTGTTATGTTTTAAAATGATGTATATTATATTTTCCTACATGTTTATGACTAAAATGTACAATTTCATACGGTCAATCCATTAACTTGTTCTTCCGTTTTTGGAGTTGAGCTTGAATGATTTACTTTGCTAATAAGATCTGATTTGTCATGAATTTAATCCTGCATTTTTCTATGCATCATTGACTATTTAAGTACCATTCATCTTTTCAAGCTATTTTGTGATAACACATAACCAAAGCTTCTAAAATCCGTAAACAAATTAAAGATATCCTTAAAAATAGAGTGGTTTTTATTGATAAAGATTTATGGTATGTATATCATTAGATCAAAGTATTAGACATCATTTGAAAAGGTATTAGGGTAACAATACCTGAACCAAATAATTAAAAATGCAGATTTCTAAAAAAAGGGGCTGATATTTTAAATTTAATCTAGGGTAGATGTGTCAGTAATGGTCACACTACAAAGTTTTTTGTTTATAAAAAAAGTAGACAATAAAAAATTTTCTTTTATTATTTTTTTCATAACTCTCCCTTGCATGTTTTATAATCTGTATCATTTATTGTTGACACTCTTAATCAAACCAATCAGGAAGCAGAAAATAATGTTTCACAGTTCCAATGTTTTTCCAGTTAAAATATGAACATACTTCATTGAATTAACTTATAACTTCTTTTTTTTTTTCTTGCAAAAAATGCATGTGTTTGTTTTTATAGTAAATATAAAACTGTGAGTTTTATATACTAATAGTCATTTACAAAATTACATTTATTTTTAATGTTTTAGGCCCAGTGTCCATTACTAAATTGCTTAATTAGCCAATTTCTAGTAATAGACACCCCATATGGCCAATACTAAAAGTGTAAATTTTGTAGGGCATGAAATCTTTTGATTTGACTAAAAAACTAAATAATCCAAATTTTATTTACTAAAATGTAATAAGAACAAAATTTTTATAAATAGCTTCTTTTAATTATTTCCATGGGATTAATGTATTTTTTAATTAAATCAGATTATTTTTTTATAGATCTGATTTGCATATTTTGCAATCAATCAAATAAATAAGAAAATTGAAAATAAGGTACTTTTTCATTATATCAACGCCATTTCCGCCAATTGAAATAGTTGGCCCTAAATGATATTCTCATGAAATGAAATATTTAAATACTGTGTATATATATATATGTATAATGTTGGTATGAGAGAGTATTTAATAAAATGTAACATTTGAAATTTACAGACTTTCACAAACTAGTTTATTATGTCAATGCAAATATATATTTAAAAAAATAAATAAATGTTATGCAAAAAATGATAAAATAAAACTCAATTTCAACTTCAGGCATGAAGCTGTAAATGTTTCTTTGCATTGTAGTAAGCTTTTTACTTTTTTAAATGAACTTGTTTATGGTTTTTTGAAAAAAAAATAATATATCGATAATTCAAAAGTCCTGAAACAATTTTATTCCAGGCTCCTTATATTCACATAAATGCCAAATAGTAAAATCCATAACAGCGTTAGTAATAAATAAATGTTCTAACTTAATAATACATATTTTCTATTTAAAAAATAACAAATTAAGGTGTTTTCTAAGATTACGATAAAATAAAAACAAATATTATATATATATATATATATTCAGATTCAATAAATGGTAAATCACAATGTTTGGCATGGTTTGCAATTTAAAAAAAAAAAAAAAAAAACCTTTGCACGGTCAAGGTTGAAATATATTACACATTAGCCTACATTTTGGCATGGTGTTGATATAATGGAAAAGTACCGAAAATAATATTAAACACTCAATGGCATAGGAAAAGAGGGACTCACAGGGTTCAAGCTCTCGCTATTCAAATAAAGATGCTTTTTAAAATCCACATGGGTTTTAAAAAATTACTTTTTGTCTTCAATATTTGATTATATATCTCAGAGAAAACAACTCTGTACATAAAAAATACTGTAAATAATTAAATTTATAGTAGTTATGAAAGCAGGAAATCAAATATCCTCAAATGTCATTTCTGTAGTTTTATTTTGAAATGTTTTACTTAGTATTTAAAATATTCAACCGGCTCTTTGATTTCTTTCATATTTATATTAGGAGTTACTGCAAGTAATATATCAAATCGTTTCAGAAAACTTTTCTCTTAATAATTATAAAGGAAAATATGATACCATGCACTGATGCTACAAGATAGTCTTTTCTGATTTTTTTTATTAGCCCCACCCCCTTTGTCTCAATAATTTCATAACTTTAATTCTCTGAAATTCAGTATTTTAAATCTATCGAAAATAATTAAAATATTAATCTTGTGATAATTACAATAGCTATTTTGAACAATTAATTATTCTCATAAGTATTTTATTAATTATTGCTCTTATTTACAATTAATTTTTGATTCACATTTAGGTATGTGACTACGGGATTGGATAAATATTATTGATAGATTAATATAATATTAAAAAAACTGGAATATAACAATTATAGCTATTACTTAAAAAGTATTTTTTTAAAGACATTCCTTACGGGTGTCCATTACTGGCACATCTACATCTATAAAAAGAGTGTATTAAGCATTGCAAGTAAATCAAAATTATTATTTATTTTTTTCATATTTGCTTATGAAATTTTCAAAGCATTTTATTTTACAGCACAGTAGCTCTAACCCCCAAACCTCTGTAGTTTATTTAAGATTTAGTGATATTTAAGGTCAACATAAAAGTTGCAAATTTATGCCAGGGAGTGGCACTTTTATACATTTTTTTGCTCTCTTCATTCATTTTAAACAATGTACACAAACTATTTTTTGTTATATCAAACCAGCAACTGTCTCCTTGACTGGTGTTGATTTTGTAGCCAATGTCAATGCAAGGACTTCCAGTTCATAAATGCTTTGATACTTTCCTCATTCTTCTGAGCATTCATTCACATGTGTTTGTTGCTCAACAACCCGTAGTACAGCGCCTAGAATACATAGTGTGGAAACCGGCTATCCCAGTAATGTTTTAAAAAACGCTAAAATGTTGTAACCTATAAATGTGCAATGGTGCTCCTACTGTTCTTGTATCGAGTATTGCAATCAGAGACAAAAGAATGTATATCACGTTTTTTAGCCATGCTTTCATATTTTTAAAAAAGCTTATAAAAATCACAATAAGTCAGAGGAGAAAAATATATAATTTAAATATTTACAATAGTTATCACCAGCCGAAACATTTTAATACAATGTTTACATTCCGAAGTGCTAGTAGATGGCGCTGCGATCCCATCATTATCTTTTCAGCAACGTTGTGCATTTATTGAAATCAATTTTTTTAGTATACTATTTTTTTGTAGCAGATTTCCACACTATGTATTCTAGGCACTGTATCCATAGTCATTCACTTCTATTTTACAATGATACCAGAAAGGACTTCATTTAAACATATTCAGCTAAAATACGATTGTGATATTAACAGATAAATATTTATTACCTATAGCATTTTTTATAAATAAAGTGCATAATATCTGAACAGAATATTTTATCAAAAATTATTTCTCCTTAATGAATTTATAATAATACACCTTGATTATTTGTTATACTATATTCATCAATATGAAACTTGAGCATGTTTTGATGTGCTACAAATAATTGATGATTGGTTCTATCTTTGTCAGTCTCGTTTGCAGATCACTATCAGAAAGATATGCAAAATCTTTATGTCTACATACAAGTATAAATCTTGGCAAATCAATAGGTAAGCTTGATTTTATTTTTAGACCTATCTCCAATGCAATATTTGAAGCTTTTGAATTCCATAAGTGGGTTCTTCATTAGTTACATCATTTTTCTAAATATCTGGTAACTGTTCATCCTGAACATGTAACTCTTCTTTTGACATACCGGCAAAGTTCTGTAATCTGCTCAATTTGGAACCAAAGGCTTTGCAGATGACAGAATATTGTGGATTATGGAATTTTATGAATTATGCGTCATTTTCTTGATTCTGCACATTATTTTAATTTCATATTAAGTATAACATAAAAAGATAAATATGAAATCTAAGAATAAATTTAATATGCTATCTCAAAAAATGCAATTTTTCAAGTAATTTTTTTTTAAATTATGGTACATATTTAAAGAATAATAATTACATTGATATATGAAAATTAAGTTTTTTTTCAAGAGCATTTTCAGCAAAAATGCTTAACGAGAATAAATTATGCACATAAGGAAAATAATAATAACCATTACAAAAATAAAATAAATACAGAAAATTATAATAAAGCAGGGCTGCAATAAGCTACTAAAATGCGACTATTTTCAGCAACAAGTGACTATTTTAAGAAAAAAGTAAAAAAATGTGCCTTTTTTCCAAATTCAGCGACTTTTTTTATGGAAAATAGTTGATCTTTTTTTCTCAAAGCGACGAAATTTGCAATGACATTTCCACTACCAAATGACGAAAATCGCCATTTGGTTTTGCAATATTTTGCCAGAATTCAAGATTTTTTTTTTCAAAACCAGCTAAAAAAACGGATTAAGCCGGATAAATTTCTTGATATTTTTTGCCATCATTTGACAAAATTCTTGATCTTTTCAGCGTGATTGTTTGGTTAAATTAATGATTTTTTTTTCCTCTGCTGCTTAGCGAAATTCGCAATTTTTCCCTACAAATCGTCGAGTTTTGCAATTTGTGCATTGTATTGACGAAATTTGCAATGATTCTTCCGTGATCGAATGACGGAAATCGTCATTTCGTTCAGTGACCTTTGCTAAAATTCGAGATATTTTTCCATGGTCATTACAGAGAAGATTTGCCAGCTTTTCCTGTAACGATTTTTCCTAATTGACTGACAAAAATAGCTATTTTTCTGTGATCTTTGATGAAATTTGCGATATTTTTCTACGATCGTCAGAGGAGATTTCTCGATTTTACACGTGACCAATTGCAAATTTCGTAATTCTTTTCCGGCAATCATTTCACGGAAATCGTGATTTTTTTCCACAATTCTTTGCCACATTTTGTTAGCTTTTTCTTTGACAGATTGACGAAATTCACTATTATTTTGTTTTAGAGATCTTTTGATGAAATTCATGATTCTTTTCCACGATTGTGTGTCGAAATTCGTGATTTTCTCTTCATGACTGACTTACGAAATTCTTGATTTTTTTGTATGATCATTTGACTAAATTCTTGAGTTTTTGTGGGATTGTTTGATTAAATTCGCGGGATTTTTTTCTACTACCTTTTGACAAAATTCACGATTTTTTCAACAATTTGTACATTTGTTTAACTTTTTACATTTATTAAACAACGCGAATTATAGAAAATTGCTAATTATGGGTATGTGGATTATTGATCATTGACTGTATTTTCAAAATGATTCGTATGGAGTAATGGCATTAAGATTTTGAATGACTTCAAATCTGCTTCTTAATTCAGAGATGATTTTGACCATCTCTTAGATGATCATTAATGTAGATTTTTTCTCATCAATAATAGTCCTGCTTTTGTCTATAAAACTTTCAAAAAATTACACCTTGTGTTTGGTCTTTCTCTTTTTCCTCAATTTTGCATCAATACTATTTACTAACCAATGAAGAGTCCATATTTGTTATTTGTGCACAGGTTGATTGTCACATCATCCATCTGAGATAGTTAGCTCACTAAATCAATGTTTGTCAGTACTTTATACCAGAAACATATCATCACAATGAATTGAAAGTAATTAATATTAAAAAGTGGAGAAAATGTTTCGCTTTTATTTTTGGCATAACTGATGGATCAGTTTTTAATGCATTTAGTGCTAGTATTATATTTCCAATATTTTTATAAATTGCTGTTACAGCTTCATTCTTTGCTGATCAACAACTACTATTTTGCAATTACAGAATAATTGGTTTCAGACTTCCCATCTGAAGTATCTCTTCTTGTATGATGTTGGTAGCATTTACTGAATATTTGTGTCATGTTATTTCAAAAACCTGTTCATGCAAAAAAAAGTAAATAAATAAATAATAATAATAATAGTGTCGCATATTTAACCCTAAAAAGGCAGGTTTTCATTCACAGGACTGGAAATACAGTAATAGTGTAAGTAATCAAAAGTAAAATAAACACATTAAGTCACAATTTTCTATACATAATAGCCTAAAATGACAACAATCCACATCTAGAATAATTTACGCATAAGTCTAAAAGTTAAATAACACAATTGGTCTAATAGGAACCAAATACAATAATTGAGGGGGATAGGGCAAAAAAGTGCCAAGCCATTTGTAAACTTCTGAGATATATCAATTTGAAAGTTAGATCAAATACTCAAATCAAGATGTGTTACGCAAAATTTTTTTGCAATTTTCTCAGTAACATCTGAGATATTCTTAACAACAATATGGCATTACTTTAATGATATTACGTTCTTTGTAAATTAGCTATCTTCATTGGGGGCATAAATAGCTTAACAAAAATGAAACCTAGGAAATATGCTGCACCAAGTGACATTAGAAACATATAATATTTAGGATGTGGTAATTTACAATAATAAGCAACAGACTTAGAGTTAGATTTATTTCTCCAAAAATGTGGCTTGGCACTTTGTTACCCCGACCCTTTCAATTGTTTAAGTAATCAAAAGCGAAAGAACTACCAAAATAGCAATTTTTAATATATAATACCCCAAAATGACAACAAACTACAACTAAAATAATTTACTCGCAAGTTTAAAAGTTAAATAACACAATAGGCCTAAGAAGCAGGGTTGGCAAAAAACCGGGTTTTTTTAAAAAAAAACAAAAAAACCGGTTTTTTTGGTTTAAACCAGGTTTTTTTGGTTTAAACCGGGTTTTTTTGTATCTTTTTTAATTACATATATGCACATCAGTAAATAAAATTTAACATTGACAAGAATGATTAATATTACAATAACAATATATATATATATATATATATTCTGAAAACAGTTTAAACAAAATAAATAAACAATTGTTATTAATTATGTACAAATTCAAATCATTAAATTTTATTTAGAGCTGAGCTAACATCATTTACATTCAAATTCAAAACAGTTATATATATACAAAAGTTTCCTATGTAATACATAGAACATGATCACTTGTGCCGTCAGGTTCTACAGTAATGGTGATAAGTTTTAAATAATTTTTAAAGATTACTTTTTAAAAAAGTTGAAGAAATAATTGCTGTTTTATATATACATATTTCCAAATGCAACCTGTAATTCATGTTTACCAAATGATTTAGCACACTTATAAAACATATTAATATGTTTATGTATTTCATATTGCATTCATAGAATGGATTCTGTATCTTAATGTTGATACTTAAAAGTTTTTAATAGTATTTAATTGCAAGATTTATATTAAATTCTTTAAAGACTTAATCTATTGCCTTCCTATATTTTTTCATTTTAATAAGCAACACTTAGTTGTGTTACATAAGAATATAAAGATATAATGTAGAATTTTACCTTGGTATGCTATACTAATTTTTTTTTTAAATAAAAATAATGCAAAGAAAAGAAAGTGAGACTTACTTTTTTATTCAATTTAAAAAAACAAATTGAATTTCAGTAAGAAAATTAAATTGAAATATATTTAAAAAATATATATAAAAGAAACATTTTAAAAACATGGAAATTGAATAAATTTTCTAAATTTTAAGAAAATGGAAGTACGACACATGTCTATAAAGATTCTATGTTAATAAACAGGATTATTAGGGTTTAATGTTTTAAACAAAAAAACAAGTTTTGCCGCTTTTTGTAAACCCAGTCTGTTGCGTAACTTTGATTGTACAACACCAAATGAAGAAAAAATTCTCTCTACATTTGCAGTAGTCACTTTTGCAGTAAGAATCGTTTCAACTTCTTTCAACATACCATCATTGAACTTTTTGATTTCATTTTCTTGAATATGCCACCATTCTATAGCTGATACATCTTTACTAAAATCATTCTCAAAAAGATATCTTTGAAATGGAGAACTTTTGGCACAAAATTTTAGTATCAGAGATAATAAATTGTTTTTGGGAAATTTTGTTTTAGCATATTCCAATGCTTCTTTTTTTTCATCCAATGACAATTCGAGATCAGCATCCTTGGCTCTTGGATCCAACAGATAAGCAAGAAGATGGGCTGGTGTTATTGCCATTTTATAACGAGTATCTAGTTGTTTCATAATGTCTTTATTCAGTTTCAAATCTTCCATCTGTTTTTTTAAATTTTTAAAAAGAAAAACAGTTTCTCCAATTGTACAATTTTGGCTTTGTACTTTATCTAAAGCTACACTAATTGGCTTTAATTGTTGAAAATAGTCTTCAGCATTTCTTTTCAATGAAATGTTTGAAACTAGACTTTGGATATTTTTATCAATTTTGTCTTTATTATTTTCGCATATAGTTACAAGAACTGACCATGATTTGAGATAGCTGTCTAAAGCGTCAGCAAATGAGTTCCAGCGAACTTCACAAGGCATTATTAGTTTTGATGTACTTGCATCTTTTCTGAAGCACGCATTTGCATATTGGTTGTTTCTGAAGTATTTGATTACATGCAAAATTTGTTCTTTTACATTTGGATAACTTATATCATTTGCCAGTAAATTTAAAATATGGGCTGCACATCCATAAGTAATAATATTAAACTCTTCTTTTTCATCAAACATATCCCTCATTTTTTGGACATTTCCAGTATTGTCTGTCACTAATGCTTGTATTAAACATTGAAATTCCGATTGGCATTTATTAATGGTTGTAGTCGCAATATCATACAGATTTTCACTTGTATGAGCAATTCCCGATGTATCAATAGTGTCTGCTAAGTATGTATTCCCATCTTTTGTTGTTAAAGTAACACAGATCACAGGTTCATTGTGAATGTTTGACCATCCATCTAATCCTAATGTGACAACTTCATTTTTTAATATATTTGCACATTTTTCTTTTTCTTTGCTGTAAGTATGATCTAATAAATCCGCAGCAATTTGTTTTCTTGATGGTGGAGAATATTCTGGGCGGAAACTCTGAACCATTTTAATAAACTCAGGATGCTCTACAGTGCTAAATGCCGTATTTGTAGCATATATATATATATAAACCTAGCAACTTGATCATCAAACATTTGCTTTTGAGATGGTGTTGATTTACTGACAAAAAAGTCCATAGTATCTCTTTTCCTTTTTAAAGAACCAATTTCACCTGTTGCTCTTTGTGTTATTGCTGAATCCAAAGAACTTGAAATACTGGATAGTGACACTGACACATCATCTACACAAAAATAAAAATAAGAATTGCTTAATGATACAGAACATATTACTTCAAAAATCATAATCATATAATTAACAATAATTCAATACAAAGACATTTTTTTTTCTTTGTTTTACTGCAAAGTAAACATCTCTATCATATTGATATATATTAATTTTTGATAATTTATTTAATACTCGAGATAAAATTACCATGTCTTTTATAATTTTGGATATTTATGATTGGTGAAAACTTAGTTAATCTCTAAGAGCCATGCATAAATTAAAAATTAACAATTTCATTTAATAACAGTTCTGATCACATAATTTGTTCTTAATAATATGATTAATTTGTAAAACTTTCAAACTTTTATCAAATGTAATTTTAAGATTATCAAAATAAAGTTCTCTAACAAAAAAATGTCTATTTAAAATTTTCTTGTTTTTTCCAAAATTTCATTACTTAGAATTACCACGGCCTAACTCGATCGTTCTCCTTCCTCTTATATGGCCGTAACAAAAAGTCATTTTCCCTTTGTTCAAGAGGAATAACATTTTCTCCCCGGAGAAAGTAGGGGGCGCTATTACTTACCATGGCTAATGGAGAATTTCCTTATTCTCGCCTTTCACTCTTGTATTTTCTTAGATATAACGTAAATGAAATTGCGTGTTCTTATTTTTCTTTTGTTGAAAATGGTTCATTGCTGTGTTCCACATTGTGCTTTAAATTCAGAGAAAAAATACCTGGGATTTCTTTTCACGAATAGGCGCTTTTATTACCGATACACTAGCAATCAGTAGAAGTACAGAGCAAAATTTTCGAAATATGTGCCTTATAAAATTGCTGCGGCTCTCAATTTATTTGTAGATTTAAACTGAATTTTAATGATCGAAATTATAAACCACTTAATTAATTTCTTTTTAATTGCTAGCACCACCAAGAGTTAATCTGAAATAAGCAAGTATTGCCATTGTTAGCGGATAAGTAATCTTGTAAGAGTAATTCAAGAAAATTTTGAATGAGAATCCTGCTTATCAAACATAGAAACAGATCAATGTGATGCAACCATACTTCAGTTAATTGCCAATCAGGATAGAGATGGATTGTCTTATCCTAAACTACAATTCATCAGTCTAATTTCCACAATTTTAGACTGAATTTTACTAGAATTTTAGGATTGTACCAATCCTAAATTGAAACGGAATCGTCGAAACTATTTATGAATTGATATATCCGAGACTAATAAAAAACACTATATGGGAATGTGACTTAAACGAGCATAAAATAAATATATGCTCATTAATATGTGCAAGATTTTTGCCCATCATTAAAAAAAATATGGCAAGGAATTTTACAAATGAAGCCAGTTCATCTGCATATACGATCTCTTTATCAAGAAAAATTTTAAAGTTTACTTAATTTTAATTATATAATATTTACTGTATATTTCGCTGTAAAAATTATCAATGTTTAAAGTCTAATCAAGAAATGGAATCTGCATATACCTATAGATACATTTATATATACAAGCATGGTGAATAGATTTATGCATTAATATTTAAAAATTCTGAAAAAATATTCTGTAATTTCTGTTGCCCACAATATTCTAAAATTTCCACGAAAACTATTCTCTCATAAATAGAGTACATGCATGTTACAGCAAAAAAAACTTGTTCATTGTCTAAAATAACGAAACCTCTAAAAATTATTATTATTTTGTTTACCTCTATTTTATGATCATCACCTACAGTATTTAAATTTACTGAAAATGTCCGCAATGTACAGACACATATATATATATATATATTCTAAATAATTAACAATCATTTTAAAATAATCCATGTTTTGAGAGAAAAAAATCGATATGTGTTGATTGCCGGATATTGGCGAAATAGGTTTTCTTATTCTGTTGATATTATAAAACATGTAAATATCTTTTTATTTTTATCATATACATACTTTTATACCATGAGTTTCCAGAATTGGAATATAATATTTAATTTTATATGTAATTCTATTATATTTCTATACGCTTATATATTTCAGATCAGCACCTATAATGGTTAAATTTATTGAAAATTGTTTTGAATGTACATATATATATATATTTTAAATAATTAAGAATCGTGTAAAAATAATCCATGTTTTGAGAAAAAAAAATCGATATGAGTAGGTTGCCGGATATTGGCGAACTTGCTTAATTTTCTTACTATTATGAAACTAGTAAATGTTTTAAAAATTTTTTACTGTGTATTTTATGCTCAGAATTGTCAATGTTTCAAGTAATCAAGAATTTAAACGTGTATAAATATAGAAATCTACTTATAAAGTTTGTTTTGCATTTATAGTAGCGTGTTATTTAAACTATTTTTAATTACTTAAAGCATTGTATTTATTTATTTTATCTCTAAATCTTATTTTTTTTGTTTGTAGTAAAGATAAAACTGAAGCTAAAGTTACATATGATATATATATACCTTTTATAATGAATGCATTGCAAAGATTTTTGTATTTTTATGTAACCTTTATTTAGCATTATTTATGGTAAGTATATCGCGCCATCTACCGGCGAAAGTAGCCCTTTAACGATTCCGAAAATAAGGGGGATTGTGAAGGCCGTATGAGGGAAGGAGAAAGATCGAGTTTGGCCGTGGAATTACATAAATATTTTTTATTTCATAGAATATAACTTTCTAAAATCAAATAGCATATGCAAATTAAATAATATTATATGTGATTTTTATAATTTATCTTCTCAATCAAATAGCATTTCAAATAATAATGTAATTTTTTATAAGAGTTTAGAATCATCTGAATGAAGATATACATAATGTGTTCTCAATATGCATTACTTGTAATTTTACAGATAAATTAAAAATTTTGAATTTAACAAATATTTAACTTATTAACAAATTTTTAACAATTTTCTTTCAAAATTAAAAATAATAGCAGCAATAATAATGATAAAATAAGTACTTACCATTATCAACAGAATCAGAATCAGAATGATGATGAGAATTATTACAAGTTTCAATGTGTTTCTTCATCCTAGCTACTTGACCTTCCATTTCTTTATTACAATTTTTGCATCTAGCTCTACAACCTTTCCTTTTATCATTTTTTACTTCATTAAAATATAACCAAACTAAATCTTTTCTTCTACCAAAATTAGACATTTTTTGTTCTCAAATGCTAACTCTTGGACCATTCATACACAGGTGCATACACAGGTGCAACTATGACTGCAACTGTGCATATGCAACTGTGACTTATGCAGGTTGACTGCTGAAATGAGTTGAGCTGTTCAGTTAGAAGTAGAAGTTATTTGTACATAAAATAATTTGAAAACTTAATTATATAAGAAAAAAATCTTAAAAAAAATTAACAAAAAAACCAATTGGTTTTTTTCAGAAAAAAACCATTTGGTTTAAACCATGGTTTAAACCATTTGGTTTAAACCGTGCCAACCCTGCTAAGAAGTACCAAAAATAACACAGAAGAATCTTGTTTGTGAGGTGAACATTCACAGTGATAGTGAAACAGCTGACTTGTTCTATGTTAAAAGGAACATAACATTTCATATGAAACACAACATTTCATAACATTGATATTTGATTGAGAAATATGAGAAATCTGGAGACGTTCTGACTAAAAAAACTGTATATTGTAATTTCTTTTCCCCTGATTGTTTGAAAATGTTTCACTGTTTTTGTAGAAAATATGATCTCTTCTTAAATTAGGTTAATTTTTTATTTATAACATTTTCTTTATGATAAGTTATAAATTTTAATTTATGATAGTAGCTATTTATCCTATTTATATTATGATTTATAGTTTAATCTTTGTATTGTCACAAAATGTATCTGATAATTTTCTAACACCTCCCTGAATCCATGAGCTTTAGATAATTGGGAGTGCACTGTAGTTTTTAAATATAATAGAAATTTTATTTCATTTCAGTTTTCTACATTGATTACAATTTTTCATGGGAAATTTAATTTTCCCAAGTTTGGAATTAATCAGAAAAAGTGAGATATTACTTTAACTCTATTTATTGCAGATACATAAAGTCATAAATGTAGACGCCCATCAAATCACTCAAAGCACTCTTTAAATTGTGAAATATGCAACAAAACATTACTTTACAGGAGATTTCTGGAGAAGTAACTTCTGACTCACAGCCAGGAAAATTGTTTGTTTGTGAAGTATGCAGCAAAGGATTTTCTCAAAAGGGTCATTTAAATGTCCATCTTTGCTGTCATACTGGTAAGAAACCTTTCGTGTGTGAGATATGTAACAAGAAATTCTCTCACAAGCATCATTTAAGAAGGCATCTGTTAATGCATACTGGTGAACAACCTTTTGTATGTAAAATATGCAGCAAAAAATTCTCATATAAGAGTGATTTAAACAGACATCTATTAATTCATACTGGTGAGAAACCTTTTGGGTGTGAGATATGCAGCAAGAAATTCTCTCGTAAGAGTGACTTAAACAAGCATCTATTAATTCATACTGGTGAGAAACCATTTGTTTGTGAAGTATGCAGCAAAGGATTTTCTCAAAAGGGTCATTTAAATGTCCATCTTCGCTGTCATACTGGTGAGAAACCTTTCGTGTGTGAGATATGTAACAAGAAATTCTCTCACAAGCGTCATTTAAGAAGGCATCTGTTAATGCATACTGGTGAACAACCTTTTGTATGTAAAATATGCAGCAAAAAATTCCCACATAATCGTGATTTAAACAAGCATCTCTTAATTCATACTGGTGAGAAAACTTTTGGGTGTGAGACATGCAGCAAGAAATTCTGTCGTAAGAGTGATTTAATCAAGCATCTATTAATTCATACTGGTGAGAAACGATTTTTGTGTGAGGTATGCAACAAGAAATTCTCTCATAAGAGTGTATTAAGCAGACATCAATTAATTCATACCGGTGAGAAACCTTTCGTGTGTGAGATATGTAACAAGAAATTCTCTCACAAGCAGCATTTAAGAAGGCATCTGTTAATGCATACTGGTGAACAACCTTTTGTATGTAAAATATGCAGCAAAAAATTCTCACATAAGAATAATTTAAACAGACATCTATTAATTCATACTGGTGAGAAACCTTTTGGGTGTGATGTATGCAACAAGAAATTTTCTGACAGGAGTAATTTGAGAAGTCATTTGTTCATTCATACTGGTGAGAAACCTTTTGTATGTGAAATATGTAGCAAAAAATTCCCCCATAATCGTGATTTAAACAAGCATATCTTAATCCATACTGGTGAGAAAACTTTAGGGTGTGAGATATGCAGCAAGAAATTCTCTCGTAAGAGTGATTTAAACAAGCATCTATTAATTCATACTGGTGAGAAACCATTTGTCTGTGAGGTATGCAACAAGAAATTCTCTCATAAGAGTGTATTAAATAGACATCTATTAATTCATACTGGTGAGAAACCTTTTGGGTGTGATGTATGTAACAAGAAATTTTCTGACAGGAGTAATTTGAGAAGTCATTTGTTAATTCATACTGGTGAGAAACCTTTTGTATGTGAGGTATGCAACAAGGAATTCTTTTGTAAGAGTGAGTTAAACAAGCATCTAATTATTCATACTGGTGAGAAACCTTTTGTGTGAGGTATGCAACAAGAAAATCTCTCAGAAAAGTATATTAAGCAGACATTTATTAATTCATAACAGTGAGAAACCTTTTGTATGTGAGATATGCAACAAGAAATTCTCACAAAAGGGTCATTTAAGCAATCATCTATTAATTCATACTGGTGAAAAACCTTTCATGTGTAAGGTTTGCGACAAGAAATTCTCACAAAAGGGTCAGTTAAACAATCATCTATTAAGTCATAGTGTTGAGACATTTTTTATATGTGATCTCTGCAACAAGAAATTCTCTCGTAAAAGTAATTTAAGTAGGCATTTATTTATTCATAGAAAGGAGGAAAAAATTTGTATGTGAGATATGCAACAAAAAATTCTTTGAAAAGGGTAATTTAAATATTTATATTGTCTCTCATTCTGGTGAGAAATATTTCATGTGAGAATTCTGTAACAAAGAATTTCTTAAAAGAATTATTTTATCAAGTATCTGTTAACATATATCGGTAAGAAACCTCTTTTCTGAGGTTTACAACAAGAAATTTTCACAAAATTGTGATACAAGTGCTGATCCTCACTTTCATAATTTGTTGTTTGCGATTGACTGATTTTGATACTTCTGTTTTGTAGGGACATTGGCATATTTTAGTCTTCAGATTTGTTGCACAATATTGAAAAATTACTAAAATGAAACAGCAACAAATGGAAAATGTCCCAATCTTATACAGATTATTTATGATACATATGTCATAATTTTTGTACTGTATTATTATAAAGTTAATTTATGCATAATTTAAACTAGTAAATTAGCCAATCTGGAGTTTCAACATCAACTACACTAAACACATATTTATTTTGATCTCGCTTTATATTATACAAAAACTCCAGAGTTCTGAATTTATTATTATTTTTTTACATTATGTAGATTTACAAATGTGTAAGGTTTTCAGGAGAATGTGGAAATTTAAATTAAAAAACTGTTACGTTATACATAAATTCAAACAATGAAGTTCCTTGAATGTAAAACTGACTTTCTTATGAAGATAGATTTAAAATCTTTTACGATAAGAAATATTTTCTTTAGGGGGTGCACTGCTCTCCTGAACTCTCCATTGACTGATTAATTTTACACTATCAATTTGCATTATTTTTGCTATTTCTAGATTCTCTTATATCTACAGTGTGTCTATCTTACACTGTGGTTTTATTAGATAAACATTGCCCTCTTTGAGATCTTATTCCATTCTAATAACTCTATTTACCTGCTAACCACAAAACATCGGCATCTGTTTCAGTAGTTGGATAAAATCTTGTGTAAGAAAGGTGACCATAGACAATAATTGCATTCAGATACTTTAGCCTTGTTTATGATCTATATGATCAGCCTTGTTTATGATCTATAAATTATCACACACATGAAATAGTATATTAAAGGTTAATTAACCTTGAAAACATTTATCTTGAATTTATTACCTACAGAATGCATTGTATCTATGTCATTTTGTATCGCTTTATATATAAATATTTCATATTTTATTTATATTATATTGTATTTTTACATCACTAAGTATAGTAAATTTAGTTCTACAGAAAAATTCATGCATGCAGTTGAAAACACGTATTCTGTGGTTCTTTCCCATACATGGTAACATGTTATGCTTAACAAGCGATGATGCTTTTCTGTAAATTAACATAAGTAGAAGGTTCTGTATCTGTATTCATATCTGTTTCTGTTCTGCTGTATATACAGTTATTTACATTATGTTCACGTTACTTAATACAGTAAAATTTTGTTCAAAAAATTCATAATACAAATAAAAATACTTTTTGAACAATTTTATTTGAATGCTTTTGGAAAGCCCTGTGTATGAAAACTCATAACACAATTGAAAATATATTTCCTATAATTATTGTTCATAGATAATAATATATCTGAAATATTTTGTGCAGTCCTATAGAAAAATTTTAAATGTTAGATGTTGTTTTCTATAGGAAAGCTATTGTACACCTAATAAAGTACATTAATTTTTCTATTGACTACAAAAAGGAATTCGTAAACATTATTGAGTAGGGATGTGAAAACTTGTGTCACATTTTCTGGCTCATATTTAAATGCAAATGCATAAAATAGGCAGGCCTGACTATTGAAGCAATTTGGAATCAAAATGAGTTTTTCATTTTTTGATAAATAAATTTCTGTATTTTTGTTTAAAAAGAACCACCATATGAACCAACCTATGTTTATGCATATGAAAATTTTAACAAATGCTGGATTAATTTCAACCAACAAACCAATTGTTTTTCCTGAGTGGTATTGCAATGTGTATATAACTTCCATTGGTTATTTAAGATTTTGAATGATACAGAATTCACAAAAGAAATAATTGACAACAGAAGACCTTTTAAAGTTCAAATCAATTGTTAAGAGTGTTATTGAAATTTCAAAAATTTTAAAACATTCAGAGTGAGGACTAGATAATGTACTTACTGAAAATAATGATTGTTATCCAAAAGCAAAATATGAGCATGTAACAAGTGTTCAGACTCATCGAAAAATTAGAAAGTCTCTGTCAAAACTATTGAACAAATTTATTTAATTTTCCAACTTTAAAAAAAATTATTATTCTAAATTTAAAAAAATATTTTTTTTCCAGTACATAACATTTAATTTATATATTACTTAAAATTAAAATGCTCATACGTACATTCAAATTATATTTTTTAAATATTAGGTTCAGTTTTTTTGCAACTTCGTGTTAAAATTCAACTGTTTTCTGCAATCGCAAACTGCAAATGACAATATGTTGCAAGTATTTTTTCCAAAGAATATTAGATAACAATTAAATTAAAAGTTATTTTTTGAGTAGATTTTTATAGATTATATAACATTTTATAATGTTCTGGAAATTTTTATTTACCCATATTTTACCATCATCCTATATACAGGCACTAAATCTGGCAGATTTTTATTCAGAAATTCCTATTACAGACTAGAAAATTTTGAATTGTAATTTTATTTTATTTTATTCCCAAAATAACCATTAATATATGAAGTAATTAAAACTAATCAAACGTTCTGGTGATAATTCAGAAATTCTGGAAAAAAAATCTGCCAGATTTGGCAACACTGTATATAGGACGATGCTAAAATATGGGTTAAAATTTTTTATTTGTAAGTTTAACTTAATTATGCTAATATGAAAGTTATTTCTATCGGCTTATTTGGCATATGCTATCATATTAAAAGTGATGACAGTGTAAGTGTAGGTGTGTGTTTATTGTCAGAAATATTCCTTGAAGATTCAAAAGTTTGTCATTGCTGCTAACATGTTTCAATAGTGTAAGGTTCAAGTTATCTTTTTTTGTTATAAAATCATCTATTTTGTAAGTGATTTACATTGAGTTTGTGTTTCGTCTTCATAAATAAATGTTTTATACCATGGAAATATTTTGTCTTCACTACCTACTTAAATCAGCTACACATAATAAATATTACCAAGTGTTCAAGTTCAACTTTGAAAATTTTAAGTACAAAAACAATTTTTTTTAACACAAGTTATTGAAATATTGATTTGAAAAATTTCCTGAAATGAATTATGAAGTGAATATACACTTCTCTGCCATATCACTCTGGTGTAGTAAACTCAAATTTGGTTTGTTGTGTACCAGGATTGAGTTAAACTTCCAACTACCATTTTGCAAAACTACCCAAAATATGTCCATAAGAGAAATTAAAAATAATCTTTATATCAATGTCTAAAGTTAAAGGATACAAGGGTCATTCCACATCAAATCAACAAAAAATTTTACTATTCAACCTGACCATTTCAGATTTTAATGAAACCTTCAGGAATCATTCTCCTTGATGATACAAATGATAATATACTTTTTTTTTTATCTCAGTATATTTTCATACAATTAATTTTTTTAATTTAGAATAATCATCATTTTTTGGCTTGTATAAATGATTTCAATTTTGAATTTCTCAAGTTCTATCAGGCGCTGAGAGTTGTTTGACCCCTCATTTTAAAGAGAATTTCAAAAGGTTTAATTTGATATGCAAGTTGACTATGCTTGGTTTTAAAAAAGTTAATTTAATTTAATTCAAAAATTTAAATAGTGTTTTTTAAAAATTTTGAAAAAAATATCTGTTTTTTGTAATATTACAAACTTTATATTCTGTAAGTTTTAGAGTGGGATCTCAATGAGATCAGCAGTTATAAAAAAATAATGTTTAAAATGAATAAAACAATACTATCTTTAGCACAATCATAAAGTTGGTGAGGTGCCAACTTTAAATACCAGACCCAACTGGTATTTAACATTAGTTTTTTTAACATAACTGCTGATCCCATTGAGATCCCACTCTAAAACTTTCAGAATTTAAAGTTTATAATATTACAGAAAACATATATTTTTTTCAAAATTTTTAAAAAACACTATTTAATTTGTTTTTAAATTTTTGAATTAAATTAAATTAACTTTTTTAAAATCAAGCATAGTCAACTTGCATATCAAATTAAACCTTATGAAATTTCCTTTAAAATGAGGGGTCCAACAACTCTCTACGCCTGATAGAACTTGAGAAATTCAAAATTGAAAACATTTATACAAGCCAAAAAATGATGATTCTTCGAAATTTAAAAATTTAATTGTATGAAAATTTATTGAGATAAAAAATAATAAAAGTATATTCTCATTTATATCTTCAGGGAAAATGATTCCTATAAATTTCATCAAAATCTAAAATGGTCAGGTTGAGTCACTGGTTGATTTGACATGGAAAGACCCACAATAGCCAGGTAACAGAATGATATTGGCTATTGTCTTACCCAATATTCTCCAATAATTTGAAAGTCGCTGAGTCTTGTGTCAAATTTATATCTGCTGACATTCACCCATATAACTTAAAATTAATTTTTTAAAGAAAGCATTCAAAAGACTTTTTTGCATTACTTATAACATTATAATTCAGAAATAGTATTTATTCTAAACATTAAAATTTAATATATTTGTCCTTTAAAAATAATATTTGTTTTAATCCCTTTATTTTAATGTTTGGCTCACATTGGCCAATGTTATAAAAATGCTATTACTATTGCAACATTCATTCAGGGATATCTCTTGACATTCGTAAAAACAATATCATTAATCAAACATTTTAAGATTGCTGTTGACATTTATCATTTCTGACAAAGATTGTAATCTTGATCGAAGTGGACGAAAAGCTGTAAAGGACGGCTCAATAGTATAGTTTTCGTCAAAGAACATTTGATGCAGATGTCTGACATGAAATTTGCACAGAAAGAAAATGCCTATGTAAAAAAAATTATGGGTATCTATAGTTATTTGTATATAAAAAAAATCAAAAAGTTTATCTAGATATCTATAGAGATTGCTATAGAAAATTTTCTTTAAAACAATTTATATAGAAATTTTAGAGATTACAATAGAAAAATTCCTTTAGAAGCACTTTATACTAAAATCTATTGATATTACCAAATAGAAACTTTATAAGGAATGCAATTATTGCTTGAGAATTATTTGTATATAAAAAAGTAATGGAGAACCTATAAAGTTGTTTAAATATAGCAATGGTTTGTCTTACAAAAAAAAATTAAAAGGTTTTTTTTATATATAATGTAGTTTTCGCATGAAAAAAAAATAATTTAGATAATTTTTAAATGAATGCTTGTTTTGTTTTTTTTAAATATATACACATAGTTATGACTTAAAATTAATAAATAAATATATATATATTTAATTTCTTAACAAAACATTTATTGAAAAGTTCAGCAAAGTTTCAGTACAAGATGTCATGGAATCTTGCTTAGATATATTTATATTTCTAAATATGTTTTGAAACCCCTCAATGAAGATTAATTTGACAGGAATAGGAATGTAAACAAATGGAAAGGAATTTTCCTTCAGCTAATTTCGAAATGAAAGTAGGAGAATATGTTAAAAGTCATTAACCTAAATGAACATTCGTCTTGCCTGGCTCGCATATATTCATGGAAATATAAAAGTTTCTTTAAAAAATTCTAAACATTTGAACATATGTTTGGTTTATAGCATGAAGAGCATGAACCAAACTTAACTTCATCCTTGGTAAACTTTAAAAAGTGCAATAAAAGTGATATACTGCAATTAAAGTATTACTGTATTAAATAATTGAAGAAATATATGAGTATTTGTATGACATATTTTCTTAATACGTATGCACGAATGATAAATCTTTTTTCATAGACTAATAAACTATATAAGGCAACTCAAAGAAAAAAGCTAGTCGAATTTTGCTAAATTTCAGAAACATATCGACAATATAGGGAGTTGAATTTCAGTTGTTTTCTAAAAGTAGTTGCACGAAAAGAGATTTTCCAAAAATTGTCATTTTTTATTGATGTTTTAGCTCAAAAGAAGTATCAGAATGAACACATAAAAAACTAAAAGAATTATCAAAATCCAGGAACCTCTTCAAAAGCTATGCATGGTCGTATGTTAAAAATATTTATTCCTTTGTTGGAAACCGATTTAAATAAATGACAATTTATTGAAAATCCCTTATAAACCAGTTATTTAAAAAAAACTAAAATTCAGCTCAATCTATTGCAGATATCTTTCTAATATTTCACGATATTTGATGGACTTTTTTTATATTAGTCGCCCTATATATTTGACTAATATATTTTTTAAAAAAGTCATTCACTCATGCATAGTTATCATTTCATACAAATGCTCGCATTTCATGAAATATTTAATGTATTTTTATTCTTACTACAGTTACTGCACTTGGTCAAATTTCTCGAAAATGGCATTAAATTTGTTTGAAACTTTTGCCTCCTATAAACAAAAAACAAGTGGGAATAATTTTAATTTTTATACAGAAACTTCTATATCTTAATGAATGTACATGCTATTCTTACACAAATACTGTAAATCACTCTCATAGCTATAGGTACAATTCATTTCAAGCATTATGTTTTAGATGATGATCACAAATATTATTTTTTCTTATATTCAGTTTTGACCTCCTAATTGCCTTCTTGACCAAGTTTTCGGCAAAAAATATGTGTCATCAAACATGCTCTTTACATTCCTAAAGTTTGCAGAGACTTTGTCAAGTATTTCAATAGACATTTGAGTAAACGTCTAATGTAGAAAGTGTCTGGATAGTTTCGATTGGAAAGTGCATCATAATAGCAACGTTTTATTATTTATTTTCATATCAAATAAACCGAGAAATTAATTTAATATCATGTGTCTTGCTTGTATGTGGTATTTATTTGGTTTCATTTATTAAGCAAAACTTCTGATTCAAAATATGTTTATTTCACTTAAGGTCTGCAGAAACAACAAAGATATGATTCCAGAAGAACAGTATGCAGGTTGTGACAGGAAACCTCAGCATAGTTGCCAAACTTTCTGATTATTTAGCATCACTATTTATGAAAAGAAATAAATTCTTTACTTAATGATAAAAATGTGTGATTGAATAAGACGAAAATTACTATTTGGAAATAGTGGCATTCAAAAATTAAAAGGTTTGGCAGCTATGATTTAACCTTTGAACTGTTCAAACTTTGAAGAATAAACCTCTTCCAAAAGAAAGTTCCAGCTGCAGTCCTGGTCTGCTTGCAAATCTAATAAAATTTTAGAAAGGTCAGCTCGTCACAAGATAAACCCTACAATATGTGCATAATGTAATTACACATTTTCATGCCAAATTATAAACTGGTCACGAAGTGGGAAGAACACATTTTTTTAGATCACGCTGTAAGAGAAATAATTAAAGTAAAAATAGTTTTAAAAACATGCTTTTATTAAAGTACTTAAGAAAATGTATAAACATAAAATTTAAAACTGACATTTATAAATGAAAATTCTCATTCTTTATATGACGTCATATTCCTATGTAAAAACAATGTACCTTATTTTATGAAATGTATGGCTGAGCATTATAATTAAATTTCTTCTGAAAAACACACTAGGTCTTATTTTAACGAGATGTGTTTTTTTACATGTACAACAATTTGCGTTTACTCATTTACTATAATCTATTGCAACAATAATTCATACTCATAACTTTGTGAAGTTATGTGTAGTTTGTGCGTATATAATGTGTATTTTGATGCTGTTATAAAAACATTTTTGAGTGCTGTGATAAAATGGAAATTCACGACGCTACTTTTTACTGATAAAAGTGATGCTGAAATCTGTAAAAAGTCCAATGCTGTCACCTTCGAAAATGTCATGCTTAATAAAATGCATTCATTGATAAAATGTGGGGGAGAGGGGAAAAGGATTTTTCATGTTTTAAATGCATTCAGATTATAATAGTAATGTTACAGTGCTTAGAAGATATGAGGCGCTTAGTGCTAAAGTGGATCAAGTCCATAAATAATATTTTTGAAATAATCAAATTTAAAGTTCATTAACACTAGTTGAATCCTAGAGTGATTTAGAGATAATTTTCTTTTTATTGATGTATTATAAAGATTAACATATATGGATCATGATTTGAAAATTCAAAAACAATAATTAAGGTGACAATCCATATATTTAAAGCAGTTTGGTAATTCTGTCAAATATTTTCCATGGAGATTCGACCCAATACGCATGCGTCAAAAAATCTTCCGCCAATGAGGTGAGGGCTATTTCCTGTCTACAGACGTATTTGGGACTGTTTACGAAGCGATCGATCGTTCAGGCAAGAAGCTTAGATTACATTATCAGGTGTTTTTTCATTTTATCTTTATTTATTTTGTTTTATTTAGTTGATGAACATAGAAACATCATGATTGAGTTTCTTGGATGCTGTTTGTATAGCACAGAAAATCATTTCTCTCGCTTTCGTGAACACAAAATTAGAGATATACATTTTGGTGTATTTTTTTCTTCTTTTTATGTCGTATGTATATAGCAAATTAAAAATTTTTAAACCTAAAAGTAATGTCGAGATTTTATTAGGATTTTTTTTTGAAGGGGTTTATTTTTACTCTGAAACGCTGAATGTTTTAATAGTTACATTCGGCAGTAAAATATCGAAAAGTTTTGATTATATAAAACAGTTTGAAAATGATTCCCACGTTTTTGTTGTTGTTTATTGATTTTTGATTACATCATGTGCTAATTTCCAAAATAATTTACAGAGCCAGTGTGTAAGTGGCCATATGAATTAGTTAAAATACAGCAGAATGTAAATGATTTTATGTACGATACAAACAGCATCCAAAGGATTCAATCATGAACACATGTTCATCAACTCAATAAACCAAACTGAAAAAATACCTGATAATAGTTATCCAAGCTAAAAAAAACTATTTTTGACTTCAGGAGAAATAAAAAAGGTTATTTAGTTTTTTTTCGTTAATCTTTTTTGCCACTTCCCCATATACTATCAGTTTAATAAGAAATCCCTATGAAAACATATATTTTACACTTTACTGAATGTTTGCATTTCTTAATTGAAACATCAAACTCAGTTTAAAGTTATAGTAGAGTGTAAAATTTTCATTAAGATTTGTTATTGAATTAATTTTGCTTCATAAATAATTCTAGAATGTTTTGATTTATTATTGCTTTCATCATTGGGCGATGACGATTTCATTTTATACCAGATTGCATCTCCGTTCTTGGGCGATACTTATGAAACTCATAATTTGTCACAAAATGGTGATTTTATTGACTTTGTGCTTCCAAATCAAAATGGTATCTTGATAATATACATCTTTGCCCAAGAATGCGACAAAAAAAAACTATTTTTGATTTTAGGGAAACTTAAAGAGGTTATTTAGGTTTTTTTTTTGTTGTTGTTCGGTTAATCTTTTTTGCCACTTTCCCATATAGTATCAGTTTCATAAGAAATCTCTATGAAAACATATATTTTACACTTTATTGAGTGTTTTCATTTCTTAATTGAAACATCAAACTCAGTTTAAAGTTACAGTAGAGTGTAAAATGTATATTTTCATTAAGATTTGTTATTGAATTAATTTTGCTTCATAAACAATTCTTGAATGTTTTGATTTATTATTGCTTTCATTATTGGGCGATGACTTTTTCATTTTATACCAGATTGCATCTCCGTTCTTGGGCGATACTTATGAAACTCATAATTTGTCACAAAATGGTGATTTTATTGACTTTGTGCTTACAAATCAAAATGGTATCTTGATAATATACATCTTTGCCCAAGAATGCGACAAAAATAAAAACTATTTTTGATTTTAGGAAAACTTAGAGGTTATTTAGTTTTTTTTTTTTTTGTTCGGTTAATCTTTTTTGCCACTTTCCCATATACTATCAGTTTCATAAGAAATCTCTATGAAAACATATATTTTACACTTTATTGAATGTTTTCATTTCTTAATTGAAACATCAAACTCAGTTTAAAGTTATAGTAGAGTGTAAAATGTATATTTTCATTAAGATTTGTTATTGAATTAATTTTGCTTCATAAACAATTCTTGAATGTTTTGATTTATTTATTGCTTTCATTATTGGGCGATGACGATTTCATTTTTTACCAGATTGCATCTCCGTTCTTGGGCGATACTTATGAAACTCATAATTTGTCACAAAAGAGTGATTTTATTGACTTTGTGCTTACAAATTAAAATGGTATCATGATAATATACATCTTTGCCAAAAATGCGACAAAAAAAATGTAAGATTTGTTATTGAATTTTGCTTCATAAACAATTCTTGAATGTTTTGATCTTTATTGCTTTCATTATTGGGCGATGACGATATCATTTTCTACTAGTTTGCATCTCCGTTCTTGGGCGATACTTATGAAACTCATAATTTGTCACAAAATGGTGATTTTATTGACTTTGTGCTTACAAATCAAAATGGTATCTTGATAATATACATCTTTGCCCAAGAATGCGACAAAAAAAAAACTATTTTTGATTTTAGGAAAACTTAAAGAGGTTATTTAGTTGTTGTTTTTTTTTGTTCGGTTAATCTTTTTTGCCACTTTTCCATATACTATCAGTTTCATAAGAAATCTCTATGAAAACATATATTTTACACTTTATTGAATGTTTTCATTTCTTAATTGAAACATCAAACTCAGTTTAAAGTTATAGTAGAGTGTAAAATGCATATTTTCATTAAGATTTTTTATTGAATTAATTTTGCTTCATAAACAATTCTGGAATGTTTTGATTTATTATTGGTTTCATTATTGGGCGATGACGATTTCATTTTCTACTAGATTGCATCTCCGTTCTTGGGCGATACTTATGAAACTCATAATTTGTCTCAAAATGGTGATTTTATTGACTTTGTGCTTACAAAATAAAATGGTATCATGATAATATACATCTTTGCCCAAAAATGCGACAAAAAAATGTAAAATGTGTATTTTCATTAAGATTTGTTATAGAATTTTGCTTCATAAACAATTCTTGAATGTTTTGATTTATTATTGCTTTCATTATTGGGCGATGACAATTTCATTTTATACCAGATTGCATCTCCGTTCTTGGGCGATACTTATGAAACTCATAATTTGTCACAAAATGGTGATTTTATTGACTTTGTGCTTACAAATTAAAATGGTATCTTGATAATATACATCTTTGACCAAGAATGCGACAAAAAAAAACTATTTTTGATTTTAGGTAAACTTAAAGAGGTTACTTAGTTTTTTTTTTTTTTTTTTTTTTTCGGTTAATCTTTTTTGCCACTTTCCCATATACTATAAGTTTCATAAGAAATCTCTAGGAAAACATATATTTTACACTTTATTGAATGTTTTCATTTCTTAATTGAAACATCAAACTCAGTTTAAAGTTATAGTAGAATGTAAAATGTATATTTTCATTACGATTTGTTATTGAATTAATTTTGTTTCATAAACAACTAGATGGAACCCGTCAAAATTTGATTGCAAACAACTTGATAGTGCCATAAAAATAAAATTCATAGTGCTTTAAAATGTTTGAAATTTTTGCAGAATAATTCAAATAAATAAAACACCCACCTTAAATTAAAGCTAGGTTGGGGACCAGCAATTGGCTAAGTAGTGAGTACTTTTCCATCTATTGATCCAATAACCATTTTCTCATAGTGTATCCAAATACAGTATTTGTGATATAGGTCAAAATTAGCACTCGCTAGATATAATGATTATGAACCATGATTTTTCTGTTATTGGGCGAGATTCATGTTTATTCAGCAATTCTTTGACGAAATTCGTGTTTTTTCTGCGATCCTTTGAAGAATTTCGCATTTTTCTCGTGATCCTTAACGAAATTCGCATTTTCCAGCGATTCTTTGATAAAACACATTTTATTCAGCCATTTTTAGATAAAATTTAGTAAAAAAGCGTGATCTTTTGGTGAAATTTCCTTTTTTGCGATTCTTTGACAAAATTTGTTTATCTTTCACGATCCTTTTGCATAATTAACGTTTTTTCTGACTTTTGTCTTTTAACGAAAGTCATGTTTTCCCATGATCCTTTGATGAAATTAGTGTTTTTTCCTTAATCATTTGACGAAATCTGTGATTTTTTTCCCCCGCGAAGATTGGTTAGATGTTTTTAGTCTGCAGGTGCCCTAAAAAGTCTGTGACGGCCGTTGCTGCATCGCACACATTCTTCCATGGGGCATCGAACGAAGGAAATTCATCCTAAAGAATCATTGTTTCGTTCCTGACATTTCTGGAAAGAAACAACGTTCAACTCATTGGCTGAATTGTAAAGGGCAAAATGTGTCAAACATTAGCGGAAAGAAAGTGCGCAATTTGTTCGTTCATGGATAAAATCATGAAATTCATTAATCGATAGTCGATAAATTGCGAAATTCGTCAATCGATAGCGGAAAAATCGCAAAATTCATTAATCGATAGTGGAAAAATCGCAAAATTCATTAATCGATAGTGGAAAAATCGCAAAATTCATCAATTGGTTTCGGGGGAAAAAGTTTTCGAATATCGTCGAATGGCTTCGAGAAAAAAAATCACAATCCGTCAATTTCGGGGAAAAAATCGTGAAATTCGCAAAATGGTTTCGAAATTTGTCGAGCGACAGCAGAGAAAAAAATCTTTTTCTATTCAATCATCGCAATTGGTGTGTGTGACTATTATGTTTGACCAGTGGTGGCAATAAAGTCCATTGCCAAATTTTCAGCATTACTCGCTGTTTGGCAAGTGCTAATTTTGTTCTATACTTCAAAACCCTTTTGATCATACCATCAGTGTGCAGGACAATTATTTTCTACGGGAGACCATTTGATGAATTTCGTGATTTTTCCATTATCGATTGACCAATTTTACTGCTATCGATTGTTGAATTTTATAATTTATCAACTATTGATTAGCGAATTTCATGATTTTCCATGAACGTTTGAAGAATTACGCAAAAAAAATTAAGAATATTGTTAAATTGTCTTCGGTAAAAAAAAAATTAATATTGTCAAATGCATTCGAGAAAAAAGTTGCAAGTTGAAGGGCCTGTGACCGCTTTTTCATGTTATGCATCTCTGAGGTCCATCCTCCCCCCAAGTGGGATACTTTTCTAAATTTTGCACACACCCCTCATGTGATATATCGCTGGAAAAGTCGTTGATCGATTATTCATGTTATGCATCTCCGGGGTCTATCCCGCCACTCCCCCTCTCTAAGGGGGGCACTTTTCTAAATTTTGTTGACACCCCTCATGTCATATATTGTTGGAAAGGTCTGTGACTGCTTAATCATATTATGCAACTCCGATGTCCATCTCCCCACTTTGCCCCCCCCCCCCAAAGGGTACTTTCTAAATTTTGCACACAACCTTCATGTTATATATCATTGGAAAGGTCTGTGACCACTTAATCATATTATGCATCTCCAATGTTCATCTCCCCACTTGCCCCCCCCAAGGGATACTTTTCTAAATTTTGTTGACACCCCTCATGTCATATATTGTTGGAAAGCTCCGTGACTGCTTAATCATATTATGCATCTCCGATGTCCCTCTCCCCACTTTGCCCCCCCCAAGGGGTACTTTCTAAATTTTGCACACAACCCTCATGTTATATATCATTGGAAAGGTCTGTGACCACTTCTCATATTATGCATCTCCAATGCCCATCTCCCCACTTTGCCCCCCCCCAGGGGTACTTTCTAAATTTTGCACACAACCTCATGTTATATATCATTGGGAAGGTCTGTGACCACTTAATCATATTATGCATCGCCCATGTCCATCCCCCCACTTTGACCCCCCAACGGGGTACTTTTCTAAATTTTGAACACATCCCTCATGTGATATATCGATGGAAAGGTCTGTGACCGCTTAATCATATTATGCTCCCCACTATGAAATTTGTCAAGTTAAAGCAACTATAAATTTTATTTTTATGGTACTATCAAGTTGTTTGCCGTCAAATTTTGACGGGTTCCATCTAGTTCAATTTTAAATCAGAATTTACAGAACTTGATCCACTTTAGTCCTGAAATATTTTTACATAAATTCAATCAAATGAATATGACATAGTGAAAATGGAACTTGGTTTACCATGACTCTGAAAATGTACACCATTAACAAGTATTACTCTGGAACAGACACATTTTTTTATTCTTTTCGACTTGATCCACTTTAGCTGTGAACACTACATATACTGCGCCATTCGATGCTAAAATGATGTACGAGAAATTAAGCCTCCAATAAATGGCACAGATGACAGTGCAGACTGCAAATTTTCCGAAACCAGATTTACAATAATCTGATAAATTAATGCTTTTTGATACTTATTTTTATATCATATATGAATATATTTAAATATAGAAATTGTTATTACATTGAAAATAAGTCCGAAATTTTTAAATAATGACTATATTATTTACAAACTGTTATTTTAGAACAGAGACCTACATATTAAATGAATCTGTTTCACACTCACTGACCAACATATATTAACAGAACTTGTAATTAAAAAATTATAAACCACTTTTTTTCCTCTTTGTACTAAAAAAATGAATCTTCCTGCATTCTAAAAGAAGAAAAATATTTTACTTCAAAGCAAAATCGATGGTATTTCCAAAATTGTTCAAACATACATTTAAAAAAAAAGTAGATTAGCATTTTTTAATACGTGCTATTTTAAAAACAAAGGCTCATTTGTTAAACAGATCTTTCTCACATTGGTTAACATACGTTAAATTTCTTAATTAAAAATTTTAAACATGTTTTTTTATTTTCCCTCGTTCCAATTTGTATTCAAAACAGCATGTGTTTATAAATGTACACAAGTATCCCAATTCCGAGCAAAGCACAGATAGCTTTAGCTTTATTCACAACTGTCTACTACTTCAAAAAAATTTCAAATATAAAATGAATATTTAAAAATAAATTCCCAGTAGCAATATTTACTTATTGTTATTTTTAAAACAAAGGCCCATTTGTTAAATAAATGTTTCTCACACTGAAAATCACATATTCAAGAATGCAGGGTGTAAAAACTGGGTGGTAACTATCACTACTAAATTTTTAGTATTCTTCGCCTAATAAGAGTACTAATGAAATTTAGGTGACGTATACGAATAAAATGTAATCGAAGATTACTAATTAGATATAGTGGTGACAACTGACCCGTTGGCACCCAGTTTTTACACCCAGCAAGCATGTATCCCAGAGAGGAGGGTTCATGACCCCCTCTAGACGTAAAACATTTCTATACAACAATATTTTTTTTAAATGTAAATATGTATTAAAAGTGTATTAATTTTTTTTCTGCTTAAAGATTGTATTTATCCGATACATTCACAGAGTTATTTTTATATAGAAAATGCATGAAAATGGAAGGCATTATTGTTTAAGCATCAACGAATTGAATAATGTTTTTAATTTTCTTATAAATGTGGTACATCTTTAATTGTAGTAGTATTTGATTGTCCGCTTAAGATGATATTTCCCTGCTTACCAAGCTATGAAAATCGGCTTAAAATAAGAACTTGGAGAAAAATTTCTGTGAGGTTCTTTGTTTTTATAAGAAATGTGAAATTCTAATTTCTTCGTATCTAAATAAAACATGCAAATTTTACACATTTATGAATATATCTGCAAATTCCACACATTTATGAAAAAATGAATTCAGATATATACCAGAAAAAGCCAAATTGGACTAAGATTTAAAAAATACTAATGAAGACATGTGACTCACTTAAAAAGCATATTCTTAATATCTGCGGTAAAGTCGCCGGGATTTCCAAAACCCTTGCCCCCCTTCTTCGCAGCCACTCACTCTCCATACACAACAAACTCTTAATATATAATGCTTGCATTATCTCTGTTATCACATATACATGTCCAATCTGGGGCATCACTTGCAAAACCAGTAAGAACAGCCTCTCTAGTACCCACTACAAACAGCTCAGTTACATCAGGAACGGGTCTAGATATCTCAAAAACTCCACAATCCTCAAGGATCTGAAAACGACTTCACTCAAACATCGCATTAAACACCTTGCGAAAAAATTCTAAAATGACATTAATCACATCCCAAACGAACTCATCTATGAGCTACCTGACTACGATGCTTGCAGTACATCCAACCGGAAAAAAACCAAGGTACTCCACTATTCTTGATGAATAGTCCTTCCGATCTATAATTTTTATTTTCTCTTTAATTAAAAAAAATATTATATGTTTATTTTATTAAATAAAATAAAATTGACTTTTCTCCTAAACTTCTCCTAACATCTTTACTTTACCTCGCCTGGCATTATTTTTTTTTTAAGTATGAACTATTTTTACTTTTATACTTTAACTAGTAAATTTTCATTATTTTATAGATATATTTAACACTATCCTATTTTTTGTAGTCAATTAGACTACGGCTAGACATTTCATATGGCTATCTCAGGATTTGATATAAACCTACTCTGTGCAGTTGCTTCGCAACTTGGAAGCCCATTGAACCTATCACAAGTTCAAGTTCAAGTGTGACTCCCCCCTTAAAAAAAGGCATGACTCCCACTCTAAATGTAAGGTTGGATCCTTCTCTGCACATAATAAAATTCTGAATTAAAAATTCTAAACATTTTTTCTTTATGCTTTTTGTATTATGTATGGAAAATAAGTAATTTCAATAATAAATTCAAAAATTAAATTCACTTTAGTTTTATAAAAAAAAAATTCAACTGTCCACTATTTCCGAAGCTGCATAAACATTACGGAGAATATTTGAAAATAAATTCCGAATAGTAATATTACTACTATTGCTATGCTATAAGCTTTAAAAATTCCAGTCGGCGCAAACATGCACGCCATCTTGCGGCATCCATCCTTTCAATGCAAAAAATAACATTGATAACATATGCAAACAGCACACTATTTATTCTAGACACAATTAAGTCACTTAACTTGAGGTTTTCATAAACGACGACGCGGACACACTTCGGAAGGACTCGAAAAGGAGAACACGGAATCAAGATTTTTGAAATGAGCAAGTTTTTAAAAGCGAGTTTGAAACTCTCTTAACTAGAGTTGAGTGGAACTCAGCTTTCTGAATTCTTTATTTTCATTTGTAACTTTTCTTAAATTTTAAGTTGAGTTCTACAAGTAATTAATCAGCTCTTTTAAATTATCCTTTTAATTGTTTATTTATTTAACACGCCGAAAAAGAATGAAAACAATAACAGTCAAAAGTTGTAAATACTAATTTAACAACTTATGCACATGTGTAGCACATTGGATGACTATGTACTGTCTGTGTACAGTGTTATTAGAAAACCAAACAGTTTATTTTAACATCCATGTTGCCAATTTAAACTCAGTTAAACATAAGGTCATGCTTGGTTTTGACAACTTACAGCAAATTAAACACCACATTTCAAAAACAAAGTCTTCCAGAATTTTGAAGTCAATGTTATTTCTCAGATGAATTCAAAACTGCTTGGAAAAGCAAAATTAGTTTTGCTGTCTTTCTCAACAACTTGTCTCTGTGAAGCACAATTATCTGCTTACACAGCCACCAAAACGAAATACAGAATCAGATATTTGCCCACAATTATCTGCAATTGGACTCGAATTCAGATTATTGTGCTAAAAATCTAATCAGAGGTATTACATGAACGATTATTCGTTATTGTTCTTCAAACTAACAATGTAAAATTTATTGACAGGGAAATGTTACGACTTTTTGAAATTTGGAGAATTTTTAAGTATGGTGAACTTTTTTGAGGAACATCATTTGTATGTATTGATGGTAACTGAACATAAATTGGGCATTATGATAAAAATTCCAAAATATAATTTTATTCTGAGGACAATAAACAACTGTTTGGATTACTATCCATTCCCTCTTCCTCTGCTCAGTAGCAATGTACCTAAAACCATTACATTGCAACATAGGGTATGGTTTATAGTTGACTTAAGAGAGTCTGTCGCAAAAAATCAATTTGAAAAGGACTCCCTGAGTCAAAAAGGTTGGGAATCACGGCTTTAATACAAAGATTATAAAACAAAAATTGTCTCCTACGTTTGAAATGCCTCTCATCCTTCAGTGTAAAGTGTCAAAGAATGACACGTAGTATTTAATTTAAGGTTAATGGCCAAGCAGGGGTCGAAATTAGAATCAGCCAGTTAGGTTCCAGTGGTACCTAACATTTTTTCTTAGTTGTCATTTTGTTTTGCTTGGTTACAATTTTTGAAATGCATAGTATTTGTAAAGTTTAACAATTATACTAATTACTTCTGCTCCAAGCCCTATTTTGGTTACAATTTCTCTGCTTTTGCATTACTCTGAAAAATAACCAGAATGACATTAAAGAAAAGCTGATTTCAGAGAAAATACTGAAAACGTCTAGCCCCTGATGTAAACATATAATGACTGTTCAATGACTAAATAATAATAAACAGTACAGAAAGATCTTATAAACTAGAAATTTTATTGAAAACAAAATTATTTTTTAAAGTCTGACTTCTGGTGCGTCCACATGCAACATCTTTCCACCATAAATTCATGATGGATGTGGATCATATTCACTCACGCTTAGTCTGTATAATCTTATAAACGATAAATCGTCAACACTTGACAGTAACAGACTTTGGAGATTTTTCCTTTTTATTATGTTAAAGTGGCTGAATCCTCTATCGCATTCAACTGTACTTAGTGGTACAATCATAATAAAATTTACTATTTTCCTTACATTAAAAAATGAAGACAATTCTAAAGACTCTATCATGAAACACTGCCAAACATACTCACATGGTAGTTTTAATTTATCCTTTGCCCACAGTTTGTAATCTTCAAACTCTTCAATGACTGCATATTTTTCTATTGATATGTTTTGGGGCAATCCTTCAATGAAATTTTTGAAGTCTTCATCAATTTTCTTATTTTTAATTTCATTTAAGTTTGCAAAATTACATGGATCAAGAGTGTATAAATTAACCAATACTTTATCATTTTGAATATTAGAATACCTCGAATCTAAAGCTTCAATTATTTTGGTCAAAATTAATTTTCATTGTTCTTCAACTGTCCTTGTTGATTTTATCCCTTTATAATTACCTTCAGATTCAGAGCCTTCAATGCTTAACCCTCTAAGCGATTTGCCTGTATTTTTCTATTTTCCAAAATCAACTTAAATCAGCTCTAGACAAAAATATTTTTAACAAAATTGTATTTTAAGATATATGTAAAATAAAGAGATATAAAGTGTATTTTAGAAACAAACAGGGAAAGAAAATTTAAATTATTATAAGTTTTATAAATATTTTTTTGAAAATGCAGGAAAGCCCTCAGACGCTCAGAGACCCTGTCTTCGTCAAACTGCTGCAAAGTTTCTCCATTAGCACTTATCATTTTATTAAGTTTATTTTTTGTACTAACTAAATAGTAAATTACATCTTTTACAAAAACGAATCGTAGCTGAAAATTTTCAGATGTGTGGGCAAGTATACTCATAATATCTTGCATCAGACAAAGAAATCTGACAAAACGCTCAGATTTCAAAAAATTTAAATATTCTTTTAATTTAGCCGATACTGCTTTATCTGGTTCTGATGATGCAGTTTCTTCCATACGATGAATGACTGTCATCAAGTTGTAAAGTAGCACCTCCACAGTTTTGTGAGTACACTGAAACCATCGAATTCCATAAAGACTTATGTCAGAAAATTTTTTCTCATCCAGAATATCACCAACAACTTTCAGTTCCTTTGTACGTTTCAGGCTGCTGTGATAATAAGAATACACTCCTTTTAAAATACTAATGAAAGTCTTCTCATCTTTTACATTTTCACAGCATCTGCTATTGCTAATTATAGTCTCTGTGCAACGCAGTGCACAGTGACCGCATTCTCTGAGAGTTTTGCAACGCCTGATGTCTAACCCATATTTACCCTAGCACAATCAAAACTTAGAGCTACCAATTTTTTTCCCAACTGGGTATAAATTGTTTCAGTATGGAAACAATGCCAGACTTAATGCCTTCGCACATTCGTCACAGCAATGTAACAACACTTAGACTCTCCTTCATATAAATACCGCAAATATATTATCTCCGATGCTATAGCAGATCTATCTGTTGAACCACCAGATATTAAAGAAAAAAAATCAGCTGTAGACAATTGTTGCGTTAAATCTTCGTGCATATTTGCAGCAATATATTTAACAAACTGTCTGGCTGCTTTGTCACTTAAATAAGTTTCACCTATTTTCAGACCATTTTTTCTCTGTAACTCGCATAATTTTCGGAAATCTTCAAAAGCATAGTCTTTCTTAGCAATCAGGTATGCAGTGTTAAATAGCTTCTCTACGTTTGCCATCAGATCAGCATTCACTGTTCTAATAGTTAAAGCCAGAGGTGTCTCAGGTGGGTTCTCTTTTGCACATTTTGCCTTACAAGCATTAGTATGTACTAGAGATACATCATGTTTTTTAACCTGTAATATATAGAAAAATATCCTATACTTGTCCAAAAAAAAATAAATGCAGTAAAAGCTTTCAAAAATTTCCCTAACATGAATATTTTTTGAAAAAATTCCCTAATATGAAAAATGTGTCATCAATAAAATAAACCTCAACACAGAAAATAACAGAACTAATGATGTCAACTAACCAACTAGCATCGGACAAATCGTCGCGAACTGCTGCTTTTAAAGGTAAAAAAATGCCCCTTTCCCTTTTTCTAAAACAAAAACTTTGCACCTCGTAAATGGAAAAACAGTTACTTATTGTTTGCCTTCTTATGCTATAAAGTTGAATCCTTTCTGCATAGGATACTTGAATGTTGCATAACACAGCTTTCGCTGTAATAAATATGCAAACATACCTATGATTACAGTTTTATTTAGGGGCACAAGGGCGGCCTGCCCCGCCGAACCCCTCTAGAGTGACCCCAGATGAACTACCAAAATCCGGACACCTAAATTCCGGAAATATCTAAAAACTGGACATTTTTCCTATTTCAGTTTTATATTAATTTTTAGAACAAGACTGTTTAGAACAAGATGTAATTTTAATTTTTCTCATGGAATGCAGTTAAATGCAGCGTTTTTACTAGTTGTAAGAAAGTAATCTCTTAACCGATGAAAAAAAAATCATTGCGTGAACTTTTTAGGCGAAATTTTGTGAGTCAAAGTTTGATTTGCAGTTTCAAAAAATGAGAGTAAAAAAACATCGATATACGCATAAAATGCGGAAAAAAGAGGAGAAAGATCAATCTTCCTCTGAGGCCTGTCTGCCGAAACAGTAACCTTTCTCTCCTCTCGGTGACCTGATCGTAAACGAAAAAGCTTATTTTGTTCAAAATATATTTCTATTATTCCGGAAAACTCACTGTGATCGGCACTTCTAACAAGTCAATTTATTTACAACAAAAGTATACCAGAAAAACTTTTAAAAAAGATACACTTAAAAAAGAAAAAAAGAAAGAAAACTATACTTACAGTTTCAAATCTTATGGCGGACAACCATCGATGAAACCAGATTCTTCTTTTTTTGCAAAATCTTTACAAAGTTTACAAATCATAAGGTCTTCTTCTTTCCTTTCCAACCACGGGAACTGTTTTTGCCATTTTTAAAATGAAGTTGCATTGACATTTTTACGTGAAGGTTTGGAATTAGACCCCACGTCTACGTCCTTGTCTCCTTCATTTCCAACTTTAACGCCAATTCTTAAAGGTTTATTTTCTGTACTATTCACCAATATAAAATAGGGTTTCCAAAAGTTACGTTTACTCATATTTAAAAAAAATTAAAAAATAAAGTAGTGATGACAAGATACTTTCAACATAAAACACTCTACAGTCACTCGATACGAAATATCGCTCAACCACGTGCAGAAAGAAATAGAATAGAGTAAAAGATAAAAAAGAAATAATAACGAATGGAAGAAAGGTATATATGCGACGTCACTGGTTGGCACAGTAGGCAGAAGGCGGGAAACTTATTGGTCAAACGTCAAGCTCATTAAAAACGTGCCATTCCTTTTCGTATCTGAGGGAAAACAGAGGAGGGGTGAATTCTAAGAAGTTTTTAAGTGGGGCAGTATTAGTACTTTCTGCAAAACTTCTTTACAAAACTTTCTTTACGAAACTTCTGAAATACAAAGCTGCAAATTGAGAAGGAAAAAAAAATGAGCAGAAAAGTTAGGCGTCAAAGTGACGACCACGTATAAAATCACGATCGTCAAACGAAGTTCATTGTTGTAAAATACGACAAACGACCACTAATTTCGAGCCCTGAGGACAGGTGAAACTCGACACAAGGAGAGACGTTCTACTAATACACAATGTGATCAAACCCAATTATACATAATATAAATAACAATATACAATATTAAAACAATTCAATGCAGTTGTCATTACAGTGACCACCCATATAGAAATGGTCTTGGCTATACGATCAAAAAAGATTTTTTTATTAAACATTAATTATGCAACAAGGTTTATAAAATTACATCAGAAGTAAAACATTTTCGAAAAGAATTCTACTTTTTGCTAAATCATATTGAGCACAATGTTACAAATTATTTTTTAAAAATTGAGCGTGGGGAAGGTTAAAATGAATGCATATCTCTTTACACTTATTCAATACAATTCTGCAGAGTAGCTATTACTGCATTGCATACAATTTTTTGGATTTTTAAATATTAGAATAACTACTTGAATATAAATGTTGTCTCAACTTAAAAATAATGAACTTAAAACATAACCACATATATTAGTAGAGACATCATAAGAAATTAGTGTACATTCTTTTTAAAAAACCCTGACAAGAAAGGAAAAAAAATAAATATTTTTTAGCAAACTTTATTTAGATTTTAAAATCTCACCAGAATCTTATGCAATAACAATCAATTTATTAATCACAGAAACAATTAGTTTAATATTTACACTATCTAATACATATATTGAGAAGCAATTTAATATATGTCTAAATATAAAAAAGAAGGAAGTTTGTGTATCTCTCTGTGTGTGTGTGTGTGTGTGTTTGCCGGCTGTGTTCTGAAGAGAGTACTGGACACATTGCTACAAAATCTGGTGAGAAGGTACCCCTATGTGTATAGTTTTGCACCTTAAATCCCGATTTTGTAATTATTGAATAGATTTTTTTTATTTAATTTTTTATGCAAATTTTAGTGTTTTCTCACGTTTTATTGCAATTTTTCTACATTAGTGACAGGAATCCGATTCCAATCTTCTAGCCTAATACAGTAAATTTTGTCCTCTTTTAAATAAAGTCTATGCGGTTTTCGTAGAGCGATATTTGAAGTTTTGGCGATTTTTTTCCTTGGACACCCAGAAATTTTGCCGAGAATGCTTGGTTGGTATGTTGGTTCTTCCATTTTGACCTCAGTTATGCTCAGAATCGTCATTTTTTTCTCTTTTTAGCTTGGAGAAAGTTGATAATTCTTTACAGATAAAAAACCAGGATTTTAAAAAGGAAGGGTAGGTTATTAATTATCCAATGTGAATTTTTTATTAGAATAAATTTTATTTTTTATGCATTTTTTCATGTTTTACAACATTTTTTGTTTCAAATGACATCACAAATCGCCCATTGGAAGTCAAACACCATTGGAGGGCAGTTGTGATTGATAGCTGAGAGGATTGTAGGCACAGCTGGAAGTCAACCGGGACATGTGATGCTGTTTTATTTGTAAAGAGGTTTGTTTAGAACAGAGTGTGCCACCTGGCAGTAGAAAATGTAACTAAAAGATGTGCATTTAATCTTGGTCTGATTCAAACAAAATATTTTCTTAAATTTGTCCGAGGTCTTCCAGGTAACAAATAAACTTTGGTCCTATTTTTTCAGCCCCTGGTTACCACTATTTATGAATATTAATCTCCAGGGAGGTGAGTTATTTTCTCGGGTTCTGTGGACCCGATTTCAATGAGAATTAGTTCATTCAATTTAACATGAGCTAATTAAGATAAAGATTTGGTACCCTCTGCCTCTGGTGGTGGAAAGTGAAACTGACAGATTTTTTGCCGATGCCTGCATAATGCCGTTCTACATGATGCCGGAAGCAGCAGGAACGAATGTTGGAGTTTTGTTAAGAAAGATGTTTATTTAGAACAGAACGCTCCACCTGGTGGTAGAAACTGGAACAAAAAGATTTGTGTGCGCAGCATCTTTGCTATACACGGTACCGTAGGCAGCAGAGACACATGTCAGAAATTTGTTTAGAACAGAATGCACTCCCTGGCAGTGGAACGTAAAGGATTTTCTGTGTGTGCACCAAAAATGGCTATTTTTATTGAAACTACAAAAGGAAGTTACCGATTTGATAATCTCAGACAACAAAATATTCTCATTTTCACTCATTCTCTAGTATTAAGAAAAGTACTCGAGGTATTGATTTAAAAGTCGCAGTCTGTTAGTAGTTAATATAGTCTGATTTTAGCTTCAAAAATGTAAATTTTGTGAAAATCTGACGGTAACTTTTTAAAAAGTTTTGACCAAAACCGTACCTACTTTCAATTAAATGATCCAGGCAATCAAAGGGGTAGTATTGAATTTACTTCTGCTTCGGGGACCATATTTCAATTTAATTTCCAAACGACAAAGAGTTACTAGAGGAACGGTTTCATGCAGCAATTTTTGAGTGATTTCACATTATGTAAAATTATTTGATGGGATTGAACAATGCCAGGCAAATCAGCACATAAATAAAACATAAAAAAACAAAAAAATACATATTGTTAAATAAATAAGAAGCAAAAAATTAGAATTTTTTTTAGTGACAGGAATTTCATTTGGGTTACTCATTATGTCTCGCAAGAAATCACTCTCTCATAATACAAACTTATGCGAAATCCCCTTGCAAATCTAAAACTTCGGTACAGACTTTGGTACTTTAAACAGAAGTACAAAAGTTACTTCATAGCAGACCACTATGAGAGCATAGATAAGCACTTAGACAATCCTTTTGTGAAAATGTTTTAACGCATCTCTTACAAACAAAAAGTTTCTCACTTGTTTGAATTAATAAATGCTTTTGCAATTCTGAATTGCAAGAATTTTTTTTTTGCATATGTAACAAACATCAGGTTTCTAATCAGTATGAATTAACAGATGCTTATTTAAATATGACATTCGAGAGAATTTCTTGTTGCACATCTCACACACAAAAGGCTTCTCACCAGTGTGGATTAAGAGATGGCTGTTTAACAAAAACTTTTGAGAGAATTTCTTGTTGCATATCTCACACATAAAAGGTTTCTCACCAGTATGAAATAAGAAATGTCTGTTTAAATTACGCTTTTCAGAGAATTTCTTGTTGCATACCTCACACTCAAAAGGTTTCTCACCAGTATGAATTAAGAGGTGACTTTTCAAGTTACTCTTCTCAAAAAATTTCTTGTTGCATATCTCGCACACAAAAGGTTTCTCACCTGTATGCATTAACAGATGTCTGTTTAAATCACCCTTTTGAGAGAAGTTCTTGTTGCATATACCACAAACAAAAAGTTTCTCACCGGTATGAATTAACAGATGAGTACTTAAAGCACTCTTTCGTGAGAATTTCTTACTGCATCTCTCACAGCCAAAACGTTTCTCACCTGAATGAATAAACACATGCTGGCTTAAATGGCTCTTTTGAGAGAAGTTCTTATTGCATATCTCACAAGCAAAACGTTTTTCACCAGTATGAATTAACAGATGTGTACTTAAATGACACTTACGAGAAAATTTCTTGTTGCATATCTGACACAGGAAAGGTTTCTCACCAGTATGAATTAAAAGATGCTTCCTTAAATTAAATTTTTGGGAGAATTTTTTGTTGCATATTTCACATATAAACGATTTTCCTTGGTGCAAATTAGAAGATCCTTTTCCAGAAACCTCCGGTAAAGAAATGTTTTGATCCATATTTCATACTTTAAATACTTTTGTCTACTTTGAAAGATATGTATAGCTAAGTGATTTTTTCATTAATTATGTTGATGACTTTATGCATCTGCAATAAATAAGATAATGGTAATCTATCATATGATATAATTAATCAAAAGATATTTAGGAGCAAATGTCCTTCTCATGAGAAATTAAAATCACTGTAGAAAACTGAATTCAAATAAATTTCCTAACACAGTATTAATTACAACACTCATTTTCAAAAAATTGGAAAAAAAATCACAAATAACAATATCTCATTCAAAAAAAAATCAATCAATAAACACAAACAACATAAAAATGACTGAAGAGTAAAACAGTAGAACTCACTTGTGAAAAACAAATCTGTAACAGCCAAATCATTATAGTGACATTGAGGAATTACAAAAAAAAATTGATGGAGGACTTTTGGCACATTAGACAGGTCAAAATTAAAACAGAGGTGGACAGTTTGTTAAATATGAATCCTTGTGTTTGTCATAGATTTTGACAAGAATGTGAAAGAACACTCCTTTGTGTATATCCGTAACTTGTTCTTGAGAGAAAAGTAGCAAAAGAATGTGTTTGAAACTGACCTACGTAACATACATTTTATAGTTCCCAGGTCTACTGTCATTTTAAAAGTGAAGAAAAGAAAGAAATACAATTAAAACTCTCCACTGTGTCATACTAAAAAAATCCGTGTGAGGGAGAATGATTATTCTTACAGCCTAAGTCTTATTCGTAATAAATACTACCACTGCCTTTTTTCGAAACAAGTTACCACTTTTCCTTAACCCAAACATCTTTTACAAACTTTCACAGTTTTTTAAATATAATAATCACGATTTATTTTAATTACATTTGTAGAATATAATTTTATTGAACAAAGCTGCCGTTTTGAATACGCTAAATATACTAACTATATTTTATACATAAAAGCGTCTAATTTAATTAACAAGTGATTCATATAAATGCCAATCATTGTAATTATTTTAGATGTGGGAAGAGTTTGAACCCTGAACCTTTCACCTTCCCCTTGCTACACCAGTGTCTTTTACATTGAAAAATAAACATTCACTGTAAATGTACATATACCCATTAATATTCAAATATAGTAAAATCTCTGAGTAATGGCCATCGCGACAGTGAAAATTTCTGCTATTTAGCGATAAATGGATACAAATATAAAGTTGCTTGGGATTGAACAAAAAATTGCGTAAAAAAGATGTCCTCTATTGATGAAATGGAATATCTATATGGAATGGTTTATAAATGAAACAGGAATTGGGTCTACTCCATTTAAACGCACACCCTTCCAAAACTTGGATGACTCTGGTCAAAGAGTTAAAAAGAACTTTGATATTTTAGGTAAAGTTCTTTTATCTTGGAAAACAATGTGTATTATTATAGTTCAACAAAAGGGCTTATCAGACCTGAACATAATAAATTTATTATCATTATTCATATACATCTTTTTCCAAAATTGTTACAAAAATGTGTGAACACCCTCTGCAGCCTCTACATTTCATTGTTTAAATACAAATATACATTGTGGACAGATCCACAGCAGCAGAGGTGCAGGTTGTACCTCCACAAAAAGTGCCAAGTATGTTTAGGTACTGAATGGTACTTTAATCAATTACTATCTGCTAAGACAAAAATCTGTCTAAACAGAATTATTTTCTAGTTACTTGCGATTCCATCTTAGCTTGTTTTTCTACATTATTTTATCATTATAACAATAATTCATAAAATGTTGTTAGGTCATATGGTACAGAATGTATTAATACTATTAAAACATTCTAATAAGACATCATACATAATACTGAAAAATTTAGAAAATTTATCTATATATATAATATTATTAAGCATAATGAAATTATATATAGCAATAAAATACAAGTATACTAAGTATACATATTTAAATGGTACACAAATACAAATGCACATTCATTACTGATTTGTTTTAATTTTTTGAAGCATTGATGTATAAAAGTTAAATATATATTTCTTTAATTGTTGTTTGATACATTATTCAAAGAGAAAGAATAAATAAACTAAAATATTGCAAGCAAAAGTAACTTTGTCTTAAAAAATAAAATAAAAATGGGATAAAAAATGTTGCTACTGAATTTCATGCAAATTTCAAAGATAAATTTTATTGTTTGCATCTGAATATTGTAGTTTAAAACTTCTGCAGCTTAAAGGGAGAAGGCAGTATAGAGTAAAAACTGTTAAATTGAAACCTGTCTAAAATAGAAAAACCCCATGGTTCTGACAAAACGAATATAGTTATAACAAACCGTGTACCTGACTAAGACAGAATCCCTTCTAAAAGAGAAACTTTCTCCTGTCCCTTGTTATTCCATATGATCAGTTTTAGTAGTATATAAAGTAGATACTTGTAACTTTTGTTATCATTTATTCAAGACAAAATTTTATGAAGAAACCAAAAGCTATCATTAACTTAATTCTGATAAATAGGATAGCTGTTTTATTGAAACAAATATGCTGGAAAAATTAAGTGAAATTTACTATATATTTTCTGATCTGAATACTTTTAAAACTTGTTCATTAAGCATAAAGTCATTTCGAAATTAAGAGTACTTTTAATGATGTTTCCCTGATAAAGCAAGAATTTGATGCAAGAATTCTGATATGAGTTTCATCTTTTTTTTCTCCTATTGTATTTAAATTTAGTAAAAATTGTTAAAAAAACACACTTTTTATTGGTAATGCTAGAAAAAAACTGACCAAGTTAATCTATATGTATGTTACATTCCTAGTTGTGGCCACGCTATTATTTGATACTCATTATTTTTATTACAAGCTTTTATTTAACTTGGCTTGTCTGTCCGTTCAGCTCAAATCTTACAATTCAATTTTAATACTCTTCCTATGCTACAATTGATGTAAATTTTTGTAATATGACTTATTTCTGGTGATAATACAAAACAATATTTTGTAAAAAAAAATATTTGAAATTTGCTTCTGCTACCCCTCAGGGGGAAAAAACTTTTGTCAAATAAGGAGACGTAAATGTCATTGACTGCTTAAAAAATAAGCTGATATTCTTTAGGTGAACCAAGGTGTTGTTGGTAAACACACTATCTTTTAGTTCCATGCAGGGGTGAATGGATGTTGATTCCAACCTCAGAAGGATGTCCATCAATTTTTTATTGCCAGGAAACTAGATTAAAATTGTATATCCATTTTATTTTTTTTTTAAACAAAAAAATTTAAGTATTAATTTTAAATGAAAAAATTGCTCACAATTTAATTTATTTCTTTTAAAAATATATTTATTTCAATCAATTGTCTTTCAGCACTTTTTTTCTTTTTAATACATTATAATAAAATCTTGTCTTTAAAACATATTTTACTTATAATTTATATTTATATGTTTTAGCATGCCGTTTTTGTTTTACTGTCTTGAGCCATCATGCAGTAAGCAAGTGCTAAATGTGCTCCTATTTGATTAATTAAAGCTACCAGTATCACCAACATTGGTGTCCGAACAGTGGGATTAGTGTGTAAAAAAAACATTAAATTTTTTAAGTTTTGGATTTAAAGAAAATGGAATTTTGTCAAATTTTCATTAAATTAAGATTAGAGACAAAAGGTTCAACGAGCCAGATCAACTATATATATATACAGGGTGTCCATAATTAAACAACCCTACTTTAAAGTTGTCTACAGACGAAACTATTGGTCAGAATGTTGTTAAATTTTGTGAAGGACATAATGAAAGAATGGGCATTTGTTTAAGCAAAAAAAAAAAAAAAAATTAGTTCCAAAATTCACCGACAGGGGGCGTTTTTTAATGTATTACACCAGGCATGTCAAACTCGTTTACCACCACGGGCCAAATTAAGCATTATATAGAAAGCTGCGGACCACATAAAAAAATGTAGATAATACTATTGCACAGGATAAAATTTGTACATACAAAACACAGCCACATTAAAGAAATATTCACAAGATTCAAAGTTATTATACATAGTATTTTTTGTCTTATTTTTCGAAAAAATACTCAAATTTTCTTTTCATTAACAAAATCTATAAAATTTAATTGAATTTTCTAAATTGTATTAATTTTAAAAATTGATTGTACACGTTGGTTTGTTAATCCTGATCTGATCAAAAGCATAGCTTCTAATCTTCTGTGTTTTCTTAGAGTAAAAAAATAAAAATAAGCATATTTTGAGACAAAAAAGTTATTTAATAAAATGTGTCTTGTACCCATGCGCTACTTATTTAATTTGATTTATTAAATGCGTTTTCTGGTTCAAATTTTGTTTATTTGATTTGAAAAAAAAGTTGACAACTATGCAAAGATGTATAAAAGTGCGCTGCCGAATTTATAAAAAATCGGTCGAATGATAAATAATTACAGAAATTTGGAAACCCCATATCCAGTAGTAAAAAAACTGGGCGCCAATGGGCTGATTATCATCACTAAATTTTATTAGCATTCTTCGCCTACATTTTATTAGTATTCTTATTAGGCGAAGAATACTAAAAATTTAGTGGTGGCAATTGTCCCATTGGCGCCCAGTTTTACACCCCTGCCCATATCCATATATTTTTGCTTTAATATGAAATCGCATTGAATTTTGATTAACAGCGCAATAATGAATTATGAAGAATAATATTAACATCAATCATTAGAGTTGAAGTAAACAGATTAAACTGATTTCCATATTTTTTCAAATTCAAAAATCCTTTATTTTTGTAATTAATTTTTAAATATATTTTAGTATATTCTAAAAATTTCTACTTCAATGATTTTAAAGTAATGCCTGACAATATTTAAATTGAAATACATTTTCTTTTTGAAAACTGTTTTACCAAAATAATAAATTATATTTGAAAAAACTAATATTATCGAATAACAAGATAGTATTATGAAACTTGCCTTGAAGTTGAAGTTTACTCAGGTGCTTTGTAATTTCAAATGAAAACTCGGAGTACTTTGTATATTCCTTTTGGACTTTTAATAATCCACATACATAATTTCTTGATTTAAAATGAAAATTGTGACATTTTTTAACAGTTCGAAAATAACAGTTAAAACTTTAAAATGAAAAGCCATCAAATTCCGTATAAGAAGGTAGATCTGTTTATCTTTATACCCATATTTCCAAGATATTTTCCAGATTGACGATTATTAAAAATGTGCACACGAATTTAAATTTAGAAGCACTAAGTTTTTAAGCACATATCCGGTTTTTTAGAAATCAATCCGTTATAATCTTTCTAGCAATGGTACTTATGCTTTTAATATTTTCAAAATTCTTTAACTGCTCTAGACATCATTTCTTCAATTTCGTTTTGAGTGATTTCGACTCGCGTGTCATTTAATGTAATAAAGACAATAATAAGTTTTTTTAAAAGCAAATGTATTTAACTCAGTAAGCTTGGTGAAAGCACTTTGATTCTCTTTTAAGAAGTATCAGTTTCAATTCTGACAGTTTATCTCTTCGATGTTTAGCCAGATTTTTGTGAGTTTCCTTATATTTTGTTCTGTAGCACCTCTTAATGTTTCATTCTTTCCGAACTCCAACAGTGTCTACATATGAAACATAAAATTTCAGTTTTCCTTTTCATATAATTGTGTTGTAAATCGCCTTTACTAAATATGCAATGTCCAGCTTTAGTTTATCATATTTATTCATAGGGTAAAAAGCTTTAACATAATTTTTTTTTATAAATCCTGGGTTGTACGAGAGTATGTCAATAGAATGTGTGTATATCAATAAAAAATGAAAGAAAAGAAAGAAAGATCATGCAGGATTCCAGAAAGATCATATACAATTACAAACCTAAGTAATGGAAATTATTAAAGAGCAAAAGAGCTAAAATCCAAAATATATATGTTCGACTAAAACTCAAGTGAAGAACCTGGATGGCATATTCAGGGTTTTTGTATCAAGCACAAAAGTAATAATTTGTGCCATTTTCAAAACAACTCATTTAAACCTATTTAATTTTATATTTTGATTTTTTTTTAATTTAACTAGTCTTAATTAGAGTTGAATTTTAGTAATTTTACAATTCATTTCTTAGTAATTAAAAAATACGGTATATTATTTTGCAGAGTGGTGTAAAATCTAAGAGTAGTAAGTAAGTAAAATAAAGAATTAGTTTTCAACATAAACAAATAAAAATTATAAGTAAAATACTTTAAAAATTTTATGAATCTTTAAATTTTCAGACTCAAGATACAGCACTTTTTTACGTTCTGATTGGTAATCTTTGTATCCACAACATTTTTGTGCTAAAATGTAAAATTGAGTTACATCTGTCTATACATCACTGTTGCCAGATGAGCAGGAATTTTTCTGTTGTCCTGAATAATAAAAAAGCCCGCCAAACTGGTAACACTGATATATATATCGTTATGTTGCCATCTCTGAGACCAAAATTTGTGCAAGTGTGTTCTAACAACTAAATTAAATACAGGTAAATTGCCAAAGGCTTCGCGGGCCACAGGTAAGATGTCGGCAGGCCAGTTGTGGCCCGCGGGTCACGTGTTTTACATGCCTGTATTACACATTCAACATACATTTAAGAGTTACAAATTTTATTACAACAAAACATGTTGAACAAAACTTTTTTCATGACATGTTTTTAGCATTTCCCAGAACACACTTTGGTCAACTGTGGAACATGCTATCTTACGATTCCAGATGGTAACTGAAAATGATGGCCGTCATGTGGAACATGTTTTGTTGTAATAAAATATGTAAACTATCGTAAATGTATGCTAAATGTGTAATTCTTTAAAAGCGCCATCTGTTGGCAAAATTTTGAACTATATTTTTTTCGGTTAAACAAATTCCCATTCATTCATTATGTCCTTCACAAAATTTCACAACTTTCTGACCAATAGTTTCGATTGTAGACAACTTTAAAGTAGGGTTGTTTAGTTATGGACACCCTGTATATATATATATATATATATATATATATAAACAGGGTGATTATAAAAAAACTATCCCAATATATGAGCCCCTAACTATCATACCGTTCACAGAAACCGAATGAAATTTTGGTTTAAAGTATTTTGAGGTGTGCGCTCAAGAATCATATGAAAGACAAAAGTTTAATTCTAACAGTTACGGTTACAGTGACAAAATTTCGAAATATTCAAATGGCAACACCTATTTTTTTTATTAAAATGTGATCTTCATAGTGAAAAACCATAAAAAGTGTTGGAACGGTACCTGTAGTACGAAAATCGCCGGTGCTAGACAGACTAAGAAGAATAGTGAAAACAACCAATAAGGACAGAGAAGCAACAGAAAAAAAATATATATATTGTGTTTCATACATTTTCCATTTCACACACGACGACACTTTACATGTGGCAGATGGTGGATAGCACTGAACAATAAAATGTTTTACTTTCTGTTGCTTCTCTGTCCTTTATTGGTTGTTTTCACTTTTCTTCTTAGTCTGTCTAGCGCCGGTAATTTTCGTGCTACAGGTACCGTTCCAACGCTTTTTATGGTTTTTCAATGTGAAGATCACATTCCAATAAAAAAAAGTAGGTGTTGCCATGTAAAATTTTCGAAATTTTGTCACTGTAACCGTAATTGTTAGAATTTAACTGTTGTTTTTCACATGATTCTTGAGCGCATACCTCAAAATACTTTAGGCCAGAATTTCATTCAGCTTCTGTGAACAGTATGACAGTTAGGGGCTCATATATCGGGATAGTTTTTTTATAATCACCCTGTATATATATATATATATATATATATATCAGGTGTTTATGAAAAACCAGTCACCAGGGCAGATGGAACATCGCAATATTACATAGGAATGACAAATAGAAAGTTTAAAATGAGAATAACAGAACATATGACAGATAAACTACAGCTTTGGCCAGACTACACAGGATAGAACCTTTGCAAATTGATCTTAAGAACAGTAAAATCATTTATCCATCAAGACTTTATTCCCCTTTCATTACCTGTGAATCAATTGAAATCTATCTATGAAACCAGAACATATGCAATGAATCAGTCTCTTTTGAAATACCTAAAATTTGGCATGAGATGCTTTACAAATAACAAAAAATAAGAAAATATTTATTTTTATATTTATGGTTGATCATTTTAAAGCACCTGCTTTCATAAAACATGTGTTCTTGTGGTTTATGTTTATTTTTATCAAGTTCATTTTAAAAAATTTTGCGAGACTAGTTTATTTATCATTAAGGACCTTAAAAATGTCACCATTTGAGCATTCGAAACATGTCGGTCTTTATATTAAAAAGTATTTATAAACCTTTAGGTGTTCTGTTTTATCACTTTAAGCATATACATCTTTAGTTTACTGCAATTTTATTTTTGTTTAATATGTTTAAGTCAAGCCCTACTGGTACTGTTGGAAAAAAAAAGCTAATAACTATTAATTGTTGAGAAATAAATACCTATGTGTATACTGGGAAGGATGACTAGGGTACCACTGCAACTTATTTCACTTTGTGGAGGAAAAATACAGAAAGATTCAGAAATATTGAATTCGAAATTAATAGAGTTCATTGAAGTCGATTCAAAATTAACACAGACTGAAAATGGATAAAAGCAAGTGTGAATTGAAAGTTTTTCAAATGACTTGGCAACAATCAACATAAGCCAAGAGACAATCGTTAGTTTAATAATTAAAAAAATAGTTTATTTAAAACGAATGAAGATAACAGAAAAGCTCAAAAGTAGTATTTCTGCCAAAAATTTGCAACCTTTATATCGATGTAAATTCTCTCAAAATCTTGAATGAATCATAGAAGCTTGTGGATTTGAGCTACTCTGCTGTATAATAAATTATTTTGAAAATTTCACAAGCCCATAAGGAAAAAATATTGAAACTTTTAGATTTACTCATAATGCTACAAATTCACACAATATAATATTTTACAGACAATCGTTGCATAGATTAAATTTAAATTTTATTTTATAAGCTTTCTTTTTTCTTTTTCAGGAATCTGCATTTTTAAGTCTTTGATTTCATATATTTTTTTCTCTAATATCTTTTCAAATGATGTATATGTTCTCGATATGTCACTAAGAACTGAATTAATTTCAAAGAGAAATGGAGTTTTTTTAAAGGGCTTTGGGAGTTTTGCTTAAATGTTATCACAAGCTTGTTTGAAAAGATGAATAATATTTAAATAGTTAATGATACATATAGAAGTGCATGCTTACATTTGTAACCAATCAGATCTCATCAGCAAAGTAAATCATCAAAACTCAACTCCAAAGATAGAGGAAAAACTCAAATGTTTGTTTACATCCTTTTGGCCACTGTAGTCAAAAACATTTAAGAAAATATATCATGCATCATTTAAAAGCATTATAAACTTTATTAAACACAAATAACAATAATATGTAGCTAAAAATATTTTTTTTTAACCATAGGCTACGGTCATGAAAAGAAAAAAAAAATAATTTTATTTCTTTTGACATAATACTAATAAATTTGTCTATTTATACCTTTGTAATACTAATTCTTTTTCATCTAGAGTAAGTGCATTCTAACTGAACTATTGTAGTATTAATCAAATTTTGAAACATTTACACACATTTTAAATAAACACAATCGAAATATCAAAAATAGGAATTTTCTTATAAAAATAAACTTTTCATATATATTTTTTTTATTTCATTAAAAAATCAAATTTTATGAAGGACACAATTTTTACCTGCATTGCACCCAAATTTTAAAATATTGCTCATCTTGCATAGAAAGCTATATAAACTTAAATATGTGACATTGCATAGAAAACGAACTTCTGGTTAAGAGATGCTCACCTATTGAAAAATTTCCTCAAACATAGAATCAAATCAACTGTAAATTCAGCAGAAAAATCTTTGTAACTAACATGTGATTAACTCCTTTTCTATTTTTCTATAAATAAAAATAAATAAACAAACAAACAAATTTATAAACTATACATATGTATTAAGATTAGCATTCATTTTATAGTTAAGGCTATAACAAAAATCGTACTTTATATCCATACTACTGATAAAGCATGGTACTTAAAAAAAACCAGGAGACTCTGATTCTTGATATTTGGTAGAACAGACATTAACTCACCTGTACATAGAATACAAGAATGGGAAATTATATTAAAATAGTCACTGCTGGTGGATGGATTTTTTCATAGAGGGGATTAATTTTTATGTAGTCTTTTAAAAACTGTTGATTACAGAAATATGAACCCAAAATTTACATACTTTTATTTGTTGGATATATTTTGTGTTTCTTCCAATCACTGCAATGCAAACACAGCATACCAAGTTCTGTCCTATACTAAACTTTCTTCTCTTGCATACATTTTTTAATTTCCACAAAATATGTATTAAAATGTTACCACAAAAATGTGTTGTAATAAGGATTTTTTATTTTCACATAAATTTTGCCATAAAAATTTTCGACTATAAGTTGCATTTGCAGGCCAGTGAAACAAATCCTTGTCTGCTAAATTGTTTAAAAAATTTCATACACCCTGAAATATTACTATTGTTTGCTCATAATAGGTATTTTAAGAATTTGCAACTCAACAAAGATTAACTTTAGAGTTAGTATTTTCTTTTCTTTAATAGTCCTTTCACCATATAAAATTAAAATAATAATATAGTACACACTTTCGAACCTGCACAGTTTAAGACCAAAGCTATAAGAAATTACACATTTCAACAGGGTTTATTAATTGTTTTTGGACAGTTTTTTTTATATCTGATATTTTCCAAACAACCAACTCACCAATAATCATAAGCAGGGCTTAAAAAATATGGTTGGCGACCAAATTATTTAATCTGGGAGATTTTTTTGTTTGTTTGAGAATAACAATTGTTTTTTTTTTTGTACTAAAATTGAACTAAGAAATCAGCACAAACAGGTTTCTCTCTCTCTCTCCTACCTATACTAATGTGCGGCAAGCAATGATATCCCAAGGCATTTTGTATCTCATTCACAAAAAACATCATTCTTTTCTGAGTGTGTGATGGGGGGGAGGGAGAATAAGGTTTCAATAACATCGTAAGAAATATTGTTAATCCAGCTTTTGTGGAACCTAAAATTGGACACAATGCAACAAAATGCAGATCATCAGATATAGATTTTTTGTAGTACTGAACTACCTAGATATTTGAAGCATTCAGAAATAAGCATTTCCCATACATACCGTTAATTCAGCTGTTACAATATTTCTTTTTTCTTACCAGATACAGTCGAGCCTCATTAACACAAAATTGAAGGGACTGAGAATTTTTTTCGTGGTATCCGAAATTTTGTGTTAACCGTCATAATTGTGGCGCCATCTTTGGTTAGATATAAAAACTAATTAAATTAACCTACAACCTCCCCTATCATAAAATCATAAATTAATAATAAATAGAAAATTTCATCAACAAATTAAACAAATTGATCATCATTTTAGGCAATAATAAATTTATTTACTTCCTAATCATATTTTTAAGGTCATTTACTGACTTTGCTTCAATTTTTGTAGAGTACTTCTTTTAGGAATGTATGGACCTCAACTGATTTGTCCAAACCTTGAGAAGCATCCTCTTGTTCCATAAGAAAACGTTGAGTTTTCAATGTTGCAGGGTAGATTCATTTAATGACACTAAACATTTCCGTTCTGTGTCGATTTCTTCATCTCTGTCTGACACTTCGATGATGTTAGGTGATTCAAATGATGACAATAATTGCTGCACTAGCTGAAAAAACAAAACAAAATTGTTTTGTTTTTTCAGCGAATGTAGCAATTATTTCTTCATCTGTTGTCACATTCGAATTCAGCACATCTTCATCTATGCAAATGTATTTGAAAAACAATGTCTAGGAAAGAATTTCCCGTGTTTTGGCCACATATCTTTTGGCAGACGATTATATGGCACTCTTTAAATCTTGTCAGTCATCCGTCAGAACATGTGAAATCGCTCTCACTGGGAGCATAAACAAAGCTTTGCTTCAAAAGTTAAAACAATGTTCTCTCTTCGTGCTACTTTTATTCACCCAATTCATTCAGTTTCTTATTGGCTTGAATTGACTCACAGCATAAGTCGCTCCAATCTTTTCACAATTCTTTAAAATTGTAGAGAGTGTGATATTGGGTACCCCCTACTTAGGCACAATTTCTGATTTTTTTTTCAGAACTTTTTCGCTGACTTCATTTAAAATTTTTTGCTTTTGTTTCTAAAGATACAGTTTGCTGTTTTCGGCTCATCTTTCACAGAATTCTACAGAGCAACTGCGAAAAGAGTTCAGTTATGTTAGTCAGGTAGTGAAGTAGGGATTGTCACTTCTTTATCTCAACGAAAGAGGAATTCGGAATACGGTTTATGTCATTATCAATACAGCCAACCGAGTAATGGAACAATCACTTTCAAAAAAGATATTTCCTTCACCCAAGCTTTCTTTGTGACTGATCTATAGCTCATATGGTTTATGAGGGAACACTTCTGTATATCAGAGATCAAAGAAAAACAGGGATTAGTCAGGAATTCAGTATTTCACCATTTTCAGAAACCTATTTCCACTTTAGGTCTTTTTCAAACCATGAGAAAATTCCATGTTTAATAAAAGGATGTGACATGTAAGTTTGAAATATCAAAATCATTGCGTAAAGAATCATGTTTTGACTATGGAGTGCAAAAACAAAATTTACCTTAAGCAGGATTTTCTGAAATTCTATTTCATGTTAAACGAATTAATTAACATTGATTTTCAGACTCATCTGTCGGGACCACAGTATTATTTCGTGTTAAGCGAAATTTCGCATTAAGCAATTTTGTGTTAACGAGGTTCGACTGTATCTATAATTTTGATACTTTTCAATATGAAAGGTGGTTTATATAAAGTTTGAGTGCTATTCAAAACCATACTTGTTATTATTTTTTCTCAATTAATTCCATTAAAACACTTTTGTGGTTTTTGAAAATCAATGATGGGGTTGGGAGCAGGTGAGAGAGGGGAATATTTTATTGGTGACTAGAATTTTTTGCTGGGTACCAGATTTTACCGAATTTGTGAAGCCTTGATCAAAGTAATTTCAGACTTAACATAAATTAGAAACTAAAACTTATGCACTAACATGCAAACTTAATTTTTTTCTTCTTTCTTTCATTTATTTTACCACTTGCAACAAGGTCAAAGGTCAAACCAGTCAGGGAGGACTACCTTTCGGCTTAAGTTTAACCAGCCCCACCCGTTATCACTTGCAACAAAACTGAAGATCAACTAATTGAAAAAAAGATATAATTTTTTGAAAATATAAACATTTTTCATTTTTACATGTGCTTTTTCACAATGGCTGATCTAAGTTAATATCTCATATCTATAAATATATCTCACATAATTATCGATTCCACATTTCAAAAATCAGCTTCAAACAAAAATCTTGAAACTTTTTTTCTTTTTCACTAAAATTGTCAGAGCCAGAAGCCAAATGCTTTTGTCTACAGAACTATACAGTCAATAGCAGTTGAAGAATTCCTTTAAACTTGTTTTGACTGAAAATATTTTGCAAAATGAAAATAAATATAAAATGTATGAAAATATCAAACATCATATTTTAAATTACTAAATAAATACTATCACAAATCACAAAAATTATTGCTATAACATAGAGAATATTGCAAACAAAATTAATTTTCTTACAGAAAGAAAATGTTTTAGAAAGAAATAATTATTATAAAGAATATTTATTCAATTCCATATTTAATACAAGGTCAAAGTTATAAAAGTTAATAATGTGCAGAATACTATTCAGAAATAATAACATTGATAACTCATGGTTTGCAGTTCAGCCCCTTGAAATATACGTTTGATTATTTTGACTAATATCTGTGTAGAAGGGATAGATATATTTTTACATATGGTTTCATTATACACTTTAGCTTTCAGAGTATAACATTTTATGCTTTGATATAAATTTGCTCAAGTATAATGCGTTTTGTTGTATGTATTTCGATAAATATAAAACAATTTTTTGAGTTAATTATAACTTTAATTTTTAGAACTTAATGGAATAGTAAAGTAGAGTATGTTAAAAATTTCTGTATACTTAAAAAGAATTGTAAAACCTTGCTTTTTATAACAATGTATTATTTATCTTTTAGATGTTCTTTAACTGATGTTGAAGATTCACACATGCATAAAAATGCTTCCTTGGCTAGTTGCTCTGCTTTTGTTAAAGATGATTCTCCAAACCAGCTGCATACACTAACATCTCCAGTCCAGTAACTATATTTTTATTTTAGAAAAAGAAACTTTTAATCCTAATTTTACATTGTATCTATGACTAACATGATTTTTTAAAAATTATTATTTATGAGCAAATCGAGTTTTCTCAGAACGTACAAAATAAAATTTTCTTTCTTTCCCTTTTTTCTTACTAAGAAGAAAGGAAATCATTTAAAATGTTGGTGAAATTTTATTAAAAAGCATTCGCAGGGGCGTAGAGAAGATTACGTTGGATAGACTATTGTTATTGAAGAAACGATAAGTTTTGTTTCCAACTTAGTTTTTTTCTATAATGTATGTGTGAGTACTGGAAATTTTGGATAAAATTAGATGCAAATCATTCTTACATATCTATTTTCATTCGTAAGAGCCAGTGCTCATGCTTGCATTACGGAGAAAATACAAAGTCGCAAGCTCAAACATTTCGTTTTTCCAATAAAAACACTAGATGGTGCCAAATCTCGAAAGCTCTCGTTTTCGCCAAGAGTGGCGAAAAACATAACAAGGATGAAAAGGAGGACTGATACACTAAACGGAAGTATTTCCAATAAATTTGGCCTCTTCTTCAATTTTTTTTTAAAATGATATTAAAAAAAAATGATAAAAAAACAACAACTTCTACTAAGACTCAAAATAATTTGGAAATTCAAAACTGGCAACGGTGAACCGATCCTTTCCGGCATGGTGAAACCGTGTAGCAGTGTTTCAAATTTCTCCTGTGCTCTGAAAATAATTTTTTTATTAAAATTTATTCAATATTTCAGTAAGTTTTATTTTTTTCAGCTTATAGCATTGCATGTTATATTTTATTTCATAATTTAATTGCGTAATTACAGTGATTTACTATATTGCAGGTGATTGATTTTTCTGTGCCGCTATTAGCGCGCCATTTTGCTGAAAACGATTAAATATTTTATTAGTTAATTCTTATTTTACTTCTTTGTTTTCATCATAATTCGCTTGTAATAATTGTTGTCTATCGTATGATCACTTTAAACTTGTGTATAATCAATCGATTTTTCTAATTTATCTAGTTAACTTAGTGTGTATTCAAGTTGCCCTTTGTTAAAGCCATTGTGCAATAATTAAATAAATTATTTATTGCTAAAATGTCGTTTGAATATTTCAGATTTCGTTTGATTATTAGATCTCGCGTTAGTAGTAATAGAATTACGGTGATCATTTATTAATTTCATTAGTGTAATTTGAAACCTTTTTGAGATCCTTTCTCGGCTTAGAGAAATTTCTCCTGACATCATGATTGAAACAATTTGTCATGTTGATAATGTTAAACTTAAGAAATGTGGAGTGCTTTAGTACAGCACATAGAATACATATAGTGTGGAAACCAGCTATCCTTGTAATGCTTTAAAAAGTGGTAGTGTATAAATGTGCAATGGTGCTCCTATGATAATAAGGCGATCACAGCGACAACTGCTTGCTCTTGTCAATGTAAACATCCTATTGCAAAAATTTCATAAATATATATTTTTTGATATTTTGAACAGTTATAAGTTGATAATCAAGCAATGACATAAAATAAATTGCAGAATAAATCTTAGAGGATGAAATCCCTTTAAAAAAATCATCGGGGAAAAAAGGATTTGTTTTTGCAAATATGTAGAAATAAAAATCCGGACAGCTTTAGCCTAATAGGTATAATAACTCAAAAAAAAAAAAAAAAAAAAGGGGGGATAAATAAAAATAAAGAAATTTTTATTCAAAGAAATTTCTGAATCATTAAGCAATTTTAAATATTAAAATTGCATCAGAACAATCACTTTATTGATATGATAAAGTTATGTTAGCTTTATAAGTTTGTAAAATATTTTCGTGCATTTAAATGACAGGGCTATGTTTACTCAAGTGTAGTCTTATGAAAATTGTGCTAGTTTATAAGTAAAATATAAAGTTTGAATCAGATACATTGATAACATTTTAAAACTTGTTGTAATACAGTGTTCAGTGTTGTTGGGTCTCAGATGAATTTAAGTTTGTGACAGAATGACATAAGAAATTCTGCTACTAGGCAATCAGTTAGTAATAATATCTTCTAATTAATGGGTGATTCTCAAAATAGGAGAGAATTTCTGTCTTTCAGCATACAAAAAAATTTGGGAGGTTTTCTGGAATTTTGTTTTATTGAAATATGCTTGTCCTAATGTTATTCATTATTTGCACTGAAAAATCACCCACTTTTCAGTTAAAAACATCTTAAAATAACAGAATAAATATAATAAAACTGTAAGTCATGTGACTGTCCTCAACAGTTCCAGGATGCCGCATCGCTTTTTCATATGCCAAGCGGCCATTTTTATTCAAAATTATTTTTTCGAATAAACTGCATAAAAGTTACATTTTAAGAAAGATCGTTCAAAATAAATTAATATTTGAGAGATGACTTGCGTTCAATTATGTATATATTCTGCAATAACTTCAGTCGAAAGATTCGTAGTTCAAATTCTCTATTCATAAAAGTAAACAAAAAAAAGATTGATTCGTCGTGAACATTTAAAATATTAAATCATGGAGGTAATCATTCGCAAAGCAAGTTCTCCGCGAATGAATTTTTGGACCGCTGCCTCGCGTCAAAAAAATAATTCGCACCAGTGAGACAATCAAAGTTTACCATAATTATGTGCTATACAACTCAACTTTCGGACCTTTTCTTGACGTAAATTGAACTCATGTAATAATATTTAATGAATCAGATTTTTAGCATTTTTAAAATCGCTAATACAGCTTTTATTTATCGCGTGTACAAATTAGAAATGATACTTTGATTTTGAAATCAAATGTTTTGATTTATGATATTATTTCTTATTTATTTATTTATTTTCTCTTTTAAATGAAAAGTGTGAAGTATTTTAAATTTATGTAATATAAGCATTTTAGATTAAAGTTAAGTATTTTAAATGAAATGAGTGACAGGTTTATAATTTAAAATTAAATTAATTGTAGTATGAATGACGGTGATGGGAACGATATTTGGCGAATTATCATCTGCTCCCGGCTAACAAAAATACTCATAATTAAAAAAAAGAATAAAAATAAATAAATGATAGTTTGTTGTAAATAAATATTGATATACATATCAAAAATAATTTATAGAATTAAAATAAAAAATAAAAGTAAATAAACAACAATTTCCATAACAAAGTTTTCGCCAAATTGGTGGGGGAGGGGAGGGGGGAATCGCGCCAACATGCGTATGTGACATTTGTGCCCATAAAATATGCGAAATGCTACCATGATCGCAAAAGTTCATGATTTGTCTATTAGAATCTTCCGATTTGGCGAAGGATTAAGGGAAAATTAAATTATGAATAAATGTAACGTGTTGCAATGTTTAACATACATTTAAGGGAGACCAAACTGGTCGCCAGTGGCGGCTAGTAACAGAATAAATATTCAAAATGTCATTAGCATGGATGTCCACAGTAGCTCTGCCTTCTCTATACCAACATTTTTGAAGTACTAGTATCATGTTTATAAGACCAAACAAATTTTATTATTTGTTTAAATGAATCAATGAGATGATTTATCCAATAAATTTATTTTTAACAATAAAACAATAATATATATCAAAGGATTTAAAGTTTGTCCTCCATATTTGATTTCTAAAGTATGGAAACACTTTAACAGCTAATTATTAATCAATATTTCATTTTCACGAATGGCAACAGTATGAAAAAAATCAAGTTTCTGCAAGGCAACAAGTAGCCATTTTACATCAATGTGAAAACAGAAGCATGTGCTGTATTTTGAGAATAGAAGTTAAATATTAGGTGAGTACATCAATTGTATGTCATTAGAATGGATAATTAATTTTAATGTTTCTTTTATAATTAAAATTTTTATTTTACTGATTTGCATTGAACTTTTGTATTTTAAAAAGCTGCAGAAAGGAGTATTCCATTGTGATTATATTATGGTTCATAATCTCATTTAAGTTAAAGTTTGTCATTAGCATGGACATATGCTAGTGTCACTAGCATGGATTTTTCTGTCCATGCCAATGACACATCAGCCATGCTAATGACACCTATGTGAATAAATGTAACCAGTGCTTTTCTATTACAAAATTTTTTTTAGCTTTGAGCTATATATATATATATATATATATTACATTTACCCCCCTCTAAAATATGCATTAAATCTGTCAGAAAATGACTAAGATAGCTTCTTACATTGTTAATGTCAGAAAATATTTTATGTAAACAAGGTTTGCTCTTGGGTGAACAATGTTAAATTTATTAAAAATATTCTAGAAAATTCTTATAGAATATTTTAAAAGAACACAGTTTTGTGTATACTGAATTTTAATTTTGCGCCTTGTTCTTTTTTTTAGACTTGTGAGAATATGGGGAAAAGTAAAGCAATGAGTAGAGAAGAAAAACTTAAAAGAAAAAGAGAGTGTGAAAAAAGAAGAAGGGAAAAAATTAAAGAAGATACTGATAAACAGCAAAAACTTAAAGAGCTTAAACATCATATATATTTAAAAGCAAAGGAATCAGGTCGGATAAAAATGGTTAGTGATATGACTGCAAGGGAACATAGAGCACAGCGAAATACTTGGAGACATAACCAAAAATCATGTAGAAAAAGAAAAAAGTTAGAAAAAGTAAAGCAGATGTATGAAACTCCATCAACCTCAACTAATAATAATAATTATGAATTCTCAGACATTGAAAGCATAACAGATGATAGAGCTATGTCAATAAGTAGCCAAAAGCAAAAAGGTCGTAGAATTGTTCGTAAAGACAGGGCTTCTGCTTACAGGAGGATAAAAAAAAGTTGAGAATAAAAACAAACTGTTAAAACGGATGGCTGATAAATACAGAAAAAAATATTCTCGACTACTGGAAAAATATAAACCAGCAAAAACTGATACACCAAAAAGTAAGTTGAAAGGTAGAGCAGTCCCCAAAGATGTAAGAAAAAAGCTACTTTTCTGCGAAACTGTCAGCTGTGAATTATCTGAACGGTACAAAAGCTTAAGAAAACAAAAAGACAAACAACTCTTTAGTAAAATGATTGCTGGACGCATAATAAAGAAATACAGATTTCTAACATCATCAAAATCCTTCTTATCTCCAAAGCTTTTTTCATCAAATAAAAGCCGATCAGATCGTTTGCTATATGAAAGATGCATCAACGATAAAAAGAAAAATATGATGAAGAAAGTTACAAAGTTTCTGGAAGCAGATGACAAAAGCACTCTTTGTCCAGGAAAACATGACACAATCACAAGGAATGGAGTAAAGAAACAAAAACGATACTTAAACAACACCTTAAAAAATTTACAAGTAACATTTAATGCAACACATAATGTTAAAGTTAGTTACACATCATTTTGTCGCCTACGGCCATTTTGGATTGTCTGTCCAGATGTAAATAAACGAGATACATGCCTTTGTATAAAGCATGCTAATATGAAAATGATAGTAGGAAAATTATATAAATTAAAGGTTGTAAATACATCTAATATGGATGATTTAATTAATGATTTGACATGCAAAGGTCAGAATGATGATTGCATGAAGAGGATATGCCAGCGCTGCAAAACATTCCCCAACTGATTTGGCTGCCATCACAAGCTTTGAAAAGTGGGTCACATTAAAAGAAAAAAGAGTCATTGGCAAAACAAAGTCAGAAAAAACTGTACAGAAAACAACAAAGCAAACTATACATTGTACTGTTGGAGATCTTATTAATGTCTTAGAAGATAGTTTAAAAGTTTTTTTGACACATGAGTGGCATGTGAGACATCAGTTTAAAGCTATGAAAGAACTTAAAGAAAACCTTATGGAGACAGAATTGCTATTTCACATTGATTTTTCAGAAAATTTCAACTGTAAATTTGCAGAAGAAGCCCAATCCGTCCACTTTGGAGCATCAAGAGATCAAATCACCCTTCATACTGGAATGGTATATGGCAAAGATTTCGAAGAAGCATTCTGTACACTTTCAAAATCATTACAGCATGATGCTTTTGCTATCATTGCTCACATCAAGCCCATTGTCCAAAGATACTTGGACAAGTTTCCTTCTGTAACAGTGCTGCACTTTTTATCTGACAGTCCAAGTACCCAGTACCGAAATAAAACAATGTTTTCAATGATTTCATTTCGTTTACCTCAGTTTTATCCAAACATTTCTGAAATAACATGGAATTACTCAGAAGCTGGACATGGCAAAGGGGCTCCAGATGGAATTGGGGCTGTCATAAAGAGAACAGCTGACCGTCTTGTTGCTGAAGGCAATGATGTTTCAAACTTCGAAGACCTTCTTGATGTTGTTAAAAAAAATACATCAAACATCGTAATTTTAGAAATAACAGAGAAGTCTATTCAGGAAGAATCAACATTATATAATAAGAACACTGTTCTACCTTTTAAAGGCAGTATGAAGGTGCATCAAGTTTTATGGCGTAAATCTTCTAAGAATTTAATGTTCCGCAGTGCAAGTTGTTTCTCTTGCTCTGCAGCAGCAAAATGCAAACACTATCACATCGGAACTTTGTCAATGGAAATAACTTCTACAGGTACCTATTATTTATTGCAATGTTGCATTTAAAAAATAAATATTTAATAATACTACTATTTCATATTTTGTTTGCTTCTTATTTACAAATTTTTTATTATATTGTTCCTTTTAGAATCACTGTCAACATATCAAAAGGGAAATTGGGTTGCTGTGGAGTACGACAATATTGTTTATCCTGGAGAAATTACAAACATTTTGGAAAATAAAGTATAATTATTAGTGATGCATCCAGTGGCCTTAAAAGCAACAAATGTCTACAAGTGGCCTGTGCCCGAAGACAGGCATATTTACCCAATATGTGACATTTTAAGATGTATATTGCCGCCAATACCAATGGGTTCTCGTGCTGCTTATTTCCGTTTTGAAGATTTGTAAAAAGGGAGAAAATGAAAAGTTATTCAATAAAAAGCAATTTCTTAAAATTTCTAAAGCGATTTATTTGAAATAATTTCTTTTGTCATTAGCATGGCTCATGAAATACTTTTTTTTTTTTTTTGGGGCGAGTTTTTAAATATTTAGCTCTGCTGACTACAGGTAAAGTATACAGGATACTATATTAATAACTCCTATTTTTTTCAGAAATTTTATTAAAAATTTTTTCTTAGGATTTTATTTTTTGAAATTGTCTCCTATTTTGAGAATCACCCTAATGCCATATTTAAAATTTTCTTAGGGCTGTAGCGGAAATAGTGCACCATGGCAGCAGGCACTGCAGATTATTTTAGACCTTGCAGATAAATCTAACAGCTTAAAAAGAAATGCTCAGCTTAAAAAAATTGCTAAAATATACTTTTAATTTTAATATTTTATATTAATTTTAATAATTTTATACTTCAAGTTTTAATTTTACTGTATTTTTACTTACAATTTTTTTGTAAATGTAATTTTGCTTATTTTATAGGTTACTATTATTTCTTGAAATAATAAGCTTGGTACTGCATTTTTGAATGCAGATAAATTTTGGTTTGCTGCAGATGGACACAGAAAATTCTGGTACTAGGAGGTTGTCTACTACATTTTTACAGGAATTGTAACAAACTTTAACATTTTCAGTTCTAACATCTGATTTTGATAACATATTTGGTTTCTTTGTTAAACTTTATCTCTGGATACCAAATATGGGAAGTCATTCATTCGAGCAATATAGGAATTAGACAGGTTCATTGTTGTAAATAGTGTTCCAACTCTCATGCACTTCAAACTACTCAACTATATCTGTTATTATCGAATTATCACTAGATTGGGAGACAAAAAAAATCCCTATTAATAAGTCCAACAATAAATGATTATTTTTTTTAATTCAAATTCAAAATTGACGAAAACTGGGTATCTTCTATAACCAGGTTCAATACATTTTAGTAATGTGTAATTGAGTAAAATTAGCTGAATTTTTAAAAGCAAGGAATAGGAAAGTTATCTTTTTCTTCCAGTACAAGCTGGAAACACTTTTTATAATTCTAGTCTATCAGAATGTGACTGAAAAATAATTACAAAATTCTGTCTTTAGATACAAAAACCAAGTTATGATGATGAAGATTCGACCGGGATAGCTCAGTTGGTAGAGCGCGGCGGCTTCAGCCAAGTGATCCCAGGTTCGAATCCTGGCCCGGATATTTTTTGTCCAGTTGGACAATTACAACTCGTATGTTTTCTTTACCAATTTGAAATAATTGTGTTAAAATTAATCTAGTGCAAGTCAAGTTAAATAAAAGAGTGTCATTAAATAAATTAATTTTCTAATCCAACAAGTTCAAAAAACATTGAGGTGTAAGTAGGCAAATTTTCTTTTTGCTGTATCTTTGTTAAGAAAGTAGGTACTTATTAAACTTTACGGTAATATGGCATAGCAGTATGGAATTTTCAGGTTGCTTGTCCTAATCACACTTGTTTTGAATTCACATAGTTGAAGATTTTATAAGTCCCTTTAAATATATATATATATATATATATAGGTTAGAAATTCATAGGTTTTTCAGAAAATAATTTCAAATCTATGTACACTTTGAAATTATTGTTTAAAAAATATGACTTATAATCTATGAATTTTTTTAACAGAAATAAATTTATAAAAGGTTCAATTATGCAAATCCAAAATTGCAGTACATTCTGACAAGTAGTTTTTGAGTTATATGCTTTACAAATTAATTTAACGTTTAGAGTTCCAAACTTTAAACCCACATAATTCCTAAACTACTTAACTTGATGATTTTTTATTATGCATACTAATGTAAAATGTACTGAATAATCCAAATGTAATGTTGAAATTAAGTTTTAGTATGAAAAATATTAGCTGCTTATAATTTTTACATGTAGACAAACGCCTAAGCAAATTTTAAGTTTAGTATTGATTAGTAGTTGTTATTACTAATCGACTAATTCAAACTTCAATACAATGATTTTGAACAGAGTTAGAAGGGGAATCACTTTTAACAAGAATTGTGTGAAAATTCTATAAAATATCTGTAATGAGCCAAAATTATAAGAGTTTTGAAATACAAAATATGTGTCTAAATTACAGGAAGTTATTTTCATATTATTTACAGTTATTGTAGTATTTTAAACCTTTTAAAAAAAGTATTTAAAATATCTGCAGGCATTAGTACTTATTAGTCTACAACATAACCATAAAATCCTGAAAGTAAACTTCCCTCCCACTTTTAAGCAATTTTGATTTTCTTTTCCATTCCCTAATGTAAGTCCCCTTCACACTCACACACCATTTTTCTTTCTTTCCCAAAAAAATTGATTTAAAAATTCTAAGGGAGATTTTTTCAGTGGATTTTTGTGTTTATATAATGTTAATCATCCTCATCTATCCCTTGCATGAAAAATACGCTTCACCTTCTCTGACCACCACCCCCTCTTGAAGCACTAAAAATTGAAAATCTTAAGTATCTGAATACTCTTCTGTCTTATATAAATTTTTAAGACTATGAAAAAAACTTTGTTTTGATATTTTTTATAATCAATTAACTTTTTGATTTTAAAATTTAAGTAGCATAATTAAATTTATTAAGTTCCCTGTAATGTGGGCATCTCATTCAATTTCATGTTCATGTTTATTCTTTCTGTGTGATGATATAGCCCATTTAACATAGCATACTAACTTTTTATAAATAAAAAGTACAGTTATACATGTTTAAGGTGTTTTTATTGATTACAATAAAATGATATTTAAAATGCAATTTCTTATAAAAATTAAAATATATTTTGTTATTTATATGGCTTATATTTAAATAACTTGTAGTATGATTAGTTTAATATCCACTTTTAATTTACATTTACTATATGTATTAAGGTTGTGTTGCAAAAAAGAAAAAAAAAACCTATGAAAATTTTCTTATTTTAATGCAGACTTGGAAATTAAATATTAATGCTGACATTAAAATATGGAATTATCAGGAAATTTTGACTTAAAATATTTGTGTCACCCTGTCTTTTGTAGTGCTTCAATCACTATAATTAGTCAGCTATTTCAGATTTATTTTCACACTTTCACAGTGAATTCTACAATCTGACAGGTATTTTTATGCTGCTTGTAGATGACACATTACAACTGAAATGCTACTCATTTAAATATTGCTGTTTTGATACATTTCGATTTACATACTCAAAAAATAATTTATTGACTTTTCTTTAATAAAGTATTGCTAATTGTGTTGTTTTTCTTTCCATAATTTTTGGAAGTGAGTGTACAATGGACACCTGAACGTTCAATGCTTTATTATAAGACACACTCTGTTAAGTGCCACTCCTGAATCATTTCATCATCCAATTTCCATGGACATATCTAAGGATGTTTGTGACTGTATCCCAAAATTTTGGGAAAATATTTAATTTATTTATAAACAATCTTATAAAGCTTTAAAGATGGTAAAAAATTTAACAAATTATTAAAGTACTTCTAAATTTTTTCAGTCCATACTACATTGTATTACAAAATGCAAAATTTTGTCACAATAACCATTTACATTAGATCACAAATTTTTAGAAAAATTGAGGAATTTCGACCAAACACCCTTTTATATTGAAAATCTACCTTTCTACAAAACTCATTTCTTTTCTCCTCATTGCTTGTAAAACAGTTATTTTTTAAACCTTAAAATCGTTTTATTATCTATTTTATGACAAAAAAAAGATGTGTATAATTATAGAATTTCTTCTTTAAAATTGCTTTATATTTTATTTATAATATTTTCTTTATGATACATTATTTATTTTAATTTATAATAGTAAAACTGCTTATTTTTTTAGTAATTTTAACCATAGGTTACTCAGTTGGGAAAGTTTGTTTGTACAGTGAGGAAGTGCATCGGATAAAATAAGATTTTGATCTTCTCACATCTCCTGGTCATGTGAGTATGGCTTGGAAGGTACTCTTTTTAGTTTTTAACTATAAGATAGAAATTCTATTTGAATTCAGTTTAGTACAGTGATTTTAAATATTTATGTTAACTTCATTTTCTCTGAAGTTAGTGTTTAATGAATCTTAAAAAGTAATATATCATTTTAAATCTATTTATTGTAGATGCATAAAGCCTTTAATAATGACACACATCATATCACTCAAAGCAGTCTTTAACATGTAAAATATGTAGCAAGACATTTTTTTACAGATGGTTTTTGGAAAAGCATCTTCTGTTATGCAACAAGAAAAATTGTTTGAGTGTGAGGTATGCAAGAAGAAATTTTCTCAGAAGAAATATTTAATGAGGCATCTGTTAATTCATACTGGTGAGAAATTTTTTGTTTGTGAGATATGTAGCAAGAAATGCTCTCGAAAGGATGATTTACGCAAGCATCTATTAACTCATACTGGTGAGAAACCTTTTGCATGTGAGATATGCAACAAGAAATTTGCCCAAAAGATCCATTTAAAAAAGCATTTGTTAATTCATACTGGTGAGAAACCTTTTCTGTGTGAGGTATGTAACAAGAAATTCTCTCAAGGGAGTCACTTAAACAATCATCTGTTAAGTCATACTGGTGAAAAACCTTTTGCATGTGAGATATGCACCAAGAAATTCGCCCAAAAGATCAATTTAAACAAGCATTTGTTAATCCATACTGGTGAAAAACCTTTTGTATGCGAGATATGTTACAAGAAATTTGCACAAAAGAGCCATTTAAACAGGCATTTGTTAATTCATTCTGGTGATAAATCTTTTGTGTGTGAGGTATGCAACAAGAAATTCTCTCACAAGCATAGTTTAAGTGAGCATTTGTTAATTCATACTGATGAGAAACTTTTTGTGTGTGAGACATGCAACAAGAAATTTTCTCAGAAACGTACATTAAAAGGGCATCTATTAACTCATACTGGTGAGAAACCTTTTCTGTGTGAGGTATGTAACAAGAAATTCTCTCAAAAGAGCAGTTTAAGCAAGCATCTGTTAATTCATACTGGTGAGAAACCTTTTGTGTGTGATGTTTGCAACAAGAAATTTGCACGAAAGTATCATTTAAACAAACATCTGTTAATTCATACAAGTTAAAAATATTTTGTGTGTAAGATGTATGGCAAGAAAATTTCATAAAAATGTAATCTAATGGCTCATTCTTGCTCTCATTATTTGTTGTTTCCTATCAAGTAATTGTGATACTTCCTTTGATATAATTTAGTCTTATGAAACAGGAACCACTTATTGGCAGCCTTTCATGTGGCTATTTTATAAAGATGGACTTAAGTCCATCAAGTCACTCAAGTCTCAAGCTTTGGTTGCTAAAACCTCCTAGTTGCATTGTATTGAGAGCACTTTCATTGTTCTAGTATACACCATCTCCTTGCTTATCTTTTCATCTATTTATAACCCTCTTTCTAAGGATTGTCTGCTAGAAGAAGACTTTTCCAATTTTAAAATTGCAGGTAATTTTAACCCTTTGTATGACTGTGTATCTACAACATACACAAAAGTGAATGTTACTTATACAATGGACTTTATAAGTCAAATTTATCTATTGCTGCTGTCAACTAACTTGGCAGCTAATATAAATTGTTCATAGAATTCTCAACAGATGGTGATATTCAGTTAATATTTTATGTCAAAGTTTGTTTTTTTTATCATTTGAGCAGTTTTACTTTGTAAAATTAAAATTGCTGTAAGTGACAAATTTTTTTTTTTTATATATAAAGGTATGTTCATATATATTACAATTTTATGTTAGAAAATTGACAATATTTATTCGAAGTATGTAATTTTATGTTTATTGCAGATGTGAAATAGTACCTTTTAGTCAATAATTGTTTACTTTTATGTTCTAATTTTTTTAATATGTATCTTGAAAATTATATATCTACTAACATTCGCGAGGGTTACATTACAGGAAAACCTCACAAGTATTGAGTCTATCATTCTAAAAAATTACGTTCTATGAAATTTCAATTAAAGTCACACAATATTTAAAAAACAAAAGAATATATGTATTAATAATATGTTACGCCTAACATATATGTAGAAGTTATTCACACATATTCATAAACATGAAATTTATTTATGAGAGGATAATTTAAATTAACTGACTAGAGAAATAATTTAAATTAACTGACTAGAGAAATAATTACAGCTATAAAAGCATAGTTTTTTGTATGAAGTAATTTTGACTTTCTCTATTCACAAAGAGATGATAATGTATTAGTGGTTAAGTATGCGATACAATATTTAAGTATGGCTAACTGCGTCAGAAATTCTTTCATTAATTTTCCATCTAAAAGCAGTTTCAGCTCTATTTCTATGAGAACCTGAACATGCTAAGTTATTCGATTAAAAATGCCATTACAATACTACTTCTAATATCACCATAGAAATGAATATTTTGCTGCTGTTATTATTTTACTTTCCTACAATATTTGCTCCTTTTTTAGTTGACAGCTGAAAATTGATTTGTAAATACATACTGAGAAAACATGAAGGAAATAATCTTTTAACCACTATAAATTCTGAAAAAGAAAGAATAAAAAAATCACGAATGATCAGATCAGTTTTTTCGCAAATACGAAGTTTTTCAAGACTTTCATGTTTGTGAATAATCAAAACTCATATATTTTAAAGGATTCCTGTAATCTAACATCTAAGTAAATATTTTTCAAAGTTGTTAAGTCACAAAGGGTTAATATGCATAACTTTTGGGGTAGTCACCACTCCAATCAATCTGGTTTCAAAGTGTGTAGATGGACAGATCAAACTCTTGTTCAATTTGAGTGCTCCCCCTCCTTTGCCAAACACACACACACACAGACCCGAGTCTACTTATCGTAATTCTCGTTCCATTATCTCCTTCCCTCAGCTTTTGACCATCCCCTTGTTGTGTTTAGATTTGATATGGGAAACTTAAAGTTTTATATCCCACAAGTCTTTTTAGTCAACTAGCAGGATTTTGGACGTGTCTTTGAAGGCGTAGACAATCTGTCCATGGAGACTCAATCTTCCAATTACAACTTGTATTCAAGCATTTGCAGAGTTCCTGCAAATTGTATTCAAGAATGCATTCAGATTTTCCAAAACCGTTGCAGAGTGTGGTTGGTACTCTTCGACTACATGAGTACACCAAGTATTTGTTAAGATAGAGAAATGGTTGGCAGACATTTAGGGACCCAATCTTAAAATCTGAACTTAACAAAAAAAAAACCCATCAAGTTACTGCTACAATCAAGAAGTTTAGTGTTTCATGCTGAAAAACATCTTGAGTCTTTATCGTCTATTGACTAAATAACCATCTAAATTCTTCTCCTTAAACTTTCTGCTCCCTCCTTTATCCCCCTTTCCTCAGCTAACTAGGGGATTTTTATATATGGGGAGAACAATTAAAAAATATATTTTTCTTTACAATTTAATTATCCTTACCTCTGATTTTCAGCATATACATATACTATAAAAGAAATTTCAAAAAAATTATTTCCCTTTTCAACCCTTTCGTGTAACATAAGAGGGGTTACGGAACACCCCTTGTTGCATTTGTCAAAACTTCTGATAATTTATCTTGACATAATAACTTGAAGACTGGATAAGTGCAGTACTCCAGAAGTTTTCACATGTAATCTTCTTTTTCTTTAAATGCATATGTATAGGGAAATGTTTTTTAATATTTAGACTTCTTTTAATGTTTTAATATAAATATTTTCTCTAAAATATATTTTTCACCTCCATTTATAAAAAAATCAGGAGTGAGAAGAACCAAAACTGCAAAAAAGAGAAAAACATTCTCCTCTCTCCCAAAATAGAAATTTATCCCATTTCCTGGGTGTGAGAGAATGGATATTTCAGGAGAGAGTTAGATGATTTATTATTGCTACAAAGTAACAATAATTCAGAAAAATAATAAAATTTTGAATATTTTAAGTATTCTATACTGAGTGGAGGAGGAAAGGAGAAAAGTACAATTTTTTTGTTCCAGGAAGAAATAATTATTTAATTATAGTAAGAAAACAGTTATAAACAGAGAAAAACTAATAAAATTTTTTTAAAGGATTTTAAATATTGTACGCTATAGAAGAGAACATTTTTGGTGGGTAAGCGGGGGTTAATTTAATTATTGTTACAATAACACAGAGATATAGCTGAATTCACAAAATGGAGAATTTTAAGCTTCATGACATGTGGGATGGGGAAGATGAAGAAATTTTTGAGGAAGATGATAATTCGTGGGATATTTATTTATTGTAGAATAACAAATGAGTCAGGATTTTTTTTAACTAAAAGATCCTAAAGGTTAAACTTTCTTTTTTTGGTACCATAGGTGGGGGGGGCAAAAGGAAAAGCAGTAATTTAAGGGAGGGGGTTGTTTACACGACTGATTGTTTTCTGTTATAACAAAATGACAAATAGAGCAGAAGATTAATAAAATAAATCATTTTGTGTGCTTGGGGAGGAGACCAATTTTATGGAGTGGTGTAGATGATTCTTTTTTTAAGCAAAAATCTGCCAAAATGGGAAACATTGTCACCCCTGTATTTACATTTTTTTTTCTTTTTTAATAAATGATTAAAAACAGTTTTCACTAACAAAATCATTATAATGAAATTGTAATCATAATTGACTAATTCACACAGCTGAGAAATCTTGTTTGTGAGACATTACGTTAAGAAATTTTCCCAAAAAGACAATCTAAATGTTCGTCCCTGCTATCATAATTTGAGATTTGCTATCAAGTAACTTTGGTACTGCATTCTTCATAGGAACCTTGGCATATATAGTAGGGCGTATCGAAAAAATCCAAATTTCTTAGATCTTTTTGCGGTAGTGCAGAAAAAAACGTGCGAAATCTTAAAACTGTGGGTTGATATCATCTGTTGCCTCAGTGAGCCTAAAGTTCCAAGAATTGGAATAAAAATGATTAACAACAACCATAGAAAATTGTAGAATTATAGATTAATATCTTCTGTCGCCTCATCGGCATGGAATTTTGGAAATTTTGACGCATTTTGGTAGTTTTCTGCGTAACTGTTTACTGCTTGCACAATACACAATCGAGACAGACTGGGTTTGGCGGTCTGCCAAAATAGTGAAGACAATGTGGGAGCCCACAAGGAGTGTTCAAATGCGTTTAAAACTGGACAACACAGTTCTTGTAAGTGAAAGGTATGGTGTCTCCAACAGAGCCATGGCTGCTATTGCATCGGGTGTTATGCAAGATTTGGGTTTAATATCGGAATCAGATACCAGCCTCGTTACAGACAAAAATAAAATATGGAGGGAAAAATCGAGAATTTACAAAAAAATTGATCTCAAAATCAAATGAAAATCGTTCCACTCTATCTGGCCTTTATTTTGATGGACGACATGACAAAACCTTAACATCAGAAACACTCGAGGACAAGCAGTTCTAAAGAACAATTGTAGAAGCGCATTGTTGTATTGTATCGGAGCGTGGTTCTACATTACACTTGAAAGAGGATCTAGTCTTGATATATCTAATAGCATTTACGAATACGTAACAAGTGATTTATTGGATGATTTTAGCAACCTTATTGTTCTCGGGTGTGACGGCACTGTAGTGAACACAGGAGTGTCTAATGGCATAATTTGCAGACTTGAATTAAAACTTCAGAGGCCAGTCCAATGGATTATCTGTTTACTTCATTTCAATAAGTTGCTATTACGATGCCTGTTTGAGTCCATACACTGCAAGTCATCTGGCCCCACATCTTACACCGGAGATATTGGACAAAACCTCAAAGGATGCGAAAAGCTTTCAATTGTTGCTTTTAATAGTATTGAATGCAAGTTGCCAGACATTGATCCTACCACCCTCAGTTCAGATCAGAAATACTTATTAGACATTTGTACCACCATTAGTTCTGGCATTTGTTGTTCAGATCTAGCTATCTGGGAACAGGGAACGTTGAATTTGTCCCGCTGGCTAACAACTTCCAATCGAATACTGAGGTTATATATAGCTACACCAGACCCATCAAATGAGTTGCTAACATTGGTTGTATTCATTCTAAGAGTCTACGCACTGTCATGGTTCCGAATTAAGATTCATCATTCCATAAAGAATGGTGCTAGACACTTGTGGCATTTCATCTGCTCATCTCGGTAATTGCCAAAAAAGTATTGTGACATAATCGACCCAGTTATTTCTCGCAACGCTTAATTTGCGGCTCAAGTAAACATGTTTTTGGCCATGTTAACTGATGATAGGTGCCATATTAGGAACATTGCAGCTCGGCGGATTATCAAGGCAAGAGAAATTAGCCCAGACGGAATTTTTGTGTTTGTAAATTCGTTATTCCTGTTGTTAACTTTGGAGCTACAGACTATGTAGATCACATTGACTGGCAAGCTTGTTATGCGATATCACCTCAGAGAGATCAGTTCTCAAGAATTTCTGAAGATGATACAGGGCAGTATGCCAATGTATTGCTGAGACTTTATTAAATTTGCTTCACACATACAAGCGGTTAAGCGGATTGTGAAACTAGTCACTGCAGCCTCCGGAAAACCAGTTGGGATGCAGAACAGGTATGATCTATTAAAGCGACACTAGAATCCAGAAAACACATGTCAAAATTTTAAACCAAAAATGATTACAATCAGTAATGCTTTTGTCATTTGTATGTTCGAAAGGTAAAATAAAGTTTGTGTTCGCACTAAAATGAGGTAAGTGTGACGTGTATTTATTTGAAATTTTGCCTTCATTTTCCAAAATTTGGTGTCGATGAAGCGGCAGAAGATATTAACAGATAATTCTAAAAAATTTTATGGCTGTTGTTGTTGTTTCTCGGCGTGAAAATAAGAATGTTTCACTATTTTGGCAGATCAACAAACCCAGTCTGTCTCGATTGTGCATTGTGCAAGCAGTAAACAGTTATGCAGAAAACTACCAAACTGCATCAAAATTAAAAAAATTCGATGCCGATGAGGCGACAGAAGATATTAACCTATAATTCTACAATTTTTTATGGTTGTTGTTGTTACAAAGCAGTAACTGGTAAGCACTATCCCAAACCTTTGAGCGAAATCTGTGATTATTTATTAATATTTGTATTTTAATCATTTTTAGTCCAATTTTTGGAACTTTCAGCCCACTGAGGCGACAGAAGATATCAACCCACAATTTTAAGATTCTGCACACTTTTTAATAAAGGGAGTTCACAACTTTTCCGCACTACTGCTAAAAGATCTAAGAAATTTGGATTTTTTCGATACGCCCTAATATATAGCCTTATGAGAGTGTGATTTCTTGCCAAATATTAAAAACAGTTGCCAAAATGAAATAATGGTCAATGTAAAAAAGTTTAATCTTTTATTTCTTATTTATCTTATGTCTGTCATATATTTTGTATAATAATATTATGGTTTTTTATGGATGTATTAAATAAATTGAGTTTCAATGTATGTATTAATTATGTAAATACTGAATAAATGGCTTGTGTGTTTGAAATATTCATTGTTATTTCATAAGGATGATAAATATAGTCAGATGAAATTTTAAAATTTAAATGAAAGTCACTAGAATATAATTAAAAAAATTTAGTTTCTCGTCAGGCTTTTATAAACAAGAATTACGATAATTTTATTAAAATGCCCAACTTGTGCATGTGGTTATGTTTTAAGCTTCTTATTTGCAGGTTGTGGCAATATTTATAATCAAGCTTAAATATCCTAAAAAATATATGCAATACAATAATAGCAATTCTGCAGAAGTGTATTGAATTAGTAAAATAAGATATCTATCCATCTTAACATTCCATCCAGTGACCTTGAATGGACAGTTAAGAAGGAAAGATAAAAATTTAACTACATGTTCAAAGTTTTTTAAGCAACATTGTACCCAATATGAATCTAAAAGATATAGAATTTATTAACAAAAGACTGTATTTCACGCATTTGATGTAATTTTATAAACTTTGTGTTTTAATTAATATTTAATAAAGATACTTATTTTGTCTTTATAAATGAAACATTTCTATGTATGTGTTTATTGTTACTTCTTTTAATTCTTTAGTCAACTCTTTGGTTAACTTACGTTTTAGCTGTTAAAATTGTAAGTCATCTTTTGAATACCTTTGTTTCTCAGCATTTAAATGTAATTGTATGCTCATCTCTCTTTATCAAACATGGTATAGTGAATTCTTTTTTAATTGCGACACATCAGTTCTAGCACGAATTATCAGAAGTAAAATTCACAATATTTTTTATTATTTTTTTTTTTACTTTTTATCTGAATTAAATGACTGTTCCAATTAATCATAATCTACTGTATCTTTTTATTTTATTTGTCTCATATACATTTTTGTATTTCCTATTATGTATTATATGTTTGATATTCTAATTAATATGTGCCATTGAATATTAGTAGAAGCTCCCTCCCAGGATCGCATTTGTTCCTGGGGGTGCCACTTCAGAAATTGTTTTAGTGGGAGGTATTATTTAATCTTTTTGTACACACCTGAGAAGCAATTAATGTAGTTTTATCCAGGGTTGGCCTTAGGAGGGGTAGGGTCTGATTGCAAACACCAGGTGCAGGGTACATAGAAAGTAGCCTTTAAAAAAACTATTTTTGAAGAATAATCTTTTCGAATGATAATCTTTGTCTTATTTATTTTAATAATTATGTGCAGATTATTAGTCAGAAAGAAGTGATATTCAATATTGAGCACTTCTGTACATTCAGTTTTACTGGTCAATATACCAATGTCCATATAATCATAAAATTATTTTAAAAAATCCATTATAGACTGCATCTCTCTAATAGAATGGAAAGGAAAAATACATGCAAGCTGAGGGACCAGACACATGTAAACTTAATATGAGATTGCCTACATGTAAGAATGCAAATATAAGACAAAATTTGTATACTATCTATGAAAAGTAATGTCATTTTAATACCACTTACTATAGTGACTGTGAAGTGACTTTTTAAAAATATTAATTAAGAAATTTATAATTTAATTACTTAGTTGAATAAATTATCTTTAGTGGAGATCTAAAAATCCCTTAACATTACAAATATGAATGAAACATTACTATTATTACCTTTTATTATAAAAAAGTTCATTTTGCTCTTTATTTTTTCTCTGAAAATTCTTTTAAAATTTGTTGAAGCTTAAATTACTGCTAATTTAAGATTCAAATGTTCTTGCTAAATTGGTGATCTCAAATAAATTTTAATCTTGGAAAAAAAACTGCTTTCAGTACTTTTCGGTTAGCCGGGCGCCAGTGATATATGTACATATATAAATACATATGTATATACATTAGGGCATATCGAAAAAATCCAAATTTCTTAGATCTTTTTGCGGTAGTGCAGAAAAGTTGTGAACTCCCTTTATTAAAAAGTGTGCGGAATCTTAAAACTGTTGGTTGATATCTTCTGTCGCCTCAGTGGGCCGAAATTTCCAAAAAATGGACTAAAAATGAATAAATAATCACATATTTTGATCATCGGTTTGGGGTGGTGCTTACAAGTTACTATTTTGTAACAATAACAACCATAGAAAATTGTAAAATTATAGGTTAATATCTTCTGTCGCCTCATTGGCATCAAATTTTAGAAATTTTGATGCATTTTGGTAGTTTTCTGCATAACTGTTTACTGCTTGCACAATCAATGCACAATCGAGACAGACTGGGTTTGGCAGTCTGCCAAAATAGTGGCACACACCTATTTTCACGTCGAGAAACAACAACAACAGCCATAAAACATTTTAAAATTATACGTTAAAATCTTCTGCTGCTTCATCGACATCTTTTGGGAAATGAAGGCAAATATTTAAATAAATACACGTCACACTTACCTCATTTTAATGCGAGCACAAACTTTATTTTACCTTTTAAACATACAAATGACAAAAGCATTACTGCTTGTAATCATTTTGATCTCAAATTTTGTCATGTGTTTTTTGGATTCTAGTGTCGCTCTAATAAATCTATCCCTGTTCTGCAGCCCAACTGTTTCTCCGGAGGCTGCAGTGACTAGTTTCAAAACCAGCTCAACCGATTGTGTATGTGAAGCAAATTTAATAAAGTCCCAGCAATACAGTGGAGTACTGCCTTGTATCATCTTCAGAAATTCTTGAGAAATGATCACTCTGAGAACAGGGGACGATATCACATAACAAGCTTGCCAGTTAATGAGATCTACATAGTCTGTAGTTCCAAAGTTAACAGTATTAATAACAAATTTATGAATACAATTTCCGTCTGTGCTAATTTCTCTTGCCTTTATAATCCGCCGACCTGCAAGGGTCCTAATATGGCACGTATCATCAGTTAACATGGCCAAAAGCATGTTTTCTGGAACCACAAAGTAAGCGTTGCAAGAAATAACTGGGTCTATTACGTCACAATACGTTTTTGGCAATTACCGAGATTAGCTGATGAAATGCCACAGGTGTCTAGCACCATCCTTTATGGAATGACGAATCTTAATTGGGAACCACCAGGGTACGTAGACTCTTAGAATGAATACAACCAAAGTTAGTAACTTATATGATGGGTCTAATGCAGATATATATAACCTCAGTATTCGATTGGAAGTTGTTAGCCAGCTGGACAAATTCGACGTTCCTGGTTCCCGGATAGCTAGATCTGAACAACAAATGCCAGAACTAATGGCGGTACAAATGTCTAATAAGTATTTTTGATCTGATCTGAGGGTGGTAGGATCAATGTCTGGCAATTTGTATTCAATACTATTAAAAGCAACAATTGAAAGCTTTCCGCATCCTTTGAGGTTTCGTCCAATGCCTCCGGTGTAAGATGTGGGGCAGGATGACTTGCCGTCTATGGACTCAAATTGGTGTCGTAATGGCAACTCATTGAAATATAGTAAGCAGATAATCCATTGGACTGGCTTCTGAAGTTTCAACTCAAGCCTGTGAATTACGCAATTACACACTCATGTATTCACTACAGTGCCATCACACCCGAGAAAAATAAGGTTGCTAAAATCATCCAATAAAGCACTTCTTCGTAAATGCTATTAGATATATCAAGACTAGAACCGCTTTCAGGTGTAACATGTCCGATGTACGTAGAACCAGGCTTCGATCCAATACAGCAATGCGCTTCTACAATTTTTCTTTGGAACTGTTTGTCCTCGAGTGTTTCTGTTGTCCATCAAAATAAAGGCCAGATGAGTGGAACGATTTCTATTTGATTTTGAGACCAGTTTTTTGTAAATTCTCGATTTTTCCCTACATATTTTATTTTGTCTATGACGAAGCTGGTATCTGATTCCGATATTAAACCCAAATCTTTCATAACACTCTATGCAATAGTAGCCGTGGCTCTGTTGCAGACACCATACCTTTCACTGACAAGAACTGTGTCGTCCAGTTTTAAAAGCATTTGAAAACCCCTTATGGGCTGCTGCAGAGATGCTGTGTAAGACGTATGTTTGGTGCCCACCTTGTCTTCACTATTTTGACAGACCGTCAAACCCAGTAAGTCTTGATTGTGTATTGTGCAAGCAGTAAACAGTTATGCAAAAACTACCAAAATGCGTCAAAATTTCCAAAATTAGACGCCGATGAGGTGACAGAAGATTTTAATCTATAATTCTACAATTTTTACGGTTGTTGTTGTTACAAAATAGTAACTTGTAAGCACTATCCCAAACTGATGAGCGAAATCTGTGATTATTTATTAATTATTGTATTTTAATAATTTTTAGTCCAATTTTTGGAAATTTCGGCCCATTGAGGCGACAGAAGATATCAACCCACAGTTTTAAGATTTTGCAAACTTTTTAATAAAGGGAGTTCACAACTTTTCCGCACTACCGCAAAAAGGTCTAAGAAATTTGGATTTTTTCGATACGCCCTAATATACATATATATAGACATACATATATGTATATGTATATATGTCTGTGTCTGTGTGTGTATGTATACAGGTATTTATATCACTGGCGCCCGGCTGACCGAAAAGTACCCTGCTTTCTTCAAATACTACAAACAGTTAAATTAAAAAGAAATTCCAAATAGAAATAAGTTTCAAATTTTAGTAGATCTATTGTTACAATCAAGGAATTCAAGAATTTGCATGATATTTTGAATCTTTGGTGATAGATTTGACTTTAGTACTTTTATTTTTTGACAAAACAGTAATCCATTTATGTCAGACAGTTTTGTGTCCTTTATTTTAGGTCAGCTTTACTATGTCAATCCCACTTTCAGATCTACTGTATATTTTATTATGGCATCCTAGAACACATCCTGAAATAAAATAAAAAATAAATATAATTTAATACAACTTATCTACCAATTGACTGAGTTTGTTTACAAACTTACTCTCAAAAGTTTGTTTTCGAATTGGTCAAAGGTTCATCGGTAGATACACAACGAAATAATTTTCTTTATGCATAAAAACTTACTCCAAATCTTTAATACAGGTCTAGGTCTTTGGCAAATTCACTAGCATCAATCAAGCTTTCATCAAAACCTTTCCTACTTTCAAAGCTCTCGGGATAAAGTAAGCTCTGTAGAAACATCCATATTATCTCTAAAGTTCATTAATCACATAATTTACTTGATAAAATAAGAAATACCAGAAAACTAGTGAGACCAGAAATTCATTATTAATAATATGACTGATTAACGATATGGCATTAATTTTTGCTTGAGAATCACTAGTGTGTTCTGCAACTCTGCTAGTGTATTATGAAGTTCAGTCGTTAAGATACTGTACAGCTTTCACACTTTCTATTCAACATCCTCATAGTGTTTCAGAGGGCGTTTTGTAGAGAGATCTACAACATGTTCCATTATAGGTTTATCTTTTAGTAAATGGTTTTTAGTGATATAAAATCGGTGGTAAATACACTGCAGAGTTCCAAAGTAAGTCATTACACAAGAACATTGTCTTAACCGTGTCGCTCAAAGTTACTTTGCAATTTTAACATGCCCATGTGATGTAAATAAATATCTCGAAATGTTCTGTAGAAGTTGCTGCACTCTTGAGGTGTATCCATTTACGTTGGCAACAAACATTATTATGCCCTTGTCTACGGATATTTTCAATATCTAGTCCAAATGTGTCAAGTTCATTTTCTAGAAATTTTTACTTCCTACCTCAAACAAACTTGACAAAATATTCATATATACTTTATGAACAATTTGCTTATACACCATCAGTTATATATCCTCTTGAGACCCCGCATCCATTCTATTGGACATTTTAATTTTTTATATAAAATACTTAATTTCAGTTCGAACTTGTAAATACTTGCTGTCCATTGTACTAGATAGTCTAGTGCTGCTATCTGTGCACCGAAATCATAAAAAAATTGCAGCTAAATATGTATTTTAATCATTTGAAAGTGGCAGAGAACAAGAAAAAGACTTTTGAAGGTAAGCAGACAGTTTTAACTCTAATTTTATATATATTTTTAAAGTATTTTTGTATTAATGTTACACAAATCTAATGTTAAATGTTGTATCAATGAAATGACATCGCGGTTTAAGTAATTTAATGTATATTTTAGAAAATAAACCAAAAAAAATTTGATGTCCATTCTATTGGACGTTGGGTCTTCATCAGTTGTTTTTATTCATATTAGACTCTTGTTGTATACTGAAGAAAGGCATTAGTTTTTACTTAAAAATCAAGACAGTATTGAAATATATAATAGATACAGAAGTAGATAATATAATTTCTTAAATAAATAAAAACAAGAACGAAAAATCATGCGTCAAGTATAGATTATGTAACACTTTCCAACGCTTCCAAAATAATTTTACAATTCATTACCGTTTTTTTACGCTGAACATATTTAAAACATATCATATTTAACATAACATATTTAAAAACGTAATTTCAGGAATTTCCAACATATACAATATTCGGAAAAATATCCAATACTTTTATTCAGCCATGTATATGAGTTGTAGATTTGTATATATACTACATAGGATGCTAAATTTTAGTTTAGTCAGGAAACGCGTAGCACAGTTTAAAATTCTCCTTCTGGAGTTTCTGTCAATAAACGAAAATGTGTTCGCGAACTTTTGTACTGCCCTGTATATGATATACATAATTTATACACACCAAGTAACAGACAAAAAGTGAGTTAAATTTAAAATCGCGTTCAGCAACTTAAAACGCACTTCCAGGAATTATTGTTAACAGACAGTAGAAAATTCTTTTGTGTATCCCTGTCAATAAAAGATGACTGCTATGCACACAATATTCTGTAGTAAGCCTCTTGTAATGCACCTTAGTGATATATATATATTTCAATGCGTTTAAAATGTGAAACATTATTTAATTAAACTGCAAACGATTTCAACACTTTTCAACTAGGTTGGAAAGTGTTAAAAATATATTTAGGGAAATATTTTTTTGCAGCATTTGGTAAATGCCTATACTTAGAATTAAGCTTTTATTATCTGTTAGTCTTATTCATTGTAACTATTGTTGGTATTATTTTTCTGTTACTATGCTATTCATAATTGAATCAATAAATTTAATCATATTTAAATAACAAAATTTTAAAGACAATATATTTAAAGATAACAGTATAAGATTATAAATAAGCTCATTTTGATTTCTTTTACTCTTTATCATTATTCTAACAAACAAATGACTGGAGTTGAGAAGAGTTAAAAAACAAAATAAAGTATTATTAAAAACTAGTGCTTGTCAATATCATGTTGTCATCAGTAATATTATGTAAATTATTATTATTAATATTTTGAAAATTAGTACACTGATCAACAAGTTTCGTATTTAAAGTACACTTTTTCTATTTAATGATGCAAAAATTGAATTTATGCGATATTTAGAAGTGACGTATAAAAGATAAAAAACACAACTCTGATGATAGACAAGTTTCTAGAAATAAGAACTTGATGCGATTTTTTGAGTATTTTGTTTAAAAATCTGTTTTTTAAGCCTATGTAGCGATCCTATCTTACTTTATAAGTAATATAATATTAAATAACGTTGTGCGCATGAAATGCAAGCTGTATTCGTATATTCGTTTAACTATAATTAATAATTGACTTGCAGAAGCACATTTATAAACTACTGAAATTCAGGTTCATCTATTTATTTTTTACGGGTAATGAACTTTTTAAAACTCTTATTGTTATTTTTTGGTGCCTAATTAAATTTTACATCATTATTTTATGTAGAATTCAATTTTGTGTCATTATTTTTTCTCAAATATTAAGAATTTTACATTTGGATTAATCTAATTCAATAGCAAGTTTTTTACAGGACTAAGACCCAATGTCCATTCTATTGGACATGCTAAAAAACAAAGTATTTTTAATTTTTTTAAATAAATGAAACTATGTATTGCTTTCTAGACTCAAAAGAAACATAAATATAAAAAATTGTAAAATTTGCTCAAAAAATGTGAGCTTGGGTCTCAAGATGATATATAATTGCAATGGATATTTTCTCGTGGTGCTTGATGTTGGGGATACAATCAATAATTAGGGCAAAATATTTAACATCCTTGATTCACAAATTGCTTTATAGTAGAGCATTTTTATCCATTATATTAAAAAGTTCTTCTTTTAAACAAGGTTCGTGTGTTTATTTTCCATTTTTTCCTGTTGATTTTGTATTAATGAATAAAATTTTCCTCACAAGCCAACAACACCAAGAAAAGTTTTACTGTGTGCTGTTTGTATGTGTTTCTAATAATTCTTATTAGCTTAACAAACAGTTCCCTTTACAAAATAACATAAAAACTAGTTGTATCCTAAAATCACTAAAAACGTCCTTTGTATAATTTTATTACACAAACTATTGCTGTTCTCCATAAAACATGACGTATAACGTTGTGCATATGATATACTACAATGTGTTGGTATGTGCTCAAAAAGCTTAGCGTAGATTATGTCCTTTCGCTGTGTTCAATCAGAAGTTATCACTGCAGCTGAGCCTAGTTTGATTGGCATATATACTTTTTAAAGCAGTCAAAGTGCTTTAATAGTTTATGATAATAATTAGTGTGTCTCACTTTTAGCAGTACCAAGGACTCAACATATTTTGATAATTATAAATTTCTGTTTTTAAAGTGTTTATTTAATAAGAATGTTTCCGTTTTAGTCAAATCTAATCAGTTACTTTAGAATTCGTGCCATCTCTGACTTTTTTTAAAATTGTGATGTGATACAGACATATTCTAAAATATCAAATGCCTTGGTAGGGGCTACAACTGCCCCCCTAGCCCTTCTCCCCAAAATGGTGCCTCTGGTTTGTTGCGGCTTTAACCTCACAATAAATACCAGTCATCCTTTAGTATAAATTACCAAAAGGTGACTGGTATTTCAAACTTATCAGACATTTTTTTTCATCTCTGTATTAAAGTATTAACAAAAATAATAAATAATTTTAAGGTTTATTCTGCACTTATATGGATAGATATACATAACTCTTTTACTTAACTTAACTTGATTCATGTATGTAAATTTAATTTTGTAATAAAATTTTCACCCACTTCTTGATATGTTAGAATTATTAAAATTGTAAACACTCACCTATAAGGGGAGTCTATTTTTTTAGTGCGAGGGTTTTGTCAGATGTCAAACATGTCTGCGTGAAAGTCTAAAAGGAGCACTTAGTTTGTAGTACTAAAAGTGTTATAAAATGTCTAACTCTATTCCTTTTCAGATACTGCGATCATGTATGTGTGTGTGAAGTCTAATAGCAGCACTTAGTTTGTAGTACTAAAAGTGTTATAAAATGCCTAACTCCATTCCTTTTCAGATGCAGCGATCATGTACGCTAATGACCCCGGTGCATGTAAAATCCGTCGTGGGTGTAAAGTCCTCCAAGTTACCTGTGAATTACACCTCGGGGGTGCCTAGTCTGGTGAAGGTCCCGTCACCAGATCAAGGTTCTAAATTACGAAACCAACTCGAGTAGCGATGGCATGACGTATGGATGAGCGATGCAGCGAGGAAATAGTAAATTACCCAACATCTCACATCCATCCGGCATGACTTCGCTACACTGCGCAGTGCTGAACTGCCTCATCAAAAATCAATTAGCAACTGGCCAACTAAGAAAAAGCAATTAAAGCAACAAGACGCACTGAAGCCACTTCGGCCTATCGATTTAACAAACACATCTTCGCCAAGCGGAGAGCAGGCGAATCTTCGTCCCGTTGCCAGGTATCAACTCGTTAAGCTAGGCAAAAGCCTGGCAGGTAGAGGCCTGGTCAGCGGTCTAAAAAAAAACGTGTGCGTAAAAGTGACATCTATCCTTTGCTTTTCTTTAATTTTCAGTAGACTGTTCTGCCTGCCTGAATCTGAATTTCGCAGTTATTTTATTCAGTTTATGTTAATTAGGTCACAGTGTTTAATTGGCGAACTATAAATATAAAGATGAAAGGTTGGATGAGAGGATTTGGTGACCGATCCTAACTTTGAGAAGATTCATTAGACTTGCTGTTTCCATCTGGAGTTTTGATAACTTTCTTCATTGACACATGTTTGCAGTTTGCTGTCTGGTTCTAGAGGAAGGATCACCAACTTTGTTGGAAAGTACTGCATTGTATCTATATTAATAAAAGAAAGTTTTGTTATCTGTGTGTTTCTTGGCGATTGCTAGTGAAATCTACAGCCCCTAGAGATCTGAAAATTTGTGTGAGGATAATACAAGACAGATTCTGATTCACCTAAGGCTCAGATTTTAATTTTTTGATAATTAGCCAAGATATTAATTAAAAACTCATTAAAAATTGCATCGAAAAATATGATCATTTTCATCAAAATAGCATAACAAATTAACAATTGGATAATCTCAGACAATGAATTTTTTTAATTTTCACTTATCCTTGAATATTAAGAAAACTATCAAGATATCGATTTCAAATTCACACTGTATATATTTTTTATTTTTATGATTGCGAAATTTCAAATTTTATGAAAATCAGCCGGTAACTTTTCTTAATATTTGCAAAAAACTGACACAACATAGTTAAATTGACCCAGACAGAGGAGGGGGTCATATTGAATTTACTTCTGCTTTGAGGCACATCACTCCAGTTACTTTCTGAAATGAAAGAGAATTAATTTCAAAGTCAAACTAAAAAACTCACCATTTTCTTTCTGTTTCAACCACGTCGTTTTGTTCCTGTTTCAAAAGTTAACGATATTTGTGAATGTCAATGGTTGTTGGCTTAATTTTGAGGGGGTAGGGTGTTCTGTTGTTATTTAAATAAAGCGTTAATCATAAAAGCTTTTGCAGCTCACTTGTTATACGGTGCTGCAAGCAGCGGGGCCATGCGTCGGAGGTTCGGTCAGAACAGAATTCACCCCTGCTGGGGAAGGTGGAACTAAAAGATATTCTGGCATATCAGTATACGCTGCCATTGGCAGCAGGGATCCGTTTTTTTCAGTTTCGTATGAATTCCATGTTCGATGTATTTAACAGCCCACTAACAGGCACAAGCCAGTTAGTTGGAAATAAAATACATTCCGGTAAACATGGATTTCTAACTTACAGTGATATCCATGTCTTGTCAACTTGTTTCCCAGTAGAATATTTTCAACGATATAGTTTCGTCGACTGCAAAGCTGCTCTGGGGCATTGTCAGTTGCCAAATTTCCTCATTATAAGTTATTTTTACGAAAGTAATTTTGCATTTGATTGCATTGACTGTTAGTCGAAGTTGAATTGAGTTCAAATCTGATCGGCATAGTTAAGTACTGAAATAGATTTAGAGATAATTTTTGCTGAATTAAAGTTTGATAGGGTGTGGTTCATCTCTCAGAAATGTTTCGCAATGGTCAATTTATTAGATTCTTGTTTTGTCATCTATTGCTTGCATTCTACAATTCGAGATTTTAAACCACGTTTGGTTTGTTCAGTATTGGAAAGGTCACACAAAAAGTATGGGAAAAATGCTTTTTTGAAGTTTGATGGATCATAACGCCAAATATTCCTTAGTAATACCATAAAAGCTATATGCCACTGGAAAGATAATTTAATCTACAATATTATGCAATAAAGTTTGTTCAATTATAATTATTTTATCAAAATTTATAGCCAAATAATCTGAAAATGCATTAAAAGCTGTTTACGTTAATGTGAAAAATACTTTTATTTTTCTTGAATGTACCCAATGCATATGAATGTTTGGATGGACAGACAGATTCCATTTTATTTGGTAATCTACCAATAAATCTAGGGTCAGATTTAAAAGAAATATGCCATATTTTGGTACTTATAGGAGAACTTTTATGTGTATTTTTTTATGATTGCTATCAAGTTGGTAAAGTTATTTACCACCTTTCAATTTTTGAGCTAGTAAAGCATAATAAAATTAAGAAACCATCATAAAGAGTTGGTTAGTAACCCAGAAGTCAATGTATAATAATATTGTTAAGTGTCGAAAGCTATGGTTATGAAGAAATTTGAAGTAAAATTGGAAGTAAATTCACAAAGGGCTGTCTAAGTCAGGCAAAACAAGACTGATTAAGGCAAGAAAAGGTGCAGGGGTGCAATTGGTGGTAGTAGAGTAAGGTTCCTGTGTTTACATGACAGAAAAAAATACCTGAGAGTGTTCAAAATGAAATGGTGCACTGAAATGTGGAGTTGAATTAAAGTACAGTTCTATAGAAATTGCAGTATTTTGGTCTAAATGCTAGAATATCGGAAAAAAAAACAAATTAAGTTTTAAAATATTAAACTGAGCTAAAAGGCATGTTTATAACAGGGAAATAGTAGGGCCATGCTATTTGGAGAGTTAAAAAGCTTTTTCGTGGAATTCTAGCATTTAGATCAAAATACTACACTCTCTATAGAACTGTACTTTGATTCAATTCTACATTTCAGTGTGCCATTCCGTTTTGCACACTATCAGGTATTTTTTCTGTCATCTAAACTCAGGAACCTTATTCTGCATTCCTGCAACTTTTCCTGTCTTAACCAGTCTTGTTTTGCCTGACTTAGACATTCCTTTGTTAATTTTCTTCAAATTATACTTTAAATTCTTTCTACACATAACATTACTGTTATACATAGATTTCTGGGTATCTAATCAACTCTTTATGATGTTTTCTTAATTTTGTTATGATTTACTAGCTCAAAAATTAAAAGGTGGCAAAGAACTTCAGCAACTTGATAGCAATCATAAAAAATAGTGATAAAAGTCCTGATATAGGTACCAAATTGTGGCATATTTAAAAACAAAATCCTACCTTTACTCCCTAACTCTGACTGACACATTACCAAATAAAATGGAATCTGTATGTTACTCCAAACATTCATATGCATTGGCTACATTCAAGAGAAAGAAAAGTAATTCACATCCATCTAAACAACCTTTAATGCCCTTTTCTGATTATTTGGCCATAACTTTTGATAAAATAATTATAATTGAACAAACTGTATTGCATGATATTCCTGATTAAATTATATTTCTAGTGGTGCAAAGCTTTTATGGTATTGCTAAAAAATATTATGTGTTATGAGTCATCAAGCTTCAAAAAAGCATTTTTCCTAAAAGGTGTCCACAATTTTGGCCACCACTGTATACTTCAGGAATTAGATATCTCATTAGGGTATTTCAGTTTAGAGATTAAGATTATTGGCAGCGGTGAAACTTCTTTTGAAGTCATATTGCCTCAGACTATTAGCATTGTGAAAGCTGGAATTGGGAAAGTAAGGTAAAATAATACTAATATTCGAAAAGAAAAGATTGGGATGAACATGAGAAATGAGACAATGAAGTTTAAATAAAGAAGCATCAATAATTGAAGAGTTGTAACCTCTTTCAATTAAAATGGCTTTAAGATATTACATTTTTAGAATTAAGTGAGTAGAAATCAGTGGCAAACGTTTATGGCACGATTTATAATTAATAGCAAAATTTGTGTGATAGACGAATGTAGAGAAGCTGTTTTCAGTGCGAGTGACAAGAGTATCCAGGAAAAGAAGTGAACCATCACTTTTTGTTTCATAAGTGAATTGAATGTAGTTATCGATCGAGATCATAATGTTAAGGATGTTATCAATAATGAGAAGAGAGTTGTCAATTAAGGTTGATGCCTGTCTTTACAATATTGATAACATCGTGAGATGAACCACACATTCGACATTAGCTCAGCGAAAAGTATCTCTAAACCCACTGATATACATGAACTTAACTTTCTTGAAGAATTCCATATCTGTAAAAATCATCAGAATATTTTCAATTCTGACTTCGCTTCTTTCTCAAATTGTTAAATATATATACTAATAAAGAAAAGTTCTCTGTGTGTGTCTGTGTCTGCGATGGCAAGAGAAATCTGCCACATGTAAAAGTCTGAAAATTTGAGTGAAAACAGTCCAACGCAGGTCCTGATAAATCTCAGGCTCACATTTTTAATACTTAGCCTAGATATTAATTAAAAACTCATTAAAAAGCAATTCTTTTGCAAAAATCGACAGATGCGCGCACATGAAACGTCCCGATCATATTTTCAAGTGTCACTGCTTACGCAAAGAAAAAGAAAAGAAAATATTATAAATTTGTAAATAAATCTTTGGCAATTATAAACAGCTTTTCGAGTGCAATGCTTAATCAAGTGTCAGATAAAGCAGTAGTATAAAGTAGTCTCAAACAAAATATCACAAAACTGACATAGTTTGCAACTATCCATCTACCGCATTTCGAAATTCATTTTTTTCTATTGAGATTTTCTTATCATTTTAGGTGTCTGTGATATTTAAAGAAAGGAGTTTTTAAAGATCAAATTTTGTTTGATCAACAATATAGCAAGAACGTTTGAAAAGCGTAACTGTTCTGTCTGTTAAATCTTCAATTAGCTGGTGTTTGAACTTTGACAAAATTCTAAAATAATTTTCAGAGAAAAAACAAGAAAATAAACAATAATGGCGGCTCATTTTTCAAACCACATTTTTTAATTCCACTATTTTCGAATAGTAATCTACAGAGAATTATTCAATTAAATAAGACAAAATTTACTATTTGAAAATAGTGGTTATAAAATATTAGCACTTCTACACTCCCTGGACCCGGAGCCAACCAAAAATATTCCCAATAGCCTCTCCTAGACTGGCTATGAATAAGATTATAATAATTGCTTCTCAGATATGCACAACATAATCAAATAAACTTTCACTCACCCTGGCCCCCCTATAGAAAGTTCTAAAATGGCTCCAGTGCATCGGCAGTTATAACTGTCTCGAAGTCACACCATAATCTGGCAAAAGCTGATTTATTTTGCTGCTATAAAATCGAAAAATGTCATTTATGTTACTTCTCATTAGACTGTGCAACAAAAATCGGCGAAAAATTAATGACTTAATTCTTAATGATTTTGATATGCTGAACATGACTATACAAAAGCTGAATTGGCAACAGTTATTTTGTAATATAGGGAGAGATACATGTGCGCCTTAATATGTCTATCGCTATATAATATTACGTGCATTACATTAGACTTCTTTGTAAATAAATAAGATCAGAAATAATAAAAGTAAATTAAATTATCAAAATATAACGGTAATCATGATACAGTTAAAAGTAAATAGTATAACTTTTTTTTTTTTTACATTTCTATCAAATTTACTAGTTTTGATATAGGTACAGTCAGCAAAATATAAATTAAAAAAGCTTGCATCCCATTTAATTTAATCACCAATGTGTCGCAGAGAAAACAAAAATAGCCAATCGCTTGGTAACTATGTCTTTTACAAGTTCTATTTAAAAAGAAAAGACTCATGAGGCCATTTCTATATCAAAATTGTAACAAAATTTCAAATATTTCAATAAGAACACATAATTTTAACATCAGATTAGGATTTGTTAATTAATTTTATTTTCGGATAACAAACTAGAATTCCCTCAGTCAAGAAGTATATGAATTATAACAATATTAAGTTTTAAACTCCTAATATTAAATAAATTTTAAATAGTTGCCAAAACAAACTGCAATGTGAAAGGTTTTTCTAAAGCATAACTCAAAAACTTCTTTGAGGAATGAGATGAAATTTTAGATTCTCATATTTGAAGCTTCTAGAATTCAATTTTTGTTGAAAGTTTTATAATTACAAATGTTATTACTATAACTTCTGAAAAAATCAAAAGATTGTAATTGTACATCTATATTTCTAAACAAGAGCCAATGAAGGCGATAGCCATGTTCAGTGAATTAATTTAATGTAGAATTGCACGCTTTTACTTCACAAGAAATTTCATTGTTGCACAGTTTAATTGGAGCAGCCACTTTATCAGAACAATCGTGCTAGAACCGATGGATCCTAACTAAACAAAATCTACTGTACCACATTTCATAAACAGAAAGAGAGTTTAAATACATTTAAATTCTTAGAAGCAAAAGTATGCATAAAGTTGACATAATTGTAATAATAGAACATAAGTTACTCGAACAGCTAACATGCTCTACCAGTGGCTGAGAGGTTCTACTCTTAAAGCTAGTAGACGGAAGTTACTGGGTTCAAACCCCAGTCGCGCTCGTCGACCTAACGGTTCGGAGTTTTCTTCAAACCTTGCCGTAAATATGGATTAGGATCCCTTAGAAAGACCCCATGGAAGGCATCCCTCCCAGGGCCTATATCCCTCATGTATATAATCGGCCGTCATAAAATCAACCAAATAGCTAACATAATAATTTAAAGAATTCCAAGCAATTGTCCTAACAATGAGTGCTTACATATAGAAATGACACATCTCCAAGTACAATTTTTTTTTTCTTTATTTAACATTAATTATAATACAAAGTTTACAAAATGACATCCAAAGTATGTAATACAAGGTCCTTATTTAAAGAATTCTATTTTCTTCTAATTCATACTGGATAAAAAGTTTACAGTTTAAAATGCAATGATGACTTACAAATGTATCACAATGAGATGGATAAAAAACATGAAATTATTTGAAAAACATCACAATTTTTGCTATAAATGTGAAAATTGTGTCACAAAACAGGAAAAACTGGATTTTGAAAATATTGTTCAATAGTTATCTTTTCTTCTTAACCTTCAAGCCATGGAAAACGTACAATCAGCCAAGAAATAATGAAAAAAAGAACACTCCATAAACTTTAATTTCCATATTGTCCCAGAAATAAACCTGGAATAGCCATTCGACTGGAAATTATATTTTCTTTTAATTTATGTAAAGAATAACTTTAGTGTGAGTGGGGAGGTCTAATTTACAAATTTATTAACGACAAACACCTAATTTTGACAATATAATTGGATTTTGTTGGCACATTTTACTTTAGGATACCAAACTGAAAATCATTCGGTGAGTAAATTTAAGAATTATGCATCATTTAAGGTTTTGAACTGCCAATAATAAATTCATTATTAATAGTTGCTAAAAAAAAAAATTCAATGCTGTAAGTTTTTAAAGCATAATTCCAAAATCATAAAAATTTAAATACACACACATATATATATATATATATATATATATATATATATATATATATATATATATATATAATTTATAATTTTTTTTTTGAATAGAATTAAAAAATATATAAATTATAAAATTAAGTTTTGAAAACAATATGTATTGCAACCTATAAATTGATTTGAAGAAACTTTAAATATCAGAATCTAAAATAAAAATGTCACATGATTTATGTTTAAAAAGCTATATTTATTGCAGTTCATATTGAAACTTTTAATAATAAATTTAAAATTAGGAATTCTAAACTTTAAACCTGCACAAATTCTAAACTACTTTACCAAATGACTACCAAGTATCTTAGGAGTCATTTGTTCCCAATAACTCTGAATTAGGACCGAAGTCTAATTGGGTCCAACTTTTTTAGTTTGGTATCTGGAGGTAGAACTCTCCAAAAAATCCATATCAAAAGTAAGTCCGTGAATTGAAAATTTAACAGTTTGTTGCAATTTCCACATGGAGACGGCCCCGTAATTTTTTTAAAAGTTAAATTGAAAGAGTTGATTGATTGAAGAAATTCATTGAACTTGCCACTGAAATGGCTATTTCATTTTTTTCTGGGACAATTTAGTGATAGGGTTGTTCTCTATCTCTCCCTCTCCTTTATTTGATTGACTTATTTTTTATTCTTATTTAACCTTTCAAACATAAAAAGAAGCTTAGATGCTTTTTCATTTCTAAGTGCAGCCTGAACTTATCTGAAAGTGGAAAGTACTCTTTCAACAGGCAGTTATAGAAACATCGGATGTAAAAATTTGAGCTGTTGCTCTTTCAGCTTCCTTACTGAGAGCATCATGCTTCCTATTAAGATGTGTTTTCCACAAGTCAAATGGAGAAATACTATTCAGACTGATAGATTCAAAAAGAAAATCATGAAGGGCATCTGATTTGGACAGGAATTTCATTTCTTAATATAAGAAAATCCACCTAAAGATACCTAATGGGAAGTCAATCCATTAAGTAGTTCAGAAAAGCCTTATTATGCACACTTGAAGTTTGGAACCCTTAATATTAAATTAAATTTTTATCATTACAAAACAGATTACACTATGGGTAGTTTTTTAAGCTTAGTTCAAAAGCTAACTGATGGATAGACCTGCCATTTTTGGATTTGCATATTTGACATTTCTAGATGTTAATTTCTTTTTAAAAATGCATAGGTTACACAGCTCATATATATTTTTAAAAATAACTTTAAAATATACATAGTTTAGAAATTTAATTCACATAAAAGGAATTATAATCTGTAAATAAAAAAAATTGATCCTGCCATTTTTGGATTTGCATATTTGACATTTCTAGATGTTAATTTCTTTTTAAAAATGCATAGGTTACACAGCTCATATATATTTTTAAAAATAACTTTAAAATATACATAGTTTAGAAATTTAATTCACATAAATAAAAGGAATTATAATCTGTAAATAAAAAAAATTGATTTCTTTAAGCTTTAAATATGAAACTCTGAAACATCAGCTCATTCTACAAAGTAGTTTTAGAGATATGCTTAAAAAATGCCTGCATTGCAATATCGATGCTGTCACTGTCGAGTATTGTTTTATTTTGTACACACTAATATTTGTAAAATGTAAATTTTGTCGTAGATATCTCTTGTTGCTGAAGAGTATATGAAAGATTTTTGTATGGAGAAATTGGTATACCTTGCAATTAATTAGTTTCGCAACATTTAAAAATTGATTTAACATTAGAAGTTCCAAGCTTTGAACCTGTATCATTGCTAAACTACTAGACTGAATGACTTATCATTTAGTATTCCAAGGTAACATGTACCAAAGTACCCAACGAGAATATCAAAATTAGTGTTAGTATCGAAAATGTTAAAGTTTGCTAGAATTTCTATATGTTGATGTCTTGTTAAACAAATTTTAACAAGTAAGCCTCAATTAAAAGACATTATTAGTAATTGATTAGTACCAGTCACAATTTTATAGGATGTTTGTGGCAGAGTTAGTACGTAGTGTTTTATCTCTTTATGTTTTTGCTGATTGTACGTATCACATTTCACTAATTCTATACAATTCTGAAGGGAACTGTTATTGCATTGAATATGATTTTTATGATATATAGACATTAGTATAATTGCTTAAATATAAATGTTGCCAACTTGAAAATAAAGAAATTAAAACATAATCATACATACTAGTAATGACATCATAATGAAATTTGGGTAATTTCTTTTTATAGGAGTCTTGACACAATAGAGAAACAAGAATAAAAAATCATGCATGAAGCACAGATTGCTCTTTCCAACACTTCCAGAATACTTTAATGAAACTTCACAGTTCATAAAAGTGAAAGAGGACATCTAAATAAGCAATTAAGAACATGCGAAGCATAATTAAAAATCAGATTTACACAATTACTTTCATAGGCAGAAAAGCACTGGATTTCTTTTGTGAAGCCTTGTATATGAACTATAGATTTGTACATACACCACATAGTATGCTAAAATTTAGCTTAGTTAGAAAATGCATAACACAGGTACCTTTAGCAATTTTTACCAATAGACAGAAATTTATATGAATTCTTTTGTACAGCCCTGTTTTCTACAACCCCCAGATTTTTCTATACACCACCTATTAAGCTAAAATTTAATTCAGACATAAAAAGAATAACACTATTAACACTCACTTTCACAAATGGCCATCCAAGGACGGCAGTGTATCAGATCTTTGCTTAGCACTGTATATGATTTTATTCACATTCCACAAGTATTTAGTGTACTAAATATAATCAGCTAGAAAATGCATAGCTCAATTAAAAACCACCTTTAAGCAATTCACATCCATATACAGTAATGCATACATATTCCTTTGTGTAACCAAGAGAATATGTATATAATTTATATACACCTGTAGTATGCAAAAATTTAGCTTAGTTTTAAAACACACATAACCATAACTGTTAACTTAAAGGCACTTGCAGCAATGATCAGTCATGGATAGTACTGTAGTCTTTTGTGTGTATTAAATGAACCATAAATGCTATACATTTCCTAATCTACAGCAAGAAGCTTGTAGTGAACCTCAGTAATGCATCTAAATTTCATTATGTCAGAAATAGCATAACATCATTAAAATAAGATGCAGTTTTCACCCGTAGATCATTATGTAACCAAAATGATTTGTGTGACTCTATAAATCAGCCATGCTGAACATTTTCCCCTTGCAACACACCCTACCTAAATCATAATGTAAAATTTAAGTAACGGGGTAAGATATAAAAAATATAAAATCATAATGTAAAAAAATGAGGATCAGTAAAATAGTAAAATAACGAATGTAGTATAACAAAACAATTACAACAAAATTAATAAAATTAGTATTAGCTATTTAATAAATGACTTAACAGATGTGTGTTTAAATGGCTCTTTTGGGAGAATTTCTTGTTGCATATCTCACAAACAAAAGGTTTCTCACCAGTGTGAATTAACAGATGGCTCTTTAACACCCTCTTTTGAGAGAAAGTCTTCTTGCATATCTCACAGAAAATTGATTTACCTTGCTGTGAGTCAGAAGCAACTTTTCCAAAACATAATTCAAAAGATAAAAAAAGCAGTAGGTATTTTTTTTAAGTAAATTTTTTATCAAAGCGAAGGCTTTAATACTTTTTTATGCACATTTCACTTTTTCATAAATATGGATTAACGATTCCCAGCAAACACAGAATTGTCAGAAACGTCACGAATTGATATAAGAAATATCATTATTGTCAGGTACATCGATTTTCATGTAACAATCCGATATATTTTTCATGGCAAAATACAGTTTTATCATATAAGTGGTGTCCGTACTGTAAAAGAATGGCGATAATCTTACGCAGCACAAAACCCGTATCAAATACTAGGTATCCATTAGCTATACCTACATAGGACGACATGTCGTCGTGCTAACATTACGTCGAATGCACAGTTTCCATTTGACACCATGGATATGATAATTTTTTAACACCCATCGATACATCGCCGATACACTATCATCGGCTGGCATTTATCTAAACCGGAGTGGCAACACATTTGACCTTCAATTCAATGGCCGCTGTGTTGTGAGTGTTTCGTAGTGGCGATAAAAATTCTTCTATAGAACATCTCAGCTAAAGTAAGTTATTTGTCTAATATATTGACTGTTTAAGTTGTAAATGTTATCTAAGTTTTCTTTTTTTTTAATGAATTAAGTATTTAATTCTTTTCATGCATTTTAAGTTATGTGCTAGTGTACGTATATAAACAAACACGTGTAGTGTTTAGCGTTTGCATTAAATATTGAAAACAAAATTTGTACCTTTTTACGATTGGCTTTCAAATTACTTAATTCATGTTTTTTTATCTGACTAATAAGTATTGTTTAATGGGGAAATAGGAAATATAAAAGTATAACTTGCTTATTTATTATTATTATTATTTTTGTTTGTGTAAGGTTGGAAGATTTTTTTTTTTTTTTTTTAGTAGTTTACTAGTCTGCAAGATGCAATATACGGCAGATGTGCCAGTAATGGACATCTTTCAAAGTGGAAAAAAAAAAAATCAATAAAATTTTAACTTGCATTATTTTTTTCTTCATAAATTGCATGTTTTATTTATAATCTATGTTACTGTTGACACTTTTAAACAAAGCAATCTGAGGCAAAAAATGTTTCACAGTTCCATTGTTTTTGAGTGAAAATCTAAATTAACATGCTAAGAGCTGGCTTGAATTAAATTAATTAAATCTTTTTAATTTTCTTGCAAAAATTGTATGGTTTTGTTTTGATAATAATATAAAACTTTGAATTTTATATATTAATGGCCAATGGCCATTTAGAAAATCGTATTTATTTTTTTAATTTTTAGGACCCATGCCCATTACTGGAATACTTAATTAGTCGATTTCTAGTAATGTACATCACATTACTAAAAGTGCAATTTCAGTAATGTTCATAGTGTTTAAAATCTTTTAATTTAACTGAACAGCTAAGTACTCTAATTTAATTTTTAAATTGTACTTACCAGAATGTTTGTAATAACCTTTTTCTATATATATATAAATAGACGCTTGTAAATAATTTCATGTAATTAATAAAATTTGGTACTGTTTGGTTAGCCGGGCGGCAGTGATATATATATGCAGAGGTAGTACTTGTCCTGAAATTCCTGATATTCCTGAAAAAAATAAAAACGTCCTGAAATGTCCTGAAATATGGTAGTCTGTCCTAATATTCCTGAAATTTTGCAAGTTTTGTGCTATGTCGGTATTTGAAATCATCAAATTGGGGGTAGGTGTACTTTTTTACTGATGCAAAACAATCACGAAAGTTGCAATTTTCTTTAGTCTATCATTAAAAATAATTTTCATCGATTTGCAAAAAAAAAAAATAAAAAAAATCGCAATATTTGGTGATAAATTACCAAAAATCATTTTTTATAGATTAGTCATTAAAAAAAGTTTGCTATTTTCATCTGTCATTCACAAAAAATCCCAATTTTTACCAGTCAGTTATAAAAAAAGAAACCTTTTGCAATTTTCGTCGATCAGTGAAGAAAAAAAAAATTGAGATTTTTGTCTTTCAGTAATGCAAAAATTGCAGTTTTTTAGCAGTTTGGTCAAAGAGTTCTGGTAAAATTACTTTTCTTTTAAATGTATACTTTTACAACAAAAAAATTGTGTATATAGTGTATTATTTATGATAATAAAATGTATTGAACAGGGAGTTAAGGGTTTTTTTTGGTTTGGTTTTCAATCAAATGTGTCCTGAAATTGTCCTGAAATATCGTAAAAAGTATGTCCTGAAATATTTTCTGGGCTAGTACTACCCCTGTATATGTGTATGTACATATATCACTGGCGCGCCCGGCTAACTGAAAAGTACCTAAAGTTTTTATCATGCAATGAAATTAAAGTTTTTTAAAAACGGTGACTTGCATATTTTATAATTTGTATTTAAAGTTTTTTTATATCATGTTTGAAATTTCATGTATCTTTAACACATTTTAACCCCCCCCCCCCCCCCCCCAAAAAAAAAAAAATAAATAAATAGGTACTTTTCCATTATACGGACACCATGCCAAAATGTAAGCTAATGCATAATGTATGTATGTGTATGTATCAGGGTTAGAAATAAGCAGTCGTTAGTCGCCAAATGCAACTAAATTATTGCATTTGACGACCACAAAATTATACCTAATCGTCAAATTTAACACCTAGCTTTTCTTTTTTCTTTCTTTCTTTTTTTTTTTTTTTTACACAAATGCTTTTATTCCTATTTTAGTATAAGTTTGCATCCACACCCCTTCCGCTGCCTGCACTTGAAACACCTGTTTTAATATACTGTATAAAGAATGTTTTAAAATTTCAGTGTTTTTCCTCAAAAAAAAAAAAAAAGTGTTTATATAGAAATCAATATCTTTAAATGCCATACAAATATACATTAATTGGTATCCAAAAGTTCATTTATTTGCTTCTTTTTTCATTTTCTGATGTACTTTCAATCATAAGATTTTTTTAAAAATTAATACCTGGTTGTATCTAAAAGTTCAAATTTTCTTTCTATGGATATAAATGCTTGATAATCTGTTTTGTATGTATATTAGCTTTATAAAAAGAATTATTTAAACATTTTTCTAGAATCCAAATATTGTAGTTTAATGCTGTTTTAAAATTTTATCGAAAGCCAATTTTTATTTTGTTTTAGTGATTAACGCAGGGATAAAATGTTTAATATGTACAGCCCCCTTGCCCTTAACACATAAAGGTAATTACAATATTATTGTTAACCTGGGTTCGAAAAGAAATGAAAAAATATCATATAACATGAAATGCAGTTTGACACCTAGGAAAAAAATTGCAGGTGTCATTTGACGCCTTACTTAGAATTCCCAATTTCTAACCCTGATATGTATGCTTGGCGACAATGGCGCCTGTATAACAAAGAAGTACCATAAAAAAAAACTTTCCCAAGTTTTATATTTGAAGCTGAATTTTTAAATGTAGAATCAATAATTATGTTGGACAATATTTACTTAGAAAAGCTATTGAAAGATAAACTTGCAGCTTCATTAGAAATATTTTTTTCTCGTTTTCGTTTTGTTCAGTTAAGAAGACCAAGCTTACTATATTTATGTTAATTTTTTTTAATAAAAACAAATTATTTTGTTGTGTAAAACAAAATTTTCTTGAAACTTGTTTACTAAATCTTAATAGTTTGTTTTTTGTGAGTGTAAAAAAGCAAATTGTGTCTGTTTTCAATTAGTTGATCTTAAATTTTGTTAAGTAAAAAAGAAAAATAGAAAAAGACATTTTCTATTAGTTACATTATCTATCTATAGCATTTTCATGCTAAATGACGTGTTTTAATGTCTAATTTATATTAACTCTGAAAATATTTATAATCATCAATAAGTTAACTATTTTGAAAATATGGGACCCAGAAGCAGAAAATTCTCCAAGTGTCTGCGACGGATATTTCAGCGGTAGAAAATAATCTGCAGGTAAACTATGTTACAATTCAGGATTGGCAGGTCTTTGACATGTGTCCGTTTTTGAGTTTTAACTGCTATGTCCAAAACCATCTTATGTCAAAAACCTCAAATACTGCATTGATATGTAAAATTTTACATTAAATAGTACTTATATTAGATGAAACAGTACAACATTATACGTAATAAATAAGTCATTTACTGTATATCATCAATAATTAATATCTAGTAAAGTATTACTGTTACATGCAATTTTTTAACTTGATTTCTCGATATTTACCAGCAACCTATTGGTGAATTGAGCTGTTTTTTTCCCGCGAGATATTGAAGAATTTCACGTTTATTTTTTGTAACCAACTGATGAATTTCGCGATTGTTTTCCTGTGATCGATTGAAGAAATTTGTGATATTTTCCTGCTACCAATTGACAATTTTTTTTATTTTTTTTTTGCCAACCGATAAGCGAATTTCACGCTTGTTTTCCTGCGTCTTACAGGTGAAACTCGCGTGTTTTTTTTTTTAACACATAATTGGACAAATTTCACAATTGTTTTCATGACCGATCGGCGAATTTGGCTATTTACATGCAATAGCTTGACAAAATTTACAATTTTTCCTTGCGACTGACTGACGCATTTCGCAATATTTTCCGCTATCTATAGATGAATTTTGCAATGTTCTTCCGCAGCAGATGGAAGAATTTTGGGGTTTTTTTCTGCAACTGACTGAAGAGATTCACTATTTTTTCCCGTAACAGACAGATGAATTTCTAGATAGTTTTCTAACGACTGATTGACTAAACTCGTGATATTTTCCTGCAACTGATTGATGCTTTTTTCGGATTTTTTTCCACGTCTTGCTGGCAAAACTCGCAGGGTTTTTTTCACATGATCGTAGACTAATTTTGCTATTTCCCCCCTGTTATCGACTGGGGAATTTCGCAATTTTTCCCACAACAGATTGGCAAATTTTTCGATTTTTTCTTCACACGATCGATTAACAAATTTCGTAATATTTTCACATGACTGTTTAACGAATTTTGCGAAATTTTGCTGTGCCCGATTGACAAATTTTTTGGTTTTTTTCCGCAACCTATTGGTGAAATATGCAGACGGAGATTTTTTTCGCAAACCCAAAATGCTATGCAGCTATTAACAAAAAAAAAACAGGCAGAGTGCATTTGCAGCTCTAAAAGAAAATATAGGGTCTGCTTTTTGCTGATTTCTTCAACCGCTTTTCACAGATTTTCTCTTTTGAACTTTCTGCCGAGATGCAAGCACGGTATATGAGCAAATGCTGTTGGTCCATTGAGCAAGGATGTCGGAGGGAAAAAAATGATATTTAGCTTGCAAAGAATGAGACAATGCACAGAAGATCATAGCGCTCTGCCAGATGCGAAGCGAAAGTGTGGCTGCGGCACCGCACTCACTGACAAAGTAAAAAAATGTGCAGAAGGAGGGAGAAAAAATCTGAGCCGAAGAAAATTCCATGGAAAAAAATTGCTGAAGAGGGGAAAAAATCTGCGACATACGTCGCCAGTCTCTATCTTTCTGCTACTGGGATATAGTATATTAAAAAAATATTGTATATTTTTGAAAATGCCATGATATTTACGAACCCTGATTTTTGTATATATAAAATAAGACAAAATGCCTTCAGTATGAAATAAAATGTTTCTAGTTGGTTATATATCGGTACTTTTGGGTTAGCCGGGCACCAGTGATATCTATACACATATATATCTACACAGATACATATATACATATGTATATATATATACATATATGTATGAATATATATACATATGTTTATACACAGTTTCCCCCAGGTTTAAAAAAGGGCAGGGTGCTGATGATGAGAAAAGGGCACTTTTCAGATTCTTATTGGCACTTTTTTTAATTTTTAAAGTTATTATTTTGGTGTTTAAAGCCACTTTTAATATTTAAAAGTCAGGGCATTCTTTTTAAGACAACATTGAGTCAGTTTTTACTCTGGAAGGAAATTTTTTAATGCAAAAAGGACACTTTTTCTACTGAGGGGCAAGAAGTGTGCTAATTATTTTTGTGAAGGGCGAGAAGGGTGCTATTTTGTAAACCAAAGGGCAGGCAGGGTTCAGCACCCTTCTGAAACCGTCTGGGGGAAACTGATATACATATATATATGTACATATATCACTGGCACCCGGCTAATCGAAAAGCACCCAAAATTTTTATCATGCAATGAAATGAAAAGTTTTTAAAAAACCGTGACTTGCATATTTTATAATCTATGTATAAAGTTTTTTATATGATGTTTGAAATTTCATGTTTTGTTAGCATTGTACCCCCCCCCCCCCAAAAAAAAAATAATAAAAATAAAATAAAAAGGTACTTTTCTGTTATACGGACACCATGCCAAAATGTATGCTAATGTATGTATGTATATGTATGCTTGGTGACAATGGTGTCTGTATAACAGAAAAGTACCCTAAAAAAAACTTTACTAAGTTTTATATTTGAAGCTGAATTTCTAAATCTAGAATCAATAATTATGTCAGACAGTATTTACTTAGAAAAGCTACTGAAAGATAAAATATCTCATTTAGATAAACTTGCAACTTCATTAGAAATAATTTTTTTCTCGTTTTCGTTTACTTAAGAAGACCAAGCTTACTATATTTATGTTAAAATTTTTTAATAAAAACAAATTATTTTGTTGTGTAAAACATAAAATTTTCTCAAAACTTGTTTACTAAATCTTAATAGTTTGTTTTTTGTGAGTGTAAAAAGCCATTTGTCTGTTTTCAATTAGTTGATCTTAAATTTTGCTAAGTAAAAAAAAAAAAAAAGACATTTAGAATATTGTTTTATATAAGTTTTCATGCTAAATGACATATATGTTTTAATGTCTAATTTATATTAACTTTAAAAATATTTATAATCATCAATAAATTAACTATTTTGAAAATATGGGATATAGTACATAAAAAAAATTCTATATTTTTGAAATCATGATATTTACAAATCCTGATTTTTGTGTGTATAAGATAAAAATGCCTTCAGTATAAAATAAAATTTTCTAGTTTATTATATCAGTACTTTTCAGTTAGCTGGGTGCCAATGAAATATATACACACACCCATATATATGTGTATATATATTTTACTGCCCCCCCCTGGCTAACCGAAAAGTACCGTTATATCTTACCATTTTTATAATGGGCTTAAGTCTAATTTTTAATAGACCCAATTACATGCGATTTTTTTTTTTATTGATATGTTTATTTTTACATGTAAGTTTTTAAAGATACTATATTGCAATGTTAAAATATTGGCTATTTGTTTCTAGCTCATGTTGAATTATTGGCAAGATTAAAATTAAAAAATATGGCTATCACTGGTCAAAGTATATCTTCATAAGCAGTCTACTAGTGTGGACAAAATGGGAGAAATAAAAGTAAGTTAATTTTTGTTTATTTATTTGATAAGTATTGTGTTATGTGCTTAAATTATAAGCACGGCGGGATTCGCGGTGAAAATTTTGAAATACCGCCCAAAAAAGATTGTGGGCGGGAGCCTCCCGCCCAAAAAATTTCACAATTTTAGGAAAAATTTGCATTATTTTATTTACCTGCAACTGAACGATAAATTTCGTGATTTTTTTTTTTCCCCGCAACCGATCGACGAACTTTGCGTTTCTTTCGCGACAGATCGACAAACTTTGCTGTTTTTTCCGTGACAGATCGGCGAACTTTGTGGTTTTTTCTAGATTGACGAACTTGGCGTTTTTTCCACAACAGATCCACGAACTTTTAGTTTTTTAAGCGACTGGTCGACGAACTTTTCCTTTTTTAAGCGACTGATTGACGAACTTTGTTTTTTGGTGACAGATCGACGAACTTTGTGTTTTTTCCGCGATCGATTGGCGAAATTTGCTTTTTTCCCACGACTGATCGGCGAACTTTGTGGTTTTTTTTTGGCGACAGATTGACGAACAGCGTTTTTTCCACGACAGATCGACGAACTTTGTTTTTTCCATGACAGATTGACAAAATTTGCGTTTTTTCCGAGATCGATCGGCGAAATTTGTGTTTTTCCCGCGGTCTATCGACAAAATTCGTGTTTTCTTTTTCACAATCGACCGACGAAATTTGCGTTTTTTCGCGATCGATCTACGAAAATCGCGTAACTTTCCAAACACTTCACAGAATACTGTGGGCTCAAATAAATGGCAATAACAAAAATGAAAATCCTAATTATGAATATATATGAATTAATAAAATGAATTTCATCAAAGTATCGCAAAAAAAAAATCCGAGAAATTAGTCAAATGATCGTGGGAAAAATTGCGAAATCTGTCAAATGAACTCTGGGAAAAATCATGAAATTAGTCAAACAATGATTTCAGTAAAAAAATCACAAAATCCATCAAGTGATTTCGGGGAAAAATCGCGAAAATAATCAAACGATCGCAGAAAAAATCATGAAATTCATTAAACGAATGAGAAAAAAAATCGCTAATTTTACGATCGTAAAAATCATGAATTTTATCGACCGAGCGTGTAAAAATCATGAATTTTCTAATGCATAAGTGCAATTTTTTCTTATTTTCTGTTCAGTTGTTCCAAAAATGCAAAATATTTATTCAAGGGAATTTATTTCTGTTTCTGCACTTGATAAATTTTAGGAATGTGTGTGTGTGGGGGGGGGGGGGGGGGACTGAAACTTTGCACAGGGCGCAAATTTTCTTTTGCATGATCCTCTTTTTTTTTTCCTCTCCAGTCGCTCCCCCTCTCCCACACACTTTCCTCCCATAAAATGGACTTTTGAAAACAGAAATTCTGTTGTTCTGATTGACTTACGTGTTGTGAGTTCTAAATAAATGTAAAAAAAAAACAAAAAACAGATGCATCAACTGCATAATTGCAATATGCATTTTCCATTTACGGCACGTTTCTATAAGTGGAACATTAAAAAAGTGAAGTTATTTTAATCAGATTATGAGATTCTTAAAAGTACAGCACGATTTCAGCTTACCTTGATAATGTGCACTAGTGAATCCAGAGTGTGGCGTTCTGGGGAGGGGGGTAATTCCCCCCCCCCCCCCTTAGTTTAGATAAAATGGAGTTTTCATGCAGAATTATCAGATTTCTTCCAAATTTTGTATATAGACTCATTGTGGTACGGAGCTTCCCTGATTAGTTTTGGGGGTTCATCGGAAAAGTTTAAAGGGGAACAAAGGCTAACCCCCCCTCCCTCCCCTTAATTTAGATAAATTGGTTTTTCATGCAGAATTATCAGATTTGCTCCAGAGTTTGTATAGAGGTTCATTGTTATAAGGTGCTACACTGATTAGTTTTGGGGGTACATTGTAAAGGTGAAAATAAGCAGTCTCCACTCGTCTATTAAACTTTAAAAACTGGCGATTAAAAATATGGAAAGAACCAACCAAATTCAGGATTTCCTGATTACCATTTTCCCCTAAATTTCACGATTTTTCCGCGTCCGTTCGACGTAATTCGTAATTTGTACGCACCGTTGGAAGAAATTTATGATTTTCTGTACATAATCGACGAAATTCATGATCTTTACGCGTCCGATTGATAAAATTCATGATTTTTATGCGCATAATCGACGAAATTCATGATTTTTACATGCCCAGTTGATAAAATTCATGACTTTTACACGTTTGATAGACGAAATTCAAGATTTTTACTCTCCCGATTGACAAAAATCAAGATTTGTATTTAGCTGTTCAATGAAATTTAAGATTTATACGTAGCCGATCGACGAAATTCAAGATATTTATGTAGCCGATCGACAAAATTCAAGATATTTACGTAGCCGATCGACGAAATTGAAGATTTTTCTGCACCTGATTGACAAGATTGAAGATTTTTCTGCACCTGATCGACGAAATTGGAGATTTTTGTGCACCCAATCGACGAAATTGAAGATTTTTATGCACCCATGCGACGAAATTCATGACTTTTATGCACTCTGTCAATAAAATTCATGATTTTCATTCTCCCGATCTACGAAATTCATGATTTTTACGTTGAATGATGAAATTTATTATTTTTACGTAGCTGATCGACAAAATTCATGATATTTTTTTGCACCTGATCGACGAAATTTAAGATTTTTCCTCATCCGAAAGACAAAATTCATTATTTTTATGCACACTATCGACAAAATTCATGATTTTTATGCGCTTGATCGACAAAATTCATGATTTTCCATGCGATATTGACGAAATTCATGAATTTTACGCTCTCGAATGACGAAATTTGCAATTTTTTCTGAAACTAATTGCCGAAATACACACAATTCCTGAATTTGTGGAGATTTTGGCCTGCTGGCCACAAGTTGTGCATGTGTAATGCATTCATGATTCATATCATGTTGTGGGTTATTATTTAGTACATAAACATACCTATTTATTATTGTCAGACCTTCATTCTATACAAATAATTTTTTTTGAAAAGTACTTATGTAGTTAGTTAAAAAGTACCTAAGCTAGTGTGACTTATGTAGTTAGCTACATAAGCATGTTGTGTAGAACTTTACTGTTAACTTATTTTAAAATTTAAAATAGATTGGAAATTAATATCTGAAGTTTATTCAAAACAATATAAATTAAAACATTTTTATTTAGTACATAAATTACTTTTTTACTGTAAAGTCATTGTATTTAAAAAAAATAAATATTCAGTGACATACGTGTATTTACTGGCTACTAAAGAAATTATTCTCATTAGCCAGTAACTGGCTACTAAAACAAATCAACCTACCGGCCAGTGGCTACTAAGCGAAATTCCTTATTTTCTCCTTTAGTTCATTGGTTACAAAGGGGGAACGAGGGGCTAATCCCTCCCCCTTAATATAGTAATAGCCTTTGAGCTCAATGCCATCAGTTTAACTGGACGCTTTTCTTTTTATTTTAATGGTACTATCAAGTTGTTTGCCGTCAAATTTTGGTGGGTTTCATCTAGTTTTCTTTTATTTATTAGGGTTGAGTGCGCCAGGTTTTGTTTTAATGAAAATGTTTGTCTGATTCAGGTTGATGATTTTTAAGTTAATAATTTTTTTTTGTCTGGTTCAGTTAGAGTTGTAGGTTTACTTGATATAATGTTTAGCAGGCTTATTTTCAGGTTGGTTTGTTGTCTGGCTTAGTTTATTGTGGTCACTTATGGGTTTTGCGGGGCTGATTGCAACTGTCTTGATCCAGTGCAGTATTCTATTTTATGTGCGTTAATTCCAGGGAAATAATCAAATAAAAGTATGGTGTCATTTAAAAAAAAAGAAAATCCAATCATTGTTAACAACAGATTATGCAATCTGATGCAGAATTTCACCTAAAAGTGTTAAAAGGAAATTATAACTACAATCATCAAAACTTACTCAAACCAGGGTTGGCAGGTTTCTGACAGTTTAAACTGTCACTTCAAAAACCTAATCAGAAACCTCGAATACTACATTGATATGTAAAATTTCACATTAAATGTCATATATATATACAACATTAGATGTAATGTTTAAAATGTTACTATTACTGTAAATCAATAATTAATATCTAGTAAAGTGTTATTGTTAAGTGTAATTTTTTAACTGGCTAAAATTGTTTTTAAGTAATTGAAACTGCTCACATGAGCTGCACATTTTTTCCCTTACTTAAAATATCTTAAATGTGCCCGTAATTTAAAACAATGATATCATCATCTTCCTGCAGCATGGCTTAAAGAGTGTAAAGAATCATAGAATCCCAGCTGCCAAGTGATACCTGCTGGAATAGTCAACTGAACATTTTATGGAGCCCTGAAACATTTTATGGAATCGGAATATTTCAGAAAATTATAGAAGAGCATAAGGAGGATGCAAGGAATATTAGAATTTCCCAACTAGTTAATGATTTTAATTTATGCAGTGCAAATATCTTATTCTTCAGTTAAAACCCATAGGTGTTTCATTGCATTAGATATTCTTAAACGAGATACTGCTACAATTGTTAATGCATGTCATGTTTGATCAAGTCTTCAGAAAAAAAGTTCACTTAAGCCCCATATGGAAAATGTGCATAATAAGAATGGATCAAATCATGAAAGTTTGAATTTTTTTTGTTTGATTTTGCATCTCAACCATAACGGTTGCAGAAATTTATTCAGCTTGCACATGGACTACAGAAAGCAAGGGTCGATGCAGGTTTTTTTTCTTGGGGCCCATTTTGTGAAAATTAAAGGTTATTTTTGTGAAAAATATTTTTTAACGAAAGTTGAAATCCAGTTAATAAAATTTGAACCAAGCATTTATAAACAAAAACCTTTTAAAATCCTTTTGCTGAAGTTTTCCTCTCTGGTGAACTTGTTTGTTTACAAATTACACATTTTAAAACATCACAAAATAATAAATAGATAATAAATAGTAATTTTTTATGGAATAGAATTTTGTGAAGGGGACCTATTTTATCAAATTGATTTCTGTGAAGGGGCCCATTTTATTAGATTTTTGTGAACGGACCCTAAATAGGCCCCAAATTTTTCCTGGATCGACCCCTGGAAAGAATAGATAAATGTTTACCTGTATGCTGGTAACATAAATCACATTTCTTAATAAGGGTGTATAATTTTAAATTAAAAATTAAATTTAATTACAACTATTGCAATTTAAACTTAAATTATTTACACTAGTTTGTATCTGAAATAGCAAAAACTTTCTTCTGGTCTTTGATAAAAATGCATTTGTAACTTTTTTTTTTTTTCAGATTCTCCTTTTTTCAGCCTATGGTGGCAAAGATGCACATAGTGCAACCAGGAAAATGATGTCCTAATATCCAGTATCTTCGCAGAAGCAGAAAATTCTCCAAGTGTCTGCGACGGATATTTCAGCGTCAGAAAATAATCTGCAGGTAAACTGTTACAATTCAGGTTACAATTCAATAAGTATGAACCCTGAGGGGGTAGTTGAACTGTTTGGAAGGGAGAAAAATAATCTATCCCACTATTTTATGATATTTGAAGAATTACATTAATACAGACATGACAAAAAGTTTGAAAAAAAATTAAATCTAGAACCGAGAACTCAGAATGATTATATGCAAAGTGTTTATTTTTAAAAAAAAGGAAGAACATCAAGCTCTATATATACACAACATCTCTACGTTTTTCAACTTTCACCAATGTTATGGACCTTTAACAATTGGGTTGCTAAATGAATTTCTGATTTTTTTTTTTCGATTTTGTGCACTGGAGATGAGTTTCAGAACCTTTACAAAATCAGATGTCTTTATTTTTAACTACTTGCATGAAAAATACATATTTAGGATGATGGCATCAATATCCATTTCTGAATAAAATTGTTTTATTATATCCTTAATGAAGTATAGGTAAAACTTGAATCCCTGGTATTTTCTTAGGTTCTATGTGCATTGAAATTTTAAACTGATGTCCAAAGTTTGAAAGGGAAACAGTCAATTCATTTTTTCTGTTAGATGAGAAATGTTTGTTGACTTTAAAGCTCTTCTGAAATCCAAAAGAACTACTTTCTGACTTCTAAATTCATTTTTCTTCGCAAATACATGAAATTGCCAGGTGTTCTTATTCAGAAACTATGTATTCAAAAGACATTTTCCTTTTTTTTGGTAAAGGCAGAAGTTTTTTCAGAAAAAACAATCAAAGTCAGCAACCTAATTCTGATGCACAAGAAAGGAAAAAACATTCTCACGTAACAAGATTCGCTGACAAGTTGATAAGTAATTTATTTATCAAAAAACACTATTTGATTCCAAATTGCTTTAATAGTCATGCCTGCCAATTGGGTACCTTTTATGTTTAAAAATGAGTAAGAAAATTTAGCGTTGTTGAGCAGGGAATTTGAGAATTACAAATTGTCAAGTCCTAATTTCTGTAAATTGCAAGGATCAACTAGTTTGTTGTTTCTAAATGTTTCCTTGGAGTTCAGGAAAAATAAAATTCCATGTGCACTACAAGTTCTGCACAGTTCTAATCTCATTTCTGCTTAGTGCTGACTAGGCGAATTTGGTGCGGCGCAGCACACGGTGGACCTTACTGTCCTTTTGGTTCTTTTCCTTTTTGGTAGCAAAAAAAAAAAATCTTGAAATACATCTGTCTGTCATCGGAATGTCAGTAGGTCGAGGAAAAAAATTGCAAAATTTCTTGATCAGTTGTTGGGGAAAAAATACAAAATTTGTTGATTGATTTCATGGAAAAAATTATGTATTTCGCCAATCTGTTGCGGGAAAAGTTTTTAACTACTTGCCTCTGTTGTGAGAAAAAAACCACACCATTCGATAATCGGTCAAGGGAAAATATCAGTAAATTCGTCAATTGGCCACGGGAAAAATATCGTGAAATTTGTTGATCTGTCGGGGGGGGGGGGGGGGGGGTTGTAAAATTCACTGTTTTGTCACTGAAAAATATCGCAAAGTTTGTCAATTGGTCTCGGGAAGAAAGTTGTGAAAATTTTCGATCAGTTGCGGGGAGAGGGATGGTAAATCATGAAAATTTTCAGTCTTAACGCAAGGAAAATCGCGAATCTTGTCACTCTCGCAAGAAGAAACCATGCAATCAGTCGAGCAAAATATCACAAAAATTGCCCATCTATCACGGAAAAAAATTGCAAATTTGTCAATTGGATGCATAAAAATATTTCTAAATTCGTGAGCAGGTTGTGAAGAAAAATCCCAAAAATTTTCATTCAGACGCAGCGAAAAAAAAGTGTTCATTTTGTCAATCTATCGGTCAGAAAAAACCATGAAATTCACCAATCGGTCGTGGGGGAAAAATCGTGAATTTCTTCAATCTATCTCAAGGAAAAAATCATAAATGTTGTTGGTTGGTTGCTGGAAAACATCGCAAAATTGTCAATCAGTCGCTTGAGGAGGAAAAAATTACAAATATTTTCAGTTGAACACTGGAAAAAAAAAATCATAAAATTTGTAAATCATGTTGGAAAAAAAAAAGCATGCAAATCACCGATCACTCACGGAAAATATCGCAAAATTTGTCAATTGCTCATGAAAAAATATTGCAAAATTTGTTGATATGTTGTGGGAAAAAATTGCAAAATTTGTCAATATGTCGTGGGATCCTATCGTGTCAATCCCCACAAAATTTTTTGATCGGCATGAGAAAATATTCATCAGTTGGTTGCGGGACTTGATCTTCGCTTTAAAAAACAAATTTCTTCGGAAAATGGTAATTCTTTTTTGGGCCGGAGCCTTCCGTCCTCAACATTCTTTTGGGTGGGATTTCAAAATTTTGGGCATGAATCCCATCATCCGACCCTGAAATTCAAGCCTTGTATAGATTTATTATTTAAAGTGGTTTTTCTGTAATTTTCTACGTTATGAAATGAGACAACTCAATGTAATTAACTCTTAACAAAACTCAATACAATTAAATATTGAGAGTGTGCTATTGGAGGGTTTAGAAACAAATCTATTGGTAAATACTGTTTGATATTAATTTATATCCGAACGGAATAGCTGCTGCAATAATAGTAAATATTTATGCACTGTATGATTGTGCATAAATGTTATATACAGTGTTGTTATAACTAAAGTTACCCTGCTTAGACCTGGTTGACAGATATCGATGAAACTTGGAATATAAGTTATATGAGGGGGCGGAGGGGAGTTGCAAAATTCACCGGTCCATCACTGAAAAATATTGCGAAATTTCTGAAAAGAAGCAGACTCAGACTCCGGCTGTTTTTTTGTTTGTTTGTTAGACTGTTTGAAGTGAAATTAAACCAATTCTCAATATGCTGCCTGGTGTACATTGTAGATGAAAACTGTAGTTATTTCTGAACTAATAAAATTTTAATCTTTATTTTATTTTATTTTTCCTTTCCATCAAAAATTTTTCTGCTCTGGGGAACCTTATTAATCTACTTTCCCCTTTTCAAGTCCACAAATCCGAAATAGTAAAATTTCTGTTTTCTTTTCTTCTTTAGATTTCGATAGTTGGAATTTTTCGGGTTTGTGGGATATGAAATTGAAAAATTAGTAAATCATTTGAGAATTTCTAGCTGAGCAAGTTTATTGGCAGGCATGCCCAAAAAGCTGTTGGCAATATTGGAAACTTCATCATTTGATTGCGAAAAATAATTGTGAATTTCATCCATAGATTGAAAATAAATCGTGATTTTCGTCAATGTATCTCAGAAGAAAAAAATATGAATTTCGTCTATCGGTCATTGAAAAAGTTGCCAATTTTGTTAATCGATGGCTGATAAAAAAACGTGATCTTAGTCTATGAAGTGGTTATAAAAAGAAAGAAAAATTCTCCAGTCAATTGCATTAAAAAATTGTTGATTTTGTCAGTCATTGTAATATATCTGGAAATTTGTCGATCAGTTGATAAAAATCGTAAATTTCGGCATTCACTTTTCGAAATATCGTTTTTTGTCATTCATCTGTCTAAGAAAAAAAAAATCTAATTTCTTCAGTCTCATCAATCAGTCCCTGAAATGAATCTCAAAATTTGTCGACCATTGGTTGATAAAAAAAAATCTCGAAATTTCAACAGTCACTCGCTGTGAAAAAAAAACATTTTGATTTTGCCAGTAAGCCATAACATATAATTGCGAATTTCTTCTGTGTCTTCAATTTCGTCAGTCAAGCAAAAAATCACAAATTCCTTCAGTTAGTCGTGTTGAAATATCATGCATTTCTTCAATCAGTCTCTGCAAATATTACTGATTTTGTCAATCTGTCATTGAAATATATCATCAAATGTGTCGATTGTTCATTGATTAAAATCTTATTTTTCAGTCACTTATGGCTTAAAAATATCGCTGATTTCGTTAGTTGGTCATTGAAATGAATCAGGAAAATGTGTCGATTGTTCGTTATTAAAAAATGCATATTTCGGCAATAGTGGAAAAAAATCTTTTGTCAGTCGATCATCGAAATATATTACGAAATTTGTCAATCATTTTTGTCAATAAAAATAGTAATTTATGGCAATCAGTCACGGTAAAACAAAAATCTCAGATTTCTTTCTGTAGCTTTCCGATATTTTTTAAATTTAAACCCTATCTTACCAAAACTAATTTGTCTTGTTAATTTATATGCAAATAATGTACTAATATTGTATTCTTAAATATTTTCTAGCTTCAGTGAGACACGACCAACTGTTTGAAGATGCTGCTGTTAGTGACATTCAAAGCTGGATAGCAAAGTGGCTGCGATATGCAACAGATAGAGAGTTGGGCTGTCGAAAAAAACAACCTAATGTATCAGAAAATTTTGATTTTAATAAATAAATAAATTACCATGTATTAGTATTGTCATTTCTTTTTTTTTCCAAATCTTAATATCAAAATTTTTATTACATACAATTTCAAAGGTTTTGAAATATCAATATTTGTATGGAGTTAAATAAAATTTGTTCCAAAGTTGATTTTTCTTTTTTTTTTTTTTTTTTATCATTGCAGAGGATGAAGTCAAAAAAGGATCTTTCAAAGTTTATTATACTTTAGCCAAAAATCTAAAATACTTTATAAAAATTATCTCATGTTTCTTTTAAGTATATCAACAGTTTTAAATTATCTGCACAAACTAAAAAAGTCAGTTTTTATAAATAGCCTTGACTTGACAATAGCTTTTGTAAGGTAGTTTATCAGTGAAGCTAATCTAAAAAATAAAAATCAAAGTACAACCAATATTATTGCAGTTTGACGACAAATTTAAACTTTTAAAGTATTGTTAAGTATGTAAACAATGCCATTTTTGAAAAACAAATTTTATTTTTGGCATAAATACTATTTTCAAATCTTCAATTATTACTAATTTGATACTGTGCATTTTGTTTTGGAGCAGCTTTTCAGTGTTCTTAAGGTCGAAATATGAAGCAGCAGAGATGTTACTATAGTACATTTTATGATGAATGTGATCAAGTTATTCATGTGAAATATAAATAACATACACAGACAGGTGTGGGAGAATTAACAGAAAATTTTATCAGACAATGATTTACTTCACTAGCCAACAAGATGCAAGATACAGTTGAACATTGTTATGACAAGATGTAAGTAACTGAAAAAGAAATAGTTTCATAATCTTTTGAATAAAAATATTGAAAAAAAAAACTTAGTTTACTGAAGATAATTGAGGTGGTCAGGGCAAGAAAGAGATAAGCCACATTTGTAAACTTCTGAGATATCAGTTTGAAAGTTATATCAAAAACTCAAATCAAGATATATAACCTAAAGTTTTTTCGCCAATGTCTTAGTAACATTTGAGATACTGAGCCACAATATGGCATTACTTTAATTATATTAATATTACGTTTTTTGTAAATTAGCTATCTTTATTGGGGTAAAAAACGAAACTTGTCGCATAGGCTGCCACCAAGTGACATTAGAAACAAATTATATGTTTTATATTATAATTTACAATATTGAGCAACAGATTACAGTACTATATTTATTTCACTAAAAATGTGGCTTGGGACTTTCTTGCCCCGACCCCCTCAATTGTTGGGTAAAGCCAGATCAACTATTTAAAGTGTAGTACATTGGGAAAATTGTAAAGTTTTCTGAATAAACATGTTAGGAAGTCTGCCATTATAATTTTAGAAAAATTTAGTGTCTAGTGGCTAATTAAGCAAACATCACATTTTGCATAGTTTGTTCAAAATATCAACTTTTATCAAAGATAAATAAAATGTTTAACTGTTTTATTGCATTTTAAAAGTACAACTAAACTTAATGTAGAAATTTTTCTTTTAAAAAAAATGGTGGTATGTTCATTTAATACTAGTGATGTGAGAAATATAAGTCAATTTTTTTACAGTAAACTTGTAAATAGAAAAGACCGGCTAGAAAGGTAAAAGGGAGATGTATCATTTATTGTGTTGTCCTCTAAATGTTTCTTAATAAAAACCCACGACCCGTACTGCATCAAATATTTCACTAAAGTCAATTTTTTTTGTTTTGTTCTCTTTTTCTGCACCATTTATAATAATAAAAATACCTAAGAAGTCTTATTTAGTTTTAAAATGATTTAAATTAACAATTGCAGAATTCTGGCTAAGCATGAACTTATAAATTTTCTTGTAATAGAATTTTAGAATGATCTACATAATTTTTTTTTTTTTTTTACGTTAAACCATTAATATGTAACAAAATGCTCCATATTCTGATTATGTGTGTGTTTTTTCAGGTAACAAAGATTATATATATATATTTTAATTCTTTATTAGATTTTATACAGAAAAAATTTCAAAAGTTTTTTTTTTTTTTTTTTTTTTTTTAGATGACAGCAAAATATATAATAATAATATTTAAAAAAAATCAAAGCATTAAATATTTTTTCTGAATAGCTTGAAATTTGATTTGCCTTAAAACCTTTTTAAAAAAAAATTCTGTTATGTATGTCAACTAGGAGTGATAAATGACAACGGAATAAAATAATTTTTTTTTTTTTTTTTTTTGGGGGGGGGGGGGGGGTCTGAAAACTTTAAATGCATTTTTAGAAGAACTTTGATTTCACTGATTTTAGTATGCGGTAAATTAGGTTACTTGGAAATTTTACAGATATTCTTAAGAAATGTTTTTTTTACATTGATTTGCACATAATGTAGTTATGCCATGAAAGTGGAAGTATCTGTCGTAAATTTTTAATTTTGAATCATTTATATTGAAAGATAGATTTTTTTAATTTAAAATTGGTCTTTTTGCTAAAAATTTCAAATTTCTAGTTCATTGCACAGAACAAGAACAAAAGAATGTGGCAATGAAAAAATTTTTAAATGAATAAAGACATTTATATAAAAGATTTAAAGAAATCGAAAAAACAAAACTTGGTATCTGTATTTAGTATAAGAATTGAAGTTAAGTACAACACCATAAAATGATAAATTGAGCATGTGAGTGGAAAAAGCATAACATTAGAGCTGATGTAAATGTTGAGGAAACGCCAAAAAAAAAAAAAAAAAAAGAAAACGTGCATTTCAAAGTAAAAAACTGATTAATTTTATTTATCAATGAAACTATTTCATTTCATTTTTTGTTTTTAGAATGTTATTCTTTTTCCACACACCTGTTCAGTTAACTGCAAAATGTGAAAAGGAAAAAAAAAATCTTCAGTTAGCTTTTGACAATAAAAGTTTAATTATTTTTATTTATAGAACTAGGATAAATTAACTTGCGTATTTTCCATTTGTTCCTTTCTTTATATAACAGTAGAGGAGAATAAGCTACTATAAATAAACTTGATTTTATAAGCTAAGAAATTTTTTTTTTAGTTTTCAATACTATGAAATTCAATATATTCTTTACTGTTCAATATTAATTAAATCACAAATATTCGCCGACATGCGTATAAATGTCGATAAATTGTCACAAAATCGATATTGATCATAAATATACGTCGAATATAAGGCACAAGAACGATATTCATCGCATATACGTCGAAAATAAAAGGCGAAATGATAACAATTAGATATAAGCAATACCAAATTAGTGTCATTTTGTTTACGTTCTTGTGTCGGTCAAATCTGAATTCAAGCATATTTGTATCGAATACGTATCGGATATATCGCCGGTGGCCGTCGTTGTGTCAGATTTTTGGCGGCAAATCGATAACCAGTCCACGTATCGCTAAAGATACCAGAAAAGTTGACAAAATCGAAACAGTTCTGTTAAGATTTGCTGTTATCGGTATAGCACCTCTAGTATTTGATGATAGGTATCTTTCTTGTATCAATCTGTCAGCTCTGTGTTTGCTGGGTTGCGTCTCAGGCCACAGGTTGAAAATGGTTGCTGTAAAAAAATAATAAATACTTTCCACTCCTTATTGTACAGAATGCATGTTTTAGGGCACATAAGAAATTCATACTAATTTCTTTTAATAAATTCTTGAAAAAATGTAAATAAACCACAAGCAACTTTGCCCCAAACACTAAAATGTAATGGAATTATTTTGAGTGTCCCTCTGAAGGAACTATAAATGTACTATCACATATACTATCACACTTCACAGTCAATAGCAAATGTGCCACAATAAAATTTAGCAACATATATTAATTACATAGTAATCTGAGTAATTCACAAAAACTAGAACACAGACAGATGGGAGACAGTTAAATCGAAGTCATAAACACTTTTCAAGTATGTTATAAAGTTTTAAGGGGGATTTAATTGGATGGGGAAAGCAAAAATTTCAACCACTTTTTACCAACATTTATTGACATTTTAAAACTTCAACAGATTTTTAGTCCTTTACGAAATAAGAATCTATGTATCAAACACATGTGCATTTATTTCAATATTTACTTATATTTTATCTTCAATATTAGGGGAGATTTTGCAGGCAGCACCCCATTGAAAAAAGTATTTTTCATCTTAAATGTTTATAAGAAAGTCAGTTTTACAGTCAAAGAACTTCACTGTGTGAAATCATGTTTAACATAAGTTTTTTAATTTAAATAGCCTCAATCACCAGAAAATCTTATAAGCTTATAAATGTGTATCATGTAAAATATTATAAGTAAATTAATGATTGCCAGATTTTTGTGATAATATAAAGCGAGATTTAAAAAAAAAATTGTGTTTGCCATGACTGAAGTTGAGCCTCCTGATCTGCTGATTTACAAGTTAGTTAATAGCAAATAATAAAGAAGGATGAAAGTTGGTTAATAGCATATAACAAAAAAGTATGAAAGTTAGTTAATAGCAAATAACAGATTATGGGAGTGAAAATGAACATTTGGATTATTCTTTTACAAAATATTTTCTTGCATACCTCACACAAAAGTTTTCTCACCAGTATGACTTAACAGATGCATGTTAAATGGCTCTTTTGGGAGAATTTCTTGCTGCATATCTCATACATAAAGGGTTTCGCATCGGTATGAATTAACAGATGCCTGCTTAGTTTATTCTTTTAAGAGAATTTATTGTTGCATATCTCACATACAAAAGGTTTCGCATCAGTATGAACTAACTGATGCCTGGTTAAATAGCACTTAAAAGAGAATTTCTTGTTGCATATCTCACAGACGAACAGTTTCTCATCAGTATGGATTAACAGATGCATGCGTAAATGGCTCTTTCGAGTGAAATTCATGCTGCATAACTCACACACAAAAGATTTCTCACCTGTATGAATTAACAGATGACGGCTTAAATAGCTCTTTTGAGAGAATTTCATGCTGCATATCTCACACACAAAGTTTCTCACCAGTGTGAATTAATAAATGCTTGCTTAAATCCCTCTTACGGAAGAATTTCTTGTTGCATACCTCACATGCAAAAAGTTTCTTACCAGTATGAATTAAAACATGACTGTTTAATTCAACCTTTTGAGAGAATTTCTTGCTGCATACCTCACACATAAAGGGTTTCTCATCGGTATGAATTAACAGATGCCTGCTTAGTTTACTCTTTTGAGAGAATTTATTGTTGCATATCTCACATACAAAAGGTTTCTCATCAGTATGAACTAACTGATGCCTGGTTAAATAGCGCTTAGAAGAGAATTTCTTGTTGCATATCTCGCATATGAACAGTTTCTCATCAGTATGGATTAACAGATGCATGCGTAAATGGCTCTTTCAAGTGAAATTCATGCTGCATAACTCACACACAAAAGGTTTTTCACCTGTATGAATTAACAGATGACGGCTTAAATGGCTCTTTTGAGAGAATTTCATGCTGCATATCTCACACACAAAAGGTTTCTCACCAGTATGACTTAACAGATGTGTGTTTAAATGGCTCTTTTGGGAGAATTTCTTGTTGCATATCTCACAAACAAAAGGTTTCTCACCAGTGTGAATTAACAGATGGCTCTTTAACACCCTCTTTTGAGAGAAAGTCTTCTTGCATATCTCACAAAAAATTGATTTACCTTGCTGTGAGTCAGAAGCAACTTTTCCAAAACGCTCTTGTAAAGTAATATTTTTCTGCATATTTAACACTTTAAAGACTGTTTTGAGTGGTTTGATGTGTATCTACATTTGCGGCTTTATGCATCTGCAATAGAGAGAATTAAGTTAATCAATTACATTTTGATTCATTAAAAAGCAATTTAAGAGAAAATAAATTTATGAAAAATTATAATCAATGTAGAAAACTGAATAAAATGAAAATGTTGAACTTAGTATTAAAAACTACACCAGACTCTTAATTATCGCTGAACTAAAGATGTGCCAGATGTAATTCCTAACTGTATAAAGATAAAATTATAATAAATAAAATAAATAGCTACAATCATAAAATATATAACTTATTATGCTGATAATATTAAAAAGAAAAAAAATAAAGAAAATTCAAGAAAGAAAATCTGTATCTTTTCAATAACAATGATATATTTAAAAAAAAAAAGAAAACCAACGTTAAAAATGCACAAATAATACACAGAAAAGCAGCAAACAGTAGTTTTTAATCCACAAGCCATTTTCTTCTTCAGTGTGACAATGAGCAAAACGCAGCATGGTAGAAAAAGCAAGACTAGGCAAAATGACAGAGAGGCTGTGGCTTATATACCTGATGTGGATAGAGTACGTCAAAAAGCAGCCAATGAGAAGAAAACAGTATGAAACAACTAAGTGGACAAGTAGAAACATCTACTGGAGAATGAAAGAAAACCTGAAAGGGAATTTAAATTAATGCTTTCCTAATACTTGTAAAATGAGGAGTACAAGAAAGGCATTGACTAAGGAGTGAGAATTTTTAATGATGTGGTACTTCCCAATGTATGTATACACTTCCCAAAAATCAAGATCAAGGATAGTAGAACATTTTTGAATAATGGTGGCTGAGAAGAAGTTGTATCTATGTTGATAAGACGAACAATGTTGAGCAATAGAAGAACTTTAAGCTCCTTATTTTTAACATAAACTTCATGCTTTTTTAAACAAAATTTAAGAGCACGTTTAGTCTGACCAATATAAGAGAGACCACACCGGCAAAACGTTTGGTAAATACCCCATTTATCTATATGACCAATGGGGTGTTTGAGGTTTGAAAAAGAGATTTTATTAACAGGAGTAAAAATAACATTGAATTCGAACAGTCTTAAAAGTTTAGCAATTTACTGACTAATTTTAGGAAAAAATAGCAAACCAACTCAAGTATTAGAGTTGGAATTAAATTTATTTTCAGAATGGACGTGTTTCGTCAATTTCTTATAAATAGAATCTATAATATTAGAGGAATAACCAAGAACAATAGCAATAGCTGTGAGATAACTAAGTTCAGCACTAAGTAACTGATGAATTGACAAATATTAGAAGCCCGAAAAACAATTATTGAAAGCAGCAAATTTCTGGTTAGGAGGATGAGAAGAATACATGTGAAGGAGAAGACTCACAGCAAAAGGTTTATTAAAGACGGTAGTCTGAAATCCATCTTCACAGCGGACAAGGACATCGAGGGAAGAAAGACAATTGTTGATCTCAATTTCAAAAGTAAATTGAATGCAAGAATCAACAATTTCATAACCGAGAGAATATGACTAATATCCAAATACAGTTCAACCAGGACATACCTAACATCAACAAAACAGGCATAAAATCGAAACTTTAATATTTCAAACAATTTCACCTCAAAATTGTGCATGTAAATATCACATAAAATTGGACTAAGAGGATTGCCCATAGCCAAACCGTCAGTCATACAAAAGAAATTTCCATTAAAAACAAAAGTATTTTGCAGCAGGCAAGCATGACTGAGAAGGATAAGCTCCTCAATTTCAAAATAAGACAAATAAAATTCACGAAGCCTTTTCCTGAGGCAATCTAAAGCCCCCTGAACCAGAACATTAGTAAATAATGAAGTAACATAAAAAAAACATCATGTGGCCCTGCGACTTAAAACTATGAAATTTCTTAACAAATTCAAGAGAATTCTTAACAGTGAAATAATTACTGCTCAAAAGTAGAAGAAGCCGGAAACTAAATATTTGGTAAGCTTATAAGAAGTTGTACGAATACTAGAGACAATAGGTCTAAAAGGAATGTCAGGTATGTGGACCTTAGGTTATAACATAAAACCTGGTTCAATGCACAATATAAGGAATAAGAGACCTCTTAAAATTAGCAGAAAAATAGAAAAACACTTGATGGTGGACTTAATAGAGTTAATTTCACTAGTGGAAGGGTCTTGGTGGATATCCACATAGGGACCATCATTAATTAATTTTTGAGATTTTTCTAAATATTTAGATTTATCAAAACGAACCATCTGACCACCTTCGTTAGCCTCAGTAATAATTAAGTTTGGATCAGAATACAAACTTTTCAGACAATGTTTAACATAATTCTTAAGATTGGGCTTATAAACATTAGAATTGAAATCAATAGTATTGGCTATGAGATGCCTAACAGATTCTTTTTGAGAAGAAGATGCTTAAAGGCTTTTTTAATAGGAGCAATTAGATTGGGTAACAAAGGAATACCAGAGACAAAGTCTTTTTATTTAATTTAAGAGCATAATTTTAGAAAAATGACAAATTTGATATCCCTAAATTAATGATGAAAATGAGTTTTAAATAATCTTTTAAAAAAATCTCGATTATAAGCTCCTTTCCTAAATTTAATTATTTTTGCTTTTGAAAAAAGGCATCTTACAATCGGATTTTATGGTATTAATTCTAAATTTCTACAACTTAATATTAAAAAAAACATTAATTACAGATGTAATTACTACATTAATTACAGATACAACTCAGAGAGTTCTTACAATAATTGTATAGGAAAAAATTTAGTAAATTAAATATGTAATTAGTCCTTTTTTTAATTGTTTGCTGAAACTCTTTCTTGCATATGGGGTGGCACAATATATAATCTTTAATTGAAAAAAATAATAATAATAAATGTTCAGAAATGTCCAGATTACAGAAGTTTCGGTATTATAAAAATCTAGACTAAAGATTTTATACGGTAATTTTTAAGAAAAAGTATGACTATTTTCACAGTATTTTTCTGTTTGTAAACTGTATCTTTTGCTAAAAAATAATATTATATTTGTAAAAATATATATTTTTAAATAAATAAATAATTAAAATTCTGAAGGTTGTTTTCAAATTGCAGGTGATTTTTTTCCCTTCTCAATGCTCTCAAAGATGAAAAACAGGTGGGAAAGGGGGTATTTTTTTTTGTAGATGCAGTTTCTTATTGAAAATTTTCCATAAATAGATTTTGAATTACTTTATTTTGCCATGCAGGTAATATTCCACTTTTTTTGTTAATTTAATTAGAAAAGAAAGTTTTGGAGACCTTCATACAAAATGTGTCAGGAGGTCATGAATAAAATCGATTTTATTTATGTCATGAAATCATGTTTACATTAAAAGAAATATTTTTATTAGTTCTTTTCATATAATTTAGAATAAAGCATTTTATTTATTTACTTTCTGGTGCAGGTAAAATGCATGTTGCATTGGAGGGATCAGGTGAAGCCCTGGCCAAACATTTCTGAAGGCAGCGAAGCCCTTCAAACGACTGTCTAGACAGGCAAAGCCTGGCTACTATTCAAATTAAGCTTAGATTTTTAAAAAAATGATTTAAACTAACTTAAAATTTTTTAATCGCCATTTCTTTTTTATACTACTATTAAGGTTGTCTTTCCATTATACTTTAAAAACAAACAAAAATATGTTAAAAAAAACTTGGATTATTTAAATTAACTCCACATTTTTGAGTTGCTTTTTCTTTTTAATGCTTCATACTATGTTGTCTCTCCATTATTTTTTTTTAAAACACAAATATGTAGAAATAAAATAAAATTATAATAAAAATTTCAAAATCTAAAAAAAAATAATTATTCTGTTATAACTTTAAAAAATATACATCTTTCAGTTATAGTTTGTAGATAATTGAATGTATCTTTATTTAAAAAAGAAACATGTAAATCTGTTAACTTTTCAAAAGTTATGACAAAACTACTAAAAAACAGTGTTTGAAAATAATTGAGTAAAGTTTTGTTTTTGCAGGTATCAACCATAATTTTAAGAATTTTCTTTTCAGATGTATGGCATTGTTAAAGATTCAAATATTATAAAAATAATAGTAAAAATACTTTAACACTAGAACAGCCGGATTTTGGACTTACCTAAAACTGCCGTTTGGGGTCAATTTGACCCCTATATTAAATTCATAAGAAATTCAAGCCATATCAAAGTAAATATATTTTTTTATTGATAAATGATGTTTAAATTGCAATATATAAAAGTTATTAAAGATTTTATAATTTTCTCTTTTTTATTTATTTAGTTTTTAGAGTTCTTTTATCCCCAATTGTACATTTTTTTTTTAAATTTCACTGTATAAATGACAATATATAATTCAATATATTTTATTACACAACAGCACACAAATACAATAATAAATTGGTTAAATTTACATAAATCTGTAATATATATATATATATATATATATATATATCATAATACAATAATATTACAAATAAAAGTGATAAGAATAGAAACAAAAGTTACAAATGCAAATAATACAAATTAGCACACAACATGTTTCAAAGTGAGAAAATAAAAAAACATAAATCCTGAATAAACAAGTAAATATATTTCAAAGTTGCTTAGACATTAGCGCAAGTAGAACAATCTGCACGCTTGACGGTCACAGCAATCCACTTACCGCAAATTGGTTTTTGACATTCCTCACAGCTTGCAGAAGTTTTATTTTGCCCCTTGCATTGTTGAAAAGCACATTTCTTCCACTTTAGAGTCTGTACTCGATTATTTGGGGGGCATTTGTTATGCAAAGCACCAATTCGTAATTCTTCCATGAGGGCAAGAATAAATTCTCGACGTGAAATCGAGGTGTTTGAGCATTCCTTGAAAATTATCAAGCATTCATTGCAGCAATGTCAAGGACATTATAAAAGACATGAATAGGCCATCTGCGAGATCCACATCTTATAGTATAATTTCATAGCATCAGGTCTGTTACGTCTACACAACATTTAGTTTTATTGTAGTATGTGACACTGTTCGGCTTCTTCTTTGCACTGTTGTCTGCAAACACATTCGTGTCCATAGTGCTAAGAATCACAACATTCTTTTTGTTCTTGCACCTATATATCATGAGAATTTTATTTCCATTTTTCAGTGCAGAAAATGAATATCATGGAGAAAATGTGTCGCGGGCAATAGGAAGTAATTCTCTCTTGTTTAGATGCATCATCTTGTTTAGACGCATGTGGTTTTTTTCTTTGCAGAAAATTTATTTGCAAGTTTTACAGACGTAAAAAATTGTCAGTAGTGACATTGAGTCCGGAGTTTAGATATGGTTGTAGTAATTTCAGCACTACACTTTCTCCAAGTTGTAAATCAGTTGGCGGCTCTTCATCCTTGCCTAAATCAGGATAGCCATTTAAAACATATTTGGAATTACATCAGTTGCTAACCAGAACTTGATGCCGAATTTGTCCGGCTTATTTGCCATGTATTTGATGAATCTGCACATTGATTTACACGGCAACAACTGTTCATCAATGGTTATTTCTTCTCCAGGATTACAGCACAAATAACAATTTGCAATCAGCTTGTACCAGGTTTCAGAAGCGAGGGCTAATTTGTCCGTGACCAGACGCTCTGCTCTTCTACTTCACATTTCGAATCCGAGATACCGCATGATTTCACGGAAACGATTGCGAGGCATTGTCTCTTTGAACTAAGGTGTTCCCCAACTCTTGTTCTATAAATCATCTGCACAAAGTTTTGAATGGCCTAGTGTCCCACGGGTATATAACAGGGCAGAAAAAGCATCCAGTTCCCCCAGAGTAACATTCCAGTTGCTGTCATTTCAAAGCTGACGTCGTGCTTCAGAAACTGGGCATGTTTGAATGTGTTTCACCATTGCTTCAGTCACCATCAAACGGCAGGCTGAAGCTGGATTTGTCCCAATGTTACGACGAGCAATGTTGGTCCACTTGCAATTTTCACAATATTTTGAGCTGGTATGCGACCTGTAGTGGAAGTAGGGCTGCTAAGGTTCATCGGAGTCCAAATAATACCGCTGGATGACGTGTACTTTTCATTACTGCTGCCAATAGAAAGATTAGGTATTTTATTGCCTCTTCCTTTCGTACGACTACGTTCACGTGCGCTTCATGATTTGTGAGTTACAGGGGAAATCACATTGGTAGAATGTTCTGCGGTATCACTGTCACTGCTTTCAGAAGAGGACTCATTCTCTAAATTCACATTACCTACACGAAAATCTTCATCGTTGCTGTCATCACCACTCACATCTGAATCTAACTGCTCCAGTAGAACGATTTTCTCTCTAAAAGTTCTATAGTATGCCAGCACTGCTAGAATGCATGCGCATTTCAGAGAAGAGTCGATGTGCTTAGAACAACCCTGCTAACTGAAGATGCACGTGCAACAGAGAGAATACTACCCCCCCCCCCCCGTATCGCTATTCGTCAATGAAAAAAAGCAAAACAGGAGGTTTACTTTTCTCTTTTTAGTCATCGCGATACGAGATGCGTATTCCCCCATGCGCTGTAAGCAAAAATGAGATATCGGGATATCAAAAACAGGCTTTCACTTCAAAATCGGTCATTTTTCTTATGGTGGTCAAAAGGACCCCTGTTGGCTGTTTTAGGTATTTCTATGATTATTTTTTTAAATAATTAATATAGAAAGATTAAAAATTGTCACAGTATGCCTTATAGAATTTTAGAAAAAGTAAAAAAATATGAGCTGCGGTGTTCACTTGCATGTTGAAATAAAGCATGGGAAATTGAGAAAAAAAGGCAAAATGACCCAAACGGTGCTACTAGTGTTAATTTAATTCTAACTTAGTTAAAGATGGCCAAATCAGGTTTCAAACCTTTGGATTCACTTTCCAACAATCTACTAACTTACTCATCCTGGCCAGCACCAATCACTCAAATAACTGTTTGGCAATAATATCCACTCTGCCAAAAGGTTATCTGAATGAATTATGTTAACAAGAGTTGTCCAGGATTGCCCTGTTTGTCTGTGAAACCAAAAATCCAGATTTTGATTGTTGGCATGGAGATCTTTTACTCAGTTAGAATTAAATTAAACTCGCTCTTAAGATTCCTAAATTAAGATAAAATTTATTTCCCAAAGCATGCTTGCTAAACTATTTTAATCAAATTTTATATGAAATTCAAATATGGTAGATTTCCATTAATAAATATACAATAATACAATATTTAAGATACAGGATAGTTCACATATAGCAAAAACACAGTTAAAAGGTGTTTTACCTTGCGATTTTTTTTTTTCGGAGAATTAGGTTTTTTTCAGCAGTCTTCATAAACTTTTATCAAAATATTTTCACAATTTCTATAAAAATGTTTATCAATTTTTTGTTTTTTCAAACAAAATGCAAAATTTAAAAAATATATAAATGCATTATATGGAGAGATTTATAAGACAGAAAATGGGGTAGAAAAAGAGGAAAAATACAAAAATATACAGGAAACAAACAAAAAAAACAATGATTGTAATAACAGAAAATTGTTAAAATACATAACATTGTAATACTGAGCAGGTTAAAATTAGAGCTGTAAGTCCCATTTTCTTAAATAATGTTAAAAAATTAAGTATTTACTTGAAGCATAACAATGGACTCTTATGTGATGGTATATCTAAATATATGCTATGTAGATGATTTTTTTTTTTTTTACACCTTTGGCTTATATTGTAATCTCTGAAAATAGTACATGCATTTAACTCCAATTTTCAAAATTCATTATAAAAACTATGACTTTAATAGCCTCAGTTATATAAATAATATAAATCAATTAATAGCAATATAATACCTATTGGTAAATGTATTAAAAAGATAATAGTATTTTCCAGTAGAAAAAATTCTCAATATTTGCTAGTAAAAAGCATAATTACTCAGTATGATGAATTATTCTCATTATTTCACCTTTGGAAGATCCACTGGAATATATGAAGATAGTAGGCACAGCATTATCTCTCATATGAGACAGATGTCCAGTCAATCAAATCATCTGTGAAACAAGCAGACAACACAGGACTATGTTCTTATAAGACTTCAATCTCTATGACAAACTGCTAATATCCACAAGTGTCTTGGTATAGAATCTTTTGAAAAACTATGAATATATTAAGAAATGTAAATAAAAATATAGTTACTAAATAGAAAAAAAAAAAAAAAAAAACAGTATTTTTTAAAAGTATAATCTTTTATAATAAATTTGATTCTTTCTTTCCCCATAAAATCATGTAATGAGTGATCAACTTCAAAATCACATTAAACTTTCCAGGCACCAATATAATTTGTACTCAATATAATTGTTTGTTTGTATTTATGGAAATAATTACATACCAATAAAAAAAAATTTCAGATTGTCAGTGCAACCATAAGCCATTTTAACACATTAATAAAACTTAGCACCTTCCTATGTTAATAAAGTAAAAAATGCCGGCCTCAACTACAAGAAAAGCATTTTTCCTGCCATGACAACCAAGTTCATGTGGACAAAATAAGCAAAGACAAAGAATGAAAATTAACACAACTAATTTAGTAAAAAGTTATTCAGTTTTACATTTTATTGCACTGACATGCTTAAAACTGTCTCCAAATCAAAACTTGCCACTTTCAGAATTAACTTCAAAATCATTTTCATCCTTGAATCCATAAAATTTTCTAAAAATTTAAAAATCCTAAAAACATTTTTTTTTTCCTTTTGGAAGTTAAAGATACAGTAAAACTGAGGCAAATTGAAATATATATATATATAATACAGAAACTTGTCTAAACTGGACTAATTTAATGGTCTGAAATGAGAAAATAGGAAATTGTGTTGTTAACTTTTTGCACAAACAAGAATTTGTCTAATGCAAAAATAGAAAGGAATTATTAAAGAATTCATCAAAACTATCTGTAAAATAAAGAAATGTAATATAATATTAATGTAGAAATAATAAATTCACTATTCAAATGCCCCATTTTTCTGTCTGATAACTCAATTTAAAAAAGAATAGAATCACATAGTATAACAAAACAACAGATGCTAGTAGTGAGAAAAGAGATAAAATCAGCTAATTTTAAAACAAGTATGACCAGATAATCAAATCCTAAATGCATTTCTTTTGCAGTCAAACCTTACAACATTTATCTCTCTTCTAAAATCGATGTGATCTGAGTTTGTATCCAAGTTATTAACATACAATCTATTTTTTCAGCTAATTTTTACATTGTTTATTACATGTGTAAAAACTTCTATGCAGACACAAACAACAAAATTGAACGCTTGTCTTCTGTGAAGATCGTTGTGCAAAAAGTCATGCACAAACACAAAAAATGGAAATAAATTTCTTTATCAGATCTTTGGATAAAGGCTTAATAACTTAACCTTTTTAATTTTCTGCTTTGCCTTGTAAGTGTATTGACATAAACATTGATTGCTAAAATAATAAAGTGGTAATAGAAATTGGTAACAATAATAAGGCGAATATAGGTAAACATACAAGATTTTACAATGTGCAACATTCCAATAATGTCTAAATTTTTTGTTAAAATAATAAAATTACCGTAACTTTCTACTAGTACAGTAAAATTATTAAAGCATATTATTCGTCGGTACCATTCCGAACTATCGAATGTGAAAAAATGCATTTTTCATATTTTATGCCAATCTTTTATATTGTGTATGACGCATACGTTGCCAAATCGTCACTTTTCTAGCTTAATTAGAACTTACTTGAAACTTAGAAAATGCAAATTTCAAACTATCGAATTTGCACATTTTTTCAAAAAATTACCATGTCAAAGTGTCGAATACGGCAAATTCGATACTTCGCCGTAAATTTTTGTATTTTTTTTACTTTTTTAACCATTTGTACCATGTCAAACTATCGAATTTGAAAATAGTCACTTTGTAGGAAGGCAAAGATCTAAAACTTTTAATTATGGATTCAAAATTAACAGAATTGACGCATGTTTTTTATGTTAGTATAGAATGTTTTCTACTAAAAATGGAATGTGTAGCATTAATAGTTCATCTACAGGGACACTCAAAATAATACTTTTACATTACCCTCAATTGGGGAAAAAACGTTTCGCGGTGTATTTTAATGATGTTAATCTATTTCAACAATATAGAAATTGACATGCATATCTAAAGTGCATTAAAACATTTTTCATTTAGAAGATAGTATGCAAATCATTTATCATTTATTTACATGGCCACTCAAAAGAATTCGGTTACGTAATGGCGTACGGGAAAATGTTTGAAGCGTAATTTAATAATGTTACAATACTATTTCAAACAAAATGAAATTGATATACGTAATTGAGGTACACTACAAGATGCTTACTGTAGAATATGACGTGCATGCTTCTAATCGTTAATTTACAGGGGCACACAAAGTAACTCGGTTACGTAATGGCGTAAGGGAAAATGTTTGAAGCGTAATTTAATAATGTTACAATACTATTTCAAACAAAATGAAATTGATATACGTAATTGAGGTGCACTACAAGATGCTTACTGTAGAATATGACATACATGCTTCTCATCGTTAATTTACAGGAGCACACAAAGTAACTCGGTTACAATGTTTTGTATTAGCAATAATTGATGGAAACCGTTTTTAATTATGGTATGCTTCCTTAAGTTTAACTCTTCGCATACTATGTGGTGTGTAAAAGTTCCACAGATAGTACTATACAGGGCTACTCAAAAGAATTTGTAAGCATTAATTCGTATGCGTGCTAAATTACATAAACGAGGTTTTTAATTCTTTTTCGGAATTTTGAGCAGAATTTTATTTTTCTAAGAGATGTTTGTAGAATATAAATAAATTCATAATATACAGGGCTACACAAAGCATTGCGGGCTATGTATGATAATTTCAGAATGTGTGTTTTAAACAGTGTTATGTGATTTTTGCCTGAATTAAATTTTATCATATTATGTGATGCGTATAAAAATCTGCAGATAATATACAAGACTGTACAAAAGAATTAGAGTAAACTTTCGTCTATTGACGGAAATTTCTGAACTGTGTTATGCGTTTTAAAATTAAACTAAATTTTCAAACACTATCTAGAAGATATACAAATCTACAGATCATATACAGGGCTTCACAAACGAATTCGATTATTTTTCCGTCTATAGACGGTAATTGCTAGACGGTTATCATTTTATAATAATGCCTTTTACTAAATTATTTACTTAAATATCTTCTCTCACCATATTAAATGTTGAAGTTTCGTTAGAGTAATCTGGAAGCGTTGGAAAATGGTTCATAATCTATGATTGACGCATGATGTTTTTTTTTTCTTATTTACATTTTTAGTACGATTTCTTTAATCGTGACAACTCGGTAATTTAATTTTTTTTTCTGCTGGTTTTTGTTTTAAGAAACTTTAATTCTAGAATACACTTGTATTTCATCAAATTTAAAATCGTCTGCGGTTGTTAGTAACTTATTTCTTAAATCTGGTTGAGTTAGTTAAATTTTATTCCAATCATTTCTATCCTCTGTAATGTAACGAAAATGGCAAAACGGATTTTATTAAAAAAATATCAAGAAGAAATTAACATTGGAATTAAAGACGTCTGTATATCGAGTTCGCCGTCGTCATCTCGACTCCGAGATAAAAACGATATCCTCTTTAACACAGGTATTTATTCTATTTTTAATATTCTGCTATTCAGCGTAATTAATTTGAATTCGAATGTTGTTTTAATTTTGTATATTGTGTCTTCTTTATTTAGATTGGAATATTCACCCTGTACTCGATTTAAATTTGATTAGACCATCCCCTTCAACACTGATATCCAATGCGGAGAATGAAAAAGGTAAACAATTCCTTTATTTATTTATCTTGCTATGTTTTGTATTCTTCGAATACTAATAATATTTTACGTTTATTTTAGGTATTGAAAACTGCAAATTATCTAACGTTGGAGAAAAGTACAGAAATATTAAGAGTTTTGATGTTACTTTTAAAGCAGCTGAAAAAATTTTTACTGATCAACAGGCTTCAAACTTTTCTTTGCATAATGGTAAGTGGCTCATTAAGCCAGACAAACGTTTATTTATAAATTTAACGCGTTTTTCTTGATTTTATCATTTTTTTCTGTTAGATTTATATCTAACCTCATCTGATAACACTGATTTAGACCCAACATTTTCTCCAAGTCCTGAATCAGATGGCAGCTATATCGACCAAGGTATTATTTAATTAATTTTAATTGTATATTGTTTTTTATGGCTCAGACAGTAATCTTTTTATTATTGCTAGGTTTTATTAACCATTGGGAAAAGGGTTGATACTTTCGGTCGAGAATGGACCAAATGATGTACGCACTTTACTCTTTAAACCGTTTTTAATGAAATTCTGTAACTTTAGAAGAATTTTTTAAGCGTTTTTAACGAAATTGTGTAATTTTAGAAGAATTTTTTAAGCGTTTTTAACGAAATTCTATAACTTTAGATGAATTTTTCTCTGAATAGTCAATAGAAATGCATAAAATCGTTACAAAAATTTTAAAGTTACAAAAAGGATAGATGCAAATTATCAGATATGAAAAAAAGCCGAATTCAAAAATTGACGTCGAATGAGAAATCGTCTTATGAAGTAAAAAATGTGGTCTTCAACTTTAATTTCCTCAAAATACTTTTCGCTCAGATATCATTCTAAACAACAGTTAAAGCAATACTTAAATTTTTCTTAGGGGATGGTCTACAAATAGAAATTGTACCAAACTTTAAAAATGGCAATGCTAACACCTAAAATTGGCATCCTATTTCAATATTTCGGTTTATTCGACCTTTGGATACCAAACGGGAAGTCAGTAGATAGGAAATGGGATTTCTGCGTCAGCAGCAGGCGATGGTGGCGGTAATACCGCCTTCTTCCGAGATCATACTATAGTAGGTCGTTAGAATAGCTAGCGTGGGGAAGCTATGTTATACTAGGGTGGGGCGAATAGTCTGCTATAAGACGGGAAGGGGGGGGGGTATTTTAGGAGGGCTAAATTAATAAAATTTTTAAATGTCTTATAGTACGAGGTAACGGTTAGGGTAGAGACTGAACACTGCCCCGCTATCCCTCTGTATTTTCCCAATGGTCGTTGTAAATTGTTAAATTAGAATTTTTCTACTATTTCTTGGCTCAATTAAACACACAATTAAACGCTTAATTAAACACACTCTTACAATACATTTAAATGAAAACTTGACTTCTAAAACAAAAACAATTTAACAACAGAATTTCATTAATTTATATTAAAATGACGACAAAGGTATTTTCTGATTTGATTCTCTGCCTGCAAACAAAATGCCTGTCCTTTACCATGGTTTTTGGGAAATAAAAATAATTAATGATAGACGTTTTATTTTTTTGACACTGAATTTCATAAAAGCACGTAGATTAAGCAATTACCTGTCCAAAAATGCAATCTTTACTTTTTTCTGTGCATTAGTTCAGCTGTAGGTTGTTTGGAAAAAAAATTGACAAAGAAAAAAGTGATCATTATAAGTAATTCGACATTATTTTAAAATATATATATCTCTGTTTATATATCACTCATGATGATGAGTTTGATCTCAAATTGAAGAATTTCTTCATCAGATTTCATCAAATTCTTCTAATTTTCGGGGTTTTTTTTATATGTGATATTTTAATCTGGCATGTTTGGTCGATTTAACATTCAAAATTTGTTTCCTGTAAGAAAACAGAACCGGTCTGTTGTCTTGTTCTTGGCGTTTATTTGTATGGCTGGCTTACTATTTTTTGTTAGCTTGGCTTGACAGAACGACCGTCCTGCTTGATTAATAAGATTCTATTTTGACTTGTAATTTTATCACAATGCTCACAGGACAAAAATATCCCGTCCGTTTATACCTTCGTTACAGTATATTAAATAGGGGATGTATTCCGGGCTTCCCGCATTACATAAGGTAAAGCTAGGAGAGTCTGCGCGCAATTCAAAAGAATAGCAATAAAAAATCTAAATATTAATTTTTTGCTAAACTATTCATGAATAATTTTTACTTCATTTGTTTTTTATGCATTTCCATTGCTATTTTGTTGTTATGTTGCAATTTAATAGAACAGTTGTAATAAAACCAAGAAAGTTATTTTGCGCAATCTGTCCTTACAGGGTTGGTGTGATTGCGCACATGGGTACGAGAGATTGTTACTAATAATAACTACAATTAAATTGTTAACAATAATAATTACACTTAAATGACATTGCTGTAAGGTTTTTGTGTAAAAATTTTATTGTATTGGGAGTGAATATTTCAACCTAATGCTTAAAGATTCAGAAAAAGGAAATAATTTTAAAAATGATTAAAAAATTTTAATTAAAGGAAAAAAATAAAGAATCTGAAAAAGCAAGTCCAGATAAGATTACAAAATAAAATTATGTAACTTAATAACACGTTTAACTTAAAATTAGTCCATTTTTATTTTTCAATTTTTATGCAAATTTACCAATAAGCTGCGTAATCTCTCCTAGCATTTAAACTAATGGGAACAATGCGCCATCTCTCCTAAGTAGCAGATACGCAAACCCTCCAATTTTGGTAGGAGAGATTGCGCGGCCTTTTATTTAAACATGGCCGCTACTAAAACGAACCGTTGATGTTCACATTGTTAGTCTAGAATAGTAGCTAATGAGAAATCGTTTAAGTTTAAAATATTTTGTACTATTGACATTGTATAGAAATTCTGAAGAACAGCTATGAAAATTCAAGCACTTACTTTGGGAAAACAAAACAAAATAGCAATACTTTATCTTAGACGCTCAAAGCAATCAACGTGCACTTTCAAATAGACACTCCACTACTGTTGTTCTACAAATACCTGGAGTCTCTGCGCTCTCACTCTACTCCTTCCCCCCGAACCTTTATGTGCGCAATCTCTCCGACTGCGACATCTCTCCTGTCTTTACCTTAACATAGGTGAAAATCATTTTTTTTTTTTAACTCTAGTAGATTTTTTTATATTTAATTTATATATTATACATAAGGTAAAGCTAGGATAGTCTGCGCACAATTCAAAAGAATAGCAATAAAACATCTAAATATTAATTTTTTGCTAAACCATTCATGAATATTATTTACTTCATTTGTTTTTTATGCATTTCCATTGCTATTTTGTTTTTATGTTGCAATTTAATAGAACAGTTGTAATAAAACCAAGAAAGTTATTTTGCGCAATCTGTCCTTACAGGGTTGGTGTGATTGCGCACATGGGTAGGAGAGATTGTTACTAATAATAACTACAATTAAATTGTTAACAATAATAATTACACTTAAATGACATTGCTGTAAGGTTTTTGTGAACAAATATTATTGTATTAGGAGTGAATATTTCAACCTAATGATTAAAGAATCAGAAAAAGAAAATAATTTAAAAAACGATTAAAAAATTTTAATTAAAGGAAAAAAAATTAAAGAATATGAAAAAGCAAGTCCAGATAAGATTACAAAATAAAATTATGTTACTTGATAACACGTTTAACTTAAAATTAGTCCATTTTCCATTTTTTATTTTTTTATGCAAATTTACCAATAAGCTGCGTAATCTCTCCTAGCATTGAAACTAATGGGAACACCGCGCCATCTCTCCTAAGTAGCAGATGCGCAAACTCTCCAATTTCGGTAGGAGAGATTACGCGGCCTTTTATTTAAACATGACCTCTTCTAAAACGAACCGTTGATGTTCACATTTTTAGTCTAGATTAGTAGCTTATGAGAAATCGTTTAAGTTTAAAATATTTTGTACTACTGACATTGTATGGAAATTCTGATGAATAGCTATGAAAATTCAAGCACTTACTTTGGGAAAAGAAAACAAAATAGCAATGCCTTATCTTAGACGCTCAAAACAATCAACGTGCACTTTCAAGTAGACACTCCACTACTGGTGTTGTACAACTACCTGGAGTCGCTGCGCGCTCATTCTACCCCTTCAACCCGAACCTCTATCTGCGCAATCTCTCCGACTGCGTCATCTCTCCTGGCTTTACCTTATATATATATTACATACACAATACGAAAATACATTTTTATATAAAGAATATTAATTATGTATTCAAAGAAATTTTTGTAATTTATTAAAACTGATACTTTCGTATTAGCCGCATGCCCGAATTTAATAGCCAAATAAATCACCAAATGTTACATTAGACATTAATTAGACTACTTAGACCTACTTACTTAGACTACTTACATTAGACATTATTTTTAGAGCCATAAAAAATGGAGAGAGTTTTCAGACACAGTTTTAGATACAGTTTTCAAATAAATTGTAGTTAAAAGAATACTTTTTCGCCTATTCGACGTTATAAAAATTGAAATTGTTCTGTGCCTAGAAGTTAAAAAAAAAAGTAGTAAAATCAGCATTTATTGATCCGTTGTTGCCACTGTCAATATGACGCCAGTGTTACTCACGGATATATTTTTGCTCTATAATATAAAATTTTCTTAATGTTCAAACGAAAATTCGAGTTCGGCTTAATCACTTTTCTCGTTTTCTTTATGTATAATATTAAATACTCTACAGTATGTTTCAAAAGTGTCTTGACATTTTCATGTAAAAATGTTTTATAATGATTCCTTTGTTTCTCAGGTTATTTAAGAAATGTATAAAGGTACATTCCTAAGTTGAATGTGTGGATGGGAATAACTAAAACAAAGATCTATGGACCTTTTATTTTCTCGGAGCCAACAGTTACAGGAAACATCGACCTTGATATGCTGCAATTTTTTTTTCAGCCACAATTAGAAAGTGATGGTATTTTCTAGCAAGACACTGCACCATCCCATTTCGCATGAATTGTTCAAGACAACCTGGATGAACAATTCCCCGATAGGTGGATAGGTCGCGGTTGTGGGCGCCGCGGTCTCCTGACTTAACACTCCTTAGACTTTTTTGTGTGGGAGTTCATAGAGTCGAAGTGTACGCAGTGAAGATCCACACAATTGAAAAAATAAATTAACGAATAACTGACGCAGCAGCACAAATAACACCACATATGCTAGCAGATGCTTTTCGCATCACCCATGAAAGATGGAGCCTAGGCATAGACTTACAGGGCAACCACATTGAAATGTATTGATTATACCTTGTACTTCTTATTTGTACTAACAAGTTCTTTATTAAAAGCACTTTGAAGGAAAATGCCAAGAAACTTTTGAAACACCCTGTAAATGATTGTTGTTTTCATTATTATAATTATTAATTTTTATGTTTTTTTAGGAGCTGGAAAATCTAAAATCACAATTCATAAGAAAAAGAAACCCACCCCAGGTAGCACAGCAATATCGGCCTATATCGGGAACAACGATTTCGCAATATCGACCAATATCGGTAAACACCGGACCGGCCGATATTGCACGGCTAGTTTTTTTCCCAATATCGGCCTATATCGGGACCCAATATTGACCGATATCGGTGAACGCCGGACCGGCCGATATCGATGAACCCCGGACCGACCGATATCGGTGAACGCCGGACCGGCCGATATCGGTCAACCCCGAAACGACCGATATCGGTGGACGTCGGACCGACCGATATTGGCCAAAACTGGATTCAGAACTATAAAATGGCAAATCTTTTTTTTTTCTCATATAGGGAGATATTGATTACCAGTCTTAGCAAAAGTATTAGAAATCAATAACTCTTTACATTAGGAAAAAAAGGTTTACCATTTTATATTGGTGAGTCCAGCTTTGAATTAGCTAATCCATGTATATATAAGCATTTAAAATGCCACATGGATTAACTGTTTTGCTAAAAGCCTCAGTTTTTATTATTATATCCATTAGATATAGTTGTAATATTAAAGATTATGAATGAAAGAATACTAAAAAAGTATTTTATTAAATTTAATATTAATAAAATTATTTATTTAAAATTTTATAATAGCTACATTTTGATGTTTTTCTTTTTTTTTCAGTTTCAGTGTTCTATGTGAAAACATTAAAATGTAAAAAAGATAATTAAATTTACTTTTCTCATTAAAAATAAAATATCATATTATATCCATAGTAATAATTTGAATTTGTGCAAGTGGTAAGATTGAAAATTGTAACATACAGCATATTTTTTTTTGCCATATTACCAATTTTTTATAAAATTTTTTCACATAATCAATAGAAATATTTAACCATTATTAAAAATTTAAGAAAAATAACATGTAGCTGTAGGGATTTATTTTTTTCTGCTCTTACCATAAATATAGATCTTCAGATTTATTTAATTGTATTTATATAAACTGAAAAAAAAAAAAAATCTTCTGGCAAAATTTAGTTGAAAACAATTCGTTAAATTACTTATGCAAAAATCCACCTGTTGTTGCCTATTGTATGGATAAAATTGAATTACTTTATATTAAAAATTATCAAAAATCATTACAAAAATTCATTAATTTAAATTTTTTTCTTTGAAAAAAAAAATTATATCTTATTTTTAGGACTTTTTTCATTTTGAATCAGAGACTCGTGTATACAACTAGCAGATAAACACTCGGTTGGAATTCTATATTATTCAGTGAATATTATATTTTTCATTAAATTTTTATGTTTTAATTAAAATTACTTTTTAATGGCAATTTTAAATAGAAAGTGCAACTGAAATCACCATTTAAACAGTCAATAATATTTTGCAAAGGCATTAAACAAAGTCAGGAAAGCTATTCTTTTCTCGAAATTATGTACAATTAATGCATTTGAAATAGAAATTTTAAAAGAGCTTAGCTTTCAAATATCACAATTATTTATGTATGTTTTACTAAAATTCCAATTTTAATTGGATTTTATGAATTGTTTCACAAAGCCTTTAAAATTAATTTTTAATGATTTTAAAGATTTGTAAATTTATTTTATAAATAGTATTCTATTAAAATATCTCAAACATGGAACACTAGTTTTAAAAGTGCTAAAACAGAACTCAATTATTATACATAAATAAAACTTCCTAAAAATTGAGTCATTTGAGCCAAGTGGCAAAGCAAGACACTTTGCCTTTACCTTATATGACAACTTTCCCTCTGCAGTTCTTTTCTGGAGAATGATTGGCGTTAGGCTTAAGGGGACTCTTCACTGACACTAAAACACCTGCTCGCTAATGTTAAACCTATGGGCAGGTTCTTTTCTAATTTCTCGCTTAAATTTGAACTTTTTTTTTTTGCATAAGATAGCTGAGGTTAATCTCAACTATCCAATGCAAAAAAAAATCAAATTTAAACAGGAAATTAACCTGCCCATAGCTTTAACAAGCTAGCAGGTGTTTTCGAATCCTTGAACAGTCCCCATTAATGTCTTCTGATCACTAAATGACCTGCTGTCGTGAATAAGATAAATAAAACATGGCAAAAAATTACAGACCATTGCATTTATTTGAAATCACAACATGTCAAATTAAACTTTTTTTATTCACAAACTATCACTATTTATATTATCATATTACATTCAAATTTTCTCCAAGTCATCTATTTGTTGTTCCTATGTTCTCCTTCTTTTCCTTTGAAAACAGCTTCCATCCCAATTGGCAGATCGCACAGGACATTTTCAATGGGGCTGGAGATAACAGATGTTTTTGCTTTATCAAACTTCATTTTCACACTCACTAGAAAAGTAGAATGAGCAAAAATCAAAATTTGTCCAAGTGAATTTTCATCATGAAAATTAATAACTTATTACTACTTATACTATGCTCACTTATTCTCCTTTTTATTTACAAACTATGTAATGTAAATGCTAGATTTGAATTTAATATTAAAAAATTATAGCTTGAAAATTATTTCTTTTTTCACCCAAAATATTTAACCAAACTTGTGTTAATATATTTTATCTTTTTGACTGTCTTCACTCTGAATCAGAGTCTGAACTTACTGATTCTAGATTTTTCTGCATAATATGAAGCCAATCTTCTGAACATACAATAATTATTTATAGAGATATAAAGAAATTATAGTGAATAAGAACAACAAAGTACCTAAAACTACTTACTTTGCAGCAAGACTTTTATAAAAATGAAATGGTTACCAATGAAACACAGGATAGTTCAGAATGCAATTATCAAAATTTGGTTTTCACCATGAAAACCAGAGTTAGAAACATATTTTTTTAATTTTAATGTATGAATGATAATCAAAATAGTTTTGTTTAGCTTTAGTGTGTTTATAGTATAAATGACTACAACAACAAAGTACCTAAAATTAATTAATTTGCAGAAGTATTTTTAAAAAAGGAAATGTTTACCGATGAGCCACAGGATAATTCAGAATGTAACTATCAAAATTTGATTTTCACTATCTTAAAACCGCAGACTAATCGAAACTAACATGCTATTTTTATGAAAACTTAATTTAGCTAAGTAATGATTAGCATAATAATGTAGTTTATATATATATAAGTTTGTTTCCACATCGATATTATTTTTGACGTTACTTCAATAAACTTACTTCATTTTCTTTTTTTTCGGCACAGAAACGATACTCCTATTCTATCAATAGATCTTCAAGGTAAAATTTCAAGCCAACATATTTTTTAAAGTAGCAGCTAGCACAGAGGAACATCAAATTTTACGTGCTTGCAGAAGATCACTCATGGTAGTCGTTTGTTACACAATAAAACTACACACTCGTGATCTTCAGAGAGCAATCAAACCTGGGGATATCCACCAGACATTGATTCCTTCATCTGTTTCACTTTTCATAGATTGCAATATTAGTTCTTGCCAGAAGTGACGTAAAAATTATATAAATGTTCCCTAGAAAGTAGTTTTTACCAAAAGCAGAATATGGTTAAAAGTGTGATGTATGTCGCAGAACAATGGGCTTCTTTACAGAACATTTCAAATTCTCAATTTCAATGAAATTTATCATTCAGTCTTAGTAAAAAAGTACAAAATTCATCAGTCCATCACCACAAAAGTGCAAAGTTTGTCAGCCTAACATCATAAAAAAAAAAATACTGCAAAATTCTTCAATCATTCATGTACAAAATAGCAAAATTCATCAATCAGCAGACTTATATAAAACCAAAAATTTTCTGCGCACATAAATATTGTGTCAAAAACTTTCTGAAAATCAATTTAATGTTTAATAAAATTAACAATTTATTAATTTTATTTTTTTGATTTCTTCATTCTGAATCTAAGTCTGAACTTACTGATTCAAGACTAATAAATGATGAACAGTCTGTTGGGAAAAATATTATGTTCTAAAATAAATGCTTTTTTAAAAACTATTTCTATTTCTTATTTTAGTACCCCCCAACCTTCATTTTGCATTTGAAAGACTATTCACTGAAACTGGGAACACTAGAAAAAAAACTGAGCACACATATTAATTATTTTGTTACGCATTTTAAAATCAGTTTTTAAACTTATATTATTAGTTTTATATTTTAAATGTTGCATATGTTACAAGGAAAATTTAAAAGCACAGAATTTGTACATCATTACAATTTTATCTATCTTCCCTCCCCCCTTCTCTAAATTTTCAGGGTATTATTTTTTTATGTTATCCTTTTAATATTACATCAGTCTCCGAAACAGCCAAAGTGACATAAAAAAAAAAAAAAAAAAAAAAAAAAAAAACGATTTCATTAAAAAGCTGAAAACTTTCATGCTTGTATATTAGATAGGACGACATTAGGATTAACAAAAATCTTTAAAAAGAGATCTCTAAACAAACTGTCACATACAAAAATCTAATATTTACAATTAATGTGTTTCAATGATGTGTTACAATGTTTCAATTTGACCATTCTAAAAAGTGAAGATTTCTCGAATCTCTCACTACAAATATAATTTTCTACTTTTAACACTTTTCCAGTATTAAAAGGATAATTATCGTAATATATACTATTCACTACAATTCTACAATAATATACCTGCCAAATTTCTGTTTTTTTTTTGTTTTTTTTAAGTCAAATAAACATACTTTGGACCAGTCATTTTCATTGTTATGACAATCAGAATAAAAAAAAAATCCCAAAACATGCATACTTACAATAGAGCATCTTAAGTAGATGATTCTGAAGACTCAATGACCGTTTTTGTCCACAAGAGGTTGGCAGATGACAAAGAGCATGGTATGATTGAGATACTGAAAAAAAAAAAAAAAAAAAAAAAAACAATAAATGGTTACAAATTAACAGAAAAATTTGAAATGTATTATGAATACATGTTAAAGAATTATTTATAATGCAAAAACTAGATTTTATTTTCCACAGTTCCCCCCCCCCTCCAGTCAAGTAAGCACAAAACATTTATGAAGTATTTTATAATGTAAGACAAAATTATAAAATGGGTTTTGTTTTTATTTGGTAAGATTTGATTTAATTTATTTATTAAGTAATAATTATTACTACTTCATAATAAATTTATTAAGTTATAATCCTTATTAAAAATGTTTATTTGACTTTAAGTAATGAGAAGGTGTTGGCAGCTGATAAAAATAAATAACCAAAACAAAAATCAATAATTTTGAAATATCTTAAGTGATATAAACTAAAAGTGTCTTCAAAGAAAATAAAATTCAACCAAAATCAGAAAAGTACAAAGAAACTCAGATAAACATCAACCTCAGATATTTTATGTAAAAAAATCATTTCAAAATATTAAAATGCAAACGAGAAATTTCTAAACAAAACTCCCCTGGTTTAACATTAGCTTACAAGCATCATTCCATTATTAAATAAAGCAAAGTTAAAATTTTAGGTAGGAATAAGACGCCTTTTTATGCTATAAGTGTGGCATATTTATTTCATACAGAAATTAAATAGGATTTGAAAAGTTTAAATTTCTAAGTTATGCAGATTCATGATCACCATAAGTTTTCATACTTACCATACATATACAGGCATGAAAGTATTATTATTGCAATATAACATGCAGAAATAAATATCAGTGAAAATTAAACAATGTAATTGATTTAGGTATATGTAAACCATTATTGTTTTTATTCACAACTATTTTCCGTTATTCATGCTATATGCTATATTATGAGTTCAAAGTTCAAACACATCCTCGTGTTAAAAATTCCTGAACTATATTAGCATAGCTGCTCAAATTGAAACAAATATTGCAGGAAGAAAACACACTAAAGCAAAATCAGAGATAATATCGCAAAATTTGCATGATGTGCAAGCATTATGACTATGAGCACAAAATAGTTAAAAATTTATATATATATATTATATTAGTTTAGTGTTTTTTAAAAAATTATTTCTATTTATTATTTTAGTAACCCCCCTCCCCTCCTTTATTTTGCATTTGAAAGAATATTTGCTGAAACTGGGAAACGCTAGAAAAAACTGAGCACAGATAGTTAATAGTTATTTTGTTATGCATCTTAAAATCATTTTTTAAGCTTATATTATTACCTTTCTTTATTGCTGTTTTATATTTTAAATGTTGCATATGTTACAAGGAAAATTTAAAAGCACGGAATTTGTACACCATTATAATTTTGTCTATCCCCCCCCCTCTCTCTCTCTCTAAATTTTCAGGTTATGAATTTTTAATGTTATCCTTTTAATATTGCATCAGTATCAGAAGCAGCCAATGTGACATTTAAAAAAAAAAAATGTTGATTTCAGTTAAAAAGCTGAGAACTTTCATGTCTGTTTATTACATAGAGCGACATTAGGATCAACAGAAATCTTTAAAAAGGGATCTCTGAAAGAATTGGCCCATAAAAAAATCTAATATTTACAATTTCAATTTGACCATTATAAAAAGTTAAGAATTTCTCGCATCTTTTACTACAAATATCTAAACTAGTGCATTTTAAAGCTTCCTAATTTTTCAGGTTATGATTCTTTCATATTATCCTTTTAATATTGCATCAGTCTCAGAAGCTGCCAAAAGCCAAAGTGACATAAAACAAAGCCGATTTCAGCTAAAAAGCTGAGAACTTTCATGCCTGTATATTACATAGGGCGACATTAGGATTTCTGACATTAGGATCAACAAAAATATTTAAAAAGGGATATCTAAAACAAATTGCCCCATAAAATAAATCTAATATTTACAGTTTCAATTTGACCATTATGAAAAGTGAAGATTTCTCACATCTTTTACTACAAATATCATTTTCTACTTTTAACACTTTTCCAGTATTAAAAGGATAATCATAGAGGGAGATTGGGAAATGCACTACTACTACTATGTATCGAGTTTATAGACTGTAGTATAGAATACTTAGCCTGGTTAACCATGCAAGTTACTGAGATGGAGGTGCTGAATTTAGAAACTACTTTAAAAGTTAATTAAAATGTTATATTAAAAAATTTTACAAAATATACAATTACATACTTACAATACATTACTTAAAAACATAATCGGTACATTACTTAAAAAAGTGAGTAATTTTTGTCTGTTTTTGCATTGTGTATGCTCGAACAGTAATTTATTTATCTTAAACTTTAAAACATAAATGACAATATGAAAGGTCAGACACAGAAAATCGTAAATCAAACAAAATATGTAAATCTTATTAAACTGAGAAATTAAAAATATTTTTGAAAATACATTCCACTGTGATTGCCTTGAAAAATAGTTTTAGAAAGAAATTTAAAAGTAAATATATAAGCAGCATCCTACACAAAGACACAAAATATTTGCGATAGAAAATACCCATTTCAATAGCATACCTATACGCATTCTAGATCTATGGTAAAATTTAAAAAATCGTTCATTAGAAATTAGAATCAAGACAATCAATAAAAAAATAATAATAACAAAAACATTAAACGATGTATACCAATTAGGGTTACGCTTAAACAGATTAAAAAAAATACGTTTAAAATAAAACTATTTCATAAAATGCATAAAATTATGTCTTCAAATGTTCAAAAAACAGTACAGATTATAAGTAATGGGAATACATACCGATTAGAGAATAAAAACAAAAGATTATAATTTTCACACAGAACTAAAGCGCATTCGCGGCCATGTTTTAATAATCACAATCACAAGACTGAAGGAAAAGGAAAAAGGATGCTTGTCTTTGATTGGTTGAATATCATGCACTTCCCAGTCGTCGATCTTGGTCGATCTTGATCAATGTCGGCCGATATTCGCTAGTATGAGTTTTTCCCAGTGGTGTAGTCGAGGGGGGACGCGGGGGGACGGCGTCCCCTCACTTTTTTATTTTATGTCGAGCGTCCCCTTACTTTTTATTTTCAAGGGGGACGCTAGAGACGCGAGAGGACGCCATCTTTTCAAACTTAGTAATTTTTTTTTTTAATTATGAGCACACCAATAAATCAACAATTTTAAGAAATAAGGCATTGATTTTTAATTCTTTTCAACAACATGGAAAGTGTTTACGGTGTCAGATCGCTTGTCTGTCTCCATCTGTTCGCATTCTACTTGTAACTTCCAAAAGTTTGCTTGAATTTCGACAAAATTTTATGTATATTTTTTCAATGTAGCCTTATCACTATTGTGAATTATGTGTATAGCATCAGTATTTCGTTTACGAGTGATCAAAAAAGAGTTTTTTCATATTACTGTTTACTGGGCGGAGATTGTTTGAAATACACATAAATTAAGTAATGCCATATGGTATTGAAATTCGTTACAACATATTCCCTATCAAAAATAGCATTTATCGTTCGTTTACAGGGACGTTAAAAAGTATTTCGAAACACCATGAGCTATTAACAGTAATTGTTTGCAATGCATGAAAAACGGTGCACGAAACATTTATAGTTATTTTACAAGGCCAAAGAATCCGGACACATTGTCAGACGTGGGTTCAGTTGCTCGAAACGTGTTTTCGATTATATTTTGTATTTTTCAGCTGAAGAAAATATTTATTTGCTAAGTGATACGTAAATGATATTCGTATACAGGGCCACACAAAAATATCCAAATACACTACCGTCATGGCCGGATATTTCTTGAAATGCGTTTTGCAGCTGGTTTAAATTTTAGTGTGTTATGTGATGAGCATATGATAATTAATTTCTATACATGACCACTCAAAATAATTCGAATGAATACGTTACCATTTATAGATAATTATTGCTTGGTATGTGTTTAAACTGAACGAAATTATATTTTCGATAAAAAAAAAAAAAAAAAAAAAAAAAAAAAAACGCTAGACATGCTTTTCCTTCACACATTGTTGCACCAAATTAATTTTACAAACATTTGTGTGTAATGAATATAATATATATTGACCGGTGTACAGTGTGTCTGTGTATTATAAAAGTTGACACGCACTTTAATTTGTTACCTGCTGGAGATAAGTAGATAACGTAAATTATAAAAAAGTTTAAAATAAAGTAAACAAAAAATAATATTGAAATAATATTGTCAATGAAATAATTATCTTGTTAATTTTCAAACATTTATACAATAACTCTTTATGCGACTCTTCTATTCAAAATTTGTCAGTCAGAAAAATTTTCCTTTTTGCTGCAATAAAATCATTAAAAATCTACATATATTTAAATTTAAATTTAAAAAATGAAGGAAGAAAGCTGACTTTTAAAACCTTTTCGAACCATTTAAATATTACTTTATCAGAGAAAATGGTCCTGTGCACATATTGGCGATAGCATTTTTAGAACAAAATTAAATATTAAAGAAAAAGAAAAAAAATGCATCGCAAGTGTATCTACATAAAAAGCTGCACGGTCAGAAATCATGTAAAGAGACAGTGTAGTTTTAAAACTTACAAATAAAAAAAATAATAAGAAGAATTGGCTAAGCATGCTCTATGTATTTTCTGTCAGCTGCAATACAAAACTGGGGGTCAACCGCTCATGTTTATTATCATCCCTGTTACTGTTACCTTCTTGTAATACCTCATAGCTTTTCTAATTTGATATATAGTCGTTGTCCCTTTCTTCCCCCTGCATATTTCCTACCTTATTTTAAACTTTTTTGCATCTTACATTGACTTCATTACATCTTACATCTTCAAGTTTAAATTTTTTCGGACGCCCTGTAAAAGTCGACCTTAGCTCAAACTTGAAGACTTTGTCAAAAAATGCAATGCTTTGATAGCAACGTGGTTCAAAGTCAGTGGTTTTTAGTGACAAAACTTGATGCTTTTAATTTATAATAGTAATTTAACTTTAATGAATAATAATCTGTTTAATCTTCTAATTCATTCTAATCTTTAACGATTCATCCTTATCTAAGTGAAAACCACAGCCTTACTCAAAATTTGGAAAGCGGTAAATCATAGAATGGCTACTGATACAAAATCTAGAAAATATAAAGAGGTGAATTTTTTTTTTTTTGAAAATAAGTATTTCTGTAAAGTTCATTGAAAGAGGGAAAATAATACATATTATTAGACTGTGAGAGAATTAAATATATTGCTGTTGTTTTCAACCCATTTTCCCCATTTTATTTAAATATTTCATAAATAAAAGAAATTAATTTGAGCCACTTTTTTTACCCGCTTTCTTTTATCTTACATTTCTGTATCTATGTGACAGACAAATCTTGTGATTCATTTTTCACCCACTTCCTGTTGACGTACAGCTTTGAAATTTGGAATATATATATATGTATACCTGAGGAAAATACATGAATTGGACATTATTTTTTTAAAAATTAGATCAGTAAGGGGAGGGGGGGGGGGTCGGTCAACGTCGGCAGAAAAATGGCATTTACCCCCATAGAAATAACATTACGATTGTTTAATTGAAAAAAATAGCTCCATTGTTTCAAAATTCATCCATTTTCACCACATTGCTGGCCGCATCAGTATGTTATCATTGAGCGACGCACACATTTGTGCTTTATAGTATAAGTTAAATTTTTGTGAATTTTAATGAAAGTATGATTTTTTTCTATATTTAATTTATTTTTATTAACGTTAAAAGTAATTTTATTAGGAAAGTGTTTCTTAAATAAGTCATCTGGCACAAGCATAAGTATTATTTGCCATAGAAACTCTACTTCAAAATTATATCTTTAAAAAATTTCCGCTCAATTCTTTAAACACTTATAGAATGGCATGGATTCAAATCAATTTATAACTAGAGTAGACTTTTATATCGCTATTAATAGTGTGGTAACATTCACTGAGACGATTCCCACATTAAAATTTCAATTCATCGTAGAGAATATTTACGAGTTAAATAACTTCTATGTCAAATTTGAAGTTTCTAGTACTGATAGTTTCAGAAGAATAACAACTTAAAAAAGTTGTCGGCTTATATCAGCACTTAAAATTTCGAATATTTTAAAAGCCATTCTTCGTGAGCATCTGCATGTTAATAGCTACCAGATAAATCGTGATGAAACGAGTTTAGAAGATTTACTTAACAATCAGGGCTCCCAAATGGTCCGCTTTTTGAATACCAGTATTTTCTTAGAAAAATTTATTTTTAGATTTTTCTTGTACATTTTGCAGAAACAACCTTCGGAAGTAAATTTTTGCAGAAAAGTTTTAGAAACCTACTAAGAAATTTTCTGTTAAAAAATATTGGTATTCAGTTTGTGAACCATTTGAGAGCCCTGGACAATTCATCCTTTTAAAATGTAAATTAAAAAAGTAATAATAAATAAGATTTTACGAGCATGTAAGTCCTGAAAGTATATGTGTGCCAAGTTTTAAGTCAGTTACTCTTGCTCAAATATTTCCACACAAATCATGATGAAACCAATATTTTTGAACGTCTTTCTCCATTTCATCCCGTAAAAATTCAATACTTACAGATTAGAAGTAACCTAGTAACTGATTTAAAGAGTTACTAATTCTACAAAAATCTTGATGAAACGCGATTTTCAGAAATTTCTTTATAAGGATACTGGTCTATTTCACCCCTTTCAAATTCGTATTGGGATGTTCGTAAAGTTCCTTTCATTTGAGAAAACTAATTCGTACCGGAAAATTCTGCCCGTCAATTGACATTAGGTATTGAAATTAATGTCTAATAATTAAATGATAGAATTTTCCGGTACGAATTCGTTTTCCCAAACGGAAGAAACTTTCCGAACAACCCAATATTTTTACACGTTGTTCAAAATTTTGTATAGAGTTTGGGCAGTGGCATATATAATCCAGAATGTTTAATAATCTTTTCATCATATATAACATACCTGCGAAATTTAATCTCAGCCGAAAACACCGTTTAAATGCTACCCTCCTCAGACACATACACATATTGACTCATTGCAAAATCACCAAACACTTGGGAATCTTAAACAAAATACCAACTCGCACACATGCATACGCACATACATAGAGAATTGTTACAGAAATAGGAAAAGCGGACTCAGGGAACCTATAAAAGTAAAGATATAAATTTCATAGTCTTTTTTCTTGTCATGATTACAATATTTTCCTTACATTATACGTGTCCGTAATGTAAAAATGCAATAATTTTCAATGCTCTTAGTATACAATGGTTATTCTTTGACTATCTCAAAAATAAACAATGTCTAACAAAAGTCTCGTTGTGTGGATTAGTGTTATTAAATTACGAATTCTATTTCAAATACGTATTTTCACACATGAAATAAGGTTAACAATATTTTAATTTATGGAAAGCTATGAACGACCAACAGATAAAAAACTTTAATTAATTTAATTTAAATAAATTTTAATTTAAAATTTAAAATTTAATTATTCAATTACTTTTCTCTGCAATTCAAAATGAAAAGCAAGATTCATAATCAAGTTTGCCCTATGGGTGATACAGATACAGACCCTAATGATCGAGACTATGAGCGTCCCCCCACTTTTTTCCCCAGGACTACACCACTGGTTTTTCCCCATAGGTTTACAGAACTTAAAGTGTTGTTAAAATTGTTTCCTGTCTTCTACCTTACTAAAAAAGAACTATATATAAGTTAAAAATTTAAATGTCGAACATTAGAGAAATGATAATATTACAGATACAACATCGGCCAACATTGATCAATATCGGCCAATATCGGTAAAACTTGACCGGTCTTCCCCGATGCACGCCAAGATTGCCCAATATTGGGCAATATCGCGCCGATATTGCTGTGCTACCTGGGACGAAGGTTATAAGTAAAAAAAAGAGTTCATTTCCGTTCAGAACTAGACCATTTCCAGGCTGCAAAATGTGTGAAAAACATTGGTTTAGAACATACTTTTAGCTCTTCCGCCAACAAAAATAACAAGGAATGCTGTCCAGCTACAAATAGCTGTAGTTCACATGATTCTACGTTAGATGAAATTATCGAGCCTGTGAAACGGTACAAGTCCAATCCCCATAAATGGAGAAAAAATGTAAATAAAGCCAAAAGATTAAAAGGTGCAGCATATGAAACTGAAAACCATAAAATAATTCCTGCCAAACCAATGAGAAGACCTACTTGCATAAATAATAGAAAACATCAATGTTGTGCAAAATTTCCAGAAGAGAAAAGAAAGATTATATTTGATAATTTTCATTCCCTTGACTCATTACACAAGCAAAGAGAATTCTTTGTTAGGCACATCACTCGGAAAAAACCGAAAAGACATAGTAGTGAAATATCTAGAAAAGAATTCACAAAAACATACACATATACTTATGGCAACAAGAAACACATTGTTTGTAGAGCCTTTTTTCTAGATACCCTTGGTATTAGTGAGGGACTAATTAAGGGAGCATTTAAAAAAATTAACAAGACTGGTGTCATAGAGTCTGATAATAGAAGGGGGTGCAGAAGAAAAAAAAATCCAGGAAGTAACCCACGGATCAACTTGAATGATGGTGAAGATTATGTGAAACAGCACATCCTTTCATTTCCTGCTGTGGAGTCACATTATTGCCGCAAATCAACTGATTTTAGATTTTTAGATGCAAATTTAAATATAAATATCATGTATCGACTGTATAAGGTAAAATGTAAAGCAGAAGACAGAAAAGAACGATGTTATGAATCATATAGGAAAACATTTAAATCCTTCAAATTAAAATTTCACCAGCCCAAAAAAGATTTATGTAAAGTATGTGCCACTTTTGAGGCGAGCTCAGAGGCGGAGAAAAATACAAACAGAGAAGAATTTGATCGACATCAAGAAAGAAAAGAAGCCGCAAGAATGAAAAGGAACGAAGACAAACTCTCCGTTTTAGGAAGTGAAAAAGTACTGGCTTTCAATTTTGATCTGCAGTCAGTTTTATCAACTCCAAAAGGAGCTGCAGGACCTTTTTTCTATGTTCGAAAATTGGCCATCTATAATTTAACTATTTATAATTTGGAAGATTCGAGTGTTCAATGCTATATGTGGGATGAAACCGAAGGAAGAAGAGGCAGCATTGAAATTTCATCTTGCATATTCAATTACATTATGGCCCATCCAGAAAAAGAGCACGTAAAAATGATGTCGGACAGCTGTAGTGACCAGCAAAAAAATTTCCATTTTTCTGCTATGTGTCTTCATGCTGTCAAAGTACACTCAACGTTATCCACCATAGATCACGTTTATTTTGAGCCCGGGCACTCGTACATGGAATGCGATTCCATTCACTCAAAAATAGAGAAAAAAGCAAAAAATACTCCTATATATACACCTGAAGAATGGGCACAGCTTGTGAGAATGGCTCGCACGAAACCTAGTCCTTATAATGTTATTAGATTACTTCATGATGACTTTCTCAATTTTAATTCACATGAGGCAAAAATTGAAATAGAAAAGCAACATAAAAAAAAGTAAAAAAAAAATGGAGACAGTAATGAGGAAAAAGAAATAAAAAATCACAGAGAAAATGAGCAGACATATAAATTTAGTGACGCTGTTTGGTTTCAGTACCGAAAAAGCAACGAAAACAAAATATTTATGAAAACACGAATACAAGATGAAAATTTCATTGAATTATACATTAAAAAACGAAAAGGAAAACTAAATAGCAAACCAGTCAAACCATACCAGCAACGTCTACCAATTTCAAACGAAAAGAAAAAAGATCTTTTGCTGTTATGCACCCACAATTTAATACCAAGATCCTATCACGATTTCTACAATTTACTACCAACTTCTTCCACTGCACGCGATAATTTAGCAGAACCTGATTGGAGTGACATTGAAGAAGAAATTGATTAAGATTAATTTAGTTGATAGAACTGAAGATAGAATTGAATCTCACAATTCAAGTTAATATTAATTTTTGCTACATTTTATAAAACTTATGTAACGTTTGAAAATAAATTATTTTGTTCTATTAAATTAGTATTTACTTACAAATAATTCACTAAGGAAAACTGTTATGCGTTTGATAGTGAATATGTAAATATAAATAAAATACTAAAAAAACAATTCAAACTATCGTGTATGGCACAATCGCTACTTTGATGCAGGGAACCTTGAAAAAGTACATAACAGCTTAGTGATTCAACTAACGAATGTATTCTTTGTCGATTAAAACAATGAAATTGTAAATTTCGGTGTCAATATTAAATAGTACAGATTAGGAAAACTATAACAATCAACAACTTCAGCATTCCACCGATGTTGAATCCACAATAAAAACATTTTCTCGCTCTCCACACAAAAGTTTTAATATTCTTATTCGATAGTTTGACATAGTAGTGTCGCATTTCACTATAAAATTTAAATTGTTATATATATTATATTGTTATATTAATTGATTATACAATTAGTCATGTTAATTGATATAATTATTGATGATTAATTTTCAAATAAACATCAAACTGATTGATCGGAAATTGGTGCAAATGTACAACTTTATGTACAGTGAATTGAGTTTAAAAATGCTGCTCTGTCAAAAAATAAAGAAAAAACATACGTCAACAACAGACTATGAAACGCTTTCTAACGCATCCAGAACACTGTAAGGAACACTATTTAAAAAAGGCAAAAGAAGATATCAAAGTGAAACCGCGATTTCGGAAATTAATGTCCATATCCGGAAAAGTATTCGAAATCTTTTGATTATCCTTACACGCGATCAATAGATATGTAGCTTAGTTACAAAATGCATAGCACAGTCAAAAATTTACCTTCACCAATTTCTATAATTAAACGGAAGTGTACTCAAATTATTTTGTAGAGACTTGTTTATTATCTGCAACTTTATGTACAGTACACATCATGTAGCTTACTGTACTGTACTAAGGCAAAATTTAATTCAGGTGAAAGACGCTTAACACTATTAAAAACACACTTCCAGAAATTACCATTTATAGCCGACAATATATCCAGTTCTTTGCGTAGCGCTGTATATTATGAATTTATTTATATACTACGAATTACTAAATATAATTTGGCCCGAAATAGCATAACTTAACTAAAAAATACTTTTAAGGCATACCCACCCATACAGAGTAATGCTTACAAATTCTTTTGTGTAGCCCTGTATATGATCCACAGAATTGCTATAAGCCACGTAGTATGCAAATAGGTCAACTTAAAAACGCATACCATAACTTAAAACGCACTTCCAGTAATTACCGCTAATATAGAGCACTATAATCTATATCTCTCGTGTATACCAGTAAATAAACGATAACTGTCATGCCTTGTCATATTGTACAGTTAGCATTTTGTAGTGAACTTCAGTAATGCGTATAATTTCATCATGTTTCAAATAGTGTAACATTATAAATATACGCTTCAAACAATTTTGCACCGTATATTATTATGTAAACTGATTTTTTTGAGTGATCCTGTAAATAAATGATAAATGATTTGCACAACATATTCTACATAAAAAATATTTTAATGCACTTTATAAGTGCATATCAATTTCATTATAGTTGAAATAGTGTAACGTCATTAAAATACACCGCAAACTTCTTTTTCCCCATTGAGCGTAATGTAATAGAATTCCTTTCATTTCCCCTGTAAATCAACTAACAAGAACAAAAAATAATTCGTCAAGCATACATTATGAAACGTTTTACAACACATCCAGAAAACGTTAACGAAACTTCGCCGTTAAATAAGGTGAAAGAAGATACGTAATTGAACAGTTTAGAACACATTTAACACATTGAAATATCCAGTGTTCAAAAATACCTTCCATTGTCAAAAAGGTAATCGAATTTTTTTGTGCAGCCCTGTATATGATTTATAGATGTGGATATTTAATACATGGAGGATGAAATATAGTTCAGTTAGAAAATTCACATTTAGCAATTTTCGCGAATCGATTGAAATCACTCGAAATATTTTGTGCAGCCCTGTATATTATCTGAAGTCTTTTGTACACACCACATATTAAGCTAAAATGCAACTTAAAACTCACTCGCAGCATTTACCAACCGTAAATGACAATGTATATTTTCCTTTGCGTAGCCCTGTATATGAATTTATTTATATTCCACAAATTTCTATTAGTCTACTAAATATAGTTCAGCAGAAAAATGCGTAACACAATTAAAAACTACCCTTAAGCACTTCACTCCCATAGTCTGTAATGATTACGGATTCCTTTGTGTAGCCCTGTATATGAACAACTCAGTTTATAAACACACACGTACTATGAAAAAAATTAGTTAAACTTAAAAACGCAAACCAAAGTTGAAAACGCACTTATCACACATAGACTGTAAATATCGCACATGTACTGTGAGTAATATATTTTGTGTGTCCCTGTAAATAAACGCAATGCACGCAAGAGAGCTATTTATAGTGCACCTCAGTAATGCATATAATTTTCATTATGTTTGAAATAGTGAAATATCACTAAATTACACTGCAAACGATTTTTCCCCTTAGAACGATGTGTAACAGAATTCTTTTGTTTGATCCTGTAAATGAATTATAATAAATGCTTTGCACCCCATATTCTAGAAAAAGTATGTTTTAGTGCACTTCACAATTGTATATCAATTTCATCATGTTTTAAATGACGTAGCATCATCAAAATGCACTTGAAACGATTTTTTCCCATTGACTGTGATATAATGGAATAATTTTGACTGTCACTGTAAAAAAAAAAACTATTATACATACTTAATTTTCAATAGAGATCATGCTATAGTAAGCGACAATAACGTACAAAATTTTCAGGGCAATCCAAGTACATTTACTAGAGATAGAGCACGGACAGAGTGACAGACGGACAAACATAAGTCATAAACACTTTTCAACTAGGTTGATAAGTGACTATCTAGGTTGACAACCATATTGATACAAATATGGTATATTCGCTACTTTGACTTGTAAAATTTTGCAAAAAACTGAGAAAAGTACAAAATTTTACAAATCAAACTATCGAATACGGCAAATTCGCTTGTTTGAGTTGCAACATTTTGCAAAAACTGAGAAAAGTACAAATAAACATAGCATTTCAAACTATCGAATGTGATTTTTTGGCGAATAAAATTAGCCAAATGATTTTTCTCGATAGCAAGCTTAAATAGGATATTAAACAGCACCAGAAATATATAACAATTAGTTACTTCCGCCAAGCGCTGATTTTAAATCCATAATTAAAACAGTTTTTTTGCCTTCCTGAAAAGTAGCTATTTTCAAATTCGATAGTTTGACATGGTACCGACGAATCATACAACAGTATAACGCATTATGCAATATTATATTATATAAAGTACAATAGTATTATTATAAGGGACAGTATTCAGTCACATGCGGCTAGCCCAAGCAGTTAGCATTACTCTGATTGGCTCTTCAGATGCTGTTAGCATTGCTCTGATTGGCTTCAGATTGGCTTCAGATTTAGTTTTCCTGACATGAAAATCAAGCTATCAGCTACAAAAATCACGTCACGTGACGATGTTTATATATGTAACGGTTATGTTTATAGGAAAAAATATTCATTGCTGTCTAGACCTAGTTCTTTTTATATATTTTTTTTTTACAATAATTTAAATTATGCAAGGTTGTTGTTGTTTGTAATGATAATGTAACTCTTTGAAATTCAGTTTTTGGATAGCTGTTAGCAGCCTTATAGGTTAATTTTTTTTTACTTTCACTCATGATGATACTAACACTATATACTACTGAATAGTAATGTAAATTAAAAAAAAAATCTGAAGCTAATATTACTAATACTATATACTACTGAATAGTAATGTAAATAAATAATAATAAAAAAAATCTGAAGCTAATATAAGTTTGTGCTTGAAAATAATAAAATGTATTTTTGCTTTACTTATTTGTTTGTTGTTTTTCTGTAATAATTAATCTAAGTGTTTTGAGTCTTTATCTGTAATGATTACAGTCTTGCTAACTATATTTTTATTTATTTATTTTGAAAAGCAATAGTATAGGTGTATGGGCGAAATTAATTTTAAATTGTAAAACAGAAAGTTGAATTGATAGACATAGCATAAACAGGGTTTGGTGATAACTATCAATGGATATGAATATCTTGATACAATGTTTATTCTCAAAATATCAGGAAGTTTCATATTTTCATACATTTGATTGTATAAAATGTAATTTTCAAACTAATGTGTTTGATATTTACAACCAAATCAAGTGTAAAGGAATTTTTTAATTGTTATTTATTGTCGTTCTATAGATACAGATCTTTTGCTCAGGCAGTGACGTTTTTACTCCCCCTCCCCTTTCCCCATATTTTTTCCCAAACTTTACGTTTAAAGCTTAGTTTTTAAATGTAGAACCAATAATTAAACCGGTGAGTGGGAAAAAGATAATATTCCCGCGGATGAAACAGAAAAAAACTAACAATTTTAAAGAAATGTTCACCATTATTTGATTGTAGAGGGTTCATCAAATAAATTTCAAAGAAAAATACTGAAAAACTTATTAGTTATTAATTAAACTATCTAAGTTCTTTTTTTGTATTTTTGGAATATTATCCTTTTTCTACTCACCCGTTCAGTTATGTGGGGCAATATTTACTTAGAACAGCTATTAAAAGATAAAGTGTATATTTGAGATAAGTTATTTACAGCTTCATTAGAAAGAATTTTTTATGGTTTTGTTTCATTTAAACTGCACAACAGTTTAGGGAATGAAAAACAATAAAACATGTTATTGATCATAAACTTAACTAACTAACCTTTGTTTGAATTATACAAAATAAAGGAATTCTAATAATTATGCTTTAAATGTACTTAAGAGACTATTGTATTGCTAATATGGTAAAAAGCTCTTTCCAACAATGTTAAATTTTTTCTACGAAGAAGGAGGGAGTACTCTTTTAGACAATTAATAAATGGAAAATTAGAAAACTTTCAGGGGTGGGGGGCTCCCCCCACCCTGAATTCAATATTGCTTTCCAGCATCTCAAAGTTGTGATTATTTTCCTAATAATGTGACTACCTGAAAGTAAAATTATAAAAAAAGATAGGTATATATATACATATATCTTTTTATTATTATTATTCAGATTATCTGGCATCGGATAATATGCAAATTGTCAGTATTGTTAAGTCAATTTATAAAGCAAGTAGTGAAGTATTTAATGCAAGCTAAAGTGTATGCGTACATATATATTTGAGGCGTTCCATAAAAATTGAAAGTAAAATAATGAAACATAGGTCAGTATTGTTTTTTTTAAGTATCTTACCCCAGGTAATATGTTCCCATTGTTCAGTCCACTTTTCAAAGCAAGGGGCAAAATATTTTGGGAATCTACTTACTGTATCTTGCACAGTTGAAGTTACCTGAGAATCTGTATTGAATTTTCTTCCATAGAATTTTCTTTTGAGCAAAAGAGCTCCAGAAACAATTTTAATGAAATTATCTTAATAAATACAAATGTTTTCGTGAGTTAACAATTTTTTTAAATGTGGTACTGCAAAGAAAAAAGTCCATGGAAGTCAAATCAATATCAGATAAAATATTCTTTAGAAAAAGTGAGTGATAAAAAATTTATATATAAATAAGTTTCACTTCAGATTAAAACTTTAACAAGGAATTTTTTAATTAAATGATTAAATCCATTAACATAATAAAATTAGTTTTACACCAAAAAGTTAATAATAATATTATTTTGGGATATTTTTAATGCCTAAAGTACCTAAAATATGTAGTATCTGCTAATTTATACTAGTATGCAACTCTTTTGTTGCCGAAAAAAAAGTCATCAAGAAAATAGCCAGCATAATCATTTTTTTTTCTGTAGACTTTCAGCGAAAATTAATACAGTATAACAGGCCTATCCAACCCTGCAGGTGTGTATCTCAGTTAGTGGCAAACAGTGATAATGAATGGTGTCATTATTCACATGACTCAAAACACACATGTTATCTCACTGTAATACTGGTAGTGTTTTATATAATGCACATTACATCTTATACTGATAGCCATAAGGTTCCTATGAAACAGTAACTTCATGTAAAAATTATTTGCAGAAAATCTATAATTACATTTTTATGAGGGGTGTGTGTATGGGAAGAGTCAGAAATCACAATCATAATACATAGATAGATGGATACTAATAATGCCTTTTTATTTTTTAAAGAAGCTATTAACAAGAAACATTCTAAAGAGTGCCAAGAATGCACAATAACAAATTGTAGGGGACTCTACCCTCTACTAGCTACACTCGTCAACCCTTACCCAGATACCTCAGTCTCTAAAAACATACTAATTGACTTTATTTAAAAATATTACCTGATTATGAAAGATTAAATTACATTATCAAGACCAGTGACGATCTTTATAATCACAATCAAGTTGCCATTTGCTTCCATTTTACTGGGGGATTTGTCGATGCCCAAGGCCACATCCATCATTGTTGAGACAGCCGACGGCTGTTTTCATGATTGTTTAAGAAATATCAGTTTAACATTTGGCAATCAACTTGTATAAAATTGTTAAATAAAAAATGCTAAGATGCTTTACACTCACGCAGAAAAAAAAAATCGGTTAAAAAAAGGAAAAAAGTCACCAAATTTAGGGGATTTTTTCCTTTAATGGCAACCTAGCCATTGTATTAAGTTATTCCTTTGGCGCGGTCTTGAAAATCGCGCCAACCAAAAAGTAGCCAAACTTATGTTTGCATGAGTGTAAAGTATCTGTTCCGTAAAAAGTGTTGTTACCTCCCAGATTTTTATAATGATAGTAGGACAATATTTTTACTTTGGATTTCAGGCTACAAAAATTTGTCTATATGGGAATAACATTCCAAACTGCTCCATTGAAAATACCCATGTTTAGAAAATGTATGCATATATTTTATCGATCAACAAATATTTTCAGGAATAGGTTATATCATGTATTCATTTCTTTATTTTTATGTAACTTCATGCATATCTTTCATGCTATTTGAAAAATTAAAGAAGTAATTTATCGAATAATAATTCCTACAAAATCTAAAGTATTCTAGGCATGCATTTTCTATATTTACGCTACTTCAAGTGATGAAGTATGTAAACAAACAAGCACGCTAGCTGCTACTTTGACGCATACCTCCACATGATTCCTGCTGGCGTCATATGAATATTGTCCATAAGAAAATCTTTTTAAATGTATCATTTTAAAATATGAACATAACTTTTACACAACAATTTATTTTAAAAAATTCTTCCTTTTTCAATATTCATATGTAAATATATTTTTAAATTAAAAATAGTGTTAGAAATACTATAAAAAAGTGCTTTTAAATGTGACATAATTTTTACTATCTATATATCACCATATAAATTACTATGCATTGTTTTTGAATACTGTAAAACTTTTTTAACTGAACTATTTTATTTGACTTTAACATTAAATAGCTCTTAAAATAATTCCACGGTTTCAAAACTGTCTACTTCAGCATGTTTATCAATAGATTTCTTGGTACTTCTCCATTATATATAAAAAAAAAGATCCCCAAATTGTAATGCTCAGTAAACAAATGAAAGAATATTTCCAATAAAATCTAAAAAAAAAATTACAAATAATTCAGAAAAGCTTCACTCACTGAAGTATCTAATAACTGTAACTCCAAACAATAAAATTTACAATATATTAGTGAAAACAGAAAAAAATAATCTTGGATATTTATTTATTTACATCATTTTTCTTAATTATCCTGGTGAATAAATGTTTGTGACGTCAGTTGAAATTGATCTATTATACATAACTGTGCATCACAGCATTTTTTCAATTCTTTTTCTCTTTTAATATCACGATGTCATAGTATAAAGATGTAATTGTTATTAACCGACTTAAAAAAAGGAGGAGGTTATCAATTCGACCCGTATGTATGTATTACGTTGTTCACGCATAACTCTCATAAATGTGCATCGATTTTGATAATTTTTATTTTGTTTGAAAGAGTAAGGGTCCAAGGTGGTCCCATTTCAATTTCGTCAAAATCTGATCATTAGAACAAATTATTTTATTTTAATTAACAAAATAACTAATAAATCAGTAAAACATCATTAAATGTAAAGATAAACTAAAAATTTAAAATCACTTGATTACATAAACATATTACACATCTGACGTCAAGTGAGTATGATGCCACAATCTTGCATTTTTGGCATTAAACCCTATAGTTTGGCGATAGTCTTTTTTTATGAAAAGTGGTCAACAGGATAATGGAGAGGTACCAATTTCTTTATAAATTATGGAAGAGACACTTTGATGTTTTAAATAAAAATTTGAAGCAATGTAGCATTAACATGCAATTAAAATTCTTTTTAAGAACCAATTCATGATCAAAATTATTTTGTTCATACCAAAAATTTAGACAGTAAATATTAGTCATTTTTGGATGAGAATGATTTTGAAATAACATGCATATTTGGGTCAGAATGCCCCCTCCCCCCCCCCCCCCCCCCCCGCTAAATCTATCAAAAGGAGAATTTTCACCATTTGCCCACCTCCACCATAACAAAATTCCTGTATACATGTTTGGAACAATTTCCTTTCAATATACTCGGAGAGTGAGTACAAAGTTAGATAAATATTATATAATACATTAATAATTTTTTGATAAATTTGATAAAATGTCAATATTTATTATTATTTTATTATAATCGTTATTTGATTAATAGCGTTTTGAGTTGCAACTTTACCCATATATAACTTTGTTTGTGATATTATAAAAAACTTTCTGAGCTGTAATTAATGAATATCTAATAATACTTTTTGTCATATCCTTAAATCAAAAGTTATGAGGCAAGGAAACCAGGACAATAATTTATGGACACCCTGTATTTAAAAACATTAATGAAATCAGTATTAGAAATTATAACCGAAACATTTATTAAATATAGAGCGGATAAAAATCTTTCATATGCAGCTATAGTCATATATAATTTTTTTTTTTTCACTCAAGAATATTTATGATGAAAATCAATATTTGTGTTGCAAAAATATCATGATTGATTTTCATATTGCATATGAAAATTTGCATATTTCTTAGATGTTTCAATGGAAACACATATTGTGTATACTATACATATATTTATTATAAATGCATTTTAAAACTCAAACACAACTGAGTAATTAATAATAGTGTGAAGGGATCTTTTTAGAAATTATTAATCATATTTTATTCATAAATTTTGCTTCTTTTGTAACTTTCAGCTGCTATACAGAATTTTTTTATGCACCATTATATTTAAATTTCATGTTATTTATTTATTTTTCTGTGAATAGGAATTTATCAAATTATAATAATCATGAAATAAAGTAAATCTGTTCTTAAAATATATGATCTAATTTAATGACTTCAGGCTACTTTAAATTTCATTATCAATATTCATAATTAAATATATCCCAAAATTTTAGCTTTTCCTATTATAGCATATATTACCAATCTAAGCAATTAAGCATTCTATTAATATTAATTAATGTGAAGAAACTGAATCCCTTTTGTAGACATGTTACTTAAACTAAATCCTGTGACACAACTAACTGAAAAGTGTATTGAAACTTTGTATTATTATTTTCTTTATGTTTGTTGCATTTTCACATGATTACTTTACTTTGTAGTTCATTAGTAATTGTTAAATTTGCAGAAAACTAATATACTAAAACCAGCAAAGACAGAATCGATAGGGATCAAGAAAAAGTCCCATTTTAGACAGGTTTCAGTCTTAGTAGATATAATTATAAATACAAAACACTTAACGGGTTAAAATTTTAAGACACAGAATTTTACATTATGGCTCTAAGAATTTTTAATAAGGGTCTTAAAAATAATAATATAAAATTTTGAGTGACTCTGTGCTATTAATAAAAAAATAAATATATTTTTATTTTACCATTTTCTTTTTTGTTCTATTTATATACAGATGCAAATATTATTTTTAACATGAAAATATACATAAAACTTATTCACTCATATTTTTTCATTCACATCTCTCAAAAATTGAAAACATGGGTTTTAAAATAAATGATATAACAGATCAAGTGACACTCTGGTGTGACATTAAAGGGTTTGTTTTAATATTCAATTGAAATTATTTTTGATTTCACTTCTAAAGTATACTTATACTCTCGAACAGTACTTTTCATTTTCTAAACACTGTTATATTATATCATGCATTTTCTGAGCTTATATTATGCAAACATGTATTTATTTCAAAAGATTGACTAATTTTTGCAACATAATATCCCAAATCGTAAGTAAAATATGTTTACACATCCAAACAATACTTTTCATTTCTCAATACACTGTTAAATATATCACACTTTTGCTGAGCTTATATTATGCAATGACATGTATTTATTTCAAATGACTGATTAATTTTTGCAACATGATATCCAGAATTGTAAGTGAAACTTTTGTACCATAATATACTGAATATAAGCTCACATTTTTCAAAAGCAAAAACAGTTTAGTTTTAGTTAAATTTGGCGGGGGGGGGGGGGGGCGATATAATGAGAGTTTTTTTCCTAATTTATTAAGAAAATGATTTTATCATTAATTTAGAAGTATAAAATTTAAATACAGGGATGAGAATCTTCCACATCTCAATGGAAGAAAAAATACACTTAAAAAAAGAATCATCTAAATTCCCTTTCCACACTGAAATTTTGTCCCCCCCCCCCACTCTCTTTTCCTCCCCAAGCACACAAAATTTAAAATCCCCCCAAAATCTTTTTATATTTCTTCTCTATTTGTTACTTTATTTTAAAAACAAATAATTAATAATCTAATCTCTCTCCAAAATTTGCACTTATCCCTTTGCCCCACCTCCAATACCAAACAAGCATAGTTTAACTCTTTAATTAAAAAATATTCTGACCTATTTATTATATAGTAACAATAAATAAATAATCTATCACCTAAATTATTTGCTCTCTCACGTTGACCTACATCCCTTTCCCCCACCAATGCATATCAAACAATTTAAAATCTTTAATTTTTCTTCTGTTCTATTTGTGATTTTGTTGCAACATTTAATAATGAAATATTCATGTAAATTCCCCCCATACAGAAGAAAATGTCATTTTCTTGACTTTGCTCCTTTCCCAGCTTTCTTCTCTCTAGCATACAAAATTTAAACTCATTGAAACAATTTTTTTTCTCTATTTATAACTTTCTTGTAACAAAGATTAAACTATCATCTAATTTCTTTCTCTCCCATGAATAAAAAAAACCCTGCTTCTTTCTTTGCCCTTCTCCCCACAGGCAAAGTTTAAAATCATTAAAATTCTATATAATTTAAAAAAAAGTTTTTTTTGCTGTATTGTTACTTTATAGAAACAGTACATAATCATCTAACTCTCCGCTTAAATTCCAATTTCCCCTTCCCCTCAAAGAAGTGATGAATTTCAAGGCAAGAGGGGGGGGGGGATGAAAGAAGATTTTTCTCTTTTTTGTAATTTGGCTGTTCTCACTCCTGATTTTATATTAATGTGGATAGTAAAATTATTTCAGAGAACATATTTTTTTAAGAAAGATTATATATTCAAAGGATTTTTTCAAGGAAAGAACAGCCAAATTGCAAAAAAGAGGAAATTTTTGCTTTGTCTTTCTCCTCTAAACATATTTTGAAATTCTCAATTTTGGGAAGAAAGGATTGAGTGAAAATATCTTTGGGTTATTTTAGATGACTTATATTTTGTAGTTAGATTGAAACATTACTAGAAATAAGAAATAAGGCAGAATTTACTTAAAAGTTACTACTGATAATTTTAAACTGTTTTGGGGAAGGCAGGGGGGAGGAGGTAGAAGGTGAAGTGGAACTTTTGACAGGAGAGGAGAATAATTTAGATGACAGATTATTTATTTATTGTTACTAAAGAACAACAAATCAAGCATAATTTTTAAGATTTAAAGGTTTTTAATTTTGTACACTGCAGCGGATCAAAGAGGAAAGCAAAAATTTTAGGGGTAGAGTGATAATTTGGATATCAGATTATTGATTTACTGTTACTAGAGAAATAGAACCGACAGACAGAATACAAACAGAACCAAAGATTTTTTAAAATACAACATTTTAAAATTTTAAACTTTGTATGCTGGAGGAGAGGGAAAGACATAAATTTTAGTCAAGCGAAAGATGTAATTTAGATGAATGATCATTTACTTGCTGTTACTAGAGAGCAACAAGTAGGACAGAAGAATATTTTTAAATTTATTATTTTTTGCTGGTTGATGGGATAGCAGAGAGTTGTTGTTAAAGGAATACTTTAAATGGCTGATTATTTATTTATTGTTACTGAAGAGCAAAAAATAGAGTGTAGATTTTTAATAAAGTTTCACACTAATGAATAAATTATTTGTAAAACAAATGTTTATCATTATAACTTTATCCAGGAGAAATAAAATTTTGATAAAATAATCTGTTCAGATATTATGCATGTTATTTGTACAAACAGTTATAGGAAATACATTTTTATCTTTAATTACTACAACTTTATTTTTGCTTAATATGTTTAAATAAAGTCATAATGGTATCATTGAAAAAGAAGCAAATAACTATTGATTGTTGAGCAATACACTGTGCTGGGCAGGAGGTGCAACTGCAAGTTATCTTTCTCTATGGAGGAACAATGCAAAAAGATTGGGAACCACTGAATTCAAAATTAACACAGTTCATTGAAGTTGATTAAAAATTAACAGAGACTGAAAATAGATAAAAGGAAGTGTGAATTAAAAGTCTTTGAAAAGACTTGGCAACAATAAACACATGCTTGAAAGAGATAATCTTTAGTTTCATATGCCAAAAAAAAAAGGGTTTATATTATTTAAAATGAATGAAGGTAGCAAAAAGTTCAAAAGTTGAATACCTTCCATAAATTTGCCCTAGATTCTGTCTAAATCTTGAATGAATCACAGAGGTTTGTGAATAAGATTTATTATTATTATTGTCTTATTAGAATACATAAAAATACATTGGCCAATTTGTTTGGTTAAAATGTTTTGCAACATCTTCTGTAATAAATATGTTGCACTTTAATAATTGATTTCTAAATAAAATGGCTGCCTGTTAACTTGTACCAGTTTTATACTACATTAACATTCTTTTAACTAAATGTATTGTGGATAAGAACTACTCTGTTATACAATAAATAGTTTTGAAAATTTCACAAGCACACATAGAAAAAAAATTTTATAATTTTAGATTTATTTGTAATGCTCTGCTACAAATTAGCACAATATATTTTACAGATAATTTTTATATAGATTAAATTTTAATTTTACACCCTTTTTTTTTCTTTTTGGGAAATTGCATTTTTAAGTATTTGATTTCATACATTTTTTCTCTAATATCTTTTCAAGTTATGTATACGCTTTTGATATATCAATAAAAATTTGGATATATTTTGGAAAAAGGATAAATGGAATTTTTTAAAAGGACTTTGGGAGTTTTGCATAAATGTTATCACATGCTAGTCTCAAAAGATGAATATAATACTTAAATAGACAATTATGCATATAGAAATGCATAAATAAATTCATGTTCAATCATGACCAATCAGATCTTATCAGCAAAGTAAATCATCAAAGCTCAACTCCAAAAATGGAGGAACAACTCAATTGTTTGTTTTCATCATTTTGGCCACGTTAGTCAAAAACGTGTAAGAAAATACAGTATGCATCATTTAAAAGCATAACAAACTTTATTAACCACTAAGAACCATAATTAAAACAAAATTTTTATTTTAACTTTAGGATACAGTCATGAAAAAAAAAAAGGTTATTTAGTTCCTTTCGACAAAATACTAATAAAATTTCTCATTTGAGAGAGCTTTGAATTATCAATGCTTTTTCATTTAGAGTAAGTATATTCTATCTGAATTCTATTCTTCTATTATTAATCGAATTTTTAAACATTTACACATAACAATATATTAAACTATAACACCTTGTAATAATATATTTCTTTTAAATGCTAAAAGGTGTAAAATAACAACATAATACAAATTAAAGAAACTTTAATTAGGTTGTTTGACATGTTTCGACTCACTCCGAATCCTTTTCAAAAACAAATGAGAATATTCCACAATTGCACGGAATTTGAAGTAATTATTTAAAATCTTATTATTATTTTTTCATGTACCTTTTTTTAAATTATGCACTTTATCTTTTATTTTTACTTGGTTGTTTATTTTCATATCTGTAACCATAGAGTGACTCGAGCCCAATTTTGGTAAATTAAAATATGCTGCATCGTTACATATTGCATTTTACTATCTCTATAGTTTCCCTTATTACGGATGGATGTATAGAGTGGAGGGAAAAATTATTTTACTTTAATTGAAATTTATTTGGATGGTTACTATATTGGCATGACCAGCAGGAAATTTTGTTACAGAAAAAAGGAGCATATAGCTGATATTAGGTATAATAGAAAAACCACAGCCCTGACAAGATTATATCAAGAAGAAACCATCCAAATAAATTTCAATTAAAGTAAAACCATTTTTATTTGATAGTAAAAAGCATAATTAATCTTTAATTTAATTCTTTTCATTATCTCACCTTTAAAACATGCATTGGAATGTCTGAAGATAATATGCACAGCATTATCTCTCAAATTAAGACATGAGACAGACAACTGGTCAATTATATCCTCCGTGAAATAAGCAGAACATTGAGAACTATGATGTGATACACTTCTATCTTTATAACAAATTGCTAATATTTGCAAGTGTCTTCATATAGGATCTTTTAGAAATCTATAATAAACAAATTAAGAAATGTAAACAAAAATAATTCTGCTAACATTTACTTGAGTATCTTCACACAAAACTAAAGGAACAAATTTGATGCCAGGGATCAATCCTGAGGAAAATTTGTTTATTTTACTCAAAATATCTTCACAAAATTACATTCCATAAAAATAGCCTTCTTATAAAATTTTATGTAGAAAATATACTTTACAAACACACAAAAAAATACATAAATTGTTATTTTTCAGCATTATAACAAACTATGGAACTTGAGTATAAAAGGGATTAGAATATCTACCAATTTTAAGATAAGGATCGTTTTAAACAAACAAGGCATTCTTACACTTATTAAAGTGAAAAAAAATTATAATAATAATAATAGAGATTATCAAAAAGTAAAACTGGATGTGATTTTCCTTACAAAATTTTGTTTTTCACAAAAATAAAGATATTACAATATTTTTTATGGCCACGAAAAAAACTGCATGAACCTCTGTCTTGTATTGCATGGCCTGATTATAAAAATTCACAAGCAAAATGAGGATTCCAGGAGATCCTTCCTATCACAATCACAGTGGCCAGTATTTGATCTTTTCCAACCAACTGCTTTTTGTTTTGAAGACACGACAGTAATAAGATAACAGTTCTTCCATTATTCCACTCCGCCTTTTTTGTTTAGAATTCGCTTTTATTTAAGTTTTCTTTCTTATTATTTTCTCAATAAATCATTAAAGAAATATAGCACACAAAATTATAATTAATGAATGTCATAAAGCATTATTGCCTATTCTTCTAAAAATAAAATGTCATTTTGAACATAGTAGGATTTTTCATTAAAACAAATTATAACAATAGTACCATTTAGAAATTTTATGTGTTTTTATGAATACATTCTTATTTATAACTAAATTCTTATATTAGAAAAAGAAAAAAATTTTATTCCTAATTTCACATTGTGTTGGTGACGAACATGATTTTTTAAAATTATTATTATTTGTGAGCAAATCAAGTTTTCTTAGACCTTACAAAATAGAATTTTCTTTTGGTCCCTTTTTTAAGTTAAGAAGAAAGGACATCATTTAAAAGGTTGGTTAAATTTTTATTAAAAAGTAATTTGCAGGGACGTAAAGAAGCTCGCGCTAGATAAACTATTGTTATTGAAGAAACAATAAGTTTTTGTATCTGACTTAGCATTTTTCTATAAGGCATGTATGAAGAAAATAGATTCAAGTCCTTAGGGCTTACTTATCTATTTTCAATCATAAATGCCAGTGCTCATGCTCGCATTACTGTGAAAATACGAAGTTGCAAGTTAAACATATCAGTTTTCCAATAAAAACACCAGATGGCGCCAACTCTCAAAAACCCTTATGTTCCCCAGGATTGGGGAAAAACATAACCAAGATGAAGGGGAATTTTGCATAAACTGTAGTACTAAATTTGTCACACATACAGGCACTTTTTTATAAAAAATTAGTTTTTTACTATTTATATAGATTCATAAATTCGAAAAAAAGGGTATCTAGTGCGATAGTGATGCATTTTAAAATACGGAGATGATGGAATGTTTGTATTTGGAAGTTGTTGGCAAATCGAATTCATTAAATGTTTACTTTGAAAAATGGCATTCGCATGGGAAGTGTCGGAACAGCTTCGGCATTAGCCTGCTGTCCGCCATCTTGAAAAAAAAATTTGCCGCGAAAAGGCCGTTTTCACCAAGTAGTAAATGTCGCCAAGTGGTCATTTTTAGGCCTTTTAGGCTTAACCATAAAATTTTTTTAAAGTACATAATAAACAAAAAAAAAAAGGCAAAGCAAAGCAATCAAAATCATGAATATTTGTTAAAACATTTATTAAATTATTCATGATTTTAACTGCTATGCTTTTTAATTTTGGATTTTTAATATATACTTTAAAAAATTTTCATAACTAAGCCTAAAGTGGCTATAAATAACAAGTCGGCGACACCGAGAAAATGGTAAATAAAGACATAAGAAATAAATAAATGACAACTCCGCGACATAAAGCATAAAAAATTTAAAGTTAGCATCGAGAAAACGGTAAAAACTTATGATCTCGCAATTAAAATATTAAAATAAAGCTAATAAACATGATTTGAAAAAAAAAAATGGGAGTAGGGGGGGGACATACATATAAAACAAATTTAAAACAGCAAAATATTAGATTTATTTATTAAAATGATGATTTTTTAAGTAAGTTTTAAGGGGCTATAAAAATGTTTAAAGAAAAAAAAAAGGGTTACTGAAATCTTTTGTTTACCTGCCGGTAATCATACTATTGCTTAAAGCAAGAATTAAAACAGCCAAAATGTAGCTTCAAAACATATAAATATTACAAAAATAATAATAATAATTTTTTTAATATTTTTCAAAGTTATTGTTTTCACATAGCAAAAACCTAGCTTTAAACATAAAAAGATTTCACTTACGTCTTACCTAGAAACATAAAAAACTTGCTGTTGAAGGGAGTTTGGGATGGGGTTGATAAAAAGGTGTTTATTTGATGTCAGGGGGGCCTGCCCCCCTGAACCCCCCGAATTTTCCTTTTAACAATAAATCTACTTTTCGGAAATTGACAAAGTAATCAAACTCACTTGCTTTGTGCGGAGTAGTCCAAAAACCATGCAAATTTAAATTGCGAAAATCCAAATAAAAGCAAAATTATATAATTAAAAACATAAAATAGTAAATTAATGCCAAAATTACGTTATAAAAAATATACATGAGTATTCGAAAAACCACGCAAATTTAAATCGCAAGAATCAAAAGCAAAAATATATACTTTAAAACATAAAATAGTAAATTAATGTCAAAATTATGTTTTAAAAAACATACATTTTATGAAAAATAACAGAAAACCAACGATCTCACTTACCTAGAAAAATTGTAAAATGGTGATTTTTTTTAGGAAGTTTTAGGGGTCTATAAAAAGGTTTTTTTTAAAAAAATAAAGATTACTTATATTTTTTTGACAGGGGGCTCCGCCCCCTGAACCCCTCGGTAATCATAAATGATAAATAAATTTCAAAAATACATCCTGATAAAAAAACACGTGTAGTCATAAAATCAAAGAGAAAAGTAGCAAGCTACAGAGTATTAAACAGTGGTCAAAACAAATTTATCCCTAAATTCAAATAATTAATACATTTATAAGAAATAAATCGGAAAAATGAAACCTTGAAAAAAAAAAAAAAAAAAAAAAAAAACGGCGACACTCGTTATGCGGCAGGTTGCTATGCAAACGGCAAAGTGAGCTGGTAGTGTCCAGTTGTCCGTGGGGTCGGGGGAAGGGGGTTCGTGAAAGGGCCAGATTGCTAGAGCTGCCATAAAAGCCAGGGTTGCTATTCCCAAGCATCAAAGGCGAAACTCGCCAAATAACGATGATTTTCGACCAATCAGAAACCGCAGGCTAATGCCGAAGCTTAGCCGAAGTGGAAGTCTAATGATGAATAATGATGATAAAAATTAATGAAATCTCATTTCAGGTGGCCGTATTTTAGTTTCGTGCGTGGCTTGGTTCATGAATGTAATTAAAAAATCACACATTACATAAAGGCCTGTCTGTGAAACATTTCTTTAGATTGTTCGTATCAATCATAAGCCAAACATGACACTATTTAAAAAACTGGATCTATGTTAAAACAATAAAAAATACCTGTTTTTATTAAAAGAATATCTTGTTGCCAAAACGAAGTAGCAAAGTACTTAAGTAGAGAGTTGATTGATTAAAAGGATCGTCATATCAGATCATGTTGATCTTTCTTTGTAGATGAGGAAACTATTATTTTATTTTTTTAAATTTATGTCGTATAGATCACTCGTTGCAAAAAAGTCTGCAGACGATATTTCTAAAAAATACAGCAGTGGGAAAAAACCGACAAAATCAACCAATCAACCTAGCGTAATCTTTGGGGTAGTCGTTGCAGAAAAGAACTTATCGCTTATTCCTTTCGCCAAATACTGCTGTCGACTCAATGCTGTTTCTTATAATCCCTTATCATGTTATTGTACATTATATAATATTACATAATGCATTATACTATTGTATGATATAATGTACTTTAATAATTTTAATTGTAGATGTATATAATATACTAGTATGTAGTATATAATATAACTATAGTAGTAGAAAGTTATGGTAATTTTATTACTTTATCAAAAAATTGAGACATTGATGACATTATTGCAATGTTGCACGCTGTAAAACCTTGTATGTTTACCTATCTTCGCCTTATTATTGTTACCATTTTTTATTACCAATGTATTATTTTAGCAATCAATATTTATTACTTACACACTTATCTATACACTTACAAGGCAAATCAGATTTTTTTTTTTTAATGTTTGTGCACGACTTTTTGCACAAAGATCTTTACATTAGACAGGTGTTCAATTTTGTTGTTTGTATCAGCATTGATTTGGAACTAGAGACTGCAGCTGCATAGCAGTTTTTAGACATGTAATAAACAATGTAAAAATTATTCGAAAAAATGGATTGTATGTTAATAACTTGGATACAGTCACAGATCCCATCGATTTTAGAGGAGAGACACATATTGTAAGGTTTGGCTGCAAAAGAAATGCATGTAGGATTTGATTATTTGGTCATACTTGTTTTTAAATTAGCTGATATTATCTCTTTTCTCCCTACTAGCATCTGTTGTTTTCTTATACAATGTGATTTTATTTTTTATTTAATTGAGTTATCAGATAGAAAAATAGAGCACTTGAATAGTGAATTTATTACTTCTGCATTTTACAGATTGTTTTGATGAAATCTTTAATAATTCCTATCCATTTTTGCGTTAGACAAATTTCTGCTTAGTGCAAAAAAGTTAACAACACAATTTCCTATTTTCTCATTTTGGACCATTAAATTACTCCAATTTAGACAAGTTTCTGAATTATATATGTTTCAATTTGCATCAGTTTTATGGCATCTTTAACTTCCAAAAGAAACAAAAAGTTTTAAAAAATATTTAGTTATTAGAAAATTTTATGGATTAAAGGATGAAAATGATTCTGAAGTTAACTCCGAAAGGTGCAAGTTTTGATTTGGACACAGTTTTAAGCATGTCAGATCAAAAAAATGTAAAACTGAATGAGTTTTTTGCTAAATTAGTTGTGTTATTTTTATTAATTTTATTAGTTGTGTTATCTTTATTTGTTGATAAAGTAAATTACTTTTAATACAATAATTACTTTTGCATTTTATTTTTTATTAATCTTCTCTCAATTTTTTGTTTCTTGGTAAATTTAAGAATGTTACATTGAAATCAATCCAGATAAATCCCAAAGTTGTGAGATGCCTTTGAAAAAGTCCTGAACTTTTAATACTTAAGTACTGTAATTTGCTAAAATGCTGAAAAATTACAATACTTATCCTTTTTTGTGTGTGTTTGAAAAGGGTATTTTCAACATAAAACTATATAGAGAGGCCATTTTTATGGAATGTCCTTTTGTGAAAGACCTTTAAAATGAACCCAAACTTCCCCACACCTTGATATCAAATCTGTTTTTTTAGTTCTATGTTAAGATTCTCAAAGAAACTAATAAAAAGTATTAGTAGCTATATTTTTATTTACATTTCTTAATTTGTTTACAGTGTTTCAAAAGATTCCACTTGTGGATATTAGCAGTTTGTCATAGAGATTGGAGTCTCATAAGAAAATAGTCCAGTGTGGTCTCCTTATTTCACAGAGGATGTGATTGACTGGATGTCTGTCGCATGTGAGAGATAATGCTGTGCTTACTATCTTCATATATTCCAGTGGATCTTCCAAAGATGAAATAATAAGAATAATTCATCATATTGAGTAATTATACTTTTTACTAGCAAATATTAAGATTGTGTGTTTACTGGAAATACCATTATCTTTTTAATATGTTTACCATCATCATATTTCTATTAATTAATTTATATTATATATATAATTGAGCTTCTTAAAGTCATAGTGTTTATAACAAATTAAAAAAAGTTATTGTTAAATGCATGTACTACTATTTTTTCAGGGATTAAAATATAAGCCATAGCTGAAAAAAAAAAAAAAACATGATTCCTGATACATACCATTTATGAAGATATACCTCCGCATAAGAGTCCATTGTTATGTTTCAAGTATACTTAATTTTTTAACATTATTTAAGAAACTGGGACTTAAAGCTCTAATATAAACCTGCTCAGTATTATAATGTTATGTGTTTTAACAATTTTCTGTTATTACAATGATTGTTTTATCGTTTCTTGTATCTTTTTGTATTCTTTCATCTTTTTCTACCTCATTTTCTGTCTTATAAGCATCTCCATATAATGCATTTTTATTTTGTTAAATTGTGCATTTTTGTTTGAAAAAGCAAAAAAAATTATAAACATTTTTATAGAAATTCTGAAAATATTTTTATAAAAGTTGATTAAGACAGCTGAAAAAACCCATTTTTCCTTAACGTAAACATATCACAAGGCTGATCTGCCAGGCACCCGTCGGGACTGACTTTCAGAGACGGATCTAGACTAAATTTTAGCCAGGGCAAGCTTGCAGATTTGCACCCACCCACCCCCCTGCTACCAAGAATATCAGAAAAAAATCTGCATAAACAATTGCTTAAGGAAGTAATATTAATGCTCAGTACTCAAAATCTGTATTTTTACTATGCATCTTTTCTATATAAAAAGTACAATATTACACAATATAACAATTACAGAAAATATACCTGTTTTAACATCTGCAATACCTATTAAAGATTTTACTTTGATGCAAAAGTTTTTATTAAGTTGTCATAAGGTAATTTGCAAGCTATCTCATTTTCTAAATTTATTATACATAAAGTGGATAATCGTTGTTCTTTTGTTAAATTTCTTAGATATTTTTTAATCAATTTTAATTTACTGAAACTTCTTTCATTAGAAGCAACGGATACAGGTAGTGTTAGGAATATTTTTAGACAAGTAGTTAGATTTGGAAAAGTATCCTGAAGTCCATGTAAATTTATTATTCAATTTACACTCAGTTCAATAGCCGAACTTGACATCATCTTTTCATGGATAGAAAAACTTTTTAACTACATAAATAAAATGGCTTTTAAGGGCTAGAACGCATTGAATTCTCGACAGAGTATAAGTTTCGTTTTCATTTTTTAGACCAAAAAATCTGTTAATTACAAGAATATCTAAATTTAGAAGAAATTAATAAAAAATAGATTTATAATTCTTTTCTTATATATCAACTCAGTTATTGCATAGAAAAAGAGATTTTTAGAACAGAAATAATACATATAAATTATAATATGGTGTATAAAAAAAAAAAAAAAAAACTAACTTGGTTGCTTACCTTTATGAATGTCGCTCAGCTTAAGCCATGAGGACATAGATGATAGCTGTGAAGCCTTCTCTTCTCTTTTTTTAGCCTTCTTTCTGTAATAAACACCTGAATGTCTTTTACACATAACCAAAATAAAATACTGAACACGTTGTAAAACAGCATAGAACGGTGCCAGAAAAAGAAATAGTGCAAAATCTTTGAATTTTAAAGAAATAAAAAATTCTTACAAATACTGGTGGCAATGTGATATTTTATATGATGTAATACAAATTGATTTATTTTTTATTTCTGATCCTTATGCAATGAAAGTAAACTGCCGTTGAACAAAATAAAATTGAATATCTTTTCGTGTGAATTTTTAATTTTCCTTCATTCTTAATCTTTTATGATTCCTCATTTTTGCGCCCTTCCAAGTCTTGCACCCCCTTAGATCCGTCACTGCTGACTTTTAAATATTAAAAGCGCCTTAAAATTTGTTGTAAGAATATAAAGAGGCTTTTCCTCCCCAACAGCACCATGTCTTTTTTTAAAGCTATGGGGAAACTGTTTTAAAGTAGATTACTTTCACATTTTACTTTTTAATAATTTTCTCTCAATTTTTTGTTTGTTTGTTAAATTTAAGAATGTTTCATTCAAATTAGTCCTCATAAATCCTAAAGTTGTCAGATGCCCTTGAAACATTGCTGACCTTTATAAAAAAATATAAAGGAAATCACCTTGACATCCATGGTTTAATAAATAAACAATGTATGAAAATGTAAAATATAATTTTCTCTCAATTTTTTGTTTGTTTGTTTGTTTCATTCAAATTAATCCAGATAAATCCTAAAATTGTCAGATGCTCTTGAAACATTGCTGACCTTTATAAAAAATATAAAAGAAATCACCTTGACATCCATGGTTTAATAAATAAACAATGTATGAAAATAAAAAATAAAATTGAAGTAATTAAAAAATATTATTATCAATCGTCAACAGTAAATTTTAAATTCAGGGTTATATTGCCAGGCTGATATAAAAAAAATTATGAAAAATTTTTAAGATCGTATAATTTAAAAAAATGAGAAAATGCTCAATATTGATAGAAAAAAAATTGAGATTGTAAGCAAGTAAAAATAAATGCCCTACTCATTCAATTAATATTTTTAGTTAAACTCCTGCTTAAAAGCAAGTATAATAGTTTATAAATTACAAGCTTAAAATTCTTTCAAGTCATTAGTTGAGTAAGCTGGACTGGCAGCACAATCTATTGCCTTATATATGTCTAGGAACCGCTTACACTGTATAATAGGGGTCCACAACCTGTGGCCCGTGGGCCAAAAGTTGCCCGCGATCGGATTACTGGTGGCCTGCGGATCAATTTTGCCGATCAGACGCGAAAAAAGCACGAATTTTGCCAAATTTCGCCGATCGGACACGAAAAATCGTGAATTTTACCCAATTTCGCCGATAGGATGCGTAAAAATCGCGAATTTCGCCCATCGGGTGCGTAAAAATTGTAAATTTTGCCGATCGGGTCTGTAAAAATCGCGAATTTTACCGATCGGGTTCGTATAAATAACGACATTTGTCGATCGGGTAAATCGTAAAAATCGCGAATTTTGCCAATCAGGTGCGTAAAAATCGCAAATCTTGCCGATCATCTGCGTAAAAATCGCGAATTTTGTAGATCAGGCCCGTAAAAATCACGAATTTTGCTGATCAAGTGTGTATAAATCGCAAATTTCACCGAACAAGCGCATAAAAATCGTGAATTTAGTTAGTCACTGGGAAAAAACTGGGAATATTGTCAGTCAGGCGTGGGAAAAAAATGCAAGTTTTTTTCATCCTTGACAACTGAGTTGGGTTATGCTGACTAAGGAGGTGGTTGAGTATAGGGGCTAACCCTCCTTTTAAAATTAGCATTTTTATGAACTTTTAAGCTGATCCTCCCCCTCCTTCCCCGAAACCAAATTTTGTCTGCACTACGGATGTTGGCTCTCGACAATCCAGTCATTTTTGTGAATGGCCCTCCTCTTATAAAGGTTGCGCAACCGTACTTGATATCATTTTATGTCTGAATATGTTAAGAAGTACCATTTAGAATAATATATGTTTCTCCTCCTCCCCACCTTCATTCATGACAGCACAATTTTTTTTGGCACTGGCAACCTTTAAAGCTAAATTTACTTCTTCAAAAATAGTCAAGTAGTATTTTCACTCTTAGAAAATAATCTTAGCTATATCTCTTTTATAAATACAAACGTAAACTGTTGATATATCCTTGTCAACAGAACCTCTTCCCCTCCGCTACACTTCCTCGAAACAAAATTATCTCTGTGCTACTGATGGTGCCCCTCGACAACCCAGTCATTTTTGTAAGTGGCCCTTCACTCAAAAAGGTTGTGCACCCCTACACTAGATGAATCTAACTCTTCTTCTGAACTTGACTGATGGTCACTATATTGTTGTGTGTCAACTGCTTCTTCATATTCCTCATTAATAGATTCTTCATTAGTTGAAATCTCAGCGAACAAGATCTTCAATCTCGTCATTTCATCCTTATAGGATAAATAGCGATACATTTTACAGCCTCTTCCTTCACATTCGAAATTTGAAATGTAAAGCGTGAACTCTTGTTCGGGCCTCTGAGACTCAAACTAGAATTTTCTCGGAAAAGGGTGGTCCTAAATTCCTGAAATGCCTGTGGTCAGTATGTAGGTGACATTAAATGCAGCTACCGTGAAAACTATCCATTTTCATTAAAGGGGTGATTTCGCTGCAGTATAGTTTTGCAATGACTAGGCCTGGGAGACCTGATGCGAGTCTTCCCAGGGTTAAATACGATGATTTGAGATAAAATTGGAAAGGGGTATAACTTTTTTTCCAGGACTGTGTGAATATTCTAAACTATATGTAAAATGGACCTGAAATTTTAAAGACTGGCCTAGAAGCATCAGGGAATTTTAACATAAGATGGGTCCATCCTGTCTTCAAGTCACTGTAATGAATTGGCTAATTGAATCTGGATTTATTGAATCTGGCAATTCTATGCTGCTTGTAAATGATACATTATAACAGCAATGCTAAATTTTTTTTAACATTGCTGTTTTGATGCTTTTTAACATACCGAAAAAATTAATTAATTGACTTGTTTTTGAGTAAAATATTGCTATTTGGGTGATTTTTTCTTCCATAACTTTGGAAAATAAATAAATTATTAATATAAATTGTTATCTAGCAGTATTTTAATAATTTATAGTAGACTCCTGAGCTTTCAACGCCTTGTTATAAGAAACCCAAGGTTAAGTGACACCCCTCACATATTTCATCATCCAATTTCCATGGACATATCTAGGATATTCGTGGCTGTATTACAAAATTTCAGCAAAAAATTTATAATCAATTTTATAAATCTTTAAGCATGGTAAAACCACTAACAAATTATTAAATTACTAAATTTTTTGTAGCTAAAAATTGCTAAATTTTTCCAGTGCATTGTAAATTGCATTGAAAAATTTAAAATTCTGTTACAAAATCATTATTAGATCACAATTTTCTAAAAAATTGAGGAATTTCAACCAAACACCCATATTAGAATTCTACCTTTCCACAAAAATTATCTCTTTTCTTCCCGTTGCTTGTAAAATGCATTATTTTTTTAACCTTAAAATAATTTTTTTTCTACAATGTGATAAAAAAAGATAAGTAATTATAGAATTTCCTCTTTAAATATCCTTTATTTTTATTTATAATATTTTTTTTGTGATATATTATTTATTTTAATTTGTAACAGTAGTTAATTGTTTTAATTGTAGTAAATTTAATCATAGCTAATCACTTAGGAAAGTTTGTTTGTACAGTTAGGAAATGCATTAGGTAAAATAATCTTAAGACTTTGGATCTTCTGACACCCCCTGGTCCTGTGAGTGTGAATTAGAAGGTAGTCCTAATTTAATACTAAACTTTAATACTAGTTCTAGTTTTAATACTAAGATAAAAATTTCATTTGGATTCAGTTGAGTGCATTGATTAATTTTTCATGATAATTTCATTTTCTTTGAAGTATGTGTTTAATTAATCCTAAGCAGTGATATATCATGTTAAATCTGTATTATTGCAGATGCATAAAGCCTTAAATTTCGATACACATCATATCATTCAAAGCTGTCTTTAAAGTGTAATAAAATATGCAGCAAGACATTTCTTTACAAACGGCTTTTGGAATAGCATCTTCTGATTTGCATCAAGAAAAATTGTTTGTTTGTGAGATATGCAAGAAGAATTTTTCTCAAAAGAAATGTTTAATTAAGCATATGTTAGTTCATACTGGTGAGAAACCTTTTGTGTGTGAGATATGCAACAAGAAATTCGCTTGTAAGGACTCCTTAAACAGACATCTATTAGTTCATACTGATCAGAAACTTTTTGTGTGTGAGACATGCAACAAGAAATTCGCTCGTAAGGTATCCTTAAACAGGCATCTATTAGTTCATACTGGTGAAAAACCTTTTGTCTGTGAGATTTGCAACAAGAAATTTTCTGGAAACAGTAGCCTGAGAATGCATCGGTTGATTCATACGGGTGAGAAACCTTTTATTTGTGAGCTATGCAACAAGAAATTCTCAAGGAAGTATATATTAAACAATCATCTATTAACTCATAGTAATAAGAAACCTTTTGAGTGTGAGAAATGCAGCAAGAAATTTTCCCAGAAGCGTGTGTTGAACAGTCATCTGTTAATCCATACTACTGAGAAATCTTTTGTGTGTGAGATATGCAACCACAAATTTGCACAAAAGGATTATTTAAACAAACATATGTTAATTCATACTGGTGAGAAGCTATTTGTGTGTGTGATATGCAATAAGAAGTTCCTTCAAAAGAGTCATTTTAAAAGCCATCTGCTAACTCATACTGGTGAGAAACCTTTTGATTGTGAGATATGCAACAAGAAGTTTTCTCACAGGTGTACTTTAAGAAGTCATCTGTTAATTCATACTGGCGAGAAACCTTTTGTTTGTGGAATATGTAACAAGAAATTCTCTCATAAACATACTTTAAGTAACCATCTGTTAAAACATACTGGTGAGAAAACTTTAATATGTGAGATATGTAACAAGAAATTCTCACAAAAGGCTGGTTTAAGCAAGCATTTATTAATTCATACTGGTTAATAAAAATGTAATCTATAAAATCCTTGCTCTCATAAATTATTATATGCTATAAACTAATTTTTATATTTCTTTTTTAAGGGCTTTGATATAATTTAGTTTTATGAAAGAGAAACCACTTTTTAACACCCTCCCTCAGAGTTCAATTCAGAGGTTGGCCCAGGGGGGGACTTTCTCCCCAGAGCATTGAAATGTACCCATCCTGAAAGATTTGAGATTTTTTGCTTTCAACTGTCAAAAAGTGGAATTTCCACACTGGAATGTTAGAATGTCCCCCTCCTAAGAGCCACAGAAATCCGTCCCAGAGAAAAGTGTCTGAATTCAACACTGTCCTCCCAGGTGATAGCACTACTGCTTGTTAAAAATAGACTTCATGCGTTGCTTGCTAATACCTCCCAGTTGCATTGTATCAAGACCTTTGCCATTGTTCTAGTATTTTACTCCATCCTTTGCTTATTATTGCTGCCATTTATAACCCTCTTTCCAAGGATAATTGCTTTAAATTTTGTCATTGCAGGTAATTTTAACTGTGTGTATCACTGCGTATTTGCAACATACACAAAAGACAATGTTACTCATATAATGGATTTTAAAAGACTATTTTATTTATTGCTTCGCTCAAAAAGGTTGTGCACCCCTACACTAGATGAATCTAACTCTTCTTCTGAACTTGACTGATGGTCACTATATTGTTGTGTGTCAACTGCTTCTTCATATTCCTCATTAATAGATTCTTCATTAGTTGAAATCTCAGCGAACAAGATCTTCAATCTCGATCTGCCAAGATCAAAGAACAAGATCTGCCATCAACAAGATCTGCCATCCAAGATCTGCCATAGCAATTGAACAAGATCTGCCATCCTTGTTCAATCGAACAAGATCTGCCATCTCCCAAAACAGCAGCGAATATAAATTACTGATCGAATTCTCAACCGATGGTGATACTAAATTTAATATTTCATACCAAAGTTTTGTTTATGATTTGAGCAGTTTCACTTCGTAAATTGTGTAAAAATAAAATGGCTGGATGTGTCAAAAAATAGATATTTTACAAAGAATGTTTGTATACTTTACAATTTTGTATTAAAAATTGACAATATTTATTAGAAGTATGTAATTTTCTGTTTATTGCAGATGTGTAAAAAGTACTTTTTTGTTAATAATTGTTTTTTATGTTCCATTATCTATATATATTGAAAATGATGTACAGTAATCCCTTAACATTTGTGAGAGTTACATTCCAGGAAAACTTTGCGAATGTTGAGTCTATCTTTCTGTTTTAAAAAGAAGTTGCATTCTATTAATTTTGAATCAGAGTGGCACTGCATTTAAAAACAAGTTATGCCTAACATATATGTAGAAGTTAAATGTATGCACATTTTTATAAACATTATAAAAATGTATAAAATTTATAAACATTCAAATTTATTTATGAAAGATAATTCAAATTAACTTACTAGAGAAATAATCACAGCTAAAAAAAGATATGTTTTTGTATAAAATCATTTTGACTCTCTATATTTGCAAAGAGATGATAATGTATTAGTTGCTCAATATGTGATACAATATTAAAATATGATATTTAATATTGGTAAATAGTAACAGGTAATAGCTACAGGTTAATGCTTCAGAAATGCTGTCATTTATTTTCTTCTCTATGAGAACTTGAATATGTTAAATTAATAGATTAAACATGCTGTTACCTTACCACTTCTAATATCACCATTGAAATTGATATTTTACTGCTGTTATTATTTTAATTTTGTACAACATTTGCTCTTTTTTCAGATGACAACTGAAAATTGATATTGTAAATACATACTGGGAAAACACAGGGGAAATAATCTTTAACCACAATAAATTTTGAAAAAGAGAGAGATAATAAAAAAATTGTGAATGTTAATTTTTTCTGGATTTCCATGTTCACGAATAATCAAAACTCACAAATGTTAAAGGATTACTGTAATCTAACATCTGAGTAAATATTTTTGAAATCAAAGTTGTTGAGTCACAAAGGGTTTATATGCATAACTTCTTATTGGACATTCATCATGCCAAACAATCTGGTTTCAAAGTGTGCAGATTAAACTCTTGCACAAATTTTAGCCATCCCCCCTCACACACAGCCCCAACTCTACTCATTTTAAATATCATTATTATTCAATTTGCAATCACTCGCAACTTCCCTTTTTCTCAGCTGCTGACCATCTCTTTGCTGTGCTTAGGTTTCATATGGGAAACTTATAGCTTTTTAACCCTCAAGCCTTTTTATTCAACTGGGAGGATTTTGAACATGTGTTTGAAGGTATACAAACATGTCCATGTCCATGAAGACTCAATCTACTGATGGCATAAGTACTTTTATTAAAAAGCATTTGGATACTTCCTCCATAATGTATTCAAAGAAATTACAAAACCATAGCAGGGTACGGTTGATACTCTTCGAGTACTTGAGTACACCAAGGATTTGTTAAGATAGAGAGATGGTGTAAGGTAGGACTGGCATATGTCTAGGGACCCAATCCTAAAATCTGAACTTAACAGAAAAACCATCAGGTTTTTGCTGCAAGCTTCAGTATTAAAAGTTAGTTTGCATGTAATATGGATGCCATCATTATCAACACAAATGTGAAATAGTTTCTCAACACAAATCATGATAATACTCTTAATCTTACAATCCCCACTGTGATTATTTCTTACATGGGTAATCTCAAGAAGGACAGGTCTCCCAGCCTCCAAAAAATTAAAAATCTAAATTTACTAAATTTAAGATAGCCAATGGTTTTCAAGCAGGTGGGGTGTTTAATATGTCAAATGATTTGCTGCAGCTTTGAGATCATTTACCTCTTATCAGCAAAAAATGTTGCCAAGATTTTCTCAAGAAAGGCTGTCTCTCCTGACATTAACATTTCTTTAAATGGTGATCATATATCCTACAAATACCTAATGTTTACCTAGATTCTAAATTATAGTAGGCTTCTCTTATTTGCAATGTTTTATCTAAAACTACCAAGGTTCATGGTCCTTCAAATCTTTATTGGCTTATTCTAACTGTCTGTCAGAGCTAAATAATATATTACAATATAAGTCATTCATCAGATCAACTATGACCTACAGGACTGTTGTTTGGATATTTGTCTGAGAATCGCAGATGCAGAAAATTCAAACTTCCCAAAATTCCATTTTATGTCGGATTTCAAAGCAACAATGTTTGTCTGAAATGATGTCATTCATGTGAATCTATTGGATCTATCTCACAAGTAATCAAAAAAAGTTACACAAAATTTTCATAGAGATCTAGTACAAATCTCGAACCGTACATTGCAGTCTACAAAACCTTACAAAGTCACAAACTCTGTTAGAAAGAAAAGTTCGTTCATTCATCATGTTGAGCAAATATGATGGTGAGCAGAGATGATCCACCTTCCTAAAAATGGAGATGAGAACCACCTTAAATATATGATTGAGGTCTTTCAAATTCTAAATTTAAATTTTTTATTTTAAATTCCTTTGTGGCATACATTTTCATAGTTATATTATTATGACGCCCTCTGCCTGTGCAATTGTCAATGGTAAAATACTCAGTTTCGTCATTTGTATTTCACTCTTTATTATTTCTTGCATATACTATTTCAGAAAAAAAATTATGCTTATTTATTATCACATTCATTTAACTTTCTGGCCAAAATAAATTTTGATATTTGTTTGTAATATACTTACTGTACTTAATTTAGAAAAGAAAGGAAAATGTTTGTGCCTGTTTTAATTATCTCCATCCCTTGTTTGCATTGCTGTAATATTTCATTCATGTATCACTATAAAAGCACCTGAAGTGCTTGGACTTCTGCCAAATCACATGAGTTACCCCAATTCTGTCTGGCTTGCCAGCTGTGAAATGAACTTTATCTGGCCAAGATTTTGCAAATTCTGTGTAGACCTTTCAGGAAAAATTCAAAGTAAATGTGGGCAGTGCGACCTATGTCAGTTCACAAAAATCTGGCTACTCTGACTTCAAAGAAAGTGAATTTATTTCCGAATAATACAAACAGTCACCAAAATGAAACAGCAACCAATGAAAAAAATCTCTAATCTTATACAGCTTATTTATGCAACCATATGTCGCATATTTTGTATTATATATATTATTTTATGGTTTGTTTATTTATAATTTAAATTAGTAAATCTGCACTTCAGAGTTCTCAATGTCAGCTGCACAAAACATATTTTGGTCCTTTTTTATATTTTACAATCCTTGTTTTTTTTACATTATACAGATTTATATAAGCCTACAAGTTTTTCTGATAGTAACAGAATCTAAATTAAAGAACTATTACATTAAACATGAGTTCATGCAATGAGGTTCTTTTAACTGTAAAATTAATTATCTTATAAACGTTTAAGATTTCTTCGGGATCCACTGCCTCTTTGAACACACCAATTGTCTCATTAATTTTGTGCTTCAATTTAGAATATTTTTGTAATTTCTGAATTCTATTTTAGCTGTGGATGCTCTTTACATTGTGATTTTATTATACAGCATTAGCTTGTGCAAAACTTCTCTTATCATAATAAAAATATTTGCATTTCTACCAATCACAAAACATATCTGCATCTATTGCAGAAGTTGAACAAAAAATCTTGTGAAAGAAAGTTGCCCATAAACTGTGTAGTGTTCAAATTCCAGTATAAAATTAATAAAATTTCATGTAGATTAAATAGTATGTTAACAATTAATTAATCTTGAAAACAAATTTATGGAAATTACTATTCTTAGAAAGAAACATATCTATATCCTTTTGTTCCAACCTGTACACAAATTTATATTAGATTCACACTATGTAGTACATTAAACTTGAGTTCAGCTGAAGAACTTGCAAATGCATTAGAAAATGCATTTTTAGCAATTCTGACTCATAGATGATAATATATCTAAAATATTTTCTGCTGTCTTGTATATTATCTATAGACATTTATACATATCACATATATTAAAATTGAATGCAGCTGGAAAACATGTAACATGAGTGAAAATGCTTTTCCAAAAATTACAATAAGTAGAAGGTTATGTATCAATATCGTTTTATATTATATTATATTATATTATATTATTCTTTTTTTATATTATATTTATATCACTTAGTATAATATAATTAGGTTCAATTGAAAAATGCATTTTGAGTAATTATTTACTCAAATATGTATAAAACTCATTGCATATTGAGTAATTATATAATTAATTTGTATTACATTCGAAATATTTTAAACAGTGCTGTATATAATAGATGCAATATAGACAACATGATCTGTAGAATACACATTTCATTTGCATAATTTTTGTTAAGCTTGAAAATGAATAACAAAATTAAAAGCATATTTCTTGTAATTATTGCTCATAAATTATAATGTATATGAAGTTTTTTGTACAGCCTTGTAAAAGAATTTTAAATGTTATATGCACAGTTATCTATAGGATTTATATTTTTGTGTACTAAATAACTTATTTTAAGTTCAATATATTAGAGATAACACAGCAAGTTAAAGTTTGTTAAATAAAATTTGTTAAATTATGTTATGTACTTCAAACAATCAGACTTCAACAAACAACTTCAGACTGTAGTAATATTAAATCTTTTGTGTACCCTTGTAAATGAATAATAAATGCCATTCAGACTATTTTCTATATGAAGCATGTTTTAGTACACATTTTAGTATATCAACAACGATGTGAATTTACGTACTTTTGAAGTAGTGTAATATCACTAAAATGTTCTTCAAACAATTAACATCTGTAGACCATGATATATCTGAATGCTTTTGAGTGTCTCTGTATACAAACAAATAATCCAAATTCAACCAAAAACTTAAGAGTAACAGCACTTAAGAGTTTTAAGAACAATATTCTTCTTTTGGGTTTGAGACTACGATTTCGGAAATGTTTCCCCAAAGCACGTGACTCTGCCATCAGAAGAGTATGGTCCATTAGTATTCTATGGCATGCATCCTTGTTGGGACTTGAGTCATTGTAACATATATTGGCAATAGCATGAGATTGAACTGAAGTGAGTTAAGCTGCTAGAAGCTAGCGTGGGAATAAACAATGTGTGTAAGATGCTCGGTGCTAGTAAAGTTAATACATTGATGAATAATTGTCTTAATTATTTGTAATTAATTGAATAACATAAAACATGACATAGTGGTAGTTTATTTGTGAACTTTAAAGTTGATAGTATACGTATATTTCTTTTAAGCATCTGTTAAGAGATGGAATTTTGTCGACCACCACAAGGCCTAAGTTTTAACGGCAACGTGGCAGAGAATTGGCGAAGATTCAAACAGTTTGAAATATGGTTGAAAGCATCCGGTAAATATGAGAAAGATTCTGATGTAAGGTTTGCTTTGTTTCTGAGCGCTGCAGTAGAAGTGTTTAATACGTTTAATCTGACCAGCGCAGAACAAAAGAGCTATGAAGCTGTAATTAAACAGTTTGAAATACATACGACGCCCAAGAAAAACATTGTAGTGGAGCGATTCCCCTTCAACAATAGAAAGCAGCAAGAAGGAGAAGTTTTTGATTCATTTGTGATGGACCTAAAGAAACTGGTAAAATTGTGCGAATTCGGAGACCAGTCGGATTCTGTTGTTAGAGATCGGATTGTTTTAGGTGTGACTGACGTAAGCCTTCAAGAGAGAATGCTTCAGGAAACGGATCTCAGTTTAGCTAAAGCCATCGAGATCGGGAAAGCAGCTGAATTAAGTAAACACAGAGCTCAGACGGTCAAGATCAAAGTGTTGATATCCTACACAGGGACACTCTGAAGCCAAGTTGGCCGACAGCCATGAGATCCAGAAAAACAGCTAGAGATACTCTGAAAGGGGACACAGAAAATCCTACTCCTAGTGCTGATTATTTCTTTTCCAGAGAGTGCAATCGTAACCATCGGAAGAGCCAGTGGCCAGAAAATGGTAAAAGATGTTTCAAGTGCAATCAATTTAATCATATCGCTAACGCCTGTAAATTCAAGCCGGTTCAGGAAGTAAAATTTAATACTGATGCCAGTGACTCAGAAGGAGATTTTTTTGTGAACTCTGTGAATGTGTCGAGTGTTCGGTCAGTTCATTCTGCATCCACACTAAGAGAATGGACAAAAACTTTGCTTGTTAATGATACATCAGTGACATTCAAATTGGACACTGGAGCAGAAGTAAACATTCTACCTCTAAGTGTTTTAAAAAAGTAACGTCAGATACTGAGTTAAAACGGTGTGACGTTGTTTTAGAAGCCTTTGGAGGCTCCAAACTTAAACCATTAGGGTCTGTATTATTAAATTGCATAGCTGATGGTGTGGATCATATGATAGAATTTTAGTGTTGTCAAACAATGTACGTCCATTGTTAGGACTTGAAACGTGTTCTAAATTACAATTGATTCAATTTGTGAATAATGTAGAAAGGCCAAATAAAGGTAAGTTAGATCCTTATATCAGTGTATCATTTTCTAAAGAGCAGTTTATTCAAAATTATTTAGAAGTATTTGAAGGTGTAAGCAAATTTAATGGTACTTGTACAATCTCATTAAAAGATCAGGGAAACCCTGTTGTAAGACCACCATGTAGGATACCATTAAGCTTAAGACCAAAACTTGAAATAAAATTAAAAGATCTTGAAAGCCAAGGTATTATTGAGAAAGTAGATAAACCGACAAGTTGGGTTAGTAACCTTGTAATTATTGAAAAAGCTAATGGTACATTAAGAATTTGTCTTGATCCTCAGGATCTTAATAAAGCAATTAAGAGGGAATATGTTTTGATTCCTACAATTGAAGAAATTTTACCTAAATTATGCAATAAATCAGTGTATTCTGTGCTAGATCTTAAGGATGGGTTTTTTAAAATTGCTTTAGATGAAAAGAGCAGTGATTTGTGTACATTTAGTACACCCATGGGGTGTTATAAATTTCTTAGGTTACCAATGGGAATATCCTGTGCACCTGAAATATTTCAAAAGCGTAATCAGGAAAATTTTGGGGACATACCTGGTGTATTAGTTTATTTTGATGATCTCCTCACTGCTGCTAGTTCATTAGAAGAACATGATGAAATTTTATCTGAGGTAATTTACCGTGATAAAGCACTTAACATTAAATTTAATAAAGATAAATTTCAGTATAGAGTTGCTGAGTTAAGTATTTGGGTCATTTGTTTAATGCTTCAGGTATGCGGCCTGATCCTGACCGTGTTAAAGCTATAGAAACAAACTTGAGTTGCAGCGTGGCTTAGGAATGCTTAATTACCTAAGGAAGTTTGTACCAAAATTTTCTGATAAAACTGCTTCATTAAGAGAGCTTTTGAAACAAAATGTTGCATGGCAATGGTTAGAGTTGCACACTAAAGCATTTACAGACTTAAATATTTTTATTTCCAACGCACCTGTATTAGGAGTATTTGATAGTAACAAACCAATAACTATTCAAGCGGATAGTTCAAAAGATGGGTTAGGATACTGTTTGTTACAAAATGGTCAACCTATAGTATATTCATCTCGTAGCTTAACACATGCCGAAAAAAATTATGCTCAAATTGAGAAACAATTTTTAAGCATATTGTTTGCTACAAACAAGTTTCATTATTATATTTATGGCAGGGAGGTTGAAGTCCTTACGGATCATAAAGTCTCCATAATGAGCAAAAATATATGCAATGTATTATCAAATAGATTACAAAGAATAAAAAATAAGCTTTTAAAATATCACTTAAATCTTAAGTATCTTCCAGGTAAATTCATGTACATAGCTGATTTGTTGTCACGTTCATGTTTGGACACACAAGTAGGTGGGGAGAGAATTGAAACGATTGAATTTGTTCACACATTGACAAAACATTTACAGATGTCAGTGTCTAAAAAAAAGAATTTTGGGATGCTACTTCAAGGGATCAGGGGTTAAAATTGGTGCAAAGCTATTGGCAAATGGGTTGGCCTGCTGGTGTTGATCAGGTTCCTTGGGATGCCTGATCTTATTTCAAACTTAAAAATGACTTGACTGTTAAAAATGGCTTGGTATTTCTAGGTAGTAGAGTTGTAGTGCCAACATCTTTGAGAAAAAGTATGTTATTGTTATTGCATGAATCACATTGTGGGATGGAGAAATCCAAGGCTAGAGCCAGGCAAGTAATGTTTTGGTTAGGATCTAATGATGATATTGAAAAAATGATTTCTATGTGTTTAGTTTGTGATAGGTACCGACCTCAAACAATTAAAGAACCATTAATTGCTCATGAGATTCCAAGTTTGCCATATGAGAAAATTGGTGTTGATATTTGCGAGTATGGGGAAAAAACTATCTGGTGGTAGCTTGCTATTTAACAAAATGGCTGGATATTGTTCTAATAAATAACAAAAATGCTTTAGAAGTAATTACCAAGTTAAAAGTCATTTTCTCCACACATGGCATTCCCAAAACTATGAATTGTGATAATGTACCTTTTGGTAGCTGGAAAGTGAAACATTTTGCTAAAGAATGGGGCTTTGAAATCAACACCAGCAGTCCTCGTTATCCAAAATCTAATGGGTTTGCTGAGAAAATGATAGGCATTGCAAAAAGCATATTACGAAAAACAGGGGTTGAAAAACTTTATGATGCATTACTAGAATACAGACGTACTCCAATTTCAGGTATAAATCTATCACCCAGTCAAATGCTTTTTAGTAGAAATTTAAGAACAAGGTTACCTATTACACAGGCAGGATTAAAACCCAGAATAGACAATACATTTAAAAAGAAATTACTTGGTAAACAAAAACGAGCTAAATTTTATTATGACAGACATGCTCAGGTAAGACCTGACTTCTGTCCTGGGTATAAGGTAATGTTGAGGATAGGAAATTTATGGGAACCAGCAGTAATTGTTAAAAAACACTCAACACCTAGGTCATATTGGGTTAAAACTAGAAACAACAGAATTATTAGACGTAATAAATTCCATTTAGGGAAAACTAATAATCAAAATAATATAATGTTTTCAGACTACTCTGATAATGGTCAAAGTGTAGAGGATAGAATAGAAAGTGATGATCCTCACCATCAGAGCAATAACAATAATAATATGACTTCTGTGTATAGAACAAGAAGTGGTAGACGTATAAATCTTCCTCCAAGATACAGTGATTATAAAATGTAATGTAAGGATATATTTTTTAATGTAATGTAATTATATTCTTTTTCCTCCAACAGAGGAAGATGTAACATATATTGGCAGCAGCATGAGATTGAACTGAAGTGAGTGAAACTGCTAGAAGCTAGGGAGGAATAAACAACGTGTGTAAGATGCTCGGTGCTAGTAAAGTTAATACATTGATGAATGATTGTCTTAATTATTTAGAATTAATTGAATAACATAAAAAAAATTGTGACCTCCTTAGGTATGCTTTATAAATTCGGTAACTGTGTCGTGAAAATAGTCATGGTATGGTCACATGGAAGCACCAATGTAGAAAAACTTTTTTCTTTTAAATCAGAGTGCCTAATTAAAAATCTGAAAGAAGATATCTGAATTGTACAGAGAATTGTCTGTGATAAAATCAAGTTATCTGTGGGAAATGTGAACAGTTTTGAAATTCTAATCATATTCATCCATGGTTTCAAAAATCTGCATTCAACACTGGACGAGGCGGTAAAAAGAAAAATAATATATATATTAGAAACAGATGTGAAGAAGTTAAAAAGAAGAAAATAAAAGCAACTTAAGAAATTGAAAATATGAAGAATAATAAAAAATAAATAAATAAAAATTTAAATATAAGGTAGTAAGCTAATAAAGAAATTGAGGTATTAACAGAAGAGATAAAAATGATAAAATAATTATGATAAAATAATTATTGATGATGATATTGATGATTGGCAATGATAAAATAATTATTTTTTCTTAAAAACTGAAAATAGAACCTGTGTTCTGATATTTTTTATCATTTACCATTTTTATTTTAGTAAAATTTAAATAGTGTAATTAAAGTTACTAAATCTTCTCTGTACTCGTGTAGCTCCCAGAGTGAGTTCAGCATTCAATTCCATGCACTTGTTTTTTCCTTTAAATGTGATGTTATAGCACAATTATTATAGCAAACTTGTCTTTTAGAATTAAAACGTAAGTAATACACGTGTTTGCAATAGATATTAAGAGTTTTTATTTGGTTACAATATATACAATGAATTGATTTTTAAAGTATTAACTTCCTAGAAAAATTAAATTATTTATGTTATTAAATATATTTTAGTGTTTTTTTTTCATTTCCACTTGAATTAAATAATGGTTATGTATCAGAGTAGTATTGTGAAAGGAACTAGTTATGAAAATTTCATTATTTTAAAGCTGAACTGGAAATATTAGGGAATTTTTACAGAAGATATGGCCACCCTGTCTTTTATAATGCTTCAAAGTCACTATAAAAATTAGTTACACAAGATTTATTTTCATACTTTCATAGAGAATTCTACAATCCTATCCTTAAATGGATAGTTTTATGCTGCTTCTAGATGATTCATTCTACACCACCACTACTTTCAATATTACTGTTTTGAAAATTTTTATTTAACATACTCTGTTTCATTGTTTGATTTGTTTTTGAGTAAAATATTGCTGTTTGTGTGATTTTTCCCTCCATACATTTTAGAAATGAAGATACAATAGACTCCTCATTCTCTAATACTCTGTTATGAGAAAAACTCGGTTAAATGACAGTCCTCACACATTTTATCATCCAATTTGAATAGATATATCTAAGGATATTATTGGCTGTATTCCAAATTTCTGGAAGAAAATGCATTTTGTTTTACTTATAATTCATTATTTAAGGCTTAAAGCATGGTAAAAAAGTTAATAAATGAATAAAACATTTTAATTATATTAATGCAATGTAGAATTTTGTTATGAATTTCATTGATATATTCAATTAATAAATTTCAGAAATCGTGAGAAGTTCTGACAAAACATGTCTGTATATTATAATTTCTCTTCCCCACAAAATAATTTCTTATCACCACATTGCCTGTAAAATGCTTCATTGTTTTTGTAAAAATTATGTCAAAAAATTATTTGCTTAGTTTTTCATTTATAATATTTTTTATAAGTTGTTCATTCTAGTTTATGGTAGTATACCTATTTATTCAATTTTGTATTTATAGATTAATCTTTGTACAATCACAAAATGTATCAGATAATTTTCTGACATACCCCTGGTTCCATGAGCGTCACATAATTGGCAGTCTATAGCAGTTTTTAACTATGTTAGTAACTTTATTTGAATTAAATTTTATAGATTGATTTTAATTTTTCCTCAGAAGCTTAATTTTCCCAAGCTTTTAATTAATAATAAGAAATGATATATTAATTTAACTATGTTTATTGCAGATGCATAAAGTCAGAAATGTAGATACACATCACATCATTGAAAACAATCTTTAAATTGTGAAATATGCAGACAAACATTTCTTTACAAGATATTTTCGTAGAAAAACCTTCTGACTCACAGCCAAGAAAATTGTTCATTTGCGAAATATGCAGCAAAGAATTTTCTCGAAAATTTAATTTAAATGTCCATGTTCGCAGTCATTCTGGTGATAAACCTTTTGAGTGTGAATTATGCAACAAGAAATTCTCTCATAAGCATCATTTAAGTGGGCATCTGTTAATTCATACTGGTGAGAAACCTTTTATTTGTGAGATATGCAACAAGAAATTCTCTTATAAGTGCAATTTAAGCAATCATTTGTTACTTCATACTGGTGAAAAACCATTTGTGTGTGAGATATGTCGCAAGAAATTTTCACAAAAAGGTCACTTAAACGGTCATCTATTAATCCATACTGGCGAGAAACCTTTTGTGTGTGAGATATGCAAGAAGAAAGTCTCTCTGAAGAGTGATTTAAGCAAGCATCTATTAATTCATACTGGTGAGAAACCTTTTGTATGTGAGATATGCAACAAGAAATTCTCTTATAAGTGTAATTTAAACAATCATCTACTAATTCATACTGGCGAGAAACATTTTGAATGTGAGATATGCAACAAGAAATTCTCTTATAAGTGTAATTTAAGCAATCATCTATTAATTCATACTGGTGAGAAACCTTTTGAATGTGAGATATGAAACAAGAAATTCTCTCAAAAGGGTCAATTAAGCAGGCATCTGTTAATTCATAGGCGTGAGAAAGAATTTTGAGCATGAGATATGTAAAAAAAATTCTTTCAAAGGGTAATTTAAATGTACATCCTAGCTCTCATTCTGATGAGAATTTTTTTGTGGAAAATTTTGTTTTTAAAAGTGTTATTTAATCAAGTATCTGTTAACTTATATTGTTTAGAAACTTTTTTTATGAGATATACAATGAGAAATTTTCACAAAATTGTAATCTAAGTGCTCATTCTCACTTTCTCAATGAGTTGTTTGCTGTTGACCAATTTTGATACTTCTGTTTTATAGGGACATTAACATATGTTATGTTCTTAAGAAAGTTTGATTTTTTGCAACATATTCAAACAGTCACCAAAATGAAATAGCAGCAAATGCAAAAACGTCTATTCTTATACTCTATCTTCTTATTCTATGCTTATTTATGAGTCATATGTCATAGTTTCTGTACTGTATTACTATAAGGTTTAGTTACGTGTAATTTTACCCCTTAATCATTGTACTCGATAAGTGTAGACAACTTTAAACAAAATTCAGATTGCTTGACTCACACCACTTTTTTGAAATAGAAATAGTCGCCTTATTTAATGGCAGATAAAATAATGTGAGAATAAAGCCAATTAGACACTATTTTAAGAAACTGGTGGGAATCAAACAATCTGAATTAAAAAAAAGTAGCCTACACTGCCCATGACTATCTCGGGTGTGACGATTAAGTGTGTGATTAAGGGTGATTAAGTGTGTGACGATTAAGTGTCTCGGGTGTGATGGGTATTAAGTGGTTAAACTAGTAAATTAGCCAATCTGGAGTTTCAATATCAGCTGCACCAAACACATTTTTATTTTGATCTCGCTTTACATTATATGACAAACTTCGAAATTCTGAATTTATTATTATTTATTTATGTTATGTAGATTTATAAGTGTGTAAAGTTTTCCAGTGATTGAGGAAATTTAAATAAAAAACTGTTATGTTAAGTATAGTCTTACACAATGACATTCCTTGACTGTAAAACTTACTTTCTTATGAAGAGAAACTATAAGAAAATTTTATGATAAGAAATACTTTTATTTAGGGGGTGTGGTTTACTCTTGAATGCTCTGTTGTCTGATTAATTTTCCATTTCCAATTTGGATTGTTTTTAGATTCTAATATATCAACAGGTGTTTTTTACTCTGTGGTTTTATTAGATAAGCATTGTCTTCTGTACGATCTTATCCCATCCTAATAAAGATATTTACCTACCTGCCAACCAAAACACATCTGGACAGTTAGATAAAATCTAGTGTAAGAAAAATGACTATAGACAGTAATGCAATCAGATACTTTAGTATTGTCTTGTATATGATCTATAAATGTTCATACACATCAAATAATATATTAAGGGATAATTAAGCTTGAAAACACTTATCTTGAAACAAATACCAATGCAATGTATCCATATCCTTTTGTATCACCCTGTATATAAATATTTTATGTTTTATTTATATTATATTTATTTTATAATTGTATCACTTAGTATAGTAAATTTTAATTCTACAGAAAAATTCATACCTGGAGTTAAAAACACATTTTCAGTGATTCTTTCACATAGACAGTAACATGTTCGAAAAATATTTTATACTGCTTTATATATTATCCATAGACATTTATACATAACACTGAATATGTTAAAAATTAATTCAGCTTAGAAATGCTGAACAAATGATAACGCTTTTCTGTAAATTACCATAAATAGAAAGTTATGTATCTGTATTCATATCCGTTTCTGTTCTGCTGTCTATAGAGTTATTTACATTATTTTCACATTACTTAGTATAGTTCAATTTAGTTAAGTGTAAAATAGCATAATTCAATGAAAAGTACATTTTGATCAATTTTAACTGTATTCAAATTCTTTTGGACAGCCCTGTGTATGAACTTTAGAATTTAGACATCTATGGAATACATCAGATTATATGCTAACATCTTTTTAGCTTGAAAACTTATAACACAATTGAAAAAAATGTTTCCTATAATTGATTCATTTATTTTAGAAAAGGCACAAGTCATATTTTTCAAATTTTTAACCAGACATAAAAAATTGTTTATATGGCAGGGTTTTTTTGCTTTTTGCAATTATTTGGATTGCATGTTAGGAAGGATAACGAAATACACTTTATGCACACTTTTCTCATTATTTGAATGCAAAGGGTGATTTCTGTAATGTGTTTTTAGTCTTAGACATGTACTCTTTCTAAATTAAACACATGGAAACTGAGAGTTCAAACAGTGGACATATGAAAAAGTAATGCTTTATTAAACAATAAGTACACAAAATAGTGAAAAACATTGAAATTTGCCTTTTTTGTCATTTTTACCATTGAAAGCTTCACTCTGCATTGTCTAGTATTGTAGTCGGCATATTACAATGCTGTCGTACAAGTTTGACTTTTCACTTACATATTTCAGAACTTTTTTGATATCTTCAGTTTTTTTTTTCCATTAATAGGGTTTTTGTCTTTAAAGGCTTGTTCATTTGGAAAATTTATGGGGTTCTTAAATTATTAAACTTAAGAATTTTATTATAATTATTAACTATTAAACTATAATTATTATAATAATTATTAAACTTAACAGTTCTAAAATAATGTTCTAACATTAGGGTTCTTAAAATGAAACCTATTTTGAATCAACCTATATATATGTGGACTTCATATGACATTTCCTTTGTCCATTTTAAAGTAGTATAGCTCAGTATTTTTAAAAACTTTCTGTCTTTCTTATTTTTTATTGCCATTGTTTCAGTTGAAGTATACGTACTTTCTGAAATACTGAGGCCACCACTTGTCAAAATTCAGTATGATGCTACTATCTTGTAGTAGTACTTTCTATCTTACTTACTGAAGCCTCTTTTATCAGTGTTTCATGGTTTTCTGGGATGTACATTCTGTCTTTCTTTTTAAAAACCTTTATGATAAACCCAAAATTACAGTTACATGGTAGAAAAATGTGCCTTTCTTTAATAAATGTGTTTTTCTAATGCCCATAACAATGATGGAGTAGAATTAGAAATGTGCCTTTTTAAAACATAATGTGGTTGGATACCCCAATATATTTTTATTGAAAAACCGATTTCCAAAAAAAAATGTGTCTCCTGCCATTTATAAAATAAAGGATTCATTCGTTGTTTCTTAGATAATAATGTATCTGAATTATTTTGTTCACCCCTGTATAAAAATTTTAAGTGTTACATGCATAGTTTTCTATAGGAAAACTATTGTACACCAATTATAATACATTAATTTTTGTATTGGTTACACAAAGGAATCCATAAGCATTACTGTGTAGGAATGTGAATTGTTTAAGGTGATTCTCAAATGATCTCCTCAACAATGCGAAACCTTGTGACACATTTTCTGGCTCATTTTAAAATGCAAAGGCATAAAATTGGTTGGTGTGACTATTGAAGCAATTTGGAATAGAAATGAGTTTACCATTTTTTAATACATAAATTTCTGGATTTTATTCATTTTTTTAATTTATTGAATATATAACTTTCGATAGTTATTTAAGATTTCAAAGGCATATTTAAGATTTCACAAAAGAGGAACTTTTAAAGTTGAAATCAAAAGATGAGACTGTTTTTGAAATTTCAAAAGTTTTAAAAAGTTCAAAGTGAGGAATAGATCAAGTACTGGATAGAAATATTAATTTCGATCCAAAAACAAAATGTGAGTGTGTAACAAGTGTTCAGACTGATCGAAAAATTGGAAAGTTGGTGTCAAAACTATGAAACAAATTTACTTAATTTCCAAACTTTTTTTTAAATTCAACATTCTAAATTAAAAAAATATATACATAATTTATTTTATTTTCTGCTAAATAACATTTATTTTATGCAATTACAGAAATGCCCATGCATGTATTCAGTTGCATCCATCTTTTTGTTTTTGGTTTTAAATATTAGGTTGAGTTTTTTTTTTTTTTTTTTTTGCAACTGCGAGTTTAAATTCAGCTATTTCTGTGATCGCTAACTGCAAGTTGTATGTTGCAAATATTTTTTTAAGTTCATTAGATGACAATTAAGTTAAAAGTAATTTATTTCAGTATATAGTTACAAATTATCTAATTTTTTATAATGCTCTGGAAAGTTTTTTAACCCATATTTTACTATTGCCCTATATGCAGGATACTAAATCTGGTAGAATTTTTATTCAGAAATTCCTATATCAGACCAGAAAATTTTAAATAGCAATTTTATTTTATTTTAATCATGAAATAACCATTAATATATAAAGCAATAAAAACTAATCAAACTTTCTGGTGATAATTCAGAATTTCTGAATAAAAAATCTGTCAGATTTGGCAATGCAAATATATATGACAATGGTAAAATATGGGTTGAAAAGTTAAATTTGTAAATTTAACTTAATTATGCTAACATGAAAGTAATTTCTGTTGGCTTATTTGGTGTATGCTTTCAAATTTAAAACGATGACAGTGTTAGTGTAGGTGTGTTTATTGTTAGAAATATTCTTTGGAAATTCATAAGTTTGTCTTTTGTGCTAACATGTTTAAATAGAGTATGTTTAAGTTATCTTCTTTTTGTTATGAAATCCTCCATTTTGTAAGTCATGTATGTCAAGCATGTGTTTCGTCTTCATAAAGAAAATTCTATATCATGGAAATATTTTGTCTTCACTGCCAACATAATAAAAGTTACATTCTAAGTGTTCCAGTACACTTATTAAATTTTTAAGTACAAAGCCATTTTTCTTTTTACACAAATTATTAAAATATTTTTTTTTACATTTTTTTAAATTGATTTATGTTAGTTACACCTCTCAAACCAAATCACGCTACTGTAGTAAATTCATGTTTGGTTTAGTGTGTTACACGGTGGAGTTACATTTCACATTACTACTGTCATACTGCCTAAAATTGGTCAATAAGGAAAAATTTTAAATAATATTCTTATCTATGTCATGTCTAAGGACACTATACTCAAGTAACAGAAAGATATCGGCACTGTTCCACCAATATTGGCCAATGTTTCGAAAGTTGCTGAATGTCGTACATCAAATTTACATCTGCCGAGAGTCACTGATATAACTTAAAATTAATTTTTAAAAGAAAGTATTCAAACGAATTTTTTGCATTACTTATAACATTATAATACAGAAATAGTATTCAAAACAATAAAATTTAATATAGTTGCTACTTTTAAAAAACTTCATTTTTTTATTGTCTTATTTTTAATGTTTGGTTTACATAGATTTTTTTATTGTCTTATTTTTAATGTTTGGTTTACATAGGTCAATGTCGTAAAAGTGATATCACAATTACAACAGTCAGAGATATCTGTTGGCATTCATAAAAACAATATCATTTTTCAAACATTTCAAGATAGCTATCAACTATTATGCTTTTTTCATGTTGAAATTACATATTCATCTTAAAACTAATTCTACATATATAAAATACTGGATATTCGACATGGATGGCAGCAGAAAAAAATTCGAGAAGGAGACATATATCAAAACAAAACCAATTGCAATCCATTTTCGTTTCTTCTTTTATATTGAGAACATAAAATAAATTAAACTGATATTTCTTTTATTAGAACCTCACATGAAAAACAATTTTTAATATATTATATAAAAAAGAATCATTAAATATAACAAATGTTTTAATATAATCTTACAACACATATTAAAAATGACAAATTGAAACAGTTTATTATTTTTGTTCATTGGGGGAAGGGAGGTGCTGTCCTGTGAAACTCTGTTTAAAATAATTGTTAAACCCAAAAACATTAAACAAGAAAAGAATTAAAAATTTTCTTCGGCAAGGAAGGAGGGGAGGTCAAATGGGCTCTGACCTGACAAAAATTCGTAATTCTTACTCCTTTTAGGGTTTAATTATCTGAAATCTTTTGAAAAGAATGGATTTCACTATACTTAAAATAATTATTTAAGCTTGGGCAGTATACATGTAATGATAATTTATCCTATAACATCCATAAAATCTGGCATAACATGTTATAATCCATTAATAGAGTCTGTTCATTGTGTCTTCCCCCCATTTTTTTTCACTGTGGAGGTTTGCTTCTTTTGGTTACCATGGGAACTTGGTGACGTTCGCGCACTCTCCGGTCAAGTATTCCCCAGCACTCTTAGACGTTTATGTCCGTTTCAAAATTTTAGACTTGTATGTAACATCATTTCCTGATGACGTTCACAGAAGCAAAATGGAACGTAGATTTTATTATATTTTAAATGTGTTTGTAAAATCACTGTTTTCTTGTGTGTACCAATTAGCATGTTGTATTAGATTTGAATACATTATTTTAAGTATAAATTATGGTGTAATTGTCTAATTTTTAATTAGATTTTACTATAGTTTTCAAAATAACAAGTGAATAAAATTAATGAAATTTCAAAATACAAGAAAGGGCTTGTTTCTTGAATTGTGAAGTGAATAATAAAGTTTTGAATTCCGTCCAGACAAAACCCTTCACTTCACCTCAGATTAACAGTCAGAATCATTAGTCTGTCTTTTTTTTCTTTAAGTCGTCCACTGACATTTCATTAGGACCTGCTAATGTTGAGATTGGAAGGCAATGGAAACAGATTCCGGTTTCAACAGCATCGTAAATGTAATGCAGATCAATGTTATTTTTTTTTTAATGAAATCTTCAAAAACCACAGAATATTCATCTGTACCTTCGTTATCTGCTGATTTTCTGTGTTTTTAGAAGCAAGAAAGCCACCCATCTATACAATTGCATTCTGTAGAAATATTTACTTTTTTTCAAAAATCGCTTGCGTTTTCAATTAGCTTAGGTCCAGAAATAGGCACTTCCTCTTTTCGTTTTAATAAAAACCACTGATACAAACTTTTGTCGTTTTTCATACCGAGGCTGCTGAAGTGTTTTTCTTTCATCTGATGCTTTGCTTGTCTCGGTAAAGTAAGCAAATGCCATTAATAACATTAATCGTAGAGGATCCAATATTGAACTTGTGCATCAATTCTTGTTTATTTTCACCTCTTTCTAACTGTCGAATATTATCTAGATTCTGTGTTATAGTTAAAACAACTTTTTTCCTTTTATGCAAATGTGAACGATCTGCCATTTTTTTTATTTAACAAAAAATATGGAAGAACACGATTACAGAGAGCAATTTAAAAGGCTAGCTCTTAAGCACAAGTGAAAATTTGTGAATTCCTGAAAAAATGCACCAAAACGAATATATATATATATATACATATACATATATATATATATATCAGTGTGACTTAAGTCAAAAATTGGTCAAACTGCACATATAGACCCAAATGGGTAGGGCAGGTGGAAAGTTCCAGTAACACCAGAGTGGGGGTTGGGGCAGAATTACTGTGCATCTGAAGGTCAAAAAAGAAACCTTTGATATCTGAAATGACCATGTACCCCCATCCCAATTCTTAGAAAATTGAATGTAATTTCCCCCTATCTTCTTGCTTCTCAATTGGCTTTTCAGTTTCAGAAAAGATGCAAAAATGGTATTTTTTCTACTGTTTATCCCCTCTATCTAGTTTTGCCAAGAGCAGAAGGATCAAACCTCTCTCCTCTCTTCCTTTCCCTTCCTCTCCATCTCTTTTTTGCCAGGATGGGTTGGGTTGATTTATGACGGCCAATTATCAACACGAGGGATATGGGCCCTAGGGAGAGAGTGGCCTCCGTGGGGGTCTTTCTAAGGGATCCTAACCCGTATTTACCCTTTTTTGCCAGAAAAACAGCTGTCAGGCGATTACAGATTATAACACAACGTGAAGCTGTTCTGTACTATAGAGCGGTAGACAGTTCATTACGCTACATTTTTATTTTATAACATTCACAGTCATGAATATACGCATAGATACACATTTGTTTTATGCTGAATCAGACACTGTGATAATTTGAGAATGCTAACAGTAAACTCTCTAAAATAGCAATACAAAATTTTCAACTGTTTATGGGAAGAGAAAAATAAAGAGCTCTCCGAATTTCTCTAATTAGTTGAACTTTGTGGTTACTTGATTGCCAGTTAATGGAGCTTTTACTGTAAATCATAATCAAGAATCACACCTCAACAAATCTATGACAATTACGAAACTGATGAAACTTCCTTTTATATCAAAAGCTAAAAAAGAACAAAACAAAAAATAATAGCAGTGGCATCACAGCCAGCATGCCAAGAGAGAACTGCCATTATACCAAAACAAAAGGTATTTGAAAAATATGACATAACTAGCATATGACACCGTCAAAAATGACGGAGAGGTGTTATTTTAAGTTTAAAACTTTAAGTCATATTACTGACATATTATTTCATTTAAACAGATGATATAAAATGAAATATTGCATGTGTTTTAATTGGAGATTCAATATGGATTTTCTGTAATTTAACTTACTGTCATCTTGTGTAATGCACGATCATTCCAACAGTGGTAAATCATGAAAATCACCCCAGACACTGTGTTTACAAAAGTCAACCGCCAGAGGAAATGCATTTTGAATAAGAGTTTCTGATTAAAGGGGAATGAGGGAGAGTAATAATTTAAGAATGGTTAAAAATTTTAGGAATACAAAAATTTATATATTTTCTATTAATGCTATTTTTTATTTCTAAAAAGTGAAAAAAGTGTTACTTTGTATCAAGCCTTTTTTTAAAAACAGGTTAATCAACTGAATTTTATTTTGCGTAAGTTGGCAGCTATGTAAAGTAGCATATGTAACTATGTAGCATATACAATTATGTGAAGTAGCCATAAAAATATGCATAGGTTAAATAAAAAAGTTTAAAAAAAAGCTTTTGCATTTCTTATACAATATAAAATAATTCACAAAACTACATTAAATTCAACTTAAATTATGCATAGCTTAAATAAGATGATTAAAACAACAATAAAAAAATCCTGTTGCAAATCTCATTATAACTATATTTTATTAATAATTAGATCTATCATCAATAAAAGCAAGAAAATGCAGTTTAATTACCTAAAATGATTAACACAGCTCATATCTGAGGTCGACCCAGGCAAAAATTAGGGCCCCATCAAAAAATTATATTTAATAAAAAAGAGTCTTTTCACAAAATTTAATTTAATGAAAAGTGACCATTCTCAAAATTCTGTTTAACAAAAAGGTACCTTATTGCAAAATTCAATTCCAAAAAAGTACACTTGTCATAAACTTATCTTTCAAAAATTTTACAGGCATATTTTATAAAAAATAATTTGATCAAGGAAAGAAAAAAAATAGGAACAGGCTTTTAAAAATGCTAATAAAAAATTCATAATTTGCAGCATTGGATCTTTCAGTGTAATATTTTATTTGTCACAAAAGTAAAAAAAAAAAAAAAAAAAAAAACTTACATTAATCCTTGCATATAAAGTACGTCCTTTACTTTTCTTTCTTTTTTTTTCCAAAGTATTTTTAAAATGCTAATTGTGAAAAAATACAATTTTAAAATATTTATTTTACGCTTGGTAGATGGCACCACCAAATTGAAGCGAGAACAATTTTTGTATAATAACATTAAAAAATTCATAATTGAGACTTAAAAAGGCTTTAAGAGAGTGCTAATCGCAGATGTCAATACAGGTGTTACATAAACACAGAACACTAATGTCACATGAAATCAGAAATTGTGCAAAAAAATAAATAATTGTGAACAAATTAAAGTAACATGTAAAGCATGGGCTTGTACAGGATTTTCCAGAGAAGAGAAGTTAAATCTTTTTTCCTCCAGATAACGTACTCGAGCACTTTAATCGGCAATTAACTCCATTATTCACAAAAACATCAGTCGATATAAATCCGGTATGGAAATTTGAATGATTTTCAAATTATTTAAAGTCTTTAACAAGCTTTTATAATTATTTTAAAAGCACAACAGCATATTAACCTGTATTTTTTTAATGAAGCCTAAAAAGAGTCATTCATTTGTAAAATTCATTTGCCAAACTTGTAATTCTTAATGGTAACATTGTTTGTTTTTTATATCTGGTAAACAGATGTTTTTCTGGTAATTTTTAATTTAGAACTGCAAACATTATAATTGGATGTGATATACATGTTTTATACAAAACTATGCAGAACAGACATGATTTAAAGTAGAAGAAATTATCATTTAGCTGTTATATGATAGCATATGTTTTTCATTAAGCCTAACATGGTGTTTAGCTAAGGTCAATTCGCAAATCAGAATGGTCGGAACCGGCATGGTTACGTTGCATTTTATTATAAGTAGATTTCAGTAACCAAGAAAATAAGTTAGCCAAATAACAGATTAAATAGTTTAAAGAATTCAAGGCAGATGTCATTAAAACAATGAACACATACACAGAAATGTCTATGAGGACTAAAATTGTTTCTTTATTAAACAATAATTATTATACAAAGTTTATACATTACATAAAAAATATAAAATATTCTTTTTTTGAGGAATTCTATTTCTGTCTAATTCATGTTGGATACAAAGTTACTTACTTTTTAAAAATTTGAACACATTGTTCAATATTTATCTTTCCTACTTATTTTATCATACATGGCTAATAGACGAAAGGATAAAAAATATGCATATCTTATTTCACACATTTAATAAAATTTCGCAGATTTGCAACAAGTGCATTGCATACAAGATTTGTGATATTTAAACATTAGCATAACTGATTGAATATAAATGATGCTGGAACTTAAAACATAACCAGATGAATTAGTAGTGTGATAATATCTATATTAGAGGATGTTTATTTGTATGAAAGCGGGAAAGAAAAAATTTCATAAAACTTTCGAGCTATTTTTATTTATATTTTAAAACTCCAGTAGACTGTTATTACCTTATGAAATAAAAATCAATGCATCAAACACACAATCAATATTTTTAATATTTACACATTAAATTTTTGAGACAAAATTTACATTTAATTTACACAAAAATAAAATGTAAGATATATGACATTGTTATATATATGAGCAGCATAAATTTAGAATTTTTTCATTAACCATCGTTTCACTTTGCTGACTGTTTGTGTTTGGCAAGAAACCACATTCACTCAAGCAAAACTTACACCATGGCACCTATTAAACGAAAAAGTATCGAAGTTCAATGATAGCAAGTCTCAAATTATGAGTGCATAAGTGAGTATTTAGATTACACTTTTGCAAAAATTTCTTAGTGCATATCTAAAAAAACAAAAGGTTTCTCACCACTATGAATTAATAGATGCCTGCTATAACTACTCTTATGAGAAAATTTCTTCTTGCATACCTCACACATAAATGGTTTTTCACCAGTATGAATTAATAAATGCACACTCAAATGATGCTTAAGAGAGAATTTCTTGTTACATATCTCACACACAAATGGTTTTTACCAGTATGAATTAACAAATGATTGCTTAAATTGCACTTATAAGAGAATTTCTTGTTGCATACCTCACACACAAATGGTTTCTCACCAGTATGAATTAATAAATGCTTGCTTAAACTATTCTTTTGAGAGAATTTTTTGTTGCATATCTCACATACAAAAGGTTTCTTACCAGTATGAATTAACCGATGCTTTTTCAGACTACTGTTTTCAGAAAATTTCTTGTTGCATATCTCACATACAAAAGGTTTCTCACCAGAATGAATTAACAGATGTTTGGTTAAATGGGCTTTTTGAGAGAAGTTCATGTTGCAGGTCTCACACACAAATGGTTTCTCACCAGTATGAATTAACCAATGCTTTTTTAGCCTACTGTTTTCAGGAAATTTCTTGTTGCATATCTCACACACAAACAGTTTCTCACCAGTATGAATTAACAGATGGCTGTTTAACACATTCTTTCGAGAAAAATTCTTGTTACATATGTGACACATAAAAGATTTCTCACCACTGTGAATTAACATATGCTGGTTTAAATAACTCTTTTGAGAATATTCCTTGTTGCATATCTCACACAGAAACTTCTTACTAGTATGAATTAACATATGTTTGTTTAAATCACTCTTACGAGAGAATTTCTTCTTGCATACCTCACATACAAATTGTTTCTCACCGGTATGAATTAACAGATGGGTGTTTAGCACACTGTTGCGAGAGAAATTCTTCTTGCATATCTCACACTCAAAATGTTTCTTGCCAGTATGAATTACAAGATGACTTTTCAAATGACTCATTTGAGAGAAATTCTTATTGCACACTTCACAATCAAAGGATTTACCTTGGTGTTTGTTAGAAGATTCTTTTCCTAACTGCTCTTGTAAAGAAACGCTGTGTTCCATATTTCACACTTTAAATACATTTGTCTTCGTTCAATGATATGGATATCAAAATGACCTTGTCTCTTTAGTTACCTATATGGCTTTATGCATATGTAATAAATAAAACTATGTTAATCTATCATACTTTAAAATAATTCAAAAACATATTCAAGGGCAAATGAGTTTCTAACGAGAAATTAAAGTCACTGTAGAAAACTGAAATCAAATATTTTTTTAACCTTAGTATTAAAATCTATACTTATTTCTAAAATTTATGAAGAAAGAAAATAATCACAAATAACAATTTATTCAAAAACAAATCAATTCTTAAGCAGAAACAACTTAAAAATAAATAAAGAGTAAAACAGTAGAACTTTCTGAAAAAAATAAATATGGGATTTGCAATTCCTGGGTATGCCACTGGTAAGCAACTTGTGTCTTAAACATATACGAAAAAAATAACTGCCAACTTATAGCTCAATGTTTCTTGTAATTGTTGTTGCGTAAAGCAGTAATTTATTTTTAATTCTTTCATTTAACTTAATTTGTTTTTTGTATGTAAAGATGGAATTTTGTAATCTATTTTTCACTCACTCTCTGATAGGCTAGAATTATAAAAATGTCTTTCCAGCCTGTACTGGGAGGAAAAGATAACTTCCTCATTCCTTGTTTTAACCCTCTCACTGACAAGGCCGTGTTAACACGTTCAGAAAACTGTAATCCGAAAAAGGCGAGCCCTTCTTAAGTCGGTCTCTTAGAACGGCTTCTATACCGGCGAAGCCGTGATAAGTCGTTTGGAGAAAATACCTCCAATACTGGCGTGCCCGTGTGTAAGAAATATGCCTACCCCCTTTCATTAGGCGAAGTATCTTCTCAACAATAGATAATTACTACAATCCCCGACCCTACCTCAGGGGGGCGAGGGGAAGTTTCCTGTTTCTTTCAAATTGTCCCTTCCCTTCGTTTCCGGAGATAGATGACCAAATGAATCAAGAATTTCAACTAGATTTGTAAAAAAAAAAAATCTTATCATTGGGAAGAAATTTTTATTTCTGAGTATTGAGTTATATAATAATATTATTCTATTTTTCTATACATAATTACAAGTTTTATTTGTATGAATTCATTGCAATAATGAAAGCCCAAGTATTTAAAAATCGTTTAAAGATGTGATGTGTACGAAATATTAAAGTTTAAAATTTGCACAATTTTGCGAAAAGGGGGACAAATGGAACCTTTATTCCGGAGCTCGGAAAATGAGTGGATGCCAAATTTTTACTACTAACCACGGTTTTAATAATTTATTTATTCATTTTTTGACCGGCGATCATTTACTCGGGGAATTTCTTTTTCTGTTTTCGTCATTTTTTTTTTTTTACAGTCGCAAGCCATCATGATTTCTCTAACAAATAAGAGCAATTATCTGTAAAGTTATTTATTAGTTGTTTAAGATTTCTGAATTAAAATTAAACCTTTTAAAGTTGCAAAATAAACGCCAAATATTTATTAAATAGAATTTAATTATGTTTCTGTACTTTATCAGTTTTGTGACACAATTTTGTGACAAAGAGAAGTGGAGGGGGGGGGGATTGAAACTTGCGCTCAGTTTTCTCTTCGCACGGTCCTGCCGAAATATACCAGAATTTCTAGCTACTTCATGCCTTGTCGAAAAATTATCAAGTAACAGTCATTAAAATAATTTGTAAATTTTGCATAAAAAGAAAACAGGAAAAGTTCTGTGCCCCGCATCGATCACTATACAGTTACCAACTTAAATTATGCATCTTCCGTTAAAAATATGCTTCAAATGGCAGAAAAATTACTTTGCATTCCACAAATGTTAATTTCATGTTAAATATTAAATTTTACTTAATACTTCAATTTTAAATAGTTCGTATACTATAGTCTTTCTAAGGTGGTTTCTAAGGTAAGTCACGTTACATCTAATGAAAACCTCCCAAAATTCAGGACAACGAGATCGACCATACAAGAGTAAACAAACCTGCCTTACACCATCACATCGGTCAACCAAATTTTCAATTCTTGTAGCAACCCCTGAGCTTCATAAAACTTTGAACAAATTGTAACACATTTCGTAGCTCTCAACAGTACTGGAAAAGTTTTCGTTTCTCTGCACTTGCTCGAATTTTGCAATTTGAAACCGTTAATCAAATAAAGAGAATAATAAAATCAAATAAAGCAGGTCCATAACAAGAAGGGTCAGGAGGTGATTTGCCCTCCCTCCACACTTCCTTACACTCTCCCAGAATTTTAGAACACTAAAGTAAAATAAAATAAAATTTTGAACACCCCCCCACCCATATTTTCAACTATAAGCGCCAAACGTACGTAATTAATTTTTTTGTTAAATTATGTTTTGAAAGTATGTTATGTTTTATGGTGCTAATGCATCCTAAATACCATATTTATCAAGTAATAAACCTAACATGGCACCACATTCCTTCAAAATGTTTTTCGTTATGAATTGCATTCCACGTTTTTGCTACAATTTTTATGTGCAGTTTAACTCAGTTTCTTCTATTTCTTACTTAAATATATATATTATTTCTAAAGGCTTATTTCTGTTCATACTGGTGAAAAAGGTAAAAATGGGGGGGGGGGGGAGTACAATTATTTGTCTCCGTGAAATTCATTCCCAAGATATTTTTTTACAGGGTAAAACTTTAGTGTGTATTAAATTTAAACTGTTATTTTTTTGTAATGGAATCAAAGTAGATCGAGTCAGCTCTCCCATGTGTTGGAAGAAAGAATCATCAAGAATTAATCAATCGCATTCCCAGAAGTTAGTGGAGAGGGGACAAAACACATTTCCTAACTATTAGGAAGAAGGAAGTCCCGTGTTGTTTATATCACCTACCAAGAAAAAATAATCAATGTCACCGTCGGCACTTGATCATAAAAGCCAGGCCCCACAAGGCACAAAGGTATATTTTCATTGGAAACCAATATGACTTCAGGCCGTTTGTTCAAAAATTTAACATTTCTTTCAGGACTTGTTTTTTCAGATCTTATCTTCTAATGATTTTTAAGAATTCGAGCTTGACTACATGTAAATTCCTTTTGACACTGTGTGTGCCATGTGCCGTGTGTACTCTATTACTATTTACTACTTGTCCTCATTTGTCTCTGAGCAAATATAGTCAAAGTGATACCACTGTGATGTTAAATTTTTCTGAGGGACTAGTGTTGAGACAACTACTCCCCCCCACTCCCCAACCAAAATATAATAATGTGCAAATATTTATTTTTCCCAATAGGTACATCCTCTTTCCCTACCCCAGCCAAAATTGAACTCTTGGGTGAGTTTCTGTGGTTAATAATTTAAAAGCCCGTCTCACACTGTACAAATTTGCTGCGAAAAAGGAAAAAAAAATAAGTTGCATCCTCTTTAGAGGTAAATAAATTCACACCCCCTCCCTTCCTCGAAATGTTAAAAAAAAGGAGGGGGGTGGAAAAGAAATCAATACAATAGGTATTTCTAAAAACTGTTCAACATTTTTGGATGTTTGTACTAGTTACTCCCCTCCCCCCCACCCCACCACAAAATAAATTCTGCATACGCCACTAGAATTGTGGCATCAATCAGACAACTCACGGTGTAATTTGCATAAGAAACGCTTTGGCAGAAAAATAGTTTACTTATAATATAATCGAAATTGCCACGCTTTCGTTTTTATACACAATTTTGCATAGATGTATTCTTTTCATTTATCATCCATTTTCTGAAATAATGATTTTCCCGCTCTTTTAAATAACTAAATTAACCCTATACCTTTTTTTCTATATTTTATACGTGTAAAAGTGGCTTTTTATCCGACCACGTAAGAAATACATGATATTTGAATTCTAAGGTAATTTTTTTTTATTTTATGCTTCCTAAATACGTTTAGGAAATAAATAAGTTTTCCTTAATAAGTTTAATTAGTTCTGTGGCAATTGTAACAAACAGTTGAAGTTCTTGCAATAAAGTGCCCTATTTTACATGATTTTATAAACTATGATATGTCCAATTAAGGGGGGGGGGCAAATTATTAACATATAAATATACATGGATTAGAGTTCGTCGGATTATATACGATTTTTTTTCAACCCAAAACATTTTCATCAACCCATAACCCAATCCAAATCGACATACTTTCACCCAAAAACTACCTGAACCCGAATGAAGGAAAAGTACTCCATATTTTAACGCAATTATGTAAAATTAGTATACAATTGTATATCTAAATTCCATTTTAAATTTTAAGAGGAAAATGAACATATATAACAATATTTTACCCTACCCTCTGTTCGGTGAGGTCGGGTTGACCTATTTATTTTGACTTCGGGTCGGGTTCAGGTAAGGCTCACTTTAATTGTTTCAGATTCGGCTTGGGTATTGACACTTGCAGTCCGTGTTCGTGTTGATCCAATTACTCAAAAGAAGCTCCAAAGTACTTTCTCAGGTGGAAAACTATATGTTTGAATATACTAATGAGTACATATTGATTTTTAAAGATAATATTGATACTAGAGATACGACTGAAGACTACTTTTCCACCATTGCATTAAAACATGGGATAATTTTCTTTCATTTCGGGTTCAGGTCGGGTTGAGGTCGACGAAAGTTATTTAAAAGTATTCGAGTCTCGTTGCGGTCAACTAATTTTGTTTGTCTGGTTCGAACGGTTTTCGGGTTGACTTGATATAGAATTGTTGGGTTCGGATTTGCCATAAACCAAACGGCGAGGATGTCTAACGCCTATTATGTTATTTAAAATAGGGGATCCAGTCCGAGTTTCCCAGGTTACAGAACATATAGGGTTTTTGGTATATATATATTTATATATATTTTTTAGATTTCCCTCTGACAAAACCAAAGAGCATTTTGTTTAATCAAAAATCGCAATAATGTATTCAAATAAAATTTTTAAAGTGATACTTTCGTATTAGCCGCATGCCAAGTGTAAACATGTGAAGAAATCACAAAAGAAATGACCTTTTTGCCATGGTGCGGTAGTTGGAACCACCCACTTCGAAACCTAACTTGTTTGCTGGCGGAGCCGGCAGAATTTTTTTTGCTATAAGGATTGGTCCTATAAAAAAACTTGTCAATATAAAAGTTTTAAATAATATTAAGAGGATTTATAATAAATTTAAGCAGATTTGATATCTTGTGAATTGACGAAGTTATGAATTTTTTTCTTCTAAACACCCCCCCCCCCCCTTGGGGCCAATTTTAATGATATCAAAAATCTGTCATACATAAAGTTTTGCCCTTTTCCTAGAAGTAATAATAACTTTAAACGGTTTCGATAGATATCATAATTAAGAAATTATGGTTTTTTTTCTGTTTTCACAAAAGTCCCTCCATCCCCCTCCCCTGGTTCGATTTTGCCCATTAACGACCTAGACCAAGATTTTATGCCCCTTGATTTTATGTATCAGTTTGGAAGAGATTTGTGCAGAATTATTGCAGTTATCGTGTTCATAAAACAGTGACTATATATATATAAGTTTTGAACTGGGGGGGGGGGTGGTTTTGGGCTCTGGGAGTCATAATCGGCGTAGATTTGCAAATATTTTTCAAAAATTCCAACTTAGGTTAGAATGTAATGGGCAGTATTTCTTACGAAATCTACCTAAAAGAAAAAGAGAACATTTTTACTTGGTCGACAACGAGAGATTCTAAAAGCACAGAACAAAATGATAAATGCAAAATGACAAATGCAGAGATAACTATGTAAATAATTTGGGATCCAATAGTTTTTTTTTTTTTGACAAATGAAGTCTTGAGTTATAAGTGAGTTTTTTTCATGATGACATTTATTGGGCTGTCGCGTGCAGAAGTTATATTCAAAACGACAATTTTCACAGCATTTTCTAAAAGACCGCCTGCCTTTTTCGAAAAATGGAAAAAACTGTTCGACTTCATAGTATCTAAATAAGATCTTTCGTCGATTCCATGTGTTAATGAACGAAACTGAATTCAGAAATCTTGTTAGAAAATAGTCAATTTGGATTCCAATATAAAAAGATTATACGATTTCTCTATGGGCAAGTTCAATTTTAGTAGCATACTTTTTTTTCTACTTTATTCGAAAAACATAAAAGCCTTTATAATATATTTTATGTGATCTCTACGCAACCTCTTATAAAAGTATTTTTTTAATCATTTATTATATAGTATTAGTACTAATTCTAACCATGAAATGCATTTAATAAAGTTCTTTTTTCCTTCTTTGTGTGTGTCTGTAATTTTTATCTTCAAAATGTTAATGCTTGGTCATATATTTATTTAAATATTTAAAAGGATTTCCAGTTGAACATTATATCATATGTAAAAGATTTAAGAATAGGATTTGGAGAGGTATTTTATTTATTTCTTTTCTCTCTCTCTCTTTAAATTTAAATATATTATCATTGATGATTTTTTTCTCCTGCAGTTGCTTCGTTTTTTCCTAAACTCTATTAGACAAAAGCTATCCCTTAAGACTGTTCTCAAATCTAAAAAAGCCACTTTCTGACACATTCCTGAATTCAGTTTTGTTCGAAAACAAATGAAATTGGCAGGTGCTCTTATTCATACACTATAAAATTTGGCAGTTTTTTCCATTATTCGATAGAGGTAGGAAGTCTTTTAGAAATTGCTGTCAAAATTGGTGTTTTGGATAGAATTTCTGCACGCATAAAGGTCATCATGAGAAACTATTCGCTTATAATTCATTCGTCGAAAAATCAAACAAATTGGAAAATGTATGCCAAACGTGACAAATGAGGTGCTATGCACTGTAACTATTTTCCGTGAAATGTATTATATCGTCTGTTATTATGATATGATTAATTTCCGTAATGAAATATGAATATTTTAAACTGGCAACATTTCATCTTTTGTTGATATTTACAGAAAATTCCAATGGGAAGCCTAAGCCTAGCTTTGAAAATTTCAGATCTTGAAATCCTTATTTAGAGTCTTTTTTACATTTAATATCTATTTCTCCGGAAACATCTATCCAAAAAACTATTGGTAGATTATAGGATTGCTATAATTAAACAATTTTACACAAATTTTATACAAATTTTGTTTTTAAATTCTGTAAGACAGAAGTAATAGGACTCCATCTTAAATAGGATGTAATCACCATGATGGCAACCTAGAAACATTACCTATCATGGGATATCACTGAATTAAGCGTATGATAGGATTTAATAGAATGAAGAATGCGACTATAACTTGCTCATAAAGTTTATATAATGTCATGTACGTCATATATGATTATGATGCCATACATGTCAGATAAATTCAATTTTTATATTAATTACATGATATAGTTTTAATAGTCAAACTGAAAATATAATAATTATGTAAATGCCTATATAGAGTAGTTAATTGAACAGTGAAATAATGGATAATAAATAAAATATTTCTTTGCAAAATGCATTAAAGACATTTCCAGCTTACAATGGAATATTTTTCGGATTTGCGCACCTGTCTAGTATAATATGACAATATGAGACAAAATATTCTTCCACTCCCCTTTACATTACAAAAACAAACTTATTTAAAACCTTTCTCAAGTTGAATCCCAGAGTGGAAAGTAAAGGGGGAATAGACATTAGGATGTGTCCTTCCTTCTGTTGCTAACTTGTTTGCAGTAACTTTCAACCTATTTGGATCATTGGAAATGCAATTACATGCAACCTGCAACTTGTAAATAGTAATGTTAGCGTTACAGATACACGTTCTTAAATAACACGTGCTTTACTTGAGAAAACATAGAATCGGTTTTCTATAACTGAACTTATATACATCTCAATAAATAATCTATACCAATTTTATGTTCAGTGCTATGTAATGTATTATCTTTATTTTGATTGTTGACCATTTTACCTGTTGACGTTTTCACCGTTGCCCTTTTTACCTATTGACGTTATTACTGTTGCCCTTTTTACCTAACTTCGAACCTGCGTATGCAATGTCAGACTTGATAGCCTGTAAGCTAAAAACTTACATCCATTTAATGCATGTCGTTTCAATGAGAAATTGTGTCAAATTCACAATCAAAACATAATTTTGTGTTTTCATATTAATTAAAATAATTTATATTTTTATTTACAGTGTATTTTTTTCCATATGAATTTTTATCTGATGTAGGTGTGCTTTCTTCAAGCTGCGATTGCTTCAAGGTGCGCTTTTTTCCGGTGCATTTTTTTCTGTGCGCTTTTTTCCAGTGCGCTTTTTTCTGTGATTCCATAAATCTGCAAATATTGTAAAATTTCCTTTTAAAATAGCATTCTAAAACTGGAAAAGAAAAATAAGATTTCTGCTTCCCTTTTATTCATTCTGATGAAACTAGCATTAAATGACTTAAAATGAAATACGTAATTTTTTAAGGGAAAAAATGTTATTTTTATTTTTACGATATGAGAATAAATAAAATTGTCAGTTTCAGAAAGAATGAGCCCGCCCGGGCCCGAAGACCAATATAAAAATCGAGCCCGGGCCCGTGTCGGGCTCGGGCTGAGCCCGTCTCATCTCTACTAGCCACCCCCAGAGGTATAATTATGAAAATTATGGTGCACTTTGAAACATCGAGATTTTCTTTCAAAATATTGTATATTAAGGGTTATAAAGTAAAAAAGATTAAATTTCATAAAACGTATTTATCAAAAACGCATATAAAACAGACATTTCCAAAGGAGGATAATCTGCGTCTCGTAAAAACACGCGTTCAACTTTCCACTGGTCATAATAGAAAGGAAAAGTAACGCACAAAGGAGAGGAGGCGATTAGGGGAGAGAATGATTTCTAAGAATTTCCAAACTCTCCCCATACCTCCTGTGGTTATCTCTGCTGCTGTAACTAATTGGATTGGGGGGTGAAAATATATGGTCCGTTTTGAAAAAGAAATAGTAAATAGACGTTGGTTTTTTTGGCATACTATTTTGTCTTCTTTGAATTAGCATTTCATTTCCGTGACCGCTCAAATGCCTTGTCAGTCAGAGGGTTAAGACTTGAATTAATTTTACTCAATTAGACAATGCTTAAATGAACAGAACCCTGATTATAGACGTTTCCTAATTTTTGTCAATATGGAATTTGAATGGGAATGTCAAAAACTTAGTCAGCTATTATCAGTTTCATTTAACGTGATCTGTATTTGTTGCCAAATTTTTTTTAAGAATCCAATACTGGCAGACATGGCTGTGTAGTTTTAAGCATATATAAGAGTGAGAAGAATGGTTACAACAATGAAAAAAAATTGCACAACACCACTATAAAACTCATGAAGTCAATTCATTTATGGAAAATCTTGGCGTTAGTCCGATTATGGAAATTCAACAGTTTGTTACACAATAAATCAAAACAGAATTACAAATTAATGATTTTCAGATTTTTCATTTATATGTACTGTAAGACTAAGTGCTAAATTTTAAGGTTTAGGTCATTTTGAAATAATCTACAGCTTTTGAGAGTAAAATATGTATAAATCTTAAGATATTTTCTAAGATCTTGAAGATATTTTCTGTTGACCTAAAACATTGTAATTCGGCATGAAAGAAGGTCTTATAGCATATATAAAGTAAAAAATTTTGAAAATTATTAATTTATAATTGTATGTTGACTTATTACATGAATTTTCCATAATCTTTAGTCCCGATTATGAAAATTCATGAGTTTCTAGCACAATAAATCAACATAAAATTATGAATTAATAATTTTCAGATTTTTTCCTTTACACATACTATAAAGACTTACCTTTATGCTAAATTTCAAGATTCTGGATCAATGGGAGGTATAGATTTTACTCTCAAAAATTGTAGAATACTTCCATTGACCTAAAACTTAAAATTCAGCATGAAAGAAAGTCTTATAGCACATGTAGAGTAGAGTCCTGCACCGGGTTAGGTTACCCACACCGACCCAAAACCAGTCAGGCTAGCGCTATATTTTTTGTTGCAGTTCAGGTTCAGGTCGGGTTGACTTCTACTTTTTTTATTGTAGGTCAGGTTCTTGTCAGTTGACTTTCATTGTTTCAGGTTCAGTTCAGTTGCAGGTCGGGTTCAGGATGCATTTTTTCCCAAAAGAATGTCCACAATATTTTTGCAGGTTAAAAATATGTATACTATAAGACCTCTATAATGGACACTCCTGAAAAGCAACCTTTTATGCTACTTGGAAAGGAGGAAAATATCCCATTATTCTAATTGCTTGATCATAAATCACTTTTTTTTTACAAAATGTGTTTGTCCTGTGCAACAGTTTGTGAATGTCAGCGACAAATCTCAGTTGCAGTATCATAGTTTTTTTCCATTGACTCTTGCTGATAAAACAAACCAAAGTGCTAACTCGACAAAAGAATAAATTTTCTTATGGTTAACACTTTATCTACTAACACATTATTATATGTAATGTTTTTATACCGAGTATCTTCTTTTGTAATTAAAAGTATGAAAGAGAAAAATAAAGCTGAACTGCCGGGTCAGAATATAATGAGTATTTTAAAGTTATCAAACAATAAGTCTTTGGTAATTACACTGTAGCATGTAAACTTTGGCCATTTAATTCAAAAATGTCAGTTTTAAAATCACCGCTTTTAACATGAAGCTGCACATAGAGGTGAGTTAGCATTTTCATTATTAACAATAATTACTGGATCATATCTCGCACCGAATATCTAAAGCCTATAAATATTAAAAGGACTATTTTCAAATTAAGTTTTCTAGTTAAGAAAATATTTTCATCCAATTGTTAACATCACAAAAATTCATCTTATTAACATGATTTTTGATCACTGTGAAGTATTTGTTCCATGCTTGCATAAAAATTAGTTGAATGCATATTCGCTTCTTCCAGATTCCAGTAGGTAAAAAAAGTGCTTGGGGGGAAGCCAAAGAATACTGAACTTTATTTTTATTAGCCAAGTTATAAATTTTTGCCAAGTTTCTGTGAGCAATTCTCGATCTATTCAATAAAAAATTGGGTTAATTTTAGAAGTCGTCTATAAAATGAAATCATTAAAAAAACATTTAATACAGAAAATATCATTAGTATTAAAAAAAACTCTAAATTAATCAACTGAAAATTCCACCAAATACATATAATTAACACTGCAATTACATCTATTAACAGTTTTCTCAGATTAGTCACTTTTTTGATAAATTATGGTCTCTCAAACTGTTGTTCATCTTTTTTGAGGTATAATTGAAAAATTATTTGGCAGAATATGCTGAAATTTTGTAAAGAAGTTCATAAGTTTCTAGCAATCAACTTCTAAAATATTCATAGGTTATAATTTACAGTTTTTTCGAATATTTATTTTCGAATTTTTGTCATACAGATATGGAGGTTAGTTACAGTTGACTCCCTCAAATCTGCAGCCCTAAACACACATCATTTCAGATGTACACAATTAAACTTACACTTATGATGTAGGTGAAAAAATTAAGTTTTATTTTCATTTTTATGTCATTCTGTACATATGTTAATATGGAATTCTGGTTACTAGGATTGCACTCATGTTTTCTGATGAAGGAAACATAAATTTATTACTGAAAAAATTCAAAATAGTGCTGATATCAGTTGCGATCATGATCTTTTTATCAAATACATTTATGTATTAATCAAGCTTTTTTGGGGTTTAAGTATGGCTAAACATGAAATAAAAAACTTTGTTATTTTTAAGATTTTGATGTGAATTATTAGTGTATATTTATAAAGAGAGTTTCACTGAATAATTCAAGAAAAAAATTATCTTACCATTATGCATATTTAGTTCAAATGTTCATGTTACGCATAGAGATTTCTATTGATTCACGGATAACAGATGGGAGACAAAGTCTTGATGGATAAATTATTTTACTATTTTTAATATTGATTCTTAAAGTCTCGGTTTTATGCAGTCTTGCCAATGCTGCAGTACTGTTGTCTTATTTGATGTTTGCCATATGCTCACCATTTATAGCAGTGTTAAATTACAGTTTTGAACATGACTGGCAACAAAAGGAAATTCGGATTTAATCTCAATAGGTACTTTAAGAAGTTATCATCACTAAGATTAGCCTTATGGATAGTATTTTATTTTCTTTAATATAGTTTTCACTATATAAGATTAAAACAATAATACAATACGCACTTTCAAACCTTCACAGTTTAAGACCAGAGGTTTTAGAGTTCTTAGATTACAACAGAGTTAATAAATATAATGATATTCTTGAAAATATAAAAAATAACAAAACTGAAAATTAACTTAATTGAAAAAAGAAACAGACTGCAGTAAGCAATCCATAAAACGACCACACTTAAAAATTCCCATTAAAAATTGGTCACTTCAAGAGGTGGTCTTTTAATGTAGGTCATATTTAAATCAAGTTTTTGATTGTCAAAAATAAGGCAACAAGTGTTATGAAAATTTATCTTACACATTAGGAAATAAATAAAAATTTAAAATAACAAGAGAAAACTTTAATTTGAATTCATATGTTAATTACTACAGGGGTTTAAAAAATGTTTAAATCAATGTTTGCTTTGATTTTATAATTTTACAACTTTTATTTCTAAACTCTTTTGAAATTCAGTGAATAAAAGCAATTTTTTATTCTCAATACCATTCCATTGGATCATCATTTACATCACTTAATTTTTCCTGAGGTTTTTGTTTCATTCTACATGGTTTACTGTCTTGCTATTCTTTTAAATAGCCTCCTTTATTCTTCAAAGTTTTGCTTGTCTGCATTTTTCTACAATTAAATATTTAAGTCAATTTTTTTCCCGAATTTTAATTTTTATGTTCATTTATAATGCATATACACTTCTCTAAGATTAAAATCACTCTTTTAGAAAGCATTGTTAAAATGCTACTGAAACAGATCTGAACTGGGAAGACAGCAGAAACAAGTAGTCACACTCACAAACATGTCTTGTCACAGGGTGCCCCGGTCGCAATAACATAGGAAGAGGTAGGAATTTCCCTACAGAAAGCAGGCCATAAAAGACATTCTCTGGGATTTATCAAACATGCTATTCTGAGAAGTGGGGATAATCCACATTCCATTTCAAATGGGGACACATGTACACATTGGTCAAGCTAAGGGCCAAATGACCAGAAAAGACCGGAATTTCTTTCCATTTATTCAAACAAATTGGTTCTTCGGAGAATGGTCTCTGAATGGAGTAAGATTAGTATCGGGCCTATGGGAGTAAATTTCGTTCCATGAAAAAAGAGTTGTTGAGGATGGTAGTCAAGCAGGGAGGTTTCACTGTAAATGTTTCAGTATGCATATCAAGAAAAGTTTATGTTTTACGTTTTACACAACAAGATTTTAAATACAAAATTTTTTTTTATTGAAAATTTTGAACATAAATTTATGCTTGTCTGATTTCTCACTCCTTAACCTGTTGTTCAGTTTAAAATTTATATCAAATTATAAACAGAAAACAGAAAAGATTATTTCTAATGAAGTTGTACATAATTGGTTATCTAAATTAGACAGTTTATTTTTCATTGACAGTTCTAAGTTAATATTGCCCCACACTAAAAAATTCTGCTTCAAATATAAATCTAGGGAAAGATTATTTTTTTCTTTTTTTCTAAAAAAAACATTTTATCTACAGAACTATACAGTGAAAAACAGTTGAAGAAGTTATTTACACTTGTTTTGACTACAAATAAAGAAAATTTCTCATAAATTCAATGATGTTCATTTAAGAATGTATGTGAAAACATTTTTTCAATTCATACAAATACCACATTTCTAGAAGTTTTTGTTGTGCTACATTGGATTTAGTTTTCCCATGCAAGTACTAACAGGAGTACCAACTTAATATAGACACGACATTGACAGACTCATTACAAAATAACTTTAAATTACAATAGAACAAATTGCAAATACTGTTAAATGATGTTACTTTTAAATATTGCCGCTGATAAATGATTAAGGTTGTTTAGCATTGAGTTATACAATAAAAAGTCAATATATAATCATATTATATTACTTCTAATGTCAACACTTCTTTGTGAAACATGACTCGCTAATATGATTCTTTATTACACTTGATTTCATTGCCAAGTAGTTCTGTTACAATTTATTTTGATTTAAATACATACTATATGTAAAATGAGTTTTGAAAGAAAAGACAGTACTTTTATGTTAACTGGATGCATGTAATAAATCGCCAAAAATTGTTTTCATCGCCATCATTTCTATTCCATTCATTTAATTTAAAATACAAGTCTTTCACTCCTTTCCTATAAATTAAAATAAAAGAAAAAAGGTCAAAATAATATCATTTTGCGCCGGGTAAGATGATAGTACCGAAAATATAATGTCACTGTACTGTAAGAACATTGTTTACTGAATGAGAATTATGCTTACTATGTTTATTCGTATATTAAGGAACCAGAGAGAAACAAGTCTTCAAAGAACAAAAATACAAAGAGAAAAAGTAATAGAGATTCCATGGTTTCAAATATAATTATTAACAAATTTTAATTAAACACAATGATACACGCATTACTAATAAATTCTTAATAACAACTATTTGTTTGTTTGTTTATTGAGAACATACATCTGACTTGTGTGCTTGACATCAAGTGCCTGCTTATAAGTCATCGTCAATATACAGGGACGAGATAGCCACAAGGAAATTTAAAACCCCAGAGAGTTACATCCGAGAGCTGCACAAAGTGTGTGCAATGGAGCTGGCGAGAGTCGAACCCGCCGACCTGACTCGTACGCTCTCAAGCGATTAGCGGAATAGTGTCTCAACCACTCAGCCACGGAGGCCCCTTAGTAACAACTACTTTACTGAATGACTGATATTTATAATAGTAATTGAATCAGGTAGATGGCGCCAAAGTCAGATTTCTTGGGTAATATTTTGTAATATAGTTTATCAGGAAATGTTCACGGAGTAAGATAGATGGAGGGGAAAGTAACGTTGAAATTTTACAATACAGTTTTTCTCCTCATAGATGGCGCTACGGTAAACTGACGGCGATCTTAGCCTGCTTCTGCAATGCTTTTCAATGCGAAAAGCATTCATTTTTTAAATGTTTTTGATTGAAAATTTGAACTTTAAAAAAGTCAAACATTTTAAGCATTTTTCCTTTGATTAAGATGAAATTTTTAGGACCCCCCCCCCCCTCTCTTCTTTCCATGCACAAAAATAAATAAATAAAATTCTAGATATCAAGGCAGGGATTCAGGTGTCCGTTAAGGATCTTTAAACGGGTCGGAAAACCTTATTCCCGAGTGAAATCTCAAAATCGCTATTCAGGTGTCCGTTTAAGGATTCTTAAATAAGAATCCTTGCGTTAAAAGCACTCCGATTTAAAGATAGCTAAAACGCCGTCCTAAAAATAAGGTTGGTGGTATTTCGGACGCCATTACTATTTTGATATCGTTTCCTTGTTTTCTTCCTTTCTTATATTGACGATTGTAAGTTTAAAAATTTTTCATTTTTACATACAGTTTATATTATTCAACTTATTATGATGCTGAAACATTTATATATTTTTTTTTCTGTAATTATTTCGAATTTTATGTACTGATGCTCATGCAACTATTTGTCAAAATAAACCAAATTGCGATGGTTGTATACATTCAATTGAGGTATTTTATGTTATAAATACTGTTAGATTATTTTATTTTGTATTATCGGCAATTATTCCGAATTTCTTATACCTACTTTATATGCATGACACCTGTTAAAATAACGTCAAGCAAACAAGTTATGTTCTGAATTAAATAAATAAATTAATGTTATAGAATTGCGACAATCGTATACATTAAACATCTTATTTTATTTATTTTTTAAGTACAGTTTTCAATGCATGATGATATCCTGATTTTAGGATATTTTATTTAATTTTGTCGATAGTTGTAAATGCATATTCCCATTATACGTAAACTTTAAATGTGCACTGAAATGTTAAAATAAATTATTTTAGATCAATTTGTATTTTCTTTCGATGATAGTTATCAATGCCCCATATCCCCATTACACATAAACTGTAGTATTATGTGCACTAAAATGTTCAGATAACTTATAAGGAAAGGGCATGTTTACAAACAAACAGTTCCATCAACCAATCTACCACTGCATTTTTGTTACAGCTATCATTGCAGGAATCGTCATGGCAACGTAGGCCAATCATATCATAGACCAGTTTAACATAGACAAATCAAATCCCTCCATCTCATGTGTACTGCAGGAGCCGTAAAGAACGAACAGGTTTTTCTCCCAAACCAACAGTAGTTTAACCAACAGTGACGTCAGATGCCCTTTCCTTATTTTGGCTCGATTAGTTTTTACATTTCTGTTAAGATTACACTAACACATTTTTTGCTTAAAAAATAATTATATAAACACCTATCTCGCCTTTAAAAAAAAAACCTATCATTATGTACACACACATATATATTTATATACACAAGAAATACTTATTTTTTATTTCTAAATGTTAAAATTGAAAATGCATCTAAATTATAATTCTTCAATGTCGGTTGTTCTGTTGTATTATCCAATGATGGAATCAATGGGTGCCTGAGAAGAATGGGGAGTCTGAGGGATCTTTTATTTTGTTACTACATATAGATATGAAATTCCTCCTTTCATGGAAAGTATTTATTTCAAATAGATAATATATAGGTAAAAATATGCTCTAAACTTCCAGGATGTTTTTCTACTTGCTGTAAAAATATATAGTATCAATTTTCTGACATCAATTTAAAAAAAAAAAAAAAAAAGTTATATGCATCCATATATTTTCTAGTTGCAATCATAGAGTAAAGTAATTAATTAATATGGTTAATCACAACATTGTCCAATAAAAGAGAAAATATTGTTTGAAGCTATTGTTGCTCAGCTAAATAAAAAAGTTAACATTCAAGAAATTCAATTTTATTATAAATAATATTTTTTTAATCTATAGCTATAGGAGTAGAATTTCTCCAAGAAATTTTTTTGCTTTAATTTCTTTCTCCCCCCCCCCCCCCCTTCCCTGCCATTTTTTCCCTTCTGTGTTTAACTAATTTTTGGGCAAAGAGCAAAAGAAATATCTTAAAATTATTGAATCCTTTATTCAGTTTTAATGAATATTGTATTTTCCAATATTTAGAAAGCTGGATTTTCCTTTTTATAAGACTATAATGTATTGCTTAGTAATAATCTCTACTTACTACAAAATATTTATTTTATCCTGTGTTTATTTTCTTTCAATGTATTTAGCGGAGGTTAAATTGTTTACACATTCCGCAATATTTGTATTGGTTCATAATAAACAAATGGTATAGTATCTGTATAGGATGTATAATGCTATTTTCATTTTGGCGAGCATAATGTCCCACTGGAGGTAAAAATATATTTTATCGCTAATAGCCTCTAACATGTTGATATGTATTTAATAAATGTATACATCATTACTTTTTTGTATTAATTTAGGTTGCAAGTTATATTGGTCATTTTTAACAATGTCATGCACTTAATTTACTCTTTTAAACACAAATAATGACTGATAATAGTTTTCTGGCATGAATAACACACATAAATAATATTTTTTTCTTCAAATAATTATTGATAAAGTAATTTTTATAACCACTATATATATATTAATATAACCACTATAAAGGTACATCTACCTTGCATGTATCGTATAATTTTATAAAATATGCAATAAATGTATTTATATATTTATAGCATTTTTAAATATTATTTATTATTTCATAATTAGCATCCTATGATAAATATTTACATGGTACAGTAGTATAGCTATGAATTCTTTTTTCTCGCATTGTTTCAAACAAGCACACACATTTCTTGGCTAATTAATAGTTAATTATTCATTAGTAAATAATGTTTGTTTTTCAATATTATGCATTTCTAAAACTAGTTTCTGTGCATATGTATGCATGTGTTAGTTGAATTTTTTCTCTTAGTTTTTCTAGTTGCTATAGCTGCTACAGTTGATGACAGAGATACAACAAGGCTGATGTCCGTAGATATTTAGCTGGATACTTTGTTCATCAGCAGCGTCAGTTATTGATATAAATAAGATGATGGTCAGTGCAGAAAGAAGCGAACTTTTTGTCACTAAAGTTGTTGCTGCATCGTTTACTTCTGTGTTGGCCCGTTGGAATGCGCCTAGGTGGCTATAGGTTAGAAATAATCTTTAGTCTCTTAGATGCAAACTTGCAGGCCAAATCACATTTTGTACGCAGCATGGAAGAATTTTTTTTGCCAAGGATTATACTTTGCTGTTTATGAAAAGTAAGTCATTTACTGCTTTTTAGAAATTATTTGTGTTTCTCTTGTATAATATATAATGTAAGAGTAAATTCAATTTAATGTTTTCTGATTTAAGACTGATTAATTTTTAAGGGAATTTAGTAATTGCCAATTGTGTATATTAGTTCACGGTGTATATATTAGGGTCGATGCAGGTTTTTTTTCTTGGGACCCATTTTGTAAAAAGTAAAGTTTATTTTTGCGAAATTTATTATATTTTTGTGAAAAATAACATTTTGTAACGAAAGTTGATATCCAGTTAATCAAATTTAAACCAAGCATTTATAAACAAAAGCTTTTTTAAATCCTTTTGCTGAAGTTTTCCTCTCTGGTGCACTTGCTTGTTTACAAATTACACATTTTAAAACATCACTGAATAATATATAAATAATAAATAGTAAGTTTTTATGGAATAGAATTTTGTGAAAGAGCCCATTTTATCAAATTGATTTTTATGAAGAGGCCCATTTTAACAAATTGATTTTTGTGAAGGGGTTTGCAATACCTGCAATAAACTGCCTTCCACTGGGTGTTCAGAAGCCCCGCCTGATGCTGACAAAAATTCTTAGTTCTTTTTTCTTTTGTTTTTTTATTATTCTAATTTGTCATATTTTTTCTTAATTAATCTTTTTTAAATAAACAGAGATAAAAAAAAAAAAAATAGTCCTTTAAACTTCCAAATCTAGAGAGTAATGGCTCCCCCCCCCCCTCTGCGCTAATGAAAATCCTGATTATGTGTGTATATAAATTTGATTCTTAAATATTTTTTAGCCGTGGCTTATAAGAATCAAAACCTTTTGGTTTGAAATTTTATAACTTGCTTGTTTACAAATTACACATTTTAAAACGTCACTGAATAATATATAAATAATAAATAGTAAGTTTTTATGGAATAGAATTTTGTGAAAGAGCCCATTTTATCAAATTGATTTTTATGAAGGGGCCCATTTTATCAAATTGATTTTTGTGAAGGGGAACCATTTTATTAAATAGATTTTTGATAGATACAACAGTTATTAAGGAATATGTAAATCTTGAAATCAGGTTCACTGAGTATATCTCTTTTCTTTTGCCACTTTCATCAAGAAAGACAGCATAGCAGTTCTGCCTGTTGAGCGATATACACTGAAATTTAGTCAGCAACAATTTTAGTCTAATTCTAACTGAAACAGTGAAATTCTGTGTGTTAGTTCTTGAGCTATAGAATCCACAAAATTCGCAACATAGACAGATAGACATTTTCCTAAAAAAATAAAATCATATTCAAGCATCCTAAAATGTGCCAATTCATCAAATAATGGAAGTTGAAAAATTTCATGATTCTAAATAGGAGTGTGGAAATGTTTAGGCATTTGGGGGGGGGGGGGGGCAAAGCAAAAAGATTTCTCTTTTTTTTTGCAGTTTGGCTGTTTTTTGTCCTGTTATTACAATTATATTGTAATTAAAAATACTGATGAAATGAAAATGAGCTCATGCTAAATTTGGGCAATTAATTATTAACTACTATGTTATGTTAAATATTATTCACAGGATTCATTCAAAAATATTTGTTTATAAATAAGTATGCATTTTTTTTATAATAAAAAAAATATTTTAAACCCCCTCCCCTTTCCCCTCCCTTTTAAAAAAATTGTAAATCTTTAAGAATTCATCATTGCTGATTTTAATTTTATATATTAAAAAATTTGCATTATGAAAGTAATAATATAAATGTTCATAAAATAAACAGCCACGGTATTTTTCCATATGCTGAATTATAAAAAAATAATTTCCTAAATTGGATAAAATCCCAGTTATGTGATTGTATAGTAAAGGGCAAAATTTTCCAAAAAAAAAAAAAGTCTGTGATCCACAGCTTCTAGTCTGTTTTTTTAAATGTAGGGTATAAACATGAAAAGCTAAATTAAGATTTCCTCGAACCAGAACTCCTTGTGTAAGACAATTTAAACATATTAACTCTAAAAGCAATACAGAAATGTAACAATTAAGAAATAAACTGCCTTCCACTGGGTGTTCAGAAGCCCCGCCTGATGCTGACAAAAATTCTTAGTTCTTTTGTTTTTTTATTATTCTAATCTGTCATATTTTTTTCTTAATTAATCGTTTTTAAATAAACAGAGATTAAAAAAAAATAGTCCTTTAAACTTCCAAATCTAGAGAGTAATGGCTCCCCCCCCCCCCCGTGCGCTAATGAAAATCCTGATTATGTGTGTATATAAATTTGATTCTTAAATATTTTTTAGCCGTGGCTTATAAGAATCAAAACCTTTTGGTTTGAAATTTTAAACATGTACTCAAATGCATAAAATGAATATTTAAAGAAGAATTATTCCAGGAAATAAAACGAAAAAAGTGCATGTAAATGTAAATATAGCTTAGCTATTATTAACATTATTTAATAATATTTAAAAAACAAACAGAGCATTTAATTCTTCATCGCTATATCGTTCTGTCTTTCTTTTTCTTTTTTTACATGCTGTCTTTTTTCTCAAATGATGATGAAAAGTAGAAAAATCAAATTTCAAAAAACGCGCAAAGCTGAGAACGGCAAATAATGCGCATGATTGATTGATTGATCTGCAGCGAAGCGATTCTGAATGCTGATTGGTTTATCTTCCGAGAACAGCCGAAGCCAGATCGGGGAATAAGGAAAACCGAAGCTAGTTTAGGAAGACCAGTCTGAATAGCATTTTAAGGATTCTTAATTAGTGATCACTAAATTTAAGTTAAGAATCGCTATTTAGATATCCTTAACGGGCGGACATCTGAATGCCTGCCTTAACTCCTTAAAAATACCTCTAACTAATAGAATTCAGTTTTAAATGTAGTGTTATAATTTTTCTGTTGTAACTGCCCTTTTAGCTATTTAAAATTAAATCTTTTGATTCAATTGAACAGCTAACTAAACAAATAAAATTTTTAAATTGAACTTACATGAATCTAATAAGAACAAGATTAGAAAATCTGCAGCTAACATTTTTTACTTACTAATTACTACAAGTAATATATCAAGTAATTTCAGTAAAATTAACTTTTAAAATAAATCTCTAATTACTCTAGATATACAAAGGAGATATGGGGCTCAAGCATTCCCCATTCAAATAAAAACTTTTTTAAGCGACACAAATTGTTAAAAATCTATTGTTTTTAATATAGTTTAAATATTTTATTTAAATATTTCGTTATTCAACTCTGTAGATAAAATCTACTGAAATATTAATTAGATTTATAGTCGAATGAAATTAGTAAATCTGCAGACTACATTTTTCACTTACTTTTTACTACAAGTAATATGTCAAGTAGTTTCAGTAAATTTAACTGTTAAAATAAATCCTTAATTACTCTAGATATGATGGGACGGAAAGGAGGGAGGGGGGCATTTTTAAAAAAATATAAGTTCTTACACTTGCACTTTTGAGTGAAGCTCCAAAATACTTTTACTCAAATAAATTAAAAACAAATACACTAAGATCGATATACTAGAAAAAAATTTCTTAGTTTAAAAATGATTACATGCATATAACTTTAAAGTATAATAAAAAGCATTCACCTTTGGAGCTCTAAACATACTTAATTTTTTTTCCTTCGATTTTTCTTTTGTTTATCTCATCATCATAGCCCGATCTACATCCCGGAATAAAACATTTATACCCCATCTTAAATTTATGACATATAATTGCTATAATTAAAAATAACCGAGTAAAATACTTTCGGAATTTAACATGCAATCTAATGACATTCTGTTAAAAGGCAGCCGCCAAATTTTACAGCGCCCTCTTTCGTTTAAAAAATATGACTTGCATTTTCAATATCCTCGCGTATTCTAGTTTCCCCTCCAGGTTCTTTCTCCGTGGAAATGTTTTTCAAATTTAAAATCTTGAACGATGTACAGGAGACACACACCATCGCAACTCTAATTAAATCAGGTAGATGGCCAAAAGGCAAATTCGTAGGACTTTTATATTTTACTGACAAACGACGCTATCTAATGGATGAAATTAAAACATTTTTCTTGGCTCATTTTCGTTTTGAGAAATCTCTCTGCCACATCACATCTGCCTTGACATAAGTTACCCTAAAATTTATAGTAGCAATTAAATCAGGTAGATGGCGCCAAAGTCAGATTTGTTGTGTAATATTTTGTAGTGTATAGCATTGGTGTATAGTTTCTTTTAGGAAGCTATGAGTGCTTTCAGACGCCATGGCATCATCTTAGATTAGCAGCAAGAGTAAAACTGATATTTTTAATACTAATTAAATCAGGTATTTTGCGCCAAATACAAATTAGTAGGATCTCTATATTTTACCGATAAACGACGCTATCTACCGGATGAGCTGTTGACATCATCACTTATTATTTTCACCACTATAGTTATTACACTGGAAATTTTTATTCTGCAGCCTTTTCTTTTGTTAGTATAAAATGAAGTTATCATCAACAGTTTAATCAGAAACATAGTACCTACAATATGAATATGCACTAATTTATCTTTCTGTATAATACTCTGATCATATATAGTGTATGTTTGTTTGCATGTGTCAGAGAGAGAGAGAAAAAATATGAGCTTCCCCTACATTGTCTTCAGCCCCCCCCCCCCCCGACTTTCCCCTATTATTCACTTCTAGCTACAGCCCTGAGTAAAACTCAAAGCCTCAGTAAATTTATATTACATTTTTGACTGATGATTACTTAATCGATGATTATTTAATTGTTGTTTTTCTCCATTTTCTCCGTATTTAAACTTTTTGTTTACATCTAAAATTAAAACTTTTCATTTATAAAAATTTAAATACATTGAAGGATGGTACGATCTGTTTTTGTTTGTCTTGTTTACACAAATATACAAGTTCATATTGTGTTGATACGTACTTAGTTAGTTATTTATTTTTATTTTATTTATATAATTCTTTTTGTTATTTTCATACAATATTCTTTATTTGTATTTCTATGCTCATGAAGAAGAATATAAAAATAGTATTGCTGGTGTCACACATGAATTACAATAAAACTTTGCAGTGTTAACGTATTTTAAAACAGTTGAAATATGCTCATTTTTTAAATTTATTTATTTAATACAGTAGAAGATCTTTATAACGCAATTCTCCATATAATGCACAACTTCTCAGATATAAACAATGAATTTTCAATTAAGAAACACCTGAATTCTTACATTATAAATAGTTGCTATTCTCTAGAGGACTAAATCTGATACATTAATTTAACTTTATCTCTTTAATTCTGAGCTAATTACTGAAAAAATTGCTATGATTTGATACAGCTATGTTTGGACAATCTTTATAAAGTAAAAATAACAATATGTGGAATGATCTATATTATGCAAAAAATTATAATATATAACTCCTGGTAATAAAGAATGCAATATAAAGATACTGTAGTAATGTATTTTGGTATGTTTCCCACATATTTGGCCATGTTTTACAAGCTAAATTTAATGATGTGTGAAATGAGATCTATATAGCGCAAAATTCTGTATAACACACAACCTCATGTTTTTAGGTTTGCGTTATAAAGATCTTCTCTGGATTTCGCCTTGAGAAATCTGTTTTGTGTGGAATATTTTCGTTCTGTGTGACCCCTGTCATCTAGGATATTTTTTCGCCAATGTTGGCGAAAACGAAGGTTGTAAAGAGCAGGGCTTCATCTAGTGCTTTTGGAAAAGATGATATATTTCAGGGGGGGGGGGGGTTCCGACGTAATGTGTGCATTCACTTATGAATGAAAAGACGACTTTGAGCTATTTTCTTCCTAAAGTTTCGAGGCGCATGCATACATTATCGGAAAAAAAAGCTAAGTCGGAAACAAAAAGATAAAAATTAATTCTTCAATAAAAATAGTTTATCTACTAAAGGGTAAAATTGGTACTTGCCACCAGCTACAGGGCTACTAAATGAAAAAAAGTGGCTATTAAAAAATTGTCGATCATCAGCTACTTGCCTACAAGGAAAGAGTAACTTTTTTTTTTTTTTTTTTTTTTCAATTCAAGAATTCATCAAGGATTCTAATTTCTGTTGTTGAAATATGTTTACATTAACTTATTTATTGGGACTGTTTAATTTTAGATTAATACTAATTAAAATTTTAAGAAAAGTTTTCTGTTTAGAACTTTTAAATAAAAAGGTGGCCACTTATAAAACTGCTACAACTGGCCACTAATAAAATTTCCCAGTTTTGCCCTTTATTATCTACCCCGAGTGCTGCAAATTACATTTAAAAAAATTAACTTCTATTCTGTAAAGTCTGAGAATACTCGATTTGCTCAGAAATATTAAAAAAATTATAATTTTTTTTTACCATATGTAAAATTAAGAATAAAAGTTTTTTTTCTTTCTTTTTTTCCCCTCTAAAATAAGAATATAGTTTTCAAATGTGTGTGCTTAAAATCTAGAAATTATGCTAAATCTAGAAAACTATAATTTAAGAAATATATGCTAATTTAAAATTTAAAAAACATAGAAAATAGATTTTTAAAATATTTAAATGTACATAAAGAACTAGTGAAAAGTTTATGCCGGTAAAAATGACATTGGGCTTAGCTTGAAATTTTTTTTTAAATTTATTTTTATATTGAAAAAGCTAAAGAAAAAAAATTATATGATTGTGTTAACATGATGTAATTTTCAGATTTTTCATTTTTTAATAAAAAAAAATGTGTATTTGAATAGGAGTCTTTATATATATATATAGATTACATGTTATCGATAGATTTAAAAAATAAATTATAGGTTAGATGAATTAATTTTTTAATAATGATTTTAGAAAAGTAAAGGGTTTCAGGAAAATTAAAATTATTGAAAGTGTTTTTATGGTTAAAAAAAAGAACTTGAAATAATAATTGTTTTTGGGGGGTGTTTTTTATTATTTTTAAAGGATACATTGGGTATGCTACTTTATTACAAGGACAGAACCCCAATTATGGAAAACGTAAAGCTTCCTTGATTATAGAATTGGAACAAAGAAATTATTAGCTTAAAACTTTAAAACTCTATCCTATATGTAGATTGTATATTATTATTGTAAATTAATTTTCCCATTTTTACATAAAAATTGATTTACAAATGTATTGTTCCCCAGTGGCTTTTGCATTAATCATGTTCTGAGCTGCAGGTCATGTCCCATTTCAGTTCATTCATCCTTATTGTCGATGAATAGTATAGGAATATTTGTATCAATTATTTCAAATTTTAAGTGAAAACTGTGATTACTACCTACCATCCTAGGATAGGAATTCACACTAGTATACTATAAAATAAATGCTAATCTTAATACATAGCTACTTGCAGGGGTGCAAAAATCTAGGCGCCAATGGACCGATTCCCACCACTAAATTTTTAGTATTCTTCATCTAATAAGAATACTGATAACATTTAAGCGAAGTATGATAATAAAATTGGACAAAGAATACTAATAAATTTTAGTGGTGGTAATCAGTCCATTGGCGCCTATATTTTTGCACCCCTGGCTACTTGGGAACACAGTGTGTTCCTTTTAAAAGGAATTAGGTCATTCAATTCTTTGGGAGAAAATTAAATATAACTTTCTTTTAAATTTAGAAAGCAATTATAGTACTAATGTGACTAAATACAGCATTTCAAATAATAAAGTATATTTACAATATAAGTTAAAAGCTTTCCAAATAAAAATAACATTTTCTGTAACTTTGTTTGTCAAAAGTTTTCCGTTCTTCCAAGATTTGGCTTCTGATTTCAGAGCTTGTTGAAATGATGTCATTTGGGGAAACATATACAAAAATGACATTGTTTTGAGGAATTTATTCAATGCATTGTATGTTTTTGTATTAAATGTCTACAAAATTGTAATTTTTCTTGATAAAATATTTGGTTTTTAAAACCCTTGTGAAAGTTTTAATCATCAACTTAAGGAAATAGTAGAAAATCTGTTTTTTTTTTCTATAAATTATTTTTTTTTCTAAATAGAGAACAATAATTCTCTAGTTAAATGCAATAAAATTAATTTAGTTCTGGTTTTACCTCCTTGGTTGAATGTAAATTTTTAAAAAGTGACAATAATTTCTTTATGTCAATTTCTCGATGACATTTTTTTTTCCTTTTTATGATAAATTGATTTCTGAAGCTTAAATGTGTGAAAATAAGTTTTTATTTCTTCAAATTTTATTGAAAATGTAATTTGATCCCAAAATTCTTTCCACCATCTGCTTAAATTTAATATTTTTATTCTTGTCACTTTTATTAACAATATGAGATAATAATCCCTATTAATTTCTTTTTTCTCTTTCTTTTCCACAAAAGCATTTACATAAATGACATCATTTGGACAAATTTATACAAAATAATTCCAGTTTATGAATTAAAATAAGTGCTTACAAAATTGTATTTTTCCCGCTAAAGCATTCTGGCTTTCAATGCCTTTGTGAAAAGTTTTAATCGCCATCTATAAGAAATAATTATTTTAAAAACTGTGTTTTTGCTTTAATTCATTTTATGTAAATACGGGACAATAATTCTTTACTTAAATGCAAGGAACTCAGATGTGTTTTTCTTTAACCTCCTTTCTCTTTAAGATAAAAATGATAAAACTACAGTAGAATTATTATTATTATTTTATGTCACTGGAATTGATGTCAATGTTCAAGATGACAGACGATTTTTAGCTTTCTAAAATAAATTGTTTTCTCAAGCTTGGATATGTGACAAGTTTTTATATCTTTCAAATATTCTTGAAAAATATATTTCAATAACATTATAGTTTTAACTATCTATTTAAATAAAAGATAATTTCAATTTCAATTTCAAAATGAGGTCAAAAAAGAAATATAATAACCCCTAACGTTTTCCCTTTTCACCCTTTTATCTACAAAAATGGAGTAATTTAGTTTCCATCATTATAGAAATGTTATTAAAAATCGCAAAAAAATTATTATTTTGAAAACTAATTCGAATTTTAAAATTCTAAGACAACTTTTAACAGCCTCACATCCATGTAGATAGCTGGTGCTAATTTGATCCAATATAATAGATTGACGAAGTTTTAATTTTGTTATGGAAAAATATTTTATATATTTGTTTCAAATCTGAATTAATCATTTCATAAAATTGTTTCATTAGTATTTTCCATATATAGGGTATATATATATATATATAATTATAAATTTGTTTATTTATTTATATATTTTTGTTTACAGAAGAACAGAAATGAGATAAACCACATGTTAGTTACAAAGCATTTTCTGATGAATTTCCGGATGATTGTATTTTCTTTTTGAGGAATTTTTTCAATGGGTGAGCATCTCTTACCAAAAAATTTTTTTCTATGAAATGTCACTTTAAGTTTGCGTATCTTGGAATGCAATTAAGTAATATTTTAAAATGTGGATGTGATGCAGGTAAAAATTGTATCCTTTGCATTTACATAAATGACATAATTTGGACAAATTTATACAAATTATTTCCAGTTTATGAATTAAAATAAGTGCTTACAAAATTATATTTGTCTCGCTAAACCATTTCGGCTTTAAACGACTTTGTGAAAAGTTTTAATCGCCATCTATAAGAAGTAATTACTTTAAAAACTGTGTTTCTAACACAAAAATCCCACTCATCTAATGAAATAAATATATATATATATATATACTAGGGGGCCTACCCCCTGCGAGCTACGCTCGCCAACCCCCGCTCAGACTTCGAGGCCTCTAAAAACATGACAGCGTGCTTTATTTTAAAAATATTGGTAAATCTGTAATTGGGTTGCCATGCTTTTAAAGTTTTAATGGGGCATTTTTTGATTATCATGGCCTCATACACAGCTGTTGCGACAACTGACGACTGTTTTCAGGATTGATAAGTAAAATCAATTACAACTTGAAAATCAGCTTGTATAAAATGGTTAGGTTTAAATTGCGGCTACCTCTCTGACTTTTATAACAACGATCTGTATTCTATTCTTCCTTTGCGTTTAAGGATGAGAAAAATTCCATCTGCTTGTGAATAACATTAAGAACCACGGTATTGAAAAGTACCATATTATAGAAATTTTCAGTAACAGGTTTTAATTTTCTCTCTATTTTAGTGCACCATCATGCATATTTTCATGTTATTTTAAATATGTAAATTATTTATTTTAATTAATATGTATATACAAATTTTCTAATAATTATTTATCATACAAAATTAATTAAATATTTTGTACATGCGTGCCTGCATTTATTCGGCATCAATTGATGAGATATTTAAACAAATTTGCTATCCGCGATAATTTTACACCATGTTATGTCACTTGAATATTGTCCATAAGCAATTCGGGTACTTTTCCAGTATAGGATCCTTTGCTTTTAGGTTTGGCGTAATTCGAGCTTCAAAAAGGGATAGATTCGTTAATATACATAGATTTGTTGCCAAAAGTTATGAAAACAAACCCAATGAACTTTTGGTGCTTTTCTATTATAGGGGTCTTGACGCTTTTTTAAAAAGCTTGGCGGAAAAAACCAAGCAGGATAGAAAACCAAGCAGGATATTTTATTCTTCTTCCGTTCCGTTGGGCAATTATTATTTTATATATTCGTTTCAAATATCCGAATTAGTGATTTTATAAATTCGTTTAATTAAATTTTACAAAAAAATAACAAAATGATATCAATAAATAATAATTACTATTAATTCCTTTTCCCCCCTTTCTTTTACGTTTACATAAATGACGTCATTTGGACGAATTTATTCAAAATATTTTCAGTTTATAAATTAAATTAAATGCTGACAGACGATTGAATCCTGACGATAGAAATGCGATTTTTTTTTTCAAATTTTCCTGAAAAACATAATTTAATCACAATCTTGTCTTCATTATCGATTGAAATAAAAGATAAATTCAATTTCAATTTGAAAATGACGAATAAAAAGAAATCAATAATCCCTATCGGGATCCTTTTCAATTTTTTTCCCTTTTTTGTCACAAAAAAACTGAGTAATTAGTTGCCATCATTACAGAAATGTCATTAAAATTAGAAAAAAATTAATATCTCGAAAACTATTTCCAATTTCAAAATTCTATTACCAGTTTTGACATCCGCGGATTTTTATGAACAATTGGTATTAATTTCACCATCAAGCGTTCAATATTTTATTAAAAATAGCCTTGAAACAAAATCAGTCGTTTAATCAGTCGTTTCATAAAATCGTTTCATAAATTCGTTTCATAAAATCGTTTCACAAATTCGTTTCATTAGGATTTTATATATATAGGGTAGATATATATATTAAGATATTTTTTATAAACAAATTCTTCATATTTTTCATATTTTGATTGGATTGAAAATGTATGTAAATGTTTCAAAATTTGGTTAATAAAAAAATAATTCAGTTAGAATGTACTTACTGTAAATGAAAAACCATCAGTATTACAAAGCTATCCTAAATGAGAAATTTTATTAGTATTATGTCAAAAGAAATAAAATAACAGTTATTCTTATGACCATACCCTATAGTTAATTTTTTTAAAATTAATTATAGTTAATGCTGTTTAATTAAGTTTGTTATGCCTTTAAATGATGTATATTATATCTTTTTAGATGTTTTTGATTAATGTGGCCAAATCGATGAAAACAAACAATTGAGTTGTTCTCTATTTTTGGAGTAGATCTTTGATGATTTACTTTACTGATACGATCTGATTGGTCATGAATTTAAGTATGCATTTTTCTATGCATCATTAACTATTTAAGTGCTATTCATCTTTTGAGACTAGCTTGTGATCATGTTTATGCAAAACTCCTAAAGTCTTTTCTAAATTTCATGCTTGAAATTATGCAATGTTTAGTGATTTATCAAGAACATATACATCATTTGAAAATATATTAGAGGAAAAATATGTGAAATCAAAGACTTAACACTGCATATTCCTGGAAAGAAAAAAAAAGTTTTAAAATTAAAATTTGATCTTTATAAAGATTGTCTGTAAAATAATAAATGATGCTAATTTATAGCAGAGCATTTTAAGTAAATCTAAAATTATGACTTTTTTTTCGTATGTGCTTGTGAAATTTTCAAAACAATTTATTGTATAGCAGGATGGCTTCACACCAGTATGGATCCACAAACCTTTATGATTCATTCAAGATTTAGAGAGATTGTAGTTCAACATATTAAGTTGCAAAAAGGTGGCAGAGATGCCACTTTTGCACTTTTTTGCTATATTTATTTGTTTTAAATGATATAAACTATTTTTAAATAAATAATCATTCATTTAAATTACACCTTCCCTTCCCCAAAATTTATGCGTCCCCCTCCCTTCCAGCACACATAATTTAAAAATTAAAAAAATTTTATTAAAAAAAATCTTTTGTCCTATTTGTTGCTCTCTAGTAACAACAAATTGATAATTTGTCACCTAAATTATAGCTCTTCCCCTAAAATGTTTGCTTCCTTCTTTGATCCTCCAAACCTTCAAAATTTCAGATCTTTAAATCTAAAAAAAAAAAATTCTGTGTTTGTTATTGTCTAGTAACAATAAATAAAAAATATGTCATCTAAATTACTCTCCTTTCAAAAGTTCCACTTCACTCTCTGTCTCCTCGCTTCTCCCAAAACAGTTTAAAATCTTTAATAATAACTTTTAAAGAAATTCTGCCATATTTTTTATTTTGTAGTAAGGTTTTGATTTATCTACAAACTATCAGTCATCTAAAATAACCCAAAGAAATTTTCACTCCATCCTTTCCTTCCAATGAGGGGAATATCAAAATATGTTGGGAGGAGGAAGATAAAGCAAAAATTCCCTCTCTTGTGTAGTTTGAGTGTTTTTCTCCCTGAAAAAATGCCTTGAATGTTTAATCCTTTTTAAACAATATGTTCTCTAAAATAAATTTTCTATCTGCATTAACAAAAATCGAGAGTGGGAACAGCCAAATTGCAAAAGAAAAAAAAAAGAGAAAAAAAAACTTCTCTCAGGCCCCTATGCCTAAAATTAATCTCTTTTTCTGAGAGATGGAGAATGGGAATTTAAAGGGAGAGTTAGATCATTATCTATTGTTTCAATAAAGTAGCAATGGAGCACAAAAATCTTTTTAAAAATTGTATTAGGTTTTAAAGATTATAAATTTTGGGTGTGGTGAGAAAATTAAAGGAAGAAGCAGAATTTTTTTTATTTCTTGGTGGGGATAGAGATAAATTAGATGATTGTTTCTTTATTGTTACAATAAAATTATGTATAAAGAAAGAATTAAGATTTTAAATTTTGTATTCTAGAGAGGAAAAAAGGGGGAAAATGGACATTTTTGTGTGTGGGTTGAATTTACATGATTATTTCATTATTAATTAATTGTTGCAACAAAATCACAAGTAGAGCAGAAGAAATTAAGAAAAAAATTAAAGACTTTTACAATTTATGAGATGCAGGGAGGAAGAGGAATGGGGTTGGTCAACAGCAGAAAAGTAGAATTTGTTGAGAAGAGGGTAATTTAGATGATAGATTAATTATTTAATAATAATATAGAGGGATAATTTTTTCAGGATTTTTTTAATTAAAGAGTTTAACTACGCTTGTTTGGAGTTGAAGTAGGGGTGGGCAAAAAGGAAGTGGTAATTTTATGCGAGGTTAAATGATTATTTGTTGTTACATTAAAGTAACAAATAGATAATTAAAATTTAAATATTTTGGGGGAATTTTAAATTGTGTGTGCTGAGGAAGGAAGAGGAAAAACAAGATTTTACAGGTGAGGGATTTAGATGATTTTTTTTAAGTAAAAATCTTCTGAATTGCAGAAGTTTCTCATCCCTATATATACTTTTTTACTTCTAAATTAATGATAAAAACAGTTTTTTAATGAATTTATTAAAAAAAATCTGCTATAAGCCATCGAGCTAAATTTAACTGTTTCTTCTTTAAACGCTGCACTTACATTTGGATTTTATGATATATAAAATTTATTTATGATTTTAGATAGCATGTTTCAAAATAATAATCAAACTTTTGAAATAAATATATTTTGATGCATAATATAAGCTCAGTGAAAGTTTATCAATGTATTGGAAAATGAAAAGTGTTGTTTGGATGTGTAAATATACTTCAGAAGGCAAATAAAAAATTATTTTAATTGAATTTTAAAACAAACCTTTTAATGTTACATTAAGGTTTTACTCGAATTGTTATATAATTTATTTTAAAACACATATTTTTAATTTATGAGAGATGTGAATGAAAAAACACGAGTGAATAAATTTTATGTATATTTTCATGTTGAAAATAATATTTGCATCTGTCAATATAAATGGAACAAAAAAGAGAATGATGAAATGTAAAATATTTATTTTTTAATTAATAGCATAGTGTCACTCAAAATTTGATATAATTATTTTTAAGACCCATATTTAAAATTTTTAGAACCATAATATAAAGTGCTGTGTCATAAACTTTTAACCTGCTAAGAGTTTTGTACTGATTATTTTATCTCCTAAGAGTGACACCTGTCTAAAATGGAACTTTCCCTTTTGTCCTAATGATTCCATCTTTGCAGGTCTTAGCATATTGGGTTGTATTAATTTAACATTTAATAATGAACTACAAAGTAAATTAAGCATGTGAAAATACAACATACATAAAAAAAATGTCAATACATTTTTCAGTTTTCTGAGGTGTGTCACAGAATTTAGTTAAATAACATGTTTACAAAAAGGATTCAATTTGTTCACATTAAGTAATATTAATAAAATGCTTAAATTTTTAGAGTGGTGATATATGCTATAAAGGGAAAGTTAAAATTTTGGCACATATTTACTTATGAGTATTTATAATGAAATTTAAAGTATTCTGAATTCATTAAACACAATCATATATTTTAAGAACAGATTTTATTTTATTTGATTAATTTTATATTTTGATTAATTCCAATTCAGAAAAATAAATTAGAGAATGTTTAGCTCAAGTTGATCTCATAGCTTAAAATGTTTTTTATTTAAGCTAAAGTTTTTTCAGTAAACATAAAGTTAAATTTTTAAACTGATATATAATTTTTTTCACATATTATCTCAATTGCTTTTTTCAGATTTTTAACTTCTGATAACATAATATATCTATAAGAATATATCTCTATAAGATAAAAACACATGTTTAGCCATGTTATGGCAAACATTTAAAAACTCCTTACCCTCGTAACACAAAAGCATAAAATTGAAAGGCCTGACCTATTATATCAATTTGGCATCAAATCAAATTTTCCTTTTTTTGATAAATAAATTACTTATTGAGTTATAAGCGCTTTTTGTAATGGGATGACAAGTTTTTCTCCTTTCTCACACATCACATCTAGAAATATACTTCAAAATGCAATTTTGAAAATATTTTCTTTTGTTTTTACAAAAAATAGAAAGTGCTATTGGATTACATAGTTTCTGAAGAAGAACACCTGCCAATTGGGTAGATTTCAAAACAAAAATGAATCCAGAAATATGTCAGAAAGAAGCTTCTTTAGATTTGAGAACAGCCTTAAAATTCTGTGATGATGCTAAACTATCATTCTTTTCTCCCTTTTAGCAAGAGAGAAATTATGCAAACTCTATCCTTTTATATATATATATAAAGTGAAATGTGTGAATGTGTCAGAAAATTTGCATTGTTTGAGTGAGGAAAATAGAGGTCTGCATGGGCCAAAATTTTTAGGCATATCTCAGTAATATAAAAAAATTCCAGAAATCTGGAGCAATTCCAACTAGACATATTGAAGTATTTGAATTCTCCTTGCCACAAAAATGATTTCTTTACTCTTCATTGATTGTAAAATGTATCATTGTTTTTGTAGAATTATAGATTTTTTTCTTAAATTTTCTTTATTCTGTATAATATTTTCAGTATGATAAGTTATATTTTTTTTGTATTAGAGCTATTTATTTTATCTATAACTTTATACAGTTAGAAAATGCTTCTGACACACCTTTAGTTCAGAGATAGTTAGGAATCTACTATAGTTTTTAATACTATGTTAAACATAGTATTTTAATTCACTTTTCTACATTGATTATAACTTTCTATAAATTTATTTCCTTTTAAATTGCTTTTTCATGAATCATAAAAAGTGATTGATTAACTTTATTCTATCTACTTCAGATGGATCCAGCCATAAATGTACATACACATCACATCACTCAAAACCTATGTTACCTAACTTACTCACCTAACTTAAATTGTGAAATATGCTGCAAAATATTTCTTTACAAGAAATTTGTGGAGGAGTATCTTCTGACTCACAGCAAGGAAAATCGTTTGTTTGTCAGATATGCAAGAAGAATTTCTCTCGAAAAAGTGATTTAAGCAGGCATATGTTAATTCACACTGATGAGAAACCTTTTACGTGTGAGATATGCAGAAAAAGATTTTCTCTTAAGAGTAATTTAAACACACATCTTTTAACTCATACTGGTGAGAAACGTTTTCTCGGTGAGAAACCGTTTGTCTGTGAGATATGCAACAAGAAATTCTCTCAGAGGGGTCATTTAAACAGACATCTGTTAAGTCATACTGGTGAGAAACCTTTTGGGTGTGATATATGCAACAAGAATTTCTCTCACAAGTGTAATTTAAAAACACATCTGTTAAGTCATACTGGTGAGAAAAATTTTGGGTGTGATATATGCAACAAGAATTTCTCTCGAAAGATCCATTTAAAGAACCATTTGTTAATTCATACTGGTGAGAAACCTTTTGTCTGTGAGATATGCAACAAGAAATTCTCCCAAAAGATCTGTTTAAGCAGGCATCTGTTAAATCATACTGGTGAGAAACCTTTTGTGTGTGACATATGTAACAAGAAATTCGCTCATAAGTGCCATTTAAGCGATCATCTGTTAAGTCATACTGGTGAGAAACCTTTTGTTTGTGACATATGCGGCAAGAAATTCTCTCGAAGGAGTGTGTTAAACAACCATCTGTTAATTCATACGGGTGAGAAATATTTTGCATGTGTCATATGCAACAAGAAATTTTGTCGAAAAAGCCATTTAAAAATGCATGAGTTAATTCATACTGGTGAGAAACTTTTTGCGTGTGACATATGCAACAAAAAATTCTCTCAAAAAATCCATTTAAAACAGCATCTGTTAATTCATTCTGGTGAGAAACCTTTTGTGTGTGAGATATGCAGGAAGAAATTCTCACGAAAGGTTTATTTGAACAAACATCTGTTAATTCATACCGGTGAAAAACCGTTTGTGTGTCACGTATGCAACAAGAAATTCTCACAAAACAGCCATTTAAGCAGGCATCTTTTAACTCATACTGGAGAGTAACCTTTTGTGTGTGCAAGAAAGATTTTTCTGAGAAGGAGTAATCTAACTGTTTATTTTTCATTCCCAAAATGTGTTATTAACTATTTTTGATACATCTTTTTTAGGAGCCTTAGCATACTACAGTAATAATAAAGTGGGATTTCTTGCCAAATTACCAAAACGAAACAGCAACCAATATATTTTTTTAATTTAAACTAGTAAATCAGCCATTCGTGAGTTTTAACATCAGCTATAGCAAACATATTTTTATTTTGATCTTGCTTTATATATCTCGAAATTCTCAAAATCCTCAACTTACTAATTTTTTATATAATACAGATTTATGCGTCTATAAGACGTTCCGGTGATTGGGGCTATTTAAATTAAAAAAACTTATGAGAACATCATTTCACACAATGAAATTCTTTGACGCCTCTCCAGTGGCTGAGAGTGCATTCTGCTCTCAAAGCTGGTAGATGGGAGGTGCTGAGTTCAAATCCCTGTCCTGCTCGTGGACCAAACCGTTCAGAGTTTTCCGTGGTTTTCTTTGAACCTTGCCGCAAATATGGGTTAGTATCCCCTAGAAGATAGGGACCCTACTTAGGGATATAATTAAATATTGAAAAAGTTGCCCACGTGTTTGATACACTGATTGTTATTTCATAAAGGAATAACAATTCAGTGATGTTTTAAAATGTCAATAAATGTTGGTAAAAAGTGTGAAATTTTTGCTTTCCTCATCTAATTTAACCTTGCCTTAAAACATTTCCAGTATTCTTGAAATGTGTTTATGATTTCGATTTAACTGTCTCCCATCTGTCCATGCTCTAACTATTGTGAATTACTCAGATTATCATTTAATTGATGTATGTCACTGAGGTTTACTGTGGCACATATGCTATTGATAGTGAAGTGTATAGCAGTTATAATTTGTTCATAGAGAGCCTCAAAATCATACCATTCTATTATGGTATATGGAACAAAATCGTTTGTGGTTTATTTTACACTCTTTCAAGAATTTATTGAGTGAAATTAGTAGGAATTACTGAGGTGCCCTAAAACAGGCTTTCTGTACAAATATGGAGTGCAGTGTATTTAATCTTCATTTACAGCAACTATACTCAACCTGGTTCTGGACGCAATCATTAATCCATATTTAAGAAAATGTGAGATGTGCATAAAATATATTGAAGACATTCACTAGTGTTATATATATTTTTTATGGCAAGTGAAATATTGCCTTGTTATTTAGTTTCAATTTAAAATTTTGTTAAAACATACTACTTATCATTTGTTCAGTGAAAAGTTTTTTTTATATGGAATCGCATTAATGTTACAGTAGTGTATATATTTTTATAATCTGCAACACTCTTCAGATATTATTTGAAAATAATTTAATTTGTATTTTATATCTTTATATTTAAAAATAATATGTTTTTGCATTGATAAAAAGTTTGATTTTTTTTAATCTACTGTTTTCTTTTATTTTTAGAATTGTGTAATGGTACGTTTTATACTTAATAAATAGCCAATGCTAATTCTAGTAACTTTGTTGTACTACTTTCATACTAGCAAACAAAACGAAATAGACTCTGAATAGAATTGCTGTGACATTGTTAACAAATAATAAAACATATGCATTAACTGTAGAAAATAAAATCTAGTCTGTTTCACAAGAAGATTTCTATCAACTTTATGTGCATTCTTATTAATATATTAAGTTTATAAAATATGAAAAAGGAAGATTAAGGCTTCTAAATCATTTATTTTTGTTTGAGTACAGACAAAAATAGTTAAGTGGTGTAGAAACAGAAAATCTAGAGCACTAACGATCATTTTGGATAATGATTCTTCATAGCCACAAAGAACTCTTCTCTGTGTTCATAACTTTTGTATAATATTTTTGTCTTTTTTTGCGCGGACATCGCTTAACAATTACATGAAGGAATACTCTATTTTTACAGTTTGATTAAATACTACGAAAGTAAACAACTAAATATAATTATTTCCGGTAATCAAGTAAATAATTAAGAAAAAATATAAAAACACCTGAAGAATACATTTAAACTGCAGGAATATCAACCAACATAAATTAAAAGATCACTTTCCGATTCAGCAGAGAAGTTTATGTAAACAATACACCAAATAAAGAAATAAAGAAAACAGAAACCCAATGCAACTTAGATGAAACTTATAGAAATATCAACTAAAAGAAATTAAAACCTTATAAACACTTTAACATGTCATTCGAATATTTCAAACAAGCTAGGTTTAGATGTAAACAAACGACGGTCGCCATCCTATGACATCCAGCTCCGTTACTTCAATCGACTTGGCAGACATCAGGGGAAATGTCAGTTCCTGTCCATTTATACTTCCATGCTTTAACCAAGACCATTTTCTCTCTCTCGACATGGCCCCTATACTGGAAAAGTACTGCTGAATTTTAGCATACTATAGTAGCATTACCGGTCAAGTGGCGTTACAGCAATGCAGGACAGTCAATTCTGAATGGTACACAACCATTTGTTTGCCATTGCACAACCATTTGTTGATATTTATATTTCTGGTCTTGGCAACAGGAAGTGTTACTAGGTAACCGTAGACGATTTCAATTGAAAGTTCGATATTTCTAACCATAAATTGTGCAGAACGATTTGCCATTTTAGCTTGATTTGTTTTATTTACAGCAAATTGAAAAATTCATCTTGTGCAAAAAACGGAATTGACTCGTGAACATTTTCGTGCAATTATTTTTCATAAATTTCGAAGTGGATTGTCAAGACAAGAGTGCTTCCATGAACTTAATTCTTTATACAGCGATAAAGTACCATCCTACAGCACTGCAAAAAACTCGTATAACGAATTCAACCGTGGTCGATGTTCGTTTCACGACACATTCTCTGAAGGACGTCCAAAATTGGTTGTTGTGCCAGAAAATATCGATGCTGTGCGTTAACTGATAAAGCAAGATCGTCATGTGACATACCGTGAGATTGAGGGATCTTTGGACATTCGTATGACAAGCATCAATAAGATATTACATGAACATTTGGGAGTAAAAAAAATTGTTGGCGTTGGAACCTGTATAATCTGATAAACGCTCAAAAGAAGGCTCGTGTCGATTGGTGCAAGAAAATGTTGAAAAATACGTTCAAGGTTCATCAAAAGCTGTGTATAACATCTACACAGGTAAAGAATCATGGATCAATGCATATGAGTCGGAAACAAAACAGCAATCGACTGTATGGATCTTCCAAGATAAGCCAAATCAAACAAAAGTTGTTCGAGGAAGAAGCACATCGAAGCAAATGATTGCCTGTTTCTTCGGCATTACCGGTCAAGTTGCTTTACAGCAATGCAGGACAGTCAATGTTGAATGGTACACATCCTGATTTGTTCGCTAGAAGTCTTCGGAGAAATTCGAAAAAAGCAGAAGAACAGGCAAATAATTCTTCAGGATGACAATATGAGCTCTCACACATCGGCTGAAACAAAGGAATTTCTGAAAGGCCAAAACATTGATTTGATTGGCCATCCGCCTTACAACCCTGATTTGGCACCCAATGACATTTTTAACCCCACACATCAAAAATAAATTATGTGGAGTGCGATTTTCGACACCCGAAGAAGCGGTTGATCATTCAAAATGCATGTTTTAGAGTTACCTCCATCGGAGTGGAAACAGTGCTTCGAGAAATGGTTCAAACACATGCAAATGTGTATTGATCTTCATTGAGAATACTTTGAAAAACAATAAATCCAATGTCGATCATAAATATTTGTTTTTTCATTACTAGGCCAAAAATATACGTAATAACCTTCGTACAGAATATTTACAAATTTATAGTTATTATACAGGGCTTCACAAGGAAGTCTAGTGTCTTTCTACCTATGGAGGTAATTGCAAAAATCTGGTTGTTAAATACATTATGCATGTTGCTAATACTTTAATTACAAGGAAGGTCTCTCTAAAGTGCATACTCAGACAATTTTGAAAAAAAAAATTGCTAATGAAACTACGCAAGTATGTAATAAAGTATCGGTCAAATTTAGCTGTGAAATCTCAGTAGAAATTCTGTAAAAAAATAAAATACTTTTGAATATTTTGTGCAAAGAGATGCCATTTGGCAATCCACATTTTTTCCTTGACAAATGTATGGAATTTTAATATATTTAGAAATTCCTGGTTAGATGACTGTTTAAATGTGCTTTACTTTAGGTCATTCCATGTCAAATCAACACAAAAAAGTGACATTTTCTATCTGACATCCTCAGAATTTTATGATATTAAGCTCAGTTATGGGGATCATAATGAAATGTATAAATACCCAATAATTAGTATCCATCTGTCTTGGTTTTGGAGATAATTAGCTTCAAAGATGGACAAAAATCGAAATTTTTTGCATTTCATAACCTACAAATGTAGTCATATTTTGTTCTCTAATTATCACAGGGACTTCCTTTTAGTGTTACTAGAAAGTGTTTGAATTGAGCTTTCATATGATATATCACAAGCATGTATTTTTTTTATTTTAATTTCAAGGTAAAACATTTTGTCTTTTGACCTTTCCGATCGCAAAATCGGACATTTAAAATTTTTTAAATAAAATATATGTTATTTCTATACTTATTTTTTATATCTGAACATGTCATTATGGAATAACCATAAGATGCTGAGTTATAAATTAAAATGCAAACTGCTGTCTTAATTTCCATACGAAAATCACAAATTTAGGTGTCTTACCTATATATTTTATACTAATCTGTATAACTTATTTGTACTACAAGTATGCATTAGTAAAGAAGAACTTTTTTATTGCAAAATTCACAAAAAAATTCTTTTTTAACTGGCAGGGGGGAAGGAGGGGTGCAGGCTGAGGGAATTTTCATAGCTATGGAGATAGTAAATAAACTACTGAGTGATTTCTCCACATCAAATCAACACAGACAACCTAACCTCTTAATGTTTCAATAAAATTTGGGGTACATAAGAGTAGGGGGTACAATATCAGAAATTTAATATTGCAATGTATCAACAAGTAAATATTGATTTTGCTGATATATCGTGATACTAATTTAAAGAAGAGAAGAGTAAGAGCATTTGCTGTTTTTAAAGATAAATGGAATAGTATCAGCAATGTTATAGTATCAGTATCAACAGGCTTTCTGTAGAAATATGGAGTGCAGTTTATTTAATCTTCATTTACAGCAACCATACTCAACCTATGGTCCGGGGCACAATCATTAATCCATATTTAAGAAAAGATGAGAGGTGCATAAAATATATTGAAAACATTCACTAGAATTTTATATATTTTTTTTTATGGCTAGTGAAATATTGCCTTGTTGTTCAGTTTCAATTTAAAATTTTGTTAAAATATCTTACTTATCATTTGTTCAGTGAAAAGTTCTTTTATATGGAATTGCATTAATGTTACAGTAGTGTGTATATTTTTATAATCTGCAACACTCATCAAACATTATTTAAAATTAATTTAATTTGTATTTTATATCTTTATATTTAAAAGTAATATGCTTTTGCATGGATAAAAAGTTTGATTTTTTTTAAATCTACTGTTTTGTTTTATTTGTATAATTGTGTAATGATATGTTTTATACTTATTAAATAGATAATGCTAATTCTAGTAACTTTGTAACACTACTTTCATTATTTTAATATTTTAGTGACCTGTTTTCTACATTATTATATAAGGAGAATGTGTTGCGAGGAAATAAGGTTCAGTATGACTGATTTATAAGTCACACAAGATAATCCAGTTACATAATGATCTACCTACATATGAAAAACTGCAACCTATTTTAATGATATTACACTATTTCAAACATAATGAAATTTAGATATGTGACTGATGTTTAGTACAAGATGCTTGATGTAGATTAGGATGTGCATAGCGTTTATCGTTCATTTAATTACACACACAAAAGGCTATAAAAAAGAAAGAACAAAATACTAGCAAAAGAAATACTCTAATGCTGGCTGTGTGTTTTCAGATAAGGGTGGTTATGATATATTTTTTTAAGTTAAATTATATTTTTGCATACTACAGGGTGTGTATAGATTCTATAGATTCTGTTGAATACACAAAATAATTTGTAAGCATTACAGGGTACAAATGTAAATTGCTTAATGGTGGTTTTTAATTGAGTTATGGATTTTCTAGCTGAATTATTTAGTATACTAAGAGATGTATGTAGAATGTAAATAAAATCATATGCAAGGTCGTTTATGTCTTTAATAGTATGAGTTCTTTGCCTGAATTAAATTTTAGCTTACTAGATGTTGTATATACAAATCTGTATATAATATACACGCCTGTACAAAAGAATTCATATACATTTTTCTGTCTTTTGGCAGAAATTGCTAAAGGTGAATTTAAAACTGTGTTATTAATTTTCTAACTAAGCTAAATTGGTACTTTTAATATTTTATTTTTGTGTGTATTATTAGTAATTTTTATATACAATTTGCTTCTGTTTGTATATAAAAATGGATAAATGGCTTATTTGGAAGAAAGTGCTTATGTGCATGAAAAGTGAATAGGTTACCAGAAAATTTGTTGCCAAATTTCATTTTCTAACCAAGACCATTTTCTCTCTATCGCCATGCCCCCTATACTGGAAAAGTGTCACTGAATTTTAGCATATTATGTAGAATATATACAAATTTATAGTTATTATACAGGACTTCACGAAGAATTCTAATGTCTTTCTAACTATGGAGGTAATTGCAAAAATCTGGTTGTTAAATATGTTATGCATGTTCTTATTAGTTTACTTACAAGAAAGGTCTCTTTAAAGCACTTACTCAGAAAATTTTTGAAAGAAAAATGCTAATGAAACTACTCATGTATGTAATAAAGTATCGGTCAAATTTAACTGTGAAATCTCAGTAGAAATTCTGTAAAAAATAAAATACTTTTGAATATTTTGTGCAAAGAGATGCCATTTGGCAATCCACATTTTTTCCTTGACAGATGTATGGAATTTTAATGTATTTAGAAATTCTTGGTTAGATGACTGTTTAAATGTGCTTTATTTTATGGTCATTCCATATCTAATCAACACAAAAAAGTGACATTTTCTATCTGACATCCTCAGAATTTTATGATATTAAGCTCAGTTATTGGGATCATAAAGAAATGTATAAATACCCAATAATTAGTATCCGTCTCTCTTGGTTTTGGAAATAATTAGCTTCAAAGATGGATAAAAATCGAAATTTTTTGCATTTCATGCATTACAAATGTAGTCATATTTTGTTCTCTAATTATCACAAGGACTTCCCTTTAGTGTCGTTAGAAAGTATGGGATTTGGGCTTTCATATGATATATCACATGCATGTATTTTTTAAAATTTTATTTTCAAGGTCAAACAGTTTGTCCTTTGATCTTTCCTATCTCAAAATCAGACTTTTTAATTTTTTTGAATAAAATATATGTTATTCTTATACTTATTTTCTATAATATCTGAACATATTAGTATGGGACAACCATAAGATGCTGAGTTATAAATTAAAATGCAAACTGCTGTCTTAATTTCCATACGAAAGTCACAAATTTATGTGGCTTACCTATATATTTTATACTAATCTGTATAACTTATGTGTACTGTATTAATAAAAAAAACTTTTTTTTATTGTAATTTTCACAAAACAAATTTTCTTTTTGTTTTTTAGATGGGGAAGGAAGGGTGGAGGCTGAGGGAAGTTTCGTAGCTATGGAGTTAGTAAATCTATGCATGTTAGTAAATAAACTACTGGGTGATTTCTCCACATCAAACCAACACCGACAACCTAACCTCCAATGCTCTTATTCACCATCTACCTCAACCAAGAAAACCTGAATCGAACGCTCAAATGGCATTCATCATTAATGTGATTGGATTTCGGTCGCCATTATATCCAATCAGGTTAATCGGAAATTTCATTTCAGCGTTTGACCCAGGTTTTCTAGGTTGATGTAGATGGTGAATATGAGCATTAATCTTTCAATAAAATTTGGGGTACTTAAGAGTAGGGCTGGACAATATCAGAAATTTAATATTGCAATGTATCAACAAGTTAATATTGATATTGCTGATATATCGTGATACTAATTTAAAGGGTGGGGGACAGTAAGAGTATTTGCTATTTTTAACAAATAAATTGTATAGTATCAGCAATTTAAATGCTAAACTTAGTTGGATGCAATGAATTAAAATTTTTATATGTATTTGCTCACAGAACATAATTTTTTTTCATATTTTTTAAAACAAAATATTGAAAAGAAAATAAACTAATTGTGTAATAATTATTTGCATTAGCATTACTTTCATAAAGCTTTTCTTTAAAGATAGTATTTCCTCTATTCTTCTCATTTTATTGTATTAATCTTTTTTTTTTTTTACTCATTTTCACCACTATGATAGGATTAAATATATGATTAAAAAGCACATTTAAAGAAATGAAATTCAAAATTGTCCACATAAAAATGTTTACAATTTTCGTTTCATAGAATTTAATTATTGGTCAAAAATATCAATCTTTGTTTTACTTGGTTCAAATAGAGTTTGGAGGGACTGAGTCTGGTTCCATTTATTCTGTACACGAAATGAATCTGGACCAAACCATCAGTAAATCACAATTGTTTCGTCATATACCTTTCGTTTAATCTCTTTCATAAAGAAATAATTCCATCTGGAAAACTCCATTTTATCAATGATGATTATCATTTCTTATTTTTAATTTAGCAAAGGATTACCTTGGATGATTAAAAATATCAATTTAAGAAATTTCAAAAATATTGCGTATTTTTAGAAGCTTACAATTTACTACAGAATTTAATCATGGCAACCATGTAATTATTTTTTTTTCATTTTTTTACCTTAATTATTATCTAACCTTAAATTATTAATTTATAATTCATAAATTATAAATATAAATAATATAATAAATTTATAATATTAATTTATTATTCCTTAATTATTAAATTATTTAATTATCTCTCATAAAAAAGTCTTCTTCACTGAATAACTGATAGACATTTCTCTCCTCATTCAGAAATTTAATTTCCTAATAAAATCCCCTAAAATAAGCAATAAATTAAATTTCGATAACCTAGCGAAATTAATTATAAAAATGTTTAATGTATTTCAAGTGCTTTTTTTATGAATGGGGCAACCAAAAAAGGCACTCATTTTAAGCACAGATATAAATTCCACCCGAATCCCAGAAACTGCATTCTAGCAAGGAATATCAATGCTATACAATAACCAACACATATTCAAGTTTATCTTATTTGACAGGACATATCAATAGCTGAGAGATATCGCTATATGTTTGGGTTGATTATTGACGGCCAATTATCTACACTAGGGATATAGGCCCGGGGGGAGTGCCCTACGTGGGGGTCTTTCTAAGGGAACCTAATCCGTATTTACGCATGGATAAATCCACGGCTCGAAGAAAACCACGAAAACTCCGAACGATTAGGCCGACGGGCGCGATTGGGATCGAACCCAGCACCTCCCGTCTACCAGCTTCGAGAGCACAACCTCTCAGCCACTGGTAGGGCCTATATGTTTTTGACCAATCACTGTAGCCAAACAAGGAATGTGTTATTCAGTATTTATCTCTAACTCTGTGGTTTGCAAAGATTGAGTATATTGGAATAATATTTACTTTGAGATAGGATAGAGAAATAATCAGCGGTGGTAGATTTTCTGTTTTGGATGATGCAGAGCAGTGAATATATAAACGGATCAGCTTAAAGAAGGATTGAAGGACGTATTGGTACGGGTTCGTTGCTGTTTTCCAGGGCTCGAAATCATGATGATTTTAAAAACAATATTATTGTTATTGCGATATATTGGCTGAGTTAAAGTTTAGATATTGTTATTGTGATATTAAAAAAATATTAATATTTGACCTATTTATTGATAAATAATCCAGCCCTACTTAATAGTATCATAGTATAATTAAACATTTAAAAATTAGATGTCTGGTGTTATAGGATATAAACTTAGAGCCAGTTGAAATTTCTAAATTTGGTTCAAAATTAATCAAGAGATGATTTCCCCCTCCCTTATTGTTGTTATCGCTTCCATTGACCTTGGCTGTTGCGCGCGCCTCCAAGGCGCATTCTATTGTAATTTGTATTTTGCCTTTGGCAACATTTAATATTTGTTATTCGTTTGTATATCGGCGATCTAAGCGGACCTATGCGTTCGCTGAATCTACAATCTTTGAACAATGTAAAAGCAACATGTATATAATATTCGTGTACATAAATCAATTTTGAAGCAATATTTAGTTTCAATTGAACCAGCGACCAGTGTCTAGAATAATATAGTGTGGCAATCGCGTATACCGCGTAATGCTTTAGAATTATCCAAAAAATTACAATTTCGTAGGTGGCGCTACCATCAAGCTTCCTTGCTTGAAAACAAGGCTGCGTGTATTTACTAAGCGTTACTTGCAGTGCCGAGAGATTATTGAAAATTATGTAAAAACTTGTAAAATATTTCGAAGATGGGTAAGAAACGAGACATTTCAGGACTGCAATTCATATTGTTCCAAAAGAAATCTGTTACAATATGTTTATTTGGTGTGACTTATATTATGAAAAAAACATTGCTTTTATTTACTCTTGGTAGAACGTGCAAATTAGTGATTTTATTTAAAAAATTATAATTTTTGCTCTCTCTTTTTTAAGATAAGGCAATAAAAAGGGAGAAAAAAGTATTTAATCTGTGTATTCAGGATTCCTAAATTATTTTCTCAATTAATAATCATAATTTAAAATTAAACTGTTAATTGATAAAAGCTATAACTTCAAAGTTTTAAAATTAAACTATTAATTGATAAAATATATATATACATTACTCTATTTTTTATTTGTATTTTATACTTTTCAGTGTTTAAAATATTTTACTGCTGCAGTTTCAATGTCAGTTGGCATATTTTATGACGAACATCAACTGCATTTTTTTTATATTAAAAAGGAAATTTGTAATTTAAAAAAAAATGATAAATTAATGTTTTTTTGGATTTCAACATAACAAAAAACTGATATATTAACTTTTATTGTCATTTAGTTGGTTCTGCAAATTATATTTTTCTTTAATTATTTTTAAGTATCAAATACCAGACAATATTTCCAGTCTGAAATTAATAAGATAATTAAAAAGATAGTTATTGATTTTCCTTGTTTTTAACAAGAAAAATTAAATTGTCAAACAATCAACATAAGATAATTATAAAAGCTTGATATTTATTTACTGTAATACTTTTTCTATGTACTTACACTCGTTACACAAAAATTAGTTACTACATGTATATGACAGTTTCAATTAACTAGCTTATTAAAACCAAACCAAAAAGTAAATAAAAGTTTGTGTGGGAGGATCATCTTGCAGGTTTTATTAGTGCTTAAACCTGTAATAATATGAAAATTTATAAAATAGCTTCTTATTACTGTTATAAATAAAGCTCAATGTCAAAAAAAAAAAAAGTGTGTACGGAGATCGCATTGTTTCTAATAATTGAGCAATCTGAAAATAAAATGTTCTGAAATTTATTCCTAATGTATCGCGTAGTATTACAATATAAATCTTTTTAATTCTATTTTTCGCAAAATTTATCTTTCAAAAATAAATTTTCCGTAGCTTAAATTGCATCATAAATATCTGAAAACACATTGGATCTCTATTCATTCGTAGCAATAAACTGGATCATAGCGCCCTCTGGTGGATTTGTAATTATTTGGATACGTTTTCGCCCGTTGATTTCCACACTATATTATTCTAGACGCTGTACCATTAGTATTCACTCGAGCATCGACATTTTTTTGGTCCGTCGAGCCGGAGTAATTTTATTCTAATTAATTAGTGCTAGTATTATAGTTAGAAATTATAGTTAGTTCATAATGACTACATTAGTGACTTTAAATCGTATTAGAGGCTCTGTAAAAGCTCAACTCCCTAGATTGGAAAATCTAGTAAAGGACGAATCAGTGCAATGGACTAAAGTCAAAATCGAAACGAAACTAAAGGATCTTGAAAAGATTTCCAGAATTGTGGATACCCTGCGTACTGATTATTATGCAACAGTTCCTGAAGATCAAAGTATGACAGACATCGATGATTCACTACTCGAAATGGAGGAAAGATTACAAGATTTAGCTGTAGGTCTCCTTCAATTAAATTCTGATGAAAATGAAAATAAAAATGCGCAATTCAAATTACATAGTTGTAAGATAAAATTGCCAAAAATTCCACTTCCCCAATTTAGTGGGAAATAGGAGGATTGGAATATGTTTAAAATTGAATTTAATAATATTGTTACAAATAATGACGAACTGTCAGACGTTCAGAAATTACATTATCTTCACTCTGCATTAAAAAATGAGGCTAAACTGTTAGAAACGCCAGAAGATACATTTAATTCGTTGTTCAAAGCTTTAGAAAATAGATTTGAGAATAAAAGAATTATGGTTAATATTCATTTAAAAGCTATACTAGAATTCGAGAAAATTATGCATGAGTCAGCTAAAGAGTTTAGTAGATGCGACAAATAAAAACATCAGGGCTTTAAATAACTTGGGATTTGAAGGAAATAAACTTTCAGACATTTTGATAATAACTATCATTTTAGATAAACTTGATAAAGACACGAGAAAGAAATTCGAACTGTCTATAAACACGTCAGAAGTACCAAGCTTTGGTAATTTAATGACCTTTCTCGAAAAGCGAAGTCAATCGCTCGAAAGCATAAACAAAAATATAGCTACAAGAATAAAAAACACTAATGAAATGAAATCGAAAGCAGTTTAAGGCACAGCAGCCTTTTACACAGAGAAAACTCGGTTGTTCCCAATGATTCATCACATCATCAAAGCCGAGAGATAGAGCAATTAGAAGAAAGGAATGTGACGCCGGATATCGTTTCGCAAAATCTTTCGAACTATTTACTTTCAAATAAGAATGTTATGTTATCAACTGCAATAATTGATATTAAAACTATTAAAGGAAATTTTATTCGAGGAAGAAGTCTTTTAGACTCTTGCAGTCAAATTCATTGTGTGTGTCATTTGACTTTGCAAAAAAATTGGGTTTAAAGAAAGTTAAGGTTGTCGCTCCGGTATCAGGGTTAAATAAAACATGTACAACACTTAATCATAAAATTAAAACTATAATTTCAAATAAAAATAGAGCTTTCACAAAGGAGCTGGATTTTTTTGTACTGCCAAAAATAACAGAAATAACGCCATTAATGCCCATTCATATAGAAATTTCTGATATACCTACACATATTTCGTTAGCAGATGATACATTTAAGGGGATTCTTCACAGAGAGCGGCCATTAAAGAGCATCCCATGTTAACCTATGGAGAAATTTAATTTACTCTTTCTGAGCGTAATATTTTACATAACGGGATGGGAATTTTTGCATTCGATAAAATAGAAGGTTGATAACTAAGTTTATTTGCTATATTATTTTTAAAATCTTTAAAAATATTTTAAAACTTGGCTTAAAGTTGGCGAAATTGGCAAAATCACGAAGTTTTTACTTTAAGGAATGATAAAAAATCTCTGGAGCATCGTAGAAAGAAAAGAGAAAATATACATAGAACCTGAAAGTTTCCTCTTTTCTATGAAAAAAAGTAACAATTAATTTATAAGTTTTTAGCCGAGCTATGAGTAAATTTCTGGAAGCAAGCTAATTTCGAAACGGACGGCGCGGAGGGATACATTATTCTAGTATAGCTGGTTGTGTTGTGGGTGGCATAGGAGAAAAGACACCGAGATAAGTATCAAGTAACAAAATGAAGGGGAAAAAGAGGAGTGAGATTAATTTATGGCTTTTCTGACCCTCCCAGTCAGGTTAGGAAGAGAAATCTTGGAAAACATTACTTTTGTGGAAAATCGAAATTTGTTTTCTGAGTTCACAAGCTTTCGTTTCTCATAATCAATATTACAAGTTCGTTATTGATGGTGTGAAAAGCCAATTTCTATTAATTACGTTCGGTTATTTGCTATACGGTTTATTTATTTCTTTCTTTTCTTTTCTTTTTTGCATTATTTCTCTTTTTAAACATCTTCCTGTTTATAGAAAAGCTGTCGAAAATGGATGTTGACCATTGACTTTCAAGTTTTCTTTTGTTTTCTTGTGACTACATTTTCTTTTCTTTTTTATTTCATATCTCAAGCTTGTTTTTGGTGCTGTAAAAAAACAAATTTTTGTTAATTACAGTCAGTCATTTGTAATATGATTTTTTTTTCAACTAGTTTGTTTCACCTTTCAGATATCTTCTTATTTAATTATGATTTGCTTATTTAATTATTTTTATTTTACTTTTTTGCATATAAGCATTTTGTAACATGTATTCTTTTTGTTTATTATACCTATACATTGCTACATATCTGCAACATAAGAATTTACTGCTATACGGAGTAGTTTTCGACTAATTCCTGTTTTCTAAGTTTAATATATTTTTATTCCACTATTTTTTATTCATTCATGTTGATATAATTATGTTATTTTCATTAATCTTGTATTTTATAACTCTTTCCGACTTGGAATTTTCGTTGTATAGCCATTCTGCTATTTATGCCTAATTAAAATAGTTCGTGCATATAATTTTGCAATTTGTTTTATTGTGTTTCCGAATACCTACATACATACAATGAAATTATTTTGTAGCTTTTTTTATATATATAAATATTGCTTACTTCATTTCTTTGGTAAAATTTAATCGTGAGTATTTTTATTATTTTATATCATCTATGAATCTGCGTTTTGAATATATCTCTTTCAATCTGTAACAATTATCGCAACAAATTACTGGTATAATGAGTTGCCGATACTCTAAGAGTGGACAGTTACGATTATCAGCAAAGCGGTTAAAGAGCAAAGGCGGCCAAAATTTGAAAGCATGGAGATTAAAAAAGTAAGTAAATCAGTCCTTTATTGCATTATATTAATTGTTTGTTAAAAAGTTCCATATCATTATATAATTTAAAATTTAATTTTAGATGCATCCTTATAAGGGTTTATCCTTTTATTATGTCACATTTCTTTAAAAGGGGAGAGTATCCGCAAAACGTTGTGACGCCGCATGTAACATATGAAAAAGATTAGATAGGCATTGTTTGCTTAAATTAAATTCATAGAAAGTATGTAATTTTACCCATTTAGTATTAGGTATACTTTTTCTTTGAATTGCAACAGCTCTATGTAAAGTCATACAAGATCGTTGTGGTTGCAGTTTTATGGTATTTTTTTCAGTAGATAGTAGATAGCATATACATAAAAAGTAATAAATATAATGTTGTTTCAATCAAAATTAGTTCAAATTATGCAAAAACATGCAAAAAGTTGACGTCACAACAAATGAGCAGTATAACACTCATGTGTGACAATCTGTGATAAAGGGGAGAAAGGGAGAGAGGTAGTAAATACCCATGAAATTTATGTGATGCAATCGATGGATAAACCCTTCTTTTAATTCATAATATTTGAATATATGTATGTAATATTTGAATATATGTATTTTCACAGTGTGTCTGAAATTGTTGAAATGTGCTTTAATTTTGTACCTGTTTAATATTAGTACGCAATATAAATTGCAAAAAACAAAAAGAGAAAAATACAATTCCAAGCATATTCTGATAGAACGTGCATATTTTAACCAATTTAACTTAATTTGATATGAATTTTATGTTCAACATACAATGAAAATATGTCTTTTCGTTGAGAGATTTCCATTTCGCCAAAGTGCAGTATCTTATAGTTAGTCTGATTGTATGGTTGATAGGTTTTTTTTCTCTCTTTTTAATTTGCTGTTGACAACCGAATGCCATTTGTAGAAATTGTGTCAAAACTTACTTTATATTATTATATAGACAAATGTTTATTGTACATATAGATTTTTTTTGTTTATATGTTTGAGAATTATTTAAAACCGTCTTTAAAAAACATAAACTTGAACTTCAGTTTAAAAAAAAAAAAAAAATCATTCTAAAGTATATTTTTTCTTATATTCGATGATGTAAAAATTTAAATTAGGTGATAGTTTAAAATGATATTTAAGCGATAAAAAATTAAACCGTCTATTTAGCAGCCGTCCAAAGGTGGACGACGCATTTCTGACGATGGCAGATATGCTTGGAAAGAAATAAGAGTAAGAAAAAATAAGACTTCTCTAAAAAGATAGGAAATAAGATTTTATTAATGAAATAGTACTCTCATTAATTTTCAAAAAGTTATTTTTTAAAAATTTTCAAGACCCTTTTAGAAAAAATTCGGTCAAGTAGATTTTTTTTTTCTGCAACAATATATATATATATTTCATAGATATTATAATTATATATATATATATATATAAACAGGTCTTTTATAAAATAAAAAATTACCGGTAGATTTTTTTGATTTTTTGAATTTCTTAAATAGAATATAATTTTGCCTATATATACCAATTTTTAAATACCTGCAGATCTTATACAGTTTTAAAATTTGAACATGCGTTAAAATTTGTGAATGAGGTATTTAATTATCAATCAGCATTGTTTATTTATTTATCTTTCGCATCCGAACTAAAAGAAACAAATAAGTAAATATTGGAAATACATTTTCAGCTGTGTAAAAATAGGGACCATTCACAAAAGTACGATGGTGTTTTGTAGATTAATTATATATTACAGGTACAAAAAAAAGTATCACAAACACATCTAAATAAAGTAATACACAGGCAGGTATCATGTAAAGAGACAAAAGTTGTTTTAAATCCTAAAGATACACACACATATATATATATATATATTTAAGAGCAATTGATAAAGTATATTCAAACTGTTACTTTTCCAGTACATAACTGAGTTATTGCTCTTTACTCTCCAGGCACTCAAACCCGTCAAACTGGGTCGAATCCCGGTAAGTAGGGGCCTGGTCAGCGGTCTCCGAGTTATTGCTCTTGTATATATTTTGGAATTCTTTGCCGCTCATATTATTAGTAAGCATCGATTATCTATAGAGTAGGGCCACTAGATATACGAGCCGAAGCATTCCGCCATTGATATGCCTTTGGGTTTGCCATATGTACCCAGCAGCCATTGGTTTCTATGTAAACATAGCTTGTGTTTGATCAACGGTGCTACATTTTGATATTTATTTTATATAAAATCGTGTTATTAGTTACTAAACATAAGATGGGAGGTTGTTCCGCGGTGAATTGTTCAAATCATTCTAGAAAAGGACATCGAATGTTTAAATTTCCTGAAGAAAATGAAAGAAGAAAAAAATGGACTATCAACTGCCGTCGAGACCAATGGATACCGGGAAAACATGCTCAACTTTGCAGTGTAAGTTTTTTGTATATTACTTGAATTTTTTGTAGTAGAAATTATGTTTACATCAATATTGGAGTTCTAAATTACAGTTTTTTTTTATAAAACCGATGTACGTATGAATATTATTTAGGTAAAAGTAGCGTTTTCTTTTGCACCTTGTGACTTGTTTTGATGTTGGCGAGATTTAAAGAGCTCGCCAAATTTAAAAGTCTGTCAAAATGTGTAAAAATGAGTTGATTTTATTTATTTATTTATTATTATTGTTTATAATATTTACATAAGTGCATAAATATACGTAATATACATGTTTATTTATATATATATTTTTAATTTCTTACCATTTTTAAAATGTTATTAATCGATATTTATGAGATTTTGAACTATATTTGTGAAAGTTTCTTTTTAAGCTTATGTATATATTTATCTAATTAGAATGTCATTCTGACTTGTTTTAATTTATAAAAAATAATTTGATTTGCTTTAAAATTCTATTGTACAATTAATTTATCTATTAATTAGATAGTCCTTCAAAAACTTTACTTGTGAATAATATTTAAATGTATTACCTCTTAGATTCATTAAGTCATTAGATTTTTTTATTCCTAATAATCCTTTTCATTCTTTTAGTGTAGAAATTCATTTAAAAATTACTATTAATTATTTTTCTTTGATTTTTTTTTTCTTAAATGACAAATAACTGGTATCATTAAATATTTAATTTCAAATTATATTTATTTTTGTTTGTGATTAATGATCTAAAAAGGTACTTTCATATCCACTTACCATCTTATTGAATTTTATTAGGAATAAATTGAGCAAAAATAAATTGATTATAAGCCTACTAATTATATTTCCTTTATGAAACTTTGTTGAAGAATGTGAGGTTTTTATTTTAACATGAAATCTATTGCTTATAATATTATTGCTATCTATAAAATATCTATCTTTTAGGGAAGTGGGATTACAATGCATCATTATTGTTATTGCATAAAAAATTTAATTTATTATAAATTTGACTCCATTTACTAATTTAAAAATGTATATATTATTTGCATAGAAGAAAAATTATAATTGAAATCTAATATAATATGCATTTTATGATTGAGTAATTATGATTATAATGTACTATACGATTGATTTTATTTTCTAAACTTGATTATATTATATTATAGTTCATGTTTATCTTATGTATTTACTTTGTAACATTTACTAATTGTTATTTACTTGGGATACAATGTAATAAGCACAATACTCTATCCATAGATTAAAAAACAATAATATAAAAAAGTGTTATATTTTGAATTCATTCTTCACATTCTCTGATTGCTTACATCAGCAAATCTCTTTAGTGTAGTGCTTACTGAAATGTTGCTGTAATATCTAATTTGAAAGGTGAGTTTTTCAGATAATACTTTCTAAGAATACTTTCAAGCATGCACCTCTCTAATCCTCTTTGCAAAATGCACAGGTTAAAACTTGTCACAAAGCACATAAAAACTGATAAGGTGTGTAAAAAATTTACTGTGTTAAGATGAAAATATGTGTCAAACCAATTCAAAAGAAAACCATGAATGTCAAAAAATATTTTAGTATACCCAAGTTTCAATGCTTCTTAATAGGACTTTCTCCAATAAAAATTAATAAAATCGAAAATGAAAAACAGTAGCAACATTGTATGTGCACTACAGCTTCTGCTTTTTGTAATTCCGTTTTTGTGATGTGCAGATTGAAAGAGTGTCTCCTTTTATGAAGCCTTTTAACATATGAAAGGAAAGCAAGATACTGTGTTGCAAAGAAGGATTTAAAAATTATAAATGTTTGAAGATTTTTAATTTTGTGAGCTGGGCGGAGGAGAGGGCCAATGGGGAAAAGCAAAAATTTTATGGAGGATCAGTAAGTTTATTAGATGCCTTATTAATTATTGTTACTAAAGGTTTATAATTAGGACAAAAAAATAAAAATTAAACAGTTTTAAAGACTTTAATTTTTGTGTGCTAGTGAAAGGTGGGGAGGCTAAAGGGGTAGTGGCAATGTCAGATGGACAGAGGATTTTAGATGGTTAATCACTTATATTACAATAAATTAACAAATAGAAGAAAAAAAAGATTACTTTTAAAGATTTTAAATTTTATGAGCTGGGGGGGGGGGGGGGGGGGGGCAAAAGAGGAAAAGCAGTTTTTTTTTTGGAGAGGGTGAGTTTATTAGACGACTTAAGTGAAATTAAGGACTTTTTACATATTTTGCATTAAAATAAGGATAAAAAATTACTTTAAAAAAATTTAAGAAGTTTCAAGGAGACCGTATGATTTTAGATGGTTAATTACTCATTATTACAATAAATTAACAGATAGTAGAGAAAAAAAAAGAATACTTTTAAAGATTTTAAACTTTATGAGCTGGGGTGGGGGGGGAGGCAAAAGAGGAGAAACAGAAATTTTTTTTGGAGGGGGAGAGTTTATTAGATGACTTAATTACTTATTTATCTTACTAAACATTTAAAAATAGTACAGAAAAGATTACAGAGATTTAAAGACTTACATTTTGTATGCTTGGTAAGAGGGGGGGAGGGGAAAATTATGTAATCGATTATTTATTGTTATAATAAAGAAACAGGTACAATTAAAAAAATAAAGTTCAAATTTTTTAAATATTGGGTATTGTGAGGTAAAGGGGGGGAGGGGAGGAGAGGAAAGTGAAATTTTCGAATGGGATAATTTAGATTAAACTTTAAGAAAATTTATATGATCCATCATATTTTTCAATAATGTAACAAATAGAGCAGAGAAGTTTTAAAAAAATTAAGGAATTTCAAACATTTTTAAACTTTGGGTGATGTGGAGAGGGGGGAGCAAATTAGGTCGAAGCAAAATTCTGGAAAAAGGCGAATTTAGATGAGTTTTCTTTTTAATCAGAAATTCACTGAAGTGCAAAAGAGTTTGATCTCTGATTAAGAAATAATAAGATAGTGAAATTAAGGACTTTTCACAGACTTTGCATAAAATAAGGATAAAAAATTACTTTTGAAGAATTTAATGACTCACTAAAAATTACTTTTGAAAAATTTGAAGACTTTCAACGACCGTACGATCCCTATAATAGAGGAGAGATTATTTTAAATTGTTAATTGCTTACTAATGCAATAAATTAACAAATAGCAAAAAAAAAAAAAAAAAAAAAAAAAAAAAAAACTTTTAAAGATTTTAAACTTTATGGCCTGGGAGTGGGAGGTAAAAGAGAAGAAACAGATTTTTTGGAGGGGGAGAGTTTATTAGATGACTTATTATTTATTTACCTTTCTAAATATTTAAAAATAGAATAAACAAGAACGAAAAATCATGCGTCAAGCATAGATTATGTAACACTTTCCAACGCTTCCAAAATAATTTTACAAATCATACCGTTTAATAAGCTGAAAGATAACATCTAAGTAATCCAAATACTTTTCATCAGCCCTGTATAGGATCTATAGATTTGTATATATACTACATAGGATGCTAAATTTTAGTTCAGTTAGGAAACGCGTAGCACAGTTTAAAATTCTCCGTCTGGAGTTAAATAATACGGAAATGTGTTCGCGAACTTTTGTGCTTCCCTGTATAGGATCTACAGAATTTATACACACCACGTAATAGACAAAAAGCGAGTTAAAATTAAAATCGCGTTCAGTAACTTAAAACGCACTTCCGGGAATTATTGTTAACAGACAGTAGAGAATTCTTTTGTGTGTCCCTGTAAATGAACGATGACTGCTATACACACAATATTCTGTAGTAAGCCTCTTGTAATGCACCTTATATAAATTTCAATGCGTTTAAAATAGGGAAACATTATTTAAATAAACCGCAGACGATTTTCTCCATAGACGTAATGTAACGGAATTCTTTTGACTGTCCCTGTAAAGTAACTATAAGTGCTATGCACACACTATTCCATATTAAGCTTCTTCTAATGCACCTTAGTGATATATATAAATTTCAATGCATTTAAAATAGTGAAACATTATTTAAATAAACCTCAAGTGATTTTTCCCCATAGACCGCAATGTAATGGAATTGTTTTGAGTGTCCCTGTAAAAAAAGTATAAGTGCTACACACTTCCGTTGAAATAGGGAACATGCTATAGATAACGACTATAACATATAAAAATTGCAGAGCAATCCGAGCATATTTGCGGGAGTTAGAGCACGGACAGACGGCCAGACAAACCGAAGTCATAAACACTTTTCAACTAGGTTGGAAAGTGTTAAAAAGATTAAATAGATTTAATTTTGTGTGCTTGGTAAGAGAGGGGGGGGATCTCCCTTTCGGTGTGAGGGGGGAAACGTCCATTTCGGTGGTGGTAGGAGAAAATTATATGATTGATTATTATTGTTATAATAAGGTAATAGATAGAGGAAAAAAAAGATTAAAAAAATTAGAGTTTAATAAATTTTAAGCTTTGGGTATTGTGAGGGGGGGGGGATGGGGTAATTTAGATTAAATTTTAACTTATGTGATCAATCATATTTTACAATAACGTAACAAATAGAACAGAGATGTTTAAAAAAATTAAGGAAGTTTAAAGATTTTTAAACTTTACGTACTGTGGGAGGGGGAAGCAAGTGGGGGCGAAGCAAAATTCCGGAAAAAACAAATATAGATGATTTTTTTTTGTTTTTCAGAAATTTACTGAAATGCAGAAGAGTTTCATCTCTGATTAAGAAATAATAAGAGAGTTAAATTAAGGACTTTTTACAGATTTTGCATAAATAAGGATAAAAAATTACTTTTGAAGAATTTAATGACTCACTAAAAATTACTTTTGAAAAATTTAAAGACTTTCAATGACCATACAATCCCTATAATAGATCAGAGAAGATTTTAAATTGTTAATTACTTACTAATGCAATAAATTAAAAGAAAAAAAAAAAAAAAAAAAAAAAAAAAAGCAAAGAATACTTTTAAAGATTTTAAACTGTATGGCTTGGGGGGGGGGCAAAAGAGGAGAAGCAGATTTTTTGGAGGGGGAGAGTTTATTAGATGACTTATTTATTTACCTTACTAAATATTTAAAAATAGAACAAAAATGATTAAATGGATTTAATTTTATGTGCTTAGTAAAAAGGGGGGGGGGGATCTCCATTTTGGTGTGAGGGGGGGAAACGTCCATTTCGGTGGTGGTAGGAGAAAATTATATGATTGATTATTATTGTTATAATAAGGTAATAGATAGAGGGGAAAAAAAAGGTTAAAAAAATTAGAGTTTAAAAGATTTTAAACTTTGGGTATTGTGAGGGGGGGGGGGGGATGGGGTAATTTAGATTAAATTTTAACTTATGTGATCAATCATATTTTACAATAACGTAACAAATAGATGTTTAAAAAAATTAAGGAAATTTAAAGATTTTAAAACTTTGCGTACTGTGTGGAGGGGGAAGCAAGTGGGGGCGAAGCAAAATTCTGAAAAAAGTTTAATTTAAATGATTTTTTTTTTTTAAATCAGAAATTTGCTGAAATGCAGAAGAGTTTCATCTCTTATTAAGAAATAATAAGAGAGTGAAATTAAGGACTTTTTAAAAAATTTGCATAAAAATAAGGACTTTTAAAGACTAAAAATTACTTTTAAAAAAAGTAAGGACTTTCAATGACCGTACGATCCCTATAATAGAAAAGCTTTCCTTCTTGTGCGTACATCGACTTATGTTTAAGTAACATATGATAAACAAATTTCTTAAAATCGCCAAGACGGCGCTGAAGTCGCCAAGGAAGAAGCAGGGATGTACCCAAGGCATAGAAATGGAGGTGATGCTTCGGCCCGTAGTCCAGATGTATTATCGCTTGCATTTTTTTCTCGCAACATGTCACTGATTTACATTTCTGTTTTGGTATATGGCACTGGACAACTTTTAATTATGCATAATTGCATTAATAATTATGCATATTTTGTAATGATCTTGTTGCACAAAGAGGAAGAAAAATCTAATGTATCAATTTTACTTAGAGCATCCGTCATATAAACATTTAAGAAGGGTAATTTTTTTTAAAATTAATATCAGGATAATTTTATTGAACATTTTTGTAATCTGTATTGTCTGCTAATATACAGCTGTTAAAAAATTAAATCTCGCTTCAACCTTTTTCTTTTTGGCGGGGTCGGGGGACTCTTTAAAAACAAGGCTCTTCTTTTTTCTCGGTGAATGCGAGGCGAGTCCTAAATATTTTGTGAATTAAGGATAAAAGGATTAAATATATGTGTTTTATTAAATTTTGATGTTTAAATCACTATTATTACTATTATTATTTTGAAAAATTCTGATATTTTAAAGTACTCTGGGGCGAAATCAGTCCGGCAAAACGCCAAAATGGTAATTTCTTGAGTCAAATTGAGAGTTCCCAACATTTTGTTTTTAGAAGACAAGCTTTGTCTACGTTTATGTATATATATATACATACCCTTGGAATATTGCATTATATAAACTGTTTCGCAATATAAGTTTCCATTTGCTTCTTCTAATATTTTCGCATTCTGCTTGTTTTTTTTTTCCACACACTTTTATACATCCCTCCGCCCCCTCTTTTTTTTACATTATTGGATATAATTTTTTGTATTGTATTATAAATGTTGGTTCATATATATTGTCGATTTTGTTGAGATTTAATAGTTATTATTAATAAAGCTTTTATTATATGTATATCTATATATATGTGTGTATATATAAAACGAAAACACATGCGAAAAACAAAGGATGGTATATAATAAAAATCAATGAAAAGGATACTGCAATGAGTTAAACTTAATAAAATCAAAAATCAAAAACTATGAATATCTTATGGAATCTATATATCTCTATAAGAAAGCTATAAGAAAGAAACACACACACACAAAGAAAGGAATTCAAAAGCTATAAGAAAGAAACACAAATTAAAAAAAAAAAAAGAAAAAAATTGTAATTACCTTCTAAGCATAGAATCTTTTTCTATGTTATCTATTATTATCTAAGGGGTAAGTATCTATTGTTAGCTAAGGGGATATTATGCGTATTTAATAGGTTTCTTACTTTTATGTAAAATAACTTACGCGACTTTTTAATTTATACGTATTTACTGTTTTAGCAACTTTTATTGCTCAGATATTAGTGTTGGCAAAAAAGAATAAAAATTATTTATATATATATATATATATATATATATATATATATATATATATATATTTTTTTTTTTTTTTTTTTTTTAACGAAATAAAAATATTTTGTATAAGATGATATCATATTAATGTAGATTATCATCGCTCTTACATTTTCAGGGCTATGCAAAATGAATGTTCTGCAGACAATTTTAATACTGAACCTATAGAACATCATGGAGAAAAATTTATTATTCAAGGCAGACGTATTGTTGATATCAATTTTTTCATAGACAAGATACAAACATTAAATAATCATAGCAACTTTGGGTGTACATTTGCAGATATGTATTTGGTATCAGAAGACAAGTGCGGCTTTAAAAGCGGCTTCAAGTTCAAATGCAAAATGTGCAACATTGAACAAATTATATGGACTGAAGATACTTCAGTAAATAGAAATATAAACACAGATGCAGTGACCGGAATAATGTCTATTGGCTGTGGATATTCAAACATGGAGGAACTTTTCTCTATCTTAAACATTCCGTCGATGTGCAACAATACTTATATCAAAGAGCACGAGCGAATATCTAAGGCATGGGAAGAAACCGCTCTTGCAGAAATGGAAGCAGCTGCAGATGAGGAAAAAAAATTAGCTATAGAAAGAGGTGATGTTGATAGTAATGGTGTGCCTCTATTGACAGTAGTTGTTGACGGAAGCTGGGCTAAAAGATCCTATCGAACAAACTACTCTTCACTGTCTGGTGTAGTACGTATGAATTTTTATTAAAGTCATACTTTCTTAATATATTCATTTTATATGTTTATTGAATATTATATATCAAATTATTTTGAAAAAAATGTCTCAAAATCTACAAATATGTTTTGGAATATTTTAAATAAACAAATTCACTCACGGATAACTCACCCCCAGTTTCAAATATTATTGCTTGTCCCATATACCATATGAACATTTTTTGAGTGCCAGAAATACATAATATTTTCACCAAAACTCTGTTTATTTTGGTAACAATAGATTTGCCAATTGTATCCATTTTATTTTAATTCCTAGTATATAGCATCGTAATATTTAGCACTAAAATAAAGAAAAGTAAGCATGAGACGTAAACTTTATACATAAAATAATTTTAAAACGTTTAAACTTAGAAGCTTTTTTTATCATTACATTTAAAAAAAAAAAAAAAAAAAAAAAGCTTTAAACCTAAAAAATGTCCTAAAAATTATCAAAACATGTTTTAAAAGTGAAAAAAAGTAAATCGTAAAAGCGAAAGAGAATGTTATCAAGTTTTGGACCTTAGCTATTATAAAAATAATGGACTATTTTTATATATCTCTGTAATTACATGTCTAATTATTTTTTCTTCATTTCAGGCAGTTATTGTTGGTTCCTATACCAAAAAGGTTCTTTATCTTGGTGTTAAAAACAAATACTGCTATACTTCTGTCAGGAGAAACTCAAAAAATTTAGAGCCCATAGAGCATAATTGTTACAAGAATTGGAACGGAAGCTCATCCGGAATGGAAGCTAGCATTATAGCTGACGGATTTCAAAAAAGCATGGAGATGCATGGAGTAAAATACTCTAAAATGATCGGCGATGGAGACAGTAATGTCTACAAATTAGTGTTGGACTCAAGACCCTATGATGACATTACTGTTGAAAAAATAGAATGCAAGAACCATCTATTAAGGAACTTGTGCAATAAACTAAGAGATGTCGCCAGAAATGGAAAATATGGTCCCATACACCACAGAAAATTATTAGGGGAAAATACTAAGCCTTTGCGGAGAGCAGTAACCGCCGCAGCACGACACAGAAAAAATGAGGTTTATTGCACTGCATCTTCTATGTCTGCACAGCTATCCGACAGGATAAAAAAATTGAAATCGGACATTGTGAATGCTCCAATGCACGTCTTTGGCGACCACAAAAACTGCGACAAATATTTCTGTCGTAAGAAAAGCAGCAATGAAAAGAATTTCATTCCGGATTTGAAGCAAAGTGGCCTGCTATATAAAATTATGGAAATTTTCAATGCTTTGGCCGACAATGCCAGAAGTTTATTATACGATTCATCCAGCAATTCAGCTGAAAGTTTCAATTCTGTTGTTGCTAAGTTTATTGGAGGGAAGCGTATAAATTATTGTTTTAGAGGATCGTACCAGGCAAGGTGTAATGCTGCAGCTGTAGCACACAATTCAAATACACCGCGGTACAAAATTCATAGAACTTTATATAAGTGTAGTCCTGGTAAATATACCAAAATTCTTGAAAAAAAGCGTACCAGAATTCGAGAGTATGCTAAAAAAAAACAAAAAAATTCGCGCTCCCAAAAAATTATTTTCCATAGATCACAAACCATCAACAACAGACAGAAACTACGGGCCTTTTTGTCAGAAGCCAGATATATCGGAAACAATTTTTCTGGAAAAAAAAGAGAAATTTCTAAAATCACTCGAGCTGTCAAGGGAAGAAAGAAATGATTTAGAAAGGGAAACCTTTCTACAACGAGACTCTGCGTTATGGCTACACGAAAGACGAAAGCGCCTGACAGCATCAAATTTCGGCCGTGTATGCAACAAACTTCCGTACACCAAATGCGACAATATAATACATAGCATTTTGTACAAGCATTTTGACAATGATGACTTGTCGTATGGAAGGCAACACGAATCGGATGCCATAGAAAGTTTAAAAATCAGTTTAGGAACTGATGTAAGCAAATGTGGTTTTTTTGTGGATAAGGATATGCCATATTTGGGTGCCACGCCTGATGGTCTTGTTGGTGATGACAGCATAGTGGAAATTAAGTGCCCGCCATCCTGTCAATCACTAACACCTGAAGACTCTATAAAAAACAAAAAATTTACATTTTGGAGAACCGAAAAAAAGACACAGAAAATTTCACTTAACAAAAAACACAAATATTATTTTCAAGTGCAAGGACAATTGCATATAACGGAAAGAAAATATTGTTTTTTTGTTTTGTGGACACCCAAGGGTATAAAGGTTGAGAAAATTGAAAGGGATGACAGCTTCTGGGAAGAAAAAATGAAGAAGCAGCTACAGTTTTTTTACATTGAATGTTTGCTTCCAGAATTGATAGATCCACGTTACACTCGATCTATGGACATTCGAAATCCCCCATCCATAATAAACGCTATCAAAGAGAAAGAAAATAAAAAAAGGAAGCAGTAATTGTGCAAGTGTATAAAGAAAAAAATATATATAGGAATTTAGGTACATTTTCTGATTTTTAAAATTTTAAAATATACAAACATTGCTATATTTCATCGAAAAAGGTTGGACAGATTTGAAAGAATCATAACTCTGAACGTAACACAATTATTTTCTAACACACAATTAGTAAACACAATTAATTTCTTTTCCAAAGTAAATTATCCACGATTTGTTAGATGTAGCTGTTTTAAAGTCGTGTCGTTAGACGATGCGCAGAATCGGTATTATTATGTGTAAATATGTTTTACCCATCTTTTGAAATCCAATAATATTGCTCCAATAACATTGATGAACATGTATATCAACTGTTATATTATTTTTTCAATTTCGAAGCATGTTTATTAATTTTATTATACGTATTAATTTTTTAATAACTTTACTATTTGTACATATGTGTATAGATCTATTTATTATATGTCATCCCACTTTAACGTAAATTTTGCGTTTTGAATCCAACAATATTTCTCTCTCTATATATTAATGAATCTGGATATCAACTGTTATATATTTTTTTCGACTTCGAAGCACGTGTAATAATTCTATTACGTGTACGTATGTTTCTAGATGTATGTATTATATGTTATTACAATTTAACTTTTCAGTTTTGAAATTCATTAATGCTGCTCCATATGCGTTTTGGTGAATGTGAACATCAGCTTTCATATTTACTCTCAATTTGATATCACTTTTTATAACTTTACTATTTGTACATATGTGTATAGATCTATTTATTATATGTCATCCCAATTTAATGCAAATTTTGAGTTTTGAATCCAACAATATTTCTCTCTATATATAATTGATGAATCTGGACATCAACTGTTATATACTTTTTTCGATTTCGAAGCACGTTTAATAATTCTATTTCGTGTATGTAATGTTTCTAAGATGTATGTATGTATATGTTATTACAATTTTATTTAACTTTTCAGTTTTGAAATTCATTAATGCTGCTCCGTATGTGTTTTAATGAATGTGAACTTCAGCTTTCATATTTACTGTCAATTTTATATCACTTTTTGTAATTTTACTATGTGTACATATGTATATAGATATAGTCATTATATGATGTCATCCCAATTTAACGCAAGTTGGAATTTTGTATCCAATAATATTGCTCCATACATACATTAATCAATCTGGATATCAACTGTTTTTTTTTGTTTTTTTCCCCCGATTTTGAGCACGTTTAATAATTATATCACGTGTGCGTATGTTTCTAGATGTATGTGTTATATGTCATCCCAATTTTACTGAATTTTTCAGTTTTGAAATTCATTAATACTGCCCCGTATATGTTTTGATGAATGTGAACATCCGCTTTTATATTTTCTCTTGATTTCGAAGCACTTTTTTTATAATTTTACTGTGTGTACGTATGTGTATAGATATATTCATTGTATGTCATACCAATTTAACGCAAGTTTTGTGTTTTGACATCCAATAATATTGCTCCGTATATGATTTGATGAATCTAAGCATAAACTTTTATATTTACTTTCGATTTCATGGCACTTTTTATGTTTACTATGTGAATGTATGTCAATAGATATGTCATACATATTATTTCTGTTGTCATCATCCCTTTTTCTCAACAGATATGTAGCGTGCAACGATAAATGATGATGTTTCATTGCATAGGATGTTTTACCCACATCTGACATTGCATACTAATTTTTCGTTTAAAAAAATTGTTTCAAATTTCACTTAAATTAAAAATCATATATGTTATTTCTGTTGTCAACATCCCTTTTTCAATTCATTTACAAAGCGCAGAGCGATTTAAAAATATGTTGTATCGGCTTTCTATCTTTTAATTTGACTAAAAACGTTACTTTAGATAAAATAACTAGGACAAAACAATAAAATGTGGGGCCGAATTTTTTTAACTTAATAATATTAAAGATTTTTAACATTTGTATGCTGGAGAGGGGGAACAGTTTGAAACGACGATTTATTTCACCCACGACAAGCATGAATTTTGCCGCAAGAATTATGCACAATTTTTTTTTTTTTTTTTTTTTTTTTTTTTTTTTTTTTAAGATTGAAAATTACATAGTGGGCTGATAAATGCAAGATATGTCCGTGTGGTTAAAAAAGTTTCCATAATCTATTAATAACGTAAAAAAAAATTCCGCATTATAAAGCGCCATATAATTTTTTACATTTACAATACAAACCCATGCATCAGAACTGCATATATATAAACACTTTTCTGTGCCGAAGAATCGAACAACGTTTTCTATTTCCTATAAAAGTTGTATATCGTAACTTATAATTGATTCCTAAATTAAAACAACATTTTGTGTTTCTGAAAATCAGCCTAAATTAAAAATTTGACACCGTTATCTGAAAGATCCTATGCTTTTATAGGAAAAGCGGAAACACTGTTCGATTGCTTTCTATCGGAATAACAATACATGACAATTATATCTACTTACGAATGAAAGTGACTTCGTAAATTTTCAGAACAGAGCTTCAGGATGATCAGAGTTCATGATTAAAAATAGAATCACTAACGTTATTTTCATATGAAGAGTAATTATGACTCGTACACAATAGAAGACTAAAAATCTGCAAGCCTAAGTTAATGCTGATTGACTAAAGACAAAAAAAATTTCATTTCGCATTAGATCTCTAAAAAAATAAAATAAAATAAATGTTCCAATTAAAAAATATCCTACTGTCACGAACGAAAAATCTAGTAACAAATAATATTCGTGCCTCTTCCCATTGGCGCCATATCACCTAGTAATCAGTCGCGTCGTAAATATCCCAAATTTTCTTTTAAAGTAGCATTCTAATACTAGAAAAGAAAAATAAGATTTCTGTTTCCTCTTCTATTCATTTTGATTAAAATAGCATTAAAATGACTGGAAATAGAACATGTATTTTTTTTGAGGTAATGACCCCTTAGATGACCACTATCTCCCCCCCCCCTCCCCTTGAGGCGATTGAGGCGATTTTAATGATATCAAAAATTTGTCATACATAAATTTCGGCCCTTTTCCTAGAAGTAATAACTTTAAACAGATTCGATATGGATCATTTCCGGACGAATTAAGAAGTTATTGTTTTTTTTTCTGTTTTCACAAAAGCCCCCCTGCCCCGATTTGCCCATTAACGAACTTGAGCGAGATTTTATACCCCTTGATTTTATGTATCAGTTTGGAAGAGATTTGTGCAGAATTATGGAAGTTATCGTGTCCATAAAAAAGTGTTATAGATAGATAGATATAAGTTTTGAATTGGGGATGGTTTTGGGTTCTAGGAGTCATAATCTGCAAAAAATTTTCAGAAATTCCAACATAGGGCATCACGAAATCTAACTAAAAATGAGAAATGGAAACGGAATTGAGGCTACTCCACTGCTATCCACCCATAAAAAAACACTTTTATTAGTTCGCTTAAAAGTAGAAAATAACTTTACTTTTATCAAAAATCTGAAATTATGATTTTACAAAAATTGTAAAAGCATAAGGCGCTGATAGAAATACTTTGAATAAATTGGAATTTTAATCACATTCATAATACATATAATTTCTCAATGAACGTTTTACAATTTCTTTTCTTATTATTTCCATTGTGGCTAAAAATGAGAAATGGAAACGGAATTGAGGCTACTCCACTGCTATCCACCCATAAAAAAACACTTTTATTAGTTCGCTTAAAAGTAGAAAATAACTTTACTTTTATCAAAAATCTGAAATTATGATTTTACAAAAATTGTAAAAGCATAAGGCGCTGATAGAAATACTTTGAATAAATTGGAATTTTAATCACATTCATAATACATATAATTTCTCAATGAACGTTTTACAATTTCTTTTCTTATTATTTCCATTGTGGCTAAAAATGAGAAATGGAAACGGAATTGAGGCTACTCCACTGCTATCCACCCATAAAAAAACACTTTTATTAGTTCGCTTAAAAGTAGAAAATAACTTTACTTTTATCAAAAATCTGAAATTATGATTTTACAAAAATTGTAAAAGCATAAGGCGCTGATAGAAATACTTTGAATAAATTGGAATTTTAATCACATTCATAATACATATAATTTCTCAATGAACGTTTTACAATTTCTTTTCTTATTATTTCCATTGTGGCTAAAAATGAGAAATGGAAACGGAATTGAGGCTACTCCACTGCTATCCACCCATAAAAAAACACTTTTATTAGTTCGCTTAAAAGTAGAAAATAACTTTACTTTTATCAAAAATCTGAAATTATGATTTTACAAAAATTGTAAAAGCATAAGGCGCTGATAGAAATACTTTGAATAAATTGGAATTTTAATCACATTCATAATACATATAATTTCTCAATGAACGTTTTACAATTTCTTTTCTTATTATTTCCATTGTGGCTAAAAATGAGAAATGGAAACGGAATTGAGGCTACTCCACTGCTATCCACCCATAAAAAAACACTTTTATTAGTTCGCTTAAAAGTAGAAAATAACTTTACTTTTATCAAAAATCTGAAATTATGATTTTACAAAAATTGTAAAAGCATAAGGCGCTGATAGAAATACTTTGAATAAATTGGAATTTTAATCACATTCATAATACATATAATTTCTCAATGAACGTTTTACAATTTCTTTTCTTATTATTTCCATTGTGGCTAAAAATGAGAAATGGAAACGGAATTGAGGCTACTCCACTGCTATCCACCCATAAAAAAACACTTTTATTAGTTCGCTTAAAAGTAGAAAATAACTTTACTTTTATCAAAAATCTGAAATTATGATTTTACAAAAATTGTAAAAGCATAAGGCGCTGATAGAAATACTTTGAATAAATTGGAATTTTAATCACATTCATAATACATATAATTTCTCAATGAACGTTTTACAATTTCTTTTCTTATTATTTCCATTGTGGCTAAAAATGAGAAATGGAAACGGAATTGAGGCTACTCCACTGCTATCCACCCATAAAAAAACACTTTTATTAGTTCGCTTAAAAGTAGAAAATAACTTTACTTTTATCAAAAATCTGAAATTATGATTTTACAAAAATTGTAAAAGCATAAGGCGCTGATAGAAATACTTTGAATAAATTGGAATTTTAATCACATTCATAATACATATAATTTCTCAATGAACGTTTTACAATTTCTTTTCTTATTATTTCCATTGTGGCTAAAAATGAGAAATGGAAACGGAATTGAGGCTACTCCACTGCTATCCACCCATAAAAAAACACTTTTATTAGTTCGCTTAAAAGTAGAAAATAACTTTACTTTTATCAAAAATCTGAAATTATGATTTTACAAAAATTGTAAAAGCATAAGGCGCTGATAGAAATACTTTGAATAAATTGGAATTTTAATCACATTCATAATACATATAATTTCTCAATGAACGTTTTACAATTTCTTTTCTTATTATTTCCATTGTGGCTTTATTTCTTTATCATACAGTATTCAGCGCCTCAGGCTTTTAAAATTTTATTTTTGATATCAAGATTTTTGATTTAATTAGTAATTATTTTCTACTTTTAATTTCAGTAAAAAATTGTGATTCTAAAAAATGATTTTTAATTTAATTTTTTACTTTTTTACTTTTCATTATATTTCGCCATTCATTAGTATAATTATTGTTGTAATCAGTTTTTCATTGAAAACTTTCATCATTTATTTTTTCCATTATTTGTTTGTTAAAATAAATACATTTATTGTTGCGTCATCGCCATTTCTTTCTCTTATTATTTTGGAATATTGAATGGAAATTGATGGAGATGTATTATGTTGTTGAAATAAACACATTTGTTAAATCTTCGCCTTTTCTTTGTTTATTCATCTTTCCATTGATAAATTAAAATGCCATCGATTAATTTAAATAAATCGATTAGAATCGATTGAAATACTGAAAATTTAAAAATATTATTTTGTCGTCACAAAACACAACACAACTGTACAATGTCAGAATTCTAGCATGTGAGGAAGTGAGTCAAATATCGATTACAAAATTTCGTCTTAACATTTATAAGCTAAATAGAAGTGAGTAAAAAAGGCAATAAATTAAAGTTTTCAGTGTTAATGTAATTTAAGAAAACAGAATATAATAATCTAACGTTATAAATCAGCTACAAATAGAAGTTTGTTTCAGGACGTTTTTAGGTATTTTCTCGCGTCTAGCGTCAAGAATTGAAAATGCCACCAGGGTACCACCGCATCCAGGGGCCACCGCTGGATATTTTACTGCCTGAGGCGAGCATTATTTTGCCGCCCCTATGCCGTGATTGTTTTTTCAACCCTTCTATTACTTTTTTAATATGCTAAGTATAATTTATTTAAAAGAATATAAATATACATAAAATTAATTTACATTGAAGAAATTTAAAATAATCAAATTACTTAAGAAATTTTGCATCTATTTTGCAAAAATAACAACAGTTAACTTGAAATTAAATGAATAAGGATGTTATCATATTCTAGTAATATTTAAAAGAAAACATCATATCAAGAATTAAACTAACGCTTCAAAATCCCATTCGCTTTGCTTTACCTTTTGAAAATGCATTTATTGTATCGACGTTATGAAAATTAGAAAAAAAAATAGTTATATCATGTGAATGTAAGTTTAAAATATGCATTATTAAGCCAAAATATGCCAAACATTTAAAAACAATCAAGTTACGTATAAAATTTGTACAGAATTTCAAACAGCTAAATAATGATATCAATAACAAGTTATATATCTTTTTGAAATAATATGCACAAAAATAAAATCCCGTATTAGTAGTGTGTATTTAAAAAGAAATAATTATTAAAAATAAAATAGAACTTCAAGATGTAATTTCCCTTGATTTTTCTTTGACGAAGTTATTTATTTTAATATGGAAATCAATATTATAAAACAATCACATTATCAAGCCAAAAATCGATAAACATACTAACGCAAACTATGCATTATATTCTTGAACTTAAATGGAAAAATTATGATCTAAATAAAAAATTACATGATTATTTGAAATTGTAACACATGAAGATTTAATTTTGCTAGAACAATTTAACTAACTGACCCGACCGCCGCCGTTCGTTGCCCGGGCACATAAAAAATAGCACAAAGCGTGAAAAAACTAAAAATCGTAATGTATAAAATAAGATAAAATAAAAAAAGATAAAAGAAAATAAAAGAAAGATATAAAAATCGCTCCACGAATTCCGAATAAACTTTATTGAAAAGTTAAAGTATTGGGCTCATAGGCGTAATGTTTTCAAAGTTATCGGGAGGGCTCAACTCAAATAATTACCCTTTTACTCACAAACATTTGCATGTGCATGTGTGTGTAACATAATCGAAGATCAGTACGTGTTTAATATTACTTTTAAAAAAATTTCTTCTATTAAAATAGAACAGAATAGTATATATTTTTTTAAAAATTACAATTGAATGCATTACATAAGCATACGTAAAACATTAAAACATTGTAAACATTCAAATAATCGAATATGCACTATATGTTAAAAAAAAATCTTTTAAAAAATGCTATATTATTTTTCCCAATCAAGAAGTAGAAAGAAAGTAATTTACAAATTTTGAAAAAACAATTTTTTCGGCCAATATATATGCTGAAAAAAGTGCTTTAATATTTTTATAAAATCATTAGACAAAAAGTCTGAGAACTTTTATGTAAGCTCTTTTTTAATGTATATTTTTTTATCATTTATATTTAAAAAATATAAATTATAAAAAAGAAAAGAAAAAAAGTAGATTCTTCAAAATTATTGGAGGGGCTCAAGCCCCACGAGCCCATATAACTCTAAGCCTATGATTGGGCTAGAAGATTCCTTTTACTAATGTGGGAAAATCGCAGCGAATTGCTGAAAAACGCTAAAAGTTGCATACAAAAATAGAAGAGGACAAAATTTAATATATTAGCCTATGACATTAAAAAAATATATATTTTACGAATGTCGAAAGATCGTCTCGAAACGCGAAAAAACTCTAAAAATGGAACAAAAATATTGCAAAAAATTCAAAAATCGCTGAATGAATTCCGAATAAACTTTATTGTAAAGAGGACAAAAGTTACTATATTATTGGGCTAAAAAATAAACACCTGATTCCTTTTACCAAGATGGAAAAATCGCCGGAAAATTCAAAAACAAACTCGCTAAAAATTCAAAAATCGCAGAAGACAAAATTTACTACTGTGTGCTAATGCATTCTAATAGTAATTCTTTTCTGAAAGTCAAAATTCGGCTCGAAAAAACGCTAAAAATTTTATTGAAAATCGCTGAATACAAAATGTAAAATATTGGGCTACATGCTTGAAAACTAATTCCTTTTATGAATATAAAAAAATCGCCACGAAGCACAATAAATGCTAAAAATTGCATTAAAAATCGCAATAAAAATCACAAAAACTTCAAAAATCGCGGAGAAATTTTTTTTATTTTGATAGGTTAAATGTTTAAAAATTGATTTTTTTTTTTTTTTTTTTTTTTTTTTTTTTTTTTTTTTTTACGAATGTCAAAAATTTTAACGAAAAACGTGAAAACTCGAAAAAACTCTAAGATCGCATTAAAAATCCCCAAAAATTCAAAAATCATGGAGAACAAAGTTTACTACATAAGACTAAAAGTTTAAAACCGAATTCCGTTTACGAATGTCAAAAAATAGTCACAAAACGCTAAAAATAAAAATAAAATCGCAGAGAACAAAATTTGTTAATTATGGACTGAAACATTGTAACAGGAATTATTTCGCGAATGTTAAAAAATTACCGCGTAACGCGAAAAAACACTAAAAATCGCTAAAAATGAAAAAATCGCAGCGATCAAAATTTACTACATTAGGCTAAAATTTGAAACAGGATTATTTTTACACAAGTCAAAAAATCGCCACGGAACGCAAAAAAAAGCAAGTTGAAAATCACTTTAAAAATTCAAAAGTTGCAGAGGACAAAATTTACTGTATTACGTTAAAAGTTTGAAGCCAAATGCCTCTTACGAATGGCAAAAAATCGCCGCGGAATGGAACGCGAAAAATCCCCAAAACTCAAAAAATGGTAGAAAACAAAATTTATTACATTAGTTTAAAAGTTTGAAACCGAATTCCTTTTAATAATATCAAAAAATCGCCGCAAAACGGGGAAAAACTCTGAAAATCGCATAGAAAAATTAAAAAATCGTTGTACGAATTCCGAATAAGCTTTATTGAAAACAGGATAAAATTTACTATATTGGGCTAAAATTTTACAACCGGATTCCTTTTACTAATAAGTAGGAATCGCCACAAAACAAACAAACAAACAAACAAAAAAAAAAAAAAAAAAGGAAAGAAAGAAAGAAAAAACCTAAAAATCGATTAAAAACTTAAAAATTACTAAATATTAAAAAATCTGAGAGGAACACATTTACTACAGTTCTTTAAACATTTTAATCGGAATTATTTTCCGAATGTCAAAAAATCGGCGCGAAAAGACGCTAATAATCGCATTGAAAATCGCGGAAGACAAAATGTAATATATTAGGCTAAATATTTGAAACCGAATTCCTTTTATGAATGTGAAGAAATCGCCACGGAACGCAAGGAAATGCTAAAAATTGTATTGAAAATCGCAGAGGACAAAATTGACTAAATTAGGTTAAAAGTTTTGAACAGACTTTTTTTTTTTACAAATGTCAAAAAATCGCTGCAGAACGCGAAAAAAACGCTAAGAATCGCATTGAAAATCGCATTAAATACAGCTATAAATTCCAAAATCATGGAGAATAAAATTTACTATATTAGGCTAAAAGTTTGAAACAGAATTAATTCCTTTAACGAACATAAAAAAAATCACCGCGAAATGCAAGGGAACTCTAAATATCTCGTCAAAAATCACTAATCATTCAAAAATCGCCGAGAACAAAATTTACTAAAGTGAACTAAAACATTGTAACCGGAATTCTTTCACTGTAATTATATGCAACTTCTTTGACTGCAGTTATATGCAATGTACTCCGTATTTTTATTTAAAAAAAATAATAACAATTTCTCTCTCTTTTTCTTTCTTAAATTTCGACATATATATTTGGCCAAATGCCGCCCTGAGGCGGCTGCCTCATCTGCCTGACCCCTGACGTCGGCCTGTAATGGAATTTTAAAATACCGTATTCACATCGGAAATACACAACTGTGTATAATATTATTGTCAGTAAAAAAATAAAGCCATCTATTCGCTAAAAGAAGTTGAGTGTACTTTGAAAACATCGATTGTCTTAAAAATAAATATTTTTCATTCAGCCTTGTAGCATAGAATGTCCTAATTTAGATAATTTTTCCTTCTTCCTTCCTTATCTGAAAAACGGTATCTTTTTCTTTCTTCTTGCTTGATCCCCTATCACCCTATTCTAATGTCCAATGTGGATACAAGTCCACCATACACCCTTGGTAAAAATACTAGAAAGAAGAATGTATACTTTTGACTTTGGGTTGGACATTCGAGATTGCGGAGAAAGGGGAGAAAGAACTATATCCTGGTCGCCCGGCAGCGGAAGAAGTCTGTAGTAAAGAGGCTAGGCAGAGGGAACTTCTGCCTCTTTAACACAAGAGGTCGCGCTACTCGCCTGCGATTTAGAAAAGAAGTGAAGATTCCCCTTAATGTACCAGGAAAAATAGACTTATTATTGGGTGCCTAATGTTTTTTTTATTTATTTAAAGCAGGTCAAATTCGCTGTTCTTTACAAAACCTATTATTTCAAGAGACAGTGTTCGGTTATGTAGCTAGCGGTGTTGTGAATAATTCCTCACCTGATTCTCAATATTGCGGTTTACTCACTCAAAACGAAAAAATAGAAAAATCATTGCAAAAATTTTGGGAAATAGAAGATATTAGTGATTCTAATTCTCAGCTTAGTAATGAAGGACAATTTTGCGAAAAGCATTTTGAAGAGACACGTTATCGAACATCCGACGGTCAATATGTAGTGAGTATGCCTATGGAGGATGCTACATTTTTAGGAGAATCCAGAAAACCGACTGAAAAAAAACTCAATCAAGTTTGGCAGCGGTTAGATAGGGATTCGAACTTGCAACTAATCTATTCGACATTTATGGAAGAGTATAAAATTTTAAATCACATGGAGTTAGTAGAGGAATCTGAACCCGGAAAAGTCTGTTATTATATACCTCATGGGGTATACAGACCAGAGAAAAGCTCTATACACTTGCGCTTTGTTTTTAACGCGTCAACGCTCACAACGTCTGGTTTGTCATTGAATGACATCCTTTTAAAGGGTAAAATTCCACAACAGGAATTGATTCATATTATGATTCGCTTTCGAAAACACAGGTATGCGTTCACAGCTGATGTAGAAAAAATGTATTGAATGATATTAGTAGATCCCTCACAAAAAAACCTTCTTAGAATTTTGTGGAAGGACAGTATTGACGCGCCAGTACAAATTTATAAGCTGAATACAGTGACTTACGGGACATCGAACGCTCCTTACTTAGCTACTTGTGCTCTTAAGCAATTAGCAATAGATGAACAAAACAATTTACCTCTAACATCGTCGGTCGTCTTAAATGATTTTTACGTTGATAATGTTCTTTCTGGAGAATCAACTCTCGAAAGGGCTAAAATCCTTCAATCTCAATTAATTAATCTGTTAAAACTCGGAAACATGAAATTGCACAAATGGTGTGCAAACCACCCAGAATTGATCGAATCTGAAAATAGGGTTGCCACCGAATACAGTTTCGATGATCAACCAGAGTGTACTTCGATAAAAACCTTGGGTGTTCTATGGGATCCACAGAGTGACTGTTTTCAATATAAATTAAAAATTTCCGACAAGGACCAGAACGGGTAAACGAGATCTTCTCTCTTATTTCGAAAATCTTTGACCCGCTGGGTCTACTTGGTCCTGTAATAACAAGAGCCAAGTTATTTATGCAGAAGCTCTGGCTAACCAAAATTGATTGGAATGAGCCATTGCCGGATTTCCTGGCAAGAGAATGGAATGACTTTGTATCCACCCTCTCAGAGTTAAAGAACTTAAAGGTTCCCAGACACGTTTTTCGAGAAGATCGCATAATAATGCATGGGTTCGCTGATGCTTCGTTGCTGCAATTTATGTTCAATCCTTACCGGTTGAAGGATCTCCTACTGCACAACTTCTGTGCAGTAAATCCAGAGTGTCGCCCATAAAGACTGTGACAATTCACCGGCTGGAATTGTGCTCTTGTCTTCTATTAGCTAAGTTGATGCATAAAGTTTTACCATCACTGGACGTTCAAATAGAAAATGCTGTTCTCTGGACTGACTCCACGATTTCTCTCGCATAGATTAGAAAACCCCCACATCTGCTAAAAACTTTTGTTAGTAACTGAGTTGCCGCTATTCAAGACCTTACGGACTCGTACCAATGGCAATTCATATCATCGTAAACAATCCAGCTGATGTTATATCTCGAGGACTGGATGCCAAAGAACTGTTGACCTGTGAATTTTGGTTTTGTGGTCCGAATCTTCTTCGTGAAAAAATTCAGCAGGTAGAAAATCATCCGGTAGATCTTGACAATAACATTGACTATGCTGCAGAACTTAAACCAATTCAGGACTATATTTTCGCAATTAAGACTGAATTTTCCTTGTTTAATTATTTATTTACTTTGACTAATAATTTTCTAAAATTGATTCGTGTCATAAGTTATATTTGTAGGTTTGTAAGTAACTGTTTAAATGCTGAAGAAAAAAATCATGGGCCATTATCCTCTGCTGAGTTAAACAAAGCTGAAGCATTTCTTATAAAACAGGTACAGTATTCTTCATTTGCTCAAGATCTAAAAAATTTGAAGAACCAGAGGAACCTTTCAGGTAATAGTAAATTAAAATTTTTGAATCCATTTTAGATTCCGAAGGAATTATTCGTATAGGAGGTCGCTTAGACAATTTCAGTCTGACCTATGAAAAGAGGCATCCTATTCTACTACCTCATAATCATAAATTAAGTGAAATTATTTTTTGAGTATTATCATAAAGTTTTTCCATCTAGGGCCACAGTCATTATTGCATCATGTTCGTCAAAAATATTGGGTACTAAATGGAAGATCTTTGGCTCATAAAACAGTACACAAATGTATAGCCTGTTTTCGAAATAAACCCATAGGGGCAAATCAAATCATGGGAAATTTGCACTCAGAAAGAGTAAATCCTAGCCCACCATTTGAAAAATGTGTGATTGATTTTTGTGGACCCTTTCTGATTAAGTACAAAAACCAAAGAAAGGGAAATTATAATAAAATTTTTGTAGCATTATTTGTTTGTCTCGCCACTAAGGCAATCCATTTAGATATAGTTACCGATTTTAAAACCGAATCATTTATTGCTACCCTAAAACGGTTTTTCGCTAGAAGAGGTAAAAGCTTAATTATCACGTCAGATAATGGAGCTACTTTTTTACGTACTAATACGGAGTTGAAAAAATTTCATGCCCTGGTATGTAAGCCTGATGAAGAATTGTCTGATTATTTGGCCTCCGAGGCTGTCACTTGGAAATTCATCCCTCCTCGTTTGCCCAATTTTGGTGGATTATGGGAGGCTGGGGTGAAATCTTTCAAGTACCATCTTAAAAGAACCTTAGGCAATTCTCGAGTCACACTCGAAGAATTTTGGACATTAACGGCAGAAATAGAAGCAATTTAAAATTCTCGCCCCTTAATACCTTTGTCGCCCAATCCAAATGAAATTGAAGTCTTGACCCCTACCCATTTTTTGATAGGTCGACCCACCACTTCAATTCCTGAACCTGATTTGACAAAAATTAATGATAACCGACTGTCAAATTGGCAGGCAATCACGAAAATGACACAATTAATAATGAAAAAATGGAAAAAGGATTACTTGAACCGTTTACAGCAACGTACCAAATGGTATGTTGTGAAAAAAATCTAAAAGGAGGATGTATGGTAATCGTAAAGGAAGACAATTTAACTCCAGGCAATTCGCAATGGGCCGTGTTCTAAAAGTAATACCTGGATCTGATGGAAAAATTAGAGTTTTAGAAATTAAAACAGCAACAGGTGTAGTTACGAGGTCCATCTCAAAAGTTTGTCCTCTTCCATTAGAAACTTGAATCATTAATGCAATTATGTTAGTGTCCTTTATTGTTTATATATATATATATGTTTTCTAATTTTTTTAAGGGTTGTTATGCATATTAAGTACTATATTGTTTTAACGGTTAGACATGTATAATGTTTTTAAAGTGAAGTATGTAGGTGTTTTGGAACTTGTATGTAATTGTATTTTAAATAATTTTTATTGTAAGCAATATGTTTAAAAATATTAGGGTTGTACTTGTTTGAATGTTGGCACATGTCAACGGGGGCCGGTATGTTACCGCTTCCCTTGACTTTGGCTGTTGCGCACGCCTCCAAGGCGCATTCTATTGTAATTTGTGTTTTGCCGTTGGCAACATTTAATATTTGTTATTCGTTTGTTTACCGGTGATCTAAGCGGACCTATGGTGCGTTCGCTGGATTTACAATCTTTGAACAATGTAAAAGCAACATGTATATATTATTCGGGTACATAAATGAATTTTGAAGCAATATTTAGTTTTAATTGAACCAGCGACCATTAGTATTCACTCGCAGCATCGACAATTGTAGCAAGTAATCCAGTTGTGCTAAAGAGCATATTTTAGTCTCATTTTAAAACTTGTGTCATGAACTTTTAAATTATATGCAACATAATGTGTATTACGTTAAAAATATTTTCTTAAATTTCAAATTCAAATTTTTAAATAAATTTTAATAACATTAGTTTTCTTTTTTTTTTCAAAATAATAAAAATGTGCTTTTAGACTCTATTGCAAATCTGGCACATAATTCGCAATAATCAACAGTTAACCATTCATTTAATAATATTATAATATAAATAGACCTTTTTTATTAGTTTTTAAAAGTAATCTTAACAAAATCCTTTTTATAAATTTTATAGCAAATTTCCTTCGAGAGGCAACAGAAGATTCAGCTGAATTATTTAACAAGTTTTGTATACTACATAAACTATCAAATGAATAACTTATTTTAACCCTTTCACCGTTTGAAGATTTACTTATCAGTTCTGTTCTGACATGCTAAGTTTCAAGAGGCTGAGTCATCTGTACATTACTGGGTGCAAGCTGGACTAAGCATAAAATAGAAAACTCTTGCTGCTGAGCTTGTGACTTAGTCTTTAACTTGAGTTTATGGTGATAACTTGCTCAGTCGCGTTACAGTGTGATAAATTATGAAAGTTGTGTATACAAAATTATAATTTTTGCTAGTTTTGTGGATTCCATTGCCAGACATTCCTGCTTATTTCTGTAGGTTCTATTACCTGCTTACAGTGAATCCTGTAATTCCAACGGATCGAATATATACTATCCCTGATGAAGAAATCAACAAACTCTTAAGGCATTCCATCACACCACCAGATGGAAAAAAGTATCCACCATAAGACTGTTTAACTTTTTTAAATGTATAGTAGCTTGTTAAACAAAATACCTATTTTTTTAAAGGGGCAATATATTACTTTACTTCCACTATCATTTCAAAATAAATTTCAGTGAGGACAACTCTATTATTTTTTAATTTATGATACTATTAAGTATTAAGTAGCCAAAATGTTATTGAAATGTGAAGAAATTAGGTTGAAATGTTGCACATTTTGCATTGATTTGATACAGAATGATGATAATGAACTTATAACATTGTAAATTTGCATTTCTTGCAGGATTACTTCAATATTTGAATGCTCATATTAAGAGTGTGCTGAGAAATCATAAAAATCCTTTGATATATTGTGGAACTCCACAGTATTTCCATTTTAGAGTTTAAAAAAATTATTTTCTTTAGCGGGAGTGGAGGACTGAATTCATAGCGTAAGAGGAAAAATGTATTAAGAAATAGTTCACAATGTCAGTACTTTTTTGCTTTACGCATAAAATTAATTAATCTACTAAAATACAGCAAATTATGATATGTAATAAATAAAGATATGGTCTGTAGGTATCTCTCGATATACAATTATAAAATGAACAAAGATAGGATCGCCAAACTCTGATCAATGTGCCGTTATAGCATTCGTATAAACTCGACTTTCCCTCTAAGTGTTGGCAACAGTTGATCCCATGAACATATAACTAAAGGCTCAATAGAGTGTAATCTCGTACAACCCCTCCTGTAATCAGTGTAATCGTATTGTAATCAATTCTTAATCATGTCATCACATATAATCAGTGGTAATCAAAGAAATCTTAATATAATTACATGTAATCAATTGTAATCGATATAATCATAGTATAATCAAGCATAATCTTGAATTGAAATCTAGTTTATTCATCTTTCAGGTCTAAGAGTAGAAAAAATTGCATTTTTACACTATGGCTACAGCGCCTAGAATACATAGTGTGGAAACCGACTACAAAATAGTACTAAAAAATTGTATCCAATAAATGTACAACGTTGCTGAAAATATTAGGATGGGTTCGCAGCGCCATCTGCTAGCTCTTGACATTGTATTAGAATGTTTTGGATGGTGGTAAGTATTTTAAATACTTAAATTATATCATTTTCTCCTCTGACTTAGTGATCTTTATAAGTTTTTTTTTTTAATTATGAAAGCATGGCTAAAAAACGTGATAGGGCAGTTGCAATTGACGTCACCTTGGAGGTAAACAGTACAAATAGGCAGTTCTGATTGGTGGAATTACCCTTACCTCCAAGTGAATACAATGGTTGATCAGCTGATTGCAACTGCCCTATACGCATTTTTAGGTGCGTTCGTAATTATATAAATACGTAGCACCTATAGTCGTCGTTTGGTCTGTCCGTCCGTCTGTCTGTCTGTCCATCCGTCTGTCTGTCTGTCCGCATATAACAACGCAAAAACTACCCAACCAAATGGTTTGCAATTTAAAATATATTATCTTTGCAGAATTTTGTCGAGACATTTCAAATTTTATTAAAATCGAATCAAAACTTTAGGAGATATTAATAAAAATATTTATTAAGAAATTTGATTTTTTTTTTTAAATCGGTGCTTTTTTGTTATAGGAGCTTCCAAAGTTTAATCGTCAAGCGACCGAGATACTTATTTTATGACAGAAATTAATCTGCAGACGATATAATTCATTTCACAGAATTAAAAATCATCAAGATCTGAATATTTATATAACTAGCTGATACATATATATCTGAATATTTATATAACTAGTTAAGATATTTGTATGAACAGTGTCATAAAATATATACTTAACTAGCTGTTTAACCCGTTCTACGCACGGGATATCATGAATTTAATTCTAAAACGTGCGTACGAACGCACCTCGTTTGTAACGTTTGACGTACAATTTCCAACTTGTTTTTGTCTCTGGTTGCAACATTATCGTAGGCAGGGCCTGATTATCGACGGGGCACACTTACACCAGAAAAAAATTAATAGAAATTTTCGTCTTATTAAAACGCCCTATTGATGCAAAATTACTACCATGAATAAAAGAAATATTTTAATTCTTTTTTACTGGTGGAAGTGTGCCCCGTTGGTAATCAGGCCCTGGTCGTAGGAGCACCGTTGCACATTTATAGGCTACAACTTTTTAGCACTTTTTAAAGCATTACACCATTTACCGGTTTCCACACTATGTATTCTAGGCGCTGTACTATGGCATAAGAATTTGGCGTAAGGAGAAGTAACTTATTTTTGCGCATGCGTAAGTTTTGAAGGTAGGATGGAGGGGGAGGGGTAGTGTTTGTTTGTTTACATTCGCAATGAAATGAACATGCAAATATTTTGAGGTTTAATGCGTGTGCTAATTTCTTTTTTACTTAAAAAAACGAAAGGCAGATAATATAAAAGTGATTTTTTTAACGTGCTTCTTTCGTTATTATAATTAAATGTTTGGGGAATGCACTGGGGATATAGATACAAAAGATATTGTTGTATTGGGCTGAGAAAGGCTCAGTGAGCAGCCAATTTCGTATTAAATATAGTCATATACAGTGCATGCAGAAGCCCTAATCCGTATCTGTACTGGGTCTCACAATTTCTGTGCACATTTTATTTTCCCTGGTAAAAATAAAAATATATGGAGATCATACAATTCAGTTTGTTGCAAAATAATACTGACAAAAGTAATTAAATAAGGTTTAGTTTATTATACAAAATAAGAAAATTCCCATCAAGATATAAATAAAAAAAAAAACAATGGCACTCCGGGAGTGCCGACAGAAGTGAAAACTTGAACAATTACGTGTGTATTTTTTGAATCGTCAGGAAATGTTTTATTGTGCAGGAAATACTTTTAAATGAAGTGGTTTTTTTTATTCATTATTATAAACTACTACTACAAAAATTATATTACAATTTTCATTTAATGCACTATTGTACATGAAAAATAATGCATATTATTTTACATACAAAAATTGCAATCTGTTGCTTAAAACGTAAATTTACAAATATATAAAATATGAAATTGATTAATTGGTATTCTTTGAAATGAATACCAATGAAACTTGTGAATTTGCATCCACAATTTTAACAACTCTCAATACATTCATCATTTCTTCCATGAGATGTAGTTTCATATCTTTTGTAATAACATTTATCTGCAAAATAGGGTTCCCGCTTCCTATCACTCCAAAAATGATGACTTCTTTGCTGCCTGTCTTGTTTACGGTATTCGTGAACATTATGCTTTTTTTCTATCTTCATACTGCGCGTATTGTTTGCGGTATCTATAATTTCTATCAGCAAACTTTTCTTTTCTATAAAATGATTTCACTTCATTTCCGTATCAGTAACCACGTTTCTTAAAACTTTCATGAAATATTTCCTTATTTTAATTTTTACTTTTTATATTACTTCTGTCTATTTCTTTCTCGTGCTCGTTAAATTATAATATTTTCCGTGTTTTGTTATTTCATTTTCATCTTTTGATTTGGTCTCGCGAGTTGAGTCACTTTTATCTGTTTTCACCGAGCGTGCTAAATTTATCTTGAAATAATTTTCTGAATTATTTTTATTCATAATATCAATCATTTCATTTTCTGCACGTGAACTATTTCCTTTTGATACTTTCGCTTCATTGTATGAATTGGCAACATAATTTAATTTGATGTCGGTGACGGTAACGGTGTTGCGAATTCAATGGTTTTTTCCCATCACAAAAAATGCCCACCGCGCCTAAAAAAGTTTTCACTTCAAAAATATGAACAAAAAGAAAAAATCATTCTAATCAGTATTAGCACTAACTTAGCATAGACATATTAATTACATGTAAATTTATAGAAATAAAGCATTTTACATGCATGTGTGCCCACAATGGGAGCAAGGCAGTTGCTGTTATCTGAATTTTCAAATTTTATAAACTAAAGTATATTCTTCTCTGATTATTTTCAAAAAAAGAAATAATAATAATATTATCAAATAATTAATCACTAAGACAAAAAGAAACAATTTTTGGTACTTTTCGGTTAGCCGGGTGCCAGTGATATATATTTTCATGTATATATATATACACACACACATATACACATATCTACGTATACATATATATACATACACACATATATACATATATGTATGGATATATATACATATGTATTTATGTATGTACATATATCACTGGCGCCCGGCTAACTGAAAAGTACCCAATTTTTTTCTTTGGCTGAAGGACTCTGATCACCCTTTTCCTCAAAACAAATAGGGGTCTAGTTATGGGGGCAGGGAGGGGCTAGTTTTGTTATTTCTCTTCATATCGTCACATTTGGCTCAAAGTTGGAGTATTTTTACACCTATTTCTTTTTAACTGCCCTCATTAACATTGCTTTGCCCCACAGGCTAACCCCCCCCCCTCCTTTTTCTTCTAACATGTTATACTGTTTTACTATTTTAGCTTTTATCGTGGTGTAACATATCATCCTCTAAGATTTTATGTATAGACTAAGTCCCGCCATTTCATTTTTATGTTTCACCTTTTCCTATACAGTTCTGTTTATATCTTTTTCAAATTCTTAAATTTATGAAGGTAAATTGTTTTGGTTTGAAATTCTTGAATTGCTCTTGTTACTGAGAGTTTGTCCCACAGTAATCTTAACAGAACTTCATTTGTAGCCGCTAGAAAGCGTTGTGCTTTTCTTGTGGTTACTGGTTTTTCTTGTCTACAAATTATTGTGTTGCAGATCACCTATCACATGTTGTCACGTATCATTGTAAAGAATCGTATTTTCTTTTGTTAATAGTATCGTAATTCCTTTTGTACATGAACTTCAGTTGCACGGGAAGCTTTTTCACTGGCCTTATACCCCCCCCCCTCTCCTTTTGGTTAATTACTATCTCTTTCATTTTTGTATTTTATTTTTATTTCATTTTTTATTCCAAATTTTCTATCCCATCATTTGGCTTCTTCCTTCTTTTCTCAAAGTCATTTCCAATGGTCCTTTTGACCATATTTTTTCCCTTTTTCTTTCCTTTTTTCCCTTTCCTTCTTTGATGCATGTCGGGAGGGTCTGGTCGCCCCACTCCTTAGCTAATGATATAAATCTATTTGATTGGTGTTATAGAGGTTATTATAGTAGTTCATTTGCAAGGCGATAGGAAATTCTTGCTTAAATCGTTGACGAAAACATATAATTGACAAAGTTCTTCAAAATTAGAAAGGGAAATATAGGGTATTTTACGACAAGACTTTGAAGAAATAGAACTTACAATCGTAGAAGAAAGTATATAATTGACAAGGTTCAATAATCAATGTCGGAAAGTGAAAACCCAGAAAGCGAATTATCGGATATTTCTTTATAAGAATTTAAAGAAAGAGAAATTACACCATCGGCGAATAGAAACGGTGAGAAAACAAGAACAATGAGTAAAGATAATTCCGTGACCAAAACTGGCACAACGCCAAATATTCAGCCGAAGTCGAAAACATCATTGCAACCACAATCTCAATGTATACAAAACACAAAAATAGAAAAACTGTCAACAAAGGAATTAAAGGCAGAACTTGACAGATTGACAAAGAAAAAGCAAAGAGGAAATGCGGACAAATGCAAAGAAATAAAAGCAATCCTGGAGAAAAGACTAGCAGAAGAAGAGGAGAAGAATGAGAAAGAAGAGAACACGAAGGGAGACCAAGTCCAGGAGAAGCAAATAGAAACGTCCCAATCGATGACATATCAGAAAGAGATGGCAGACAAATACGAAGAAGAATTAGCGAGTCTGAAAGCACAAATAGATAAGCAGATTGAGACAGAAAGGGAACGTAACAATGAAATAAAGGCCCTGAAGCAGAAACAAAAGGATCTTGAAAACGAAATTAAAAAAGTAGAGAAGAATCAATCTCAACTAACAACACAGGAGATCCAGAAAACAATAGAAGATGCTCTACAAAGAATACAGAATCTTACTAAAGACGAAAACAAAAGTCAAGTTGAAGAAGAAATAAACACGATCAGGACTCACGTCAGCTTGCTAATTGAAAAATACGAAGAAACGTATGCAGACAGGGCAGATTGGAGAGAAGAATGTTTGCAACTCAGAAAAGATAAAAAAAGACTAAAATCTGTAGAAGAAATGGGAGATATGATTAAAAGTGAGCTGGGGAAAAGACTAGAAGAAAAGATAAACCAACAGGGAGTATTCTTGAAAGCAGCTCTAAGTGAACAAACAAAAGAATTGGAATTATTAAAGAAAACACTTAGGAATCAACCAACACAAAGAAGGCAGAAACAAAACAACGATGAAACATCATATGCTCAGATACTAACTCAAAGGCCTCCACCAAAACCAGCAATGTTAGTTAAATCAAAAGACACTGATACGACGATACAAGACATAAGAAAAGCTTTAAATAGGGAGGTAAACACATCAGTTCTCACAAAGCTAAGCTGCAAACAAACAAAAGCTGGTAATCTGGTTGTAACCTGTAATACAGACAAAGACCTCACAGAACTACAACAACAGTTAAAAAGAAATGAAAGATTGACAGAGAAAATTCAGTTTGATAAAATCAAACCTAAAACACAAAAACTCATCATATTTGGAGCTCCGATAATAAGCGACGAAGAAGAGGAAGATATAACAAAAAACATAGAGAAATATTCGGAAGAAATATTGCAACCGGCATTGCAAAGAGCACTACGAGTTGAAAAGCCAAATTTCTGCCTGAACAAAATCAAACACTCAACAAGGAATACAAACACAGTAAATTTAATAGTGGAATTTCAACAAAGAGATGCAAAGATATTAGAACAAACCTCCATTAACATAGGCTTTAATAGATGCAACATTCGGAAATACATAATCACACCACGTTGTTTCAAATGAAAGCGGCTGGGTCACATGTCGCGAAACTGCGACCAGAAAGAAACGTGTGCAAAGTGTGCAGATTCTCACAACACTGCTAACTGTGACTCTGAAATAAAATGTTGCATAAATTGTCAAGAATACAACCAAAATAAATCCAGCTCAGAAAAACACCTTGATACCCATCACTATTCCTTTGAAAGTTGCTGCATATCTTATAAAAAATTCCAACGTCAATGTGTCCAACAACATCAATCATAACAATGAACAAATTCAAAATTGCACAAATAAACCTACAAAGAATCAAGACAGCAACTTCAGACCTTATAAATTACCTAATAGAAGAAAATTATTCAATAGCCTGCCTACAGGATTGCGCAGTTACAAATAAAAGACCACACGGATTACCTTCGTCAGTGCCATCTTATGCTTCGCAATCCAATAATTGTCACATAATTGTATTAGATAATAATCTTCAACACATAAGAATTCAGCAATATCAAAACTCAGTATTTATTAACATAATATTTCCAGACATAGTATTAACAATAGGTAATCAATATTCACCACCGTCAGCAGACTTAAAACAAGATCTTCAAGATTGGACAGATAAGAAGGGTATGAGTAAACATCTCATTCATCTAGGAGATTTCAACGCTCACAGCCAACTCTGGGGATACCCATCAGATGACGATAGAGGAAATCACTTGATCACACATATGAGTCAACATCATCTAATCTCAGCAAATGACCCAAATTGTTCACCAACTTTTCAAACAGAGAGATCGAAGGGATGGCCAGATGTTTCGCTACTTTCGTTCCCGTTGTTTTCCAAATTGGAAAATTGGACTGTAGAAGAAGATATGAACTACGGAGATCATCGTCTGATAACAATAGATCTAAACATAAATACTCCGACACTCCCAAAAAGACGATACAGAACTAAGAATATATCATTTAAAATATTTAACCAACAATTAAACTCAAGTCTAAAAGAGAAAAACATTGATTTTAAACAAATAAATAGTAAAGAAGATTTCGACAAACACTACGAAGAACTAATGCAAATAATACAAGAAACCAGTGAAAACAATTTAAGGAAAAAAAGCAGTACTCACAAACCTTCAGTTAAATGGTGGTCCCCGGATCTCAGGAAATCAAGAAATTATGTACGAGCACTCAGAAGGCAAATAAAATCTCCAACTGCCACACAGATACAAAAACAGAAATATAAACAAGAGCGAGCCAAATACAAGCTCCAAATCCATAAGGCCAAACGCGATGCATGGTTACGATTCTGCCAATCAACTACAGATCCCTACGGGAAAACAAAGAGAGTGGCTTTTCAAGATTTCTACAAACAAGAGACCTATGCTCTAGCGAATTCAACAACAATAACACATACTAAGAAATCCTTTTATCAAGAACTCACGGAACATATATATGGAAGATCACAAATAACAGATATAAGACCACCATCACCAGATAAATCGGCTCCACCATTTACCATAAATGAAATAAGAACAGCGATATACAACTTTAATAAAAATAAAGCCCCAGGAATTGATAATATAGATCACTACATTGTAAGACAAATATTCAAAAATCACCAGCAATTAGTACAAGATATGTATAATATACTACTAAAACTTAACTACTTTCCTACAGCTTGGAAACGGGGTGAATTAGTCTTTTTCCTGAAGAGCCGGAAATCACCAACGGAGGGAGACTCATATCGACCGATTTCCTTGCTGCCAATCCTGGGGAAAATCTACGAGAAATTAATACTCAAACGCATATTACATGAATTACATAATACTTCAAAATTAGAACCATCCCAGCACGGTTTCGTCCCTGGTAAGTCTACCGAAACAGCAATTCAAGAAGTGATGTCCACTATAGATTTAAACAAGCAAGACGGAAAATATACCTTCCTCATATCTTTAGATTTTCACCATGCATTCGACAACCTGCCCTGGGATGCGACGATGGAGGAGCTCGAGACTATGGATATAAGTAAAGCCTATGTAAACATAACGAGATCTTTTCTATCGCTTAGATCGGCATACACAAACTGGCTTTCAGGAGATCTACACTGGTTTAAAAAAGGATGTCCCCAAGGGTCGTGTTTTGGCCCTTTTCTATGGAGAATCTTCGTAAACAAAATCTTAAAAATTCTAAAAGAAAATGGACTTAAAGTAGTGGCATATGCCGACGATCTACTCCTAATAATATCAGGTCACACCAGAAGAATTATAGAAGAAAAAGGCAATGAAGCTCTTCGATTGGTTCAGGACTGGGCAGATGCTCACAACATCCAAATTACACATGAAAAAACGACAGCCTTGCAAATCAAGAACCGGAAATATTTGAAACGTCCACCCATTTTAAAGATATACAATAGATCCATTAAACACAATCCTACATTAAAGTATCTTGGTCTGGTCTTGGACAGTACACTTTCTTTTCTTCCACACCTTCATGCAAAAAGAACGGAAATTAATACAATAGCTCAAAACCTCATGAAATTCGCAGCCCCACAAAGAAGTATTTCAAAATCCATCCTAAAAATATGGTACAATCAAATTTTAGAGAAGAAAACAACCTATGCAGCATCAACGTGGTACCCTAAACTTCAAAAATCTCATGGTCTACGACTATTATCAGCGATTCAAGCACAGTGCTTATTATTAATCTCTCGTGCATACAAGAAAACTGCTACATCTGCTCTCTGTGTCCTCACGGGAATAATGCCACTTTCATTAAGGGCCGAAAAAATAGCAGCGCAAGGAGCAATCCTCAGGCTGAGCATCCCGATGATCGACATACAACCGGATCTATATCAACCTAAATTCATTCCGACGGAAATAATACCACACAGTACATATTTTAATTGGGCGGAGGATGTGGAAGATCAACCAAGAATACAGGTATACACGGACGGTTCAAAGACAGAAGAAGGAGTAGGATATGCCTTCTGCATATACGAAAATCAAAACCTAATAAAGGAACATCAAATACACTTAGGAACGTCAAACTCGATATATCAAGCAGAGCTGTTGGCAATACTGGACGCAGTCTCCTGGCTGCAAACATCTGCATACAGTCAAGCAACAATAAACTCAGATAGCCGCTCTAGCTTAGTGGCGTTAACGGATATAAATACAGACAACTACTTAATAGGTCAAATAATAAAGAACTTGCAGCAAACGACAACAAAGATTTTCTTCAAATGGGTGAAAGGTCATTCTGGAGTCGAAGGTAATGAACATGCAGATAGATTAGCTAAAGAAGCTACGAAACCAGATACTCCAATAAAACAAATTTTCCATCCATCACCTCCATCATACCTCAGAGGACAACTTAAACAATACTATTTATCTAAATGGCAAGATCAATGGACGATGGAACACAGAGGAAGAAAAGCATATAGCCACTGTCCCAAAGTCACAGAAGATTTTCTAATATCACACCGGAATATTTATTTATACACAACAAATCATGGTCCATTCCCGTCATACCTTTATCTTTTTGGGAAAGCACCATCTCCATACTGCACATGTGGCAAACGAGGAGACGCCACTCACTACATTCTTAACTGCCCTCTGACATCCGCTTTCCACATAAAAAAACCGGCTTCACTGAGAACATCGGTGTGGTTTCATCATGTCCTTAGTACTCCAAACTTAAAACAAAAAGTCATAGAATGTGTACACCTATTGGAAAAAAAACCAACAACTTTTTCAGATGCCTCCAGCGCATTTATTAGGAAACATCCAGTCCTCAGATGACGAAGAATAAAAATGATTATAACAGTGCTCACAAAAATCAGTGAAAAACTATAAACTCAAAGCTCAAAATACTTCAATTAATCTAGAAACGTTGTAGACTAATAATCACCGAACATCTCAATACATAGACTATGCCTACACCATAAAAAGACTTAAAATCATCTGTAAAAACTTTTAAAATATATTTATAGACTATGTCCGCATCATACAAAGACTTAAAATCATTTGTAAAAACTTTTAAAACATATCTGAATTGTATATATATCATTGTAAACTTTCAATTCAGTACTATGTAAAAGCCTAATGGCCTATTGGCCTCATTTGTATTTTTTTTTTTTTTTTTTTTTTTTTTTTAATAAACTTGCCAAGCAGGGCTTGTAGAGCTTAAGCCGCATGGTAGGCCACCCTGCTTGGTTGAATTTGAATCTGAATCTGAATCTGCTAAATTTAAGTGTTCAAAAAGGATCTTAACTTGGTGGGTTCAGCTGCCCCCCCCCCACCCCCAATAAAATATTAATTGAACATAAAGACAGTTCTTCATTTATAAAATGTCAATAACAGCTTATTTTTGGTTTCTTAATTATTATTTGTTTGAACTGCTTTTTATGTTGACGTTACATTGCTATAATGGGAAATGAATGCCAACTTGATTACTGATGTTCCCCGTCTTGAAGACATAATCAGTAATCAGGTTGCTATTCATTTCCCATTGCAGCAGAGTGTGCGGTGCTTCTACATCTAATCTATCATATATCAGAATCGTTGACACTAAAATTGGTTTCTAAAATGTGACGATGCCTCTTGGGCTATAAATCATTAAAATGACAAAATCAGGAAAAAATTACATTACTTTGATGCAAACATAGTAAAATCCCCAGTTTTATAAGTGAGAATGCAGATTTTCGTTGATGCTAACAGAAATATATACCATTTCCCTAACAATATTGAAAAAAAAAGAAAATGAAACCAAATGACATGACATTTAGTGGAATTCTATTTCTCATTGCTTGAAAATAAAGTTTCTACTTTATAGATAATGCACGTTAATTTCAGAAGGGGAAGTGGCCTCTTCTGATAATAAAACATTATTTTTAAATGGAAACTTGCATTTTCATTCATGAAAATTAAATCCTCAATGATTACATAAAAATGCCATTTTCTAGATGCTTTTAGTCGTGACATCAATCCAGTGCCTGATTTACAGCTACAGGCATAATTTCCATCTCCACCGCCGATCGACGATTGGGACTTTTACGCTTTCTGATTATTTGTAAAATCAAACGCTTTTTAAGTCATTTCCGGTATTTTAGAGGATTATGAAGATATAAGAAGATATAATATAAGAAATTAATATATATGATTAGATTATATAGAAATATTAGATTAGATAGAGATTAGATTATATAGAAATTGATTAGATTATATTACTATAATATTTATTATATTACAGTTATAAATTAATTAGATTATATAGAAATTAATAGATATTACATAAGAAACCAAGTTCAACCAGTAATGACTTAAGAAGCGTTCGGTTTAACAACTAATCAGAAAGCATGATAATCGCAATCGTCTATCGGCGGTGGACAGGGAAATTATGCGTAACTCCAGTTTGGTAGGGGTTGAAAGGGCTGTAGCACCTCAAGTGACAGTGTAACACTTTGGGGTTTTAGAATGCCGTCGCTGAACGCGCCCCACGTGATTCGGCTTTTCGTTTGGAAGGTTGATTGAACATTTTTAACAGTTCGATCGGAAATCTAACAATTTTCAACTTTCTAAACTGATTTTTTAAACCTTCATATTTCTTAACGAAACAGTATAAAAAATATAGCAATACCGGTGTACGATAAATATATTAGTTTTAAGTGACATATAAGTTGATGACAGGCCAGATGTTCGATCGCCGATTTGTGTCAGCTTTGGCCTAACCACTGAGCTCAATATATAATTTTATATAACTCAGTGGGTCTGTAGCATAATTTATAGCCTTTATACAGGATCATATTATGTTTAGCTCGTTGTATTATATTTATCTAATTCACAATTTTATGTAATTTTGCTTTTCAAATTTGGCAACACTCTAAAGTTTTAGTTTTTGTTTGGAACTTTAAAAAGTTTGTTCGATGCAAATAATTTATCTGAAAAGTTAAAACTGATTTAGAGATGTCAGTCGTTTTCATTTGGAAATACACATATTAAAATAATTAAGGATCGTACATATGAAAGTCGTCTCCCAACAGGTCTAACACAGAAAGCCTTCAAATAATTAGACACAAGCTCTCAAAAATAAAAATTAAATAAAAAATATTACATACACTTACGATGTTTTGTTGCACTAAACAAATGAACCTGGATCATAAGCCTCTCCTTTTATTTTAGATTTTTCTTTTCAATTTTTATTAATATATAAAAATGCTTCATCAGTTGCTTTATATTTTCATTAAAATGGAATACTGTTAATATAACAAAACTGTGGTATCAACATGTTATGAGATTCACTTGTATTGGTAAATTAAAATATTTGTTAAAATTTGATAAAAAGAGTTTCTAATATTTTTATTAAAACATTTATTTCGATAACAAATTGTTTGGAACTTAAATATTCAATTATCAAAATTCCTTTTTTAATTTGATTTTAAAAAAATTTAACGTTATACGTATACTTTTATTTTTATAGTATTTTACACATTGAATTTTATATTGTAAAATATGCTTTGCATTTTAGTTTTAGTAATAATAAACCAATAAGGTACTCCATAAAAAACACTTCGCACATCTCTTATTTGCTAAAAAAATATTAACGAATTGGAATGAAATTTTAAATATATTATAAAGCGCTGTAAAAAAAAATTTTAATCGGGAGATTGCCCATTTATCGTATTTAAATGAGTATTTTATAATAACAATAGAAATAAATCTGTAATTGTTATTAATATCAAAATTTACTTTTATTAAAAATATTCCATTTATCGTGAAAAATATAAAGCAACCAATTAAAAAAAAAAAAAAAAAAAAAAAAAAAAAAATTTTGATATACAATATTTAAATAAGTATTTTATTTTAATAATAAATATTAATCTGGAATTGTTATTAATGTCAAAATTTACCATTTAGCATGAAAAATATATAGCAACTGACAAAACATTTTAAAATAAAAAAGCAGAAAAAAAAAAAACTTGAAGAAAGCGTGGGATTTGAACTCATACCATCTACATATAAAGTCAATGCTCTAACCATTCACCAACCAAGCTCACAACCAACATTTGACAAAATATTAATATAAGTAGGCAAATGCGTGATCTGAACATTTGATTCTCAAGTTCACTGTAACTGTGTGTTTAAAGACCAACTCCATTTTCCAGTCTCCTTCGACCATGGTCGATGTGGTCATGGTCATGTAAGCTGAACACGCTCTATGTCCCTGTTAGTGGGTCAGGTTTAATGCAGGTAACGTATCTCAACCAAGAACCTAGTAAATAAAATTGGCTCTTATTAATTAATAATTTTTAAACTGCTAAATAGAGATTAGTTGAGAAACATTAAGTGCAGCGGCATAGTGCCATACCAACTTCAAAGAAAACAATGCCATTGTCTCAGTGTACCACACTCTTATCTTTTTTTTTCTTTGAAATAAAAAATATGCACTTTCTAAATGCATTACATCTTGAGTTATAACAAATCATTCTTGTTTGATGATTAACTGTCCAGGGTAGTCACGTTCTAAAAACTTGCTCAAAATGCAAACTTTGACAGTATTTTCTAAAAGGCTATTTGCTTTTAATGATTAATACAACACATTACACAATTTTTTTTAAAAATATAGATAAGGTACATCTGATTTTGTGCATTTAAGATAAAAATTAGTTCAGTAATGTGTCAGAAAGTAGTGTGGATTTGAGAACAGCCTTGAAAAAATATACCGCAAAATTCCAAAACTATCCCCCCCCCCCCCCACCACCTTCTCTAATTTTCTTTTTTCGAAAAAAATTGGTTTCTAAGCCCCTCTACCAAATATCTTTGATTGGAATGTGTTTTTATCCACACCTTGACGACAAAATTTTTTACAGTGTTCATAAGTGCACCAAGGTTGGTTTCTTTGTTTTCATGCTCCCTAGTGTTTCCATTTGATGTTTTTCAAAGGGTGATGTGCCCTGCAGTTTTTGGTTTAAGTGCCGATGTTCCCTGCCATTTTTAGACGTGGAAAATGCATTCTGACCCTTTTCCATGTTATCTTCTTTGTGTCATCTATTATTTTTCCTTCCTTTTTTTCATGGAAAAATAGATGAAAACAGGAGCTCTGTTTGACTCACCTGTTATAATTCCTAATCTGCCTTACCCTTTAAAAAAATCTATGCACAGTTACATTCTGCGTAATGAAAAACAGTATCCATTCAATGCTGATGATCTGATTCTGATAACTTTCAACTTCTGAATTTACGGAGTTTTTTTTAAAAACACACAAATGTGAATAGTTTATTACAATATTCAATGTTGGACCCTGCCAAATGAGGCGATAAAGTCTTGGGGATGGTCAAGTGATAACAATTTTTATTCATTAATTTCAGACAAAACCATGTTTATCTGTCAGTGTTATTAATAAGTCTGTATAATTTGTCAGAGCATAGGACATTGTTCAAATATTTCTTTATGTCTAGAAATTTATCATTCCAGAGCTAGTCCAAATAACTATAACATTCTATTTATATTTTGGGAAATTTTCAATTAGTATCATTTATAAAATAAATAATCATATTAGAGATAGGAAATAAGCACATTATTTGTTTGATATAAACAGTTATTATTGCATCTTTAAATAGCTTTTCTGTAACTGCATAGCATCTAAATCCTTTTTTCTCATTAATTGTTGTACCTGCACACAGTTATAAATTCAGATTTTTTTTTCCCAGTCCAACCTCTGATCTGCATAACACTTCAAAACCCTTATTTTAAAGTCATTAGGATTTCATAATGTTATGTGCGTGACGATAGACAATAAAAATGATAAAATGTTGTATTTGATTTAAATAAATAAATATAGGGTAATAAGTATGCCAGTAATATAATGGGTTCCCAAAGATTTGTTTATAAAATAAATAGTTAATAAAAAATATGCTTTTACTATTTTTTGTCATAACTCTCCCTTTTATGTTTTATATTCTGGATTATTGTTGACAACCTTGATCAAACCAATTAGGAAGCAGAACATGTTTTTCTATGATGATTTTAATGAATAAGCTAAGAGCTAGTTTTATTTACTTAATTTATATCTTTATTTTCTTGCAAAAATTTGCATGGTTTAGTTTTGATAGTGATACAAAACTCTATATACTAATGACCATTTACAAAATTTTATTTATTTTTAGGATTTTAGAACCAGTGTCCATTACTGGAATGCTTAATGAGTCAATGTCGCACTTTTCATTAATATTCATAGTGCATAAAATATTTTGATTTAATTGAAAATTAATTGAAAAATGAATGTAATTCATAAGTTGCAATTACCAGAATGTACTGAACACATTTTTATAAACAGCTGCTTTTAATTAATTCATTATGTTAATATTTTTCTTAATATTAAATCAGATTAATTTTTTTATATAACTGTCAGTGATCAGAACTTTCTTTGGGGGGGGGAAGGAGAAGTTTTTTTAGTGTAGTGGCACAGCCCAAGGGTGGGTTTTGTGAAGCTGTACCCCTCCCCCCCCACCTTTGAACAAGAAACGGTTACTGAATTACGGATACAAAAGCAGTAAAAACTTTGAATACAAAATCACAAAAGACTGATGAAAAATTCCTTTTCAGACAGGTTTTCGTCTTAGCAGGTATAATTTTAAGATATTGATTATGAAGTTTTCTACAATAGATACGTACCGTTTTTACAGATATTCTCTAAGACTGCTAAAATTTCCTTTCTATAGTACACTCTGACGAGCATAGGTGCATTACAGTAAAACTTGTTTAAACAAAACCTGTCTATAACAGAATTATTTCTCAAAAAAAAAAAAAAAAAAATCGAGTTTCGACAAAAAAGCACCATACAATTAGTTATACTTATTAAGATGGAGACCTGTCTAAAATAGAACTTATTTCCAGTCTCTTTCGACTTCTTCTTTGCAGGTTTTACTGCAGGGGCACCATTTCAAGAGTTTCTTTTTTGGGAAAGGAGGGGGGAGAGGCAAAGTTTTCTTTGAGAAACAGGGTTTGAAATTGCATGCAGGATTGTTCGTATACCGCAAAGATAGGAAAATCCTGCACAATAAAAATGCTCTACAGGATTTTGCCCTCTTAAATTATTTCACAGGCATGTTATTCTTCAGCGAATATTTTCAAATTTTCATGGAAGTCCACGTTTTCTTTAATCATTTTTTGTGGAGTTATGCAAAGTCAATTCATCAATCAATATATATATATATATATATATATATATATATATATATATATATATATATATGTGTGTGTGTGTGTGTGTGTGTGCATGTGTTCATTTTTTTTACATAAAAGATAAAATTGTTATTACAGGTATAATTGTAGACTACTTTCCCATAATCTTATTAAAATATAATCTTTTTTTTTCCATTTTGTGTCAGGTTGCGGTCAATGAAATTTTTTTTATGGTTTTCTGGTTGACTAGAAATTACAGTCCTGCAACAGCTACCCGAAAAGCAGGATGGGTCGGGTTGATGCTGTTTTTAGGGTTTCGTTCATTTCACAAAACCCTATTCATCCATCACAGAGCCGGTTCTCAGAAACTATATAACTTACAGATTTTAAATGTTGTGTACTTATAGCTAAATACCTACTATGACGCTGAAAATCTTAAAATTTTGAAAAAATTATTATTTTAATATAGAGAGATAAAAAAACCAAAAATCTAACAGCCTTTTCCTATTAAATTTAAAGCTTTTTCGTTATAGCAGTTGCCAACAATTAAAAATTCACAATAAAATTTCTATAATAATTAATTTTCTATTGGGAATTCAAATACTCGAATACGCCATCTGGTGGAAAAAAGATAGAACTTCTCGCTTTAGGAAAATCCTTTCCAAGCCCATTGCATTACATGCATTTTTATTTTGTTCCTAATGATTATATTTTTGCACAATTTCAGATTTCATGTGATATTTGTGTTCTGTGTTTATATGGCAAGGTAAAAATATCCAAATTTGAATATCGAACACTTTCAAACGCGTTTTAATAAAATAATGGTTTCAATGGCACTTTAGCATTAGTTAAAGAAACAATTTTCCTGTACCGACGGCTGCGATCAGCGCCTCTATAGGCCGTTTTAAGTCCCAATTGAAAGATTTCCACGTGAAAAATGAAAATGAAATAAAAAGTTTCACCAATTGAAAAAAAGATTAATATGACGTCATATTGGTAATAAAACAGAAATTTTCAAACATTTCTCAATAATATAAGGAGTATAAGCATGTCTAAGTAGAGAAGGCAGGTTAATATGATGTCATTAGAGAATTAAAAAGAAAATTAATCTGACATCATATTGGAAGTTTAACGGACTTTTTCAAATGTTTGAGAATAATACAAAGAGAGTATCAATATGAGTAATGGAGATAGCAAGTAGATATGATGTCAGCAAGTGATTATAATGTCATATGAGTTTGAAGAACGTATGGAATCATGATAAAAACCTGATTATGGAAATATTGGCATATTTTAACATTTTGAAGGTCTCCATACAACATGTTTAATTTTGAAATTGATTTTTTTTTTAATCACATTTAGTCCACATGACAGATATTACTATGACAGAGTATAATAGCGGACTTCACCCACTATCGGACCGGTTCAGATTTTCGAAAAAACAAGAAAAATAGACCGGTAAATTTTTACTTTATAAAAAACATGACTTTTTTTTTTTTTTTTTTTTTTTTTTTTTTTTTTGCAAAATGAAATTTATTTGGTTTTATTAAAGAAAGGATAAAATGTTTTGAAAGGAATATTAAACGAAACAATTTGTGCGATCTTTGATCACACTTACCCACTTGTTTCTTTATGGGTCGGGTTAACTTTATGCATTTCGGGTTGAATTAGAATTTCATATTCTAATGATTTCTACAGATATTTTTTGAACTCAACTAAATTCTACTGATAAATTTTCTCTAAGTTCAAATTCTTTGTGTGTGTGTGTGTGGGGGGGGGGAAACGCTGCCCCTAGCCTCCCCCATATGGCACCCTGAACTCTGCCTTGCATATTTTATGTTTGGAAAATCAATCAAACCACTTAGGAAGCAGAGAATAATGTTTAAAGACATATAAAAAGGAGGGGCTCATGGAAATCCAGCTCTTGCCATTCAAATAAAAATCTTTTATTAAGTCACATGATTTGTTAAAAATCTTTTACCTTGTCACTTCAATGTCTGATAATTCATCTCTGACAAAACAACTTTGTACGTAAAAAAAGTAGGCACTTCTTTTGTTATAGTGGCCTTCATAATTACGATTGTCATATTTGCAATTACGGTTTTGCCAAGAACATTGCAAAACTTATATGGACATCATGACTCCAAAATGCTAATATGTTGCCATAGATGTTATTAAGTACATGTTATTTATGTCTCATATATATCATATATATACACCCTATATATCTTATACATATATCATATATGACTGGGTCATATACTACATCACGAAATAGTATATATAGCTATCATATATTATTATAAGGTCACATATGCTTGATAATTTGGCGATAAATATTGGTTGCTTGACGATTCATCCTCAGGGGCTGATGTAAGCATAAAAGTAGCAAAATATATTATAAATATTAATTACATTTATAGTAATGAAAACCATAGGTGCCAAGGATTATGATTTTTTTTAACTCTTTTTTTTCTGTATTTCACAGAACATCTGAAATTAAATAAAGCGAATAAAAGTTTAAAAGCATAATAGTATTCAAAATTTGTAACCATAGGCACATACTGAAACTAATAAATCTACAGATAATGCCAGTCTTGCAGTTTTATTTTCAAATTATTTTTAGTATTTAAAACATTCAACCCGCAGTTTCATTTCTTTAATTTTGTATAACTAATTACTACAAGTAATATATTCTGTAGTTTCAGGAAATTTAGCTCTTAAGAACTGTAAACTGTAATTAAAATTCCATGCATTGATATTCCAAGTTTTTTTTTTTTTTTTTTTTTTTTTTTTTACAAGCACCTCCCCACTTCGCTGTTTGTTATCTCAATAGTTTGATTATTGTAATTCACTAAAATTCAATATTTTAAATCTTCTTATCAAAAATAATTAAAATATTGATCTTGTGATAATGAGAATAATTTGAATAATTAATTATCTTCTAATTTATTTGAAAATGACTTTTTTGGTTTCATTAGTATGCTTCATTTAAGTTCTGATTCTAAGTATAATAAAAAACAATTATCCATTGCTTTTTGCCGGGTGTCCATTAGTATAATTTTGGGTGTTTTGATTTATTTCTGTTATTAAAATTAAATTGTGATTCACAATGGGAAATGTCAGTATGAGATTTGTTAAATATTGTTTATAGATTACTATAATATTTTTAAAAATTGGAATATAATATTTATAATTATTAAAATAATTTCTAAAAGAATTCCCTAAGGGTGTCCATTGTTGGCGTACTTACTCTATATATTTATTGACAATATTTCATATCATGTTTCTCCAAATTTCTGCAATGTAAACATGACACTAAATTAAATGAATTATATTTTAGTTTTAGAAAAAAATCCTTTAAAAAAAAAAAAAAATTATGAACTGTCTAGGCTAGCAAATGTATTTAAAGAATCAAAACATTTATCTTGTATATTAAAATGCTAAGCTAATTCTTAAGATCAGCAAAAAATTTTTAGGCAAATTCAACCTATTTGCACATGCGTGAGATTAAATCTAAAACCTATTAAGTTTTAAGGTACATTTGAACCTGATCAGCATAGCCCAGTGGTTTAAGTCATTAGTTTAAGCTCTGGCTCTCTGTATAGAAGGTGAGATCAAATCCTACTTCAGACAGAATGATTTCAATACTTCTGGTTATATTTCATTTCAATTACTGTCATATTTTTAGGAAAAGAAGCTGTATGATTTGCATATATTTTTTATTTGAATGCTTATTAAGTAAAGTTAATAAAGTTATTAAGCACCCAACAATAATTTTACAAATTAAAAATATAACATAAATAAAAAATATTTGTATTAAAAATATTTAAATTTAAAAAAATTGCATTTAATTATCGATTAAATAAATTGAACTTATTTATAATTTTTGCTATAAATTTGTATGAGAATTATCAAAATTATATTTAATATATGTATACATATATACTAAGAAAAATATATGATTATTTTCTGTATAAAAGAACAGAAGAGAAAATAGAAAGAAGGAAAAGCATTCCTGTAAGAACTATAAAATAAATTTTCTTGATATCCATCATTTAATAATTAAATAATGTATGAAAATGTTAAATTAAAGTAATTAAAAAATATATATTATAAATCGTTAGCTGCAAGCAGAAAATTTTAATTTCAGGGGTTTTAGAGTGAGACTAATAAAAATAAAATTAATGAAAACTTTTAAAGGTCACACAGTTTAAAAAAAATAGAAAATACTTATTATTTTTTATAATGTTTTTTTTAACATCGAGACATTTTAATAAGTAAAAATAAATGCCCTACCCATTTAATTAATATTTTTAGTTAAACTTCTGCTAAAAAACAATATATGCTATAAATTCTTTCACTTCATTAATTGAGTATGTTGGACTGAGAGCAACATCTATTGTCTTATATCTATAGAAATGGCTTTTACAATGTAGAAATTCTTCAAGTTTACAATACTTAATTAATTTAAAAGCAACTAATTAAAAATTCAAACCTTTGTCTAATAAAACTTTCAAGTTATTTACTGTCAATTCTTGACGGGTACTATTTAGTATTAAATAGAACTAAGAATAGAATCAATAGAATGTGTTGACAAAGAAAATATTTCCTTATGAATATTTTATTTTATATTGAAGAAATTAAAATTTGAAACATTTACAACGTTGTTTTCACTTACATCAAATATATATCCGTATTAAATTTTATTTCAGTAGCGACTATAAATGCAGTGTGACAGGAAAGTATCATTCATGTAGCCTAGGGCTTATTCAGAATAATGTGGATATGTTGTGGAGCCGATTTTCATATAAAATCGTTAATTATTTTGTTGCGTGTACTTTCAAATAATAATACTGACATCGTATTTCAGTTTGAACTTATCAGATTTATTTACATCGAACAACCTTTTTAGAAAGCAAAAAACACAAACCAAAACTTTTGAGTGTTGCCAAATTTTAAAAACTAAATGACATAAAATTGTAAATTACATAAAAATAATACAATGAGCTAAACATACTATGATGTACGTATAAAGACTATAAATTATGCCACAACAGTACTCCCCTCTCAGTAACAAAGTTACGGTACAATCTATACAATACAATGAAATATATACAGAAAAAAGTAAATTACAAAATTAATCGCGAAATCGCACAGGAAGTTTGATCGTTCGTCCCGTACGTGAATGTTTTTCAGGAAGTTTTTGAACTTGAGGAGGTAAATCCTGTTTAGGTTTCGCAGATTGTTTTGTTTTTGTTGGGTTTTTTGTAGGAAAGTCTGATGTTTGCAAGAAATACGCCGGTTTTAATCTATCAATAGACACAGTAACAATTTTGTCTTTGATTTTGAGTGTGAAATATTTTTCATTTCTGTCGACGACTTGAAAGGGACCTTCGTATGGGGGTTCCAGTTGCTTTTTAACTCTGTCCTTGCGAATAAATACATGTGACGTGGTTTTTAAGTCTTTTGGAACAAATATTTTTTGAACATATTTTTTTGACACAGTTCTTGGTCCAACTTCTTCCATTACTTGTTGAAGTTGTTTTGCAAAAGTATCAGGTGTTGTTTGAGTTGTACTTTCGTGGGAAAATTCTCCAGGTAATCGTATGTTTTGTCCATAGACCATCTGGGCAATGGTGTATTCCGAATCTTCCTGCATGGCAGTGCGTAGACCAAGAAGAACAGTTGGCAGTGTTTCACTCCAGGCCAGGTTATTGTGTGCCATTAGTGCGGTCTTTAAAGATCTGTGAAGCCGTTCGACCTTTCCATTGGATTGGGGGTGATAGGCAGTCGTGGGCTGCAATTTTATTCCACACATTTTTGACAGTGCGTTCAACAACTCTGATCTAAACTGTGCACCACGATCCGTGACGAGTCGGCATGGGGTTCCAAATCTAGAAATCCAATTACCGTAAAATGCTTTGGCAACTGTTTCGGCTGAAATGTTGTTCAGCGGCACTACTTCCATCCAGTTAGTATACCGGTCGATGCAGGTCAGGCAGTAAATATTTCCGTTCGATGGTGGTAAAGGTCCTATAAGGTCAACATGGATGTCACTGAACCTTTCCGATGGCGGTTGAAATTCACCGAAACTTGATTTGGTGTGCCGATTAATTTTGCTCTTTTGGCAAGCCATGCAAGATCGGGTCCAAAGCTGTACATCTTTTCGGATACTTGGCCAGATGAATTTTGATGTCAGGAGTTTCACAGATGATTTGATTCCAGGATGGGATACTCCATGCATTTGATGAAAAATTTTCATGCGATGGGATTCAGGAATGTATGGTCTAATATTACTTGTTGAGGTTTCACACCACAAAGACTTTCCAGAAGGTAGCGGATATTGCTTGAAGTTCAGGGAAGTTGTGGTTGCCTTTAAAGTTTGGAATTCGTCATCTTGATCTTGTTCATCTGCTATTTTATCATAATCGATCAAAGAAATTTCTTCCACTCTGGATAGGGTATCTGCGATGATGTTGTCGTGACCTTTAATGTGTTGGATGTCAGTTGAAAATTGTGAAATGTAGTGTAAGTGACGAAGTTGACGAGGAGATGCTTTTTCAGGCTTTTGTAGGAATGCAAAGGTTAAAGGTTTGTGATCTGTATATATCGTGAATTTTCTTCCTTCTAGCAAATGCTTGAAGTGTTTAATGGAGAGGTAAATACCAAGTAATTCTCTATCGTAAGTACTGTAGTTCTTTTGTGCATCATTTAGTTTCTTAGAATAAAATGCGATAGGTTTCCATCCATTATCTTCATACTGTTCAATTACTGCTCCAATCGCCGAATCTGAAGCGTCCGTACTTAGTGACAGAGGTAGTTCAGACTTTGGAAATGATAAGAGTGCAGTATTGACTAAATCATCTTTGCATTGTTGAAACTGTTCTTTCGCTTCATCTGTCCAAGGAATTTTTCGTCTATCTTTCTTTTTTGCTCCTTTGAGGTAATCATGTAAGAGAGATTGATGTTTTGAAGCGTTCTTTAAATATCGACGATAAAAGTTAATCATGCCTAGGAATGTTCTAAGTTCATGAATAGTTGTTGGAAGTTTGTAATTAGCGATGCCTTGAACTTTGTCAGGTAAAGGACGTGAGCCTTGAGGAGTAATTAAATATCCCAAAATTTCTATTTCTTGTGTTCCCATGACAGATTTGGAAATGTTAATGCGAAGTCCATAATGGTTTAATCTTTCAAACACCAATTTGAGATGATTCTTGTGTTGTTCTTCACCTGTAGATGCGATGAGAATATCATCTAAATAGGCGAAGACAAAATCTAGACCTGAAAAAACTTCATTAATAAATCTTTGAAATGTTGCTGGTGCATTCTTTAAACCAAAACTCATTACATTGAACTCGTACAAACCAAATGGAGTAATAATTGCTGTTTTACACCTATCTTCTTCGGCAATGGGCACTTGGTAGTAGGCTTTAAATAAATCAATTTTAGAATATATAGTTGTATCTTTCAAAATATGATGGAAATCTTCTATTCGAGGGATAGGATATCTATCAGGAACAGTTCTGGCATTGAGTTGTCTGTAATCTCCACATGGGCGAAAAGTACCATCCTTTTTCGTAACCATATGAAGAGGACTTGACCATTGAGAACTGGAGGGTCTTATTATATAATTATTGAGCAGGAATTGGAATTCTTGTTTCGCTGTTGCAAGTCGTTGATGATTTAATTGTCTTGCTTTAGCATGGACAGGTTGACCTTGTGTTATAATGTGATGTTGAACATTGTGTTTTACACTTGATAAAAATAAATTTGGTTTGGTTATCTCGGGATATCCCTTTAGCAGGTTATAAAATTTATTGGTATTATTTACAGTACCGACATCACTATCTTCACTGACGGCAGCAACTTCGCCAGTAATAGTTAGCTGAGTTACTCCGTCAATCAATTTCTTATTATGCAAATCAATTAACAAGTTAAATTTGTTTAGAAAATCAGCTCCCAAAATGCCTTTATTGATCTTTGCAACGATAAAAGGAAATTGAAATTCCCGTCGAAGTCCTAAATCAAGTGTTAGCATCTTCATACCATATGTTTCAATTTCTGTACCATTTGCTGCATACAGTTTATAATCCACGGATTGTTTATCTTGATTAGAAGCTGGTAAAATACTAACATCTGCACCGCTATCTACCAAAAATCGCACTTTCGATTTTTTATCTTTAACAAATAAGCGAAATTTGCGACAATCCGTAAAATTATTAGCAGAAGAGCCTGCCGCATTCTCTACTGCATTTTGGCGTTTCCCTGGTTTGGTGAATAATCAGTTGACCAACTACACGGCGGAGTACATTTATCTTGATGACATTTGGCCCCATAACGGAAATGATAAAAACAGTATTTTCCTCGAGGATTAAATCTCTTTTTAGAATTGCTTCGAGATCTTCTGCCAGAAACAGAGTTATTCCGTAATCGTGGTCGTGATATATGATCAACACTTAATTGGGCAATTTGCTGTTCAAGGGATTTGATTTTGGATAGTAATTCGGTGTTCGAGCAATTACAAGTAGAAGATACGCTGCAAATATCACTAGAAGGTGTCATATCGGCAATCTTGTCAGCCATAATCGCCAGCTTTGGCAGCTCTTCATCACTAACAAGTATTATATTACGCATAGAATCTGGTAATTTTTCTAGCCATAAGGTTTTTATTAAATTTTCAGATACATCTGATGTTGCGACTGATCTCAGTTTCTGTAATAATTGACTGGGTTTTAAATTACCTAAATCAATTCCAGTAATTAGTTTTTTAATACGAGTACTTTCACTTTCTTTAAACAAGTCTAAAAGTCTTGTTTTAGATTCCGTGTACTTCGTATCGCTATCTTTTGTTACAATGTCCCATATGTTCTCAACGTATTTAGGTTCCAATTGCGATACTAAATAATTAAATTTGGTTTCCTCAGAAACAATTCCGCTTATCTTAAACTGCGCCTCAACTTGAAAAAACCAAATTTCCGGACGATCAATCCAAAAAGGAGGAATTTTAACACTCACCTTACATAGTTCTTGCGTAGAATCTTTTGATTTTTCATCGTCTGCAGGCATATTTATTTAGATAGATTGCTACGGTTATTGAGCAATATTTATTTAAAAATGCGGGTCACCAGTTGTTGTGGAGCCGATTTTCATATAAAATCGTTAATTATTTTGTTGCGTGTACTTTCAAATAATAATACTGACATCGTATTTCAGTTTGAACTTATCAGATTTATTTACATCGAACAACCTTTTTAGAAAGCAAAAAACACAAACCAAAACTTTTGAGTGTTGCCAAATTTTAAAAACTAAATGACATAAAATTGTAAATTACATAAAAATAATACAATGAGCTAAACATACTATGATGTACGTATAAAGACTATAAATTATGCCACAACAGATACTGCAATTTCTTGGAAATAAGTGACCAGTTTTTATAAGCATCTTTTCAATTTTCATAAACATTTTCTCAGTTTGTAAATACAATAATTACTTTTTTAATGAATCATGTTTGTTGATAAAATTTGATTAGCACCTGAATAAATAATTTGAAAATATTATCTTTGTATGATGAAACCTATTGCAAAAAATAAAATTATACTGTTTAATTCAGAACATAGATTGAAATATTATATATATATATATATATATATATATATATTCTTCCTCTTAAAAAGAATAACCCACCTGTTATAATTTTACAGAAGATGTAATGTAAAAGATACAGGGTGTCTAATTTTGCTCAGTTATAAATTTCCTGGACTTTTCCATGTTTTCCATACCAATAAAAAAACATTTTCAGGTATCGAGAGAGATTTTGTGATATTACATGGTTGATAGAATATATATTGGAATTCATTTCTTTACTACAGGGATATGTGAAAATTACAGGTTTCGGATTTAGGCATTTTTTCAGACTTGAAAAAAAAAGATAATCACATTGAAATTATTCAAAAGGTATTACAACACAAAGCAAAAACATTCACTATGGGAATACAGAAATATCTATAATCGACGAAGATATTATATAAAATTATTGGGGTAATTCCCTATTAGGTACTGAAATTCTCTATTAGGTGCCCAAGAAAATAATGAAAATCCAAATGACAAGGTAGGAGATCCGAACAAAATAAAATGACTAATTATAATAGAATGCCCTCATTTTATCAGAGAATGTTATGGCAATCCCAATTATTAAAATGTATCACACAATCCTTTTCATAATTTTAAAAATCACCCAACTATTTCCCTGCACATTTTTCTTTCTTACAGGAAAAAATAAAGATCATGGATTGGCTTCAAATGATAGAAATAGCTACTGAAGGGTTCTTTAATATTATAAAATAAATATGACAAGAAAAAACTAGAGTTCTGGCATAGTACACTGTTGAAACTCAAATATACGGGATGTTCCAGAAATGCTGAAAGATGCTTCACAAGGTGAACAAGTTTTTCAAGATATGATAAAAGATGCTTCATGAGATCTAATGGTTAAATTACACTTAATGGATGATGAAATTAAAGCCTATGAAGCTCACAGAAAATGTGCTGTGAAAGTGATTGACCCTATAAAATGTAAAAAAGTCCTTCCGGCCTGAACCAGGAGGAAAAGGTAGCTTTCCTATATCTTCGTTTTAAAATTTTAGCTAATGTTACTCGAAAACAGCAAGCTAAAATGCAAAGAAACCGTTTACAAAAGATTCGTTAATACTGAATTTGAATAAGAAATTTGCCAAATTATTGAGCTATAGCCAATTTGGCTTCATTTATGAAGACTTATTTTGGTTGCCAAATTTGGCGAGAATGTGGCGCTAACAGATATGTTAGGCCATGGAATCTTTAGTCAATGTGTCTTCCTTATTGTGTGCTTAAAGTAGTGAAATTAAAGTGGTGAAATCATTCCAAAAAGACCTAGCATTAAATGCAACTTTCTTTATTTAAATTCATCAACATGATTAGTATAATTCTTTAAAAATGAAGTAACAAGGATTAGTTAAAATGAAATGAGCCCAGCTCATATCCACCATCTTGGTACAGTTAGCAACAAGAAAAATTTATCAATCAATTCCACTAGGATTCTCATTCTAACAAACTCCACAGCATTTAAGTAAGCCTGGAAGCAAAAACATTAGCTAGCCAGCAACAGTGAACATGTGGTCACCAAGTGTACTACTACATCAGCAGCTGCTCTATAAATACAGAATACAACAGTTAAAGTTACAGATAAGTTGAAGAAACACAACTGCAGTTAACAACAGGTTAATTATGCAAGGGGGAAAAAAACATACCAACACTTTTCTTAGTGACACAGAAACTGAATCCAGGTGAACTGGTTTAATCTCACCTAACAGAGGTTAAAGTTGCAGTTTGATGAATTTTGAGTCCAGCATTTCACTTTACTGTAGTGGCAATCATATTTGTTTACCTTTTTAGCACTACTTTGCTACAACTTTACATGATGCAGGTAACACTTAGTAACTACATTTACTTTATATAATACCATAGGTTTTATTTTATAGAAACTTTACTATTTAAGAAAACTATTACAAACTATTAATTTATGAGAATGTATATTAATTTATGAAACTTTAAAACTAGTCAAACAATAACACATATGCAAATTGGTTGGAGAGAGAGCTGGGAAAACTAACTGGGAAAACTTTATAAACATAACAGATTACTTATTTTACATTAACAATAAAAATGAGTTGAAAAATTTTAATATAACCCAACACATGGCCCCCTTTTCCCAGAGTCTCTCCTCAACCAAATAGCCAACTTCTATAAAAAGAAAACTTGTCACCTTGCAAAGCTTTGGTGAAAATATCTGCTACATTGACACTTCCAGATACATATTTTAAAATAAATTTATCCAAATTTTCCTTTACAAAATAATATCTTGTATTGATATACTTTGTTTTACTGTTCTCTATTTGATTCTTGGAAAAACTAATAGTGCTCTGGTTGTCACAATAAAGAGTAGGTTTATTTGAAATTAACTTCAAGAAAGAAAAACTTTGAGTTATCCTTAGTAACCAACATAATTCTTTCACGCAGTCAGATAAAGCAATATACTCTGCCTCCATGCTAGAGAGAGCTGTGCATTTTTGCTTAGTGGAACTCCAGATAATAGGCACGTCATCTAAAAACACAACAAAGCCACTTACAGACTTCCTATCAACAATATCTGAAGCCCAGCTAGCATCTGTATAAACATTTAAATTACAGTTCGATACCCTAGATAATTTTATTGCCAAGTCCTTTGTGTTTATTACATATTGCAAGATTTGTTTTAAATACTTCCAGTGAGTATAAGATGGGTTACCAGAAAACTGAGCCAAAGCTATTACAGCAAATTGAATATCAGGGCGGGATCTGGATGCAAGGAACAATAAACAACCTATCAATTGTCGATAGGGAACATCTTCGGCTTTCTCATCATCATTAGTTGTATTTAACATTACACCAGGAGTTAAGGGTAATTTGCAACGTATTTTTGGCACTTTAAAGATTTCTGAAAGTTTTTCAATATAGTTCTTTTGATGCATGTAGTATTCACCATTTATCTCTTCAAAATTTACACCCAAGAAATGCTTGATTGTTCCCAACACTTTTAATTCAAATTTGGACCCTATTAATTTTATGGCCTCTTCTAGCATATTCCTATTTTCTGCAAAAATCGCAAAATCATCAACGTACACCAATACTATTACTTTTGATTTAAAAATATAGATACAGTTACAATCTTCTATTTTATTAAAACCCAATTCCATAAAAGTGTTGTTTAACTCTAGAAACCACTCTCTTCCTGCTTGATGTAGCCCGTAAAGAGCTCTTTTCAATTTCCAAACAAAATTTTCTTTATCCTTTTTAACAAATCCTTCAGGTTGCTCTACATAAATTAGCTCAGTTAATTTAGCATATAAATATGCCCCCTTGATATCCAAATGTTCACAAATCCAACCTTTAAAAACAACAAGTGTTACAAAGAAAAATCTCACTAAAGAAAATGAAACTACTGGTGAAAACGTGTCAAAGTAGTCTATACCTTCTACTTGTCTAAATCCTTTTGCCACATACCGAGCTTTGAAATTTTTAATTTTTCCTAATGAATCTTTCTTAACTGTATAAACCCACTTTGTTCCCAACACTTTATTCTTTTCAGGTCGTGGCACTAGCTCATATACATCTCTTTCATTAAGGGTTTCTAGTTCAGTTCGCATGGCTTCTACCCATTTCCCTCTTTCTGGCATTTTCTGAGATTCTTTATAGTCATTAGGAATTTTTACTTCAATGCAGTGTGCCTCAGCATCGGACTCTGAACTTTCATCACTACATTCTGCAGTGTCAGTGGGCAATTGTGAATTTTCATGGGTATTTGACGGATTAGAGCTATTTGGCTTAAAATTGAAATTTTCAGGGTTAAACACTAAACCTTTCTTTTTACAATAGGCCTCAACTTCATTTTTGCTTCTTAAGCGGGTGTTATCTTCTGGATAATAATAAACATCAACCTTACCAGCAGTTTTCCCCTTTTGTCTGATTTTTTCTACTCTGTTCTATTTCACTGAAGACGAATCCTTATACCCTGTTCACATCGCACATTTAAGATATCTTAGACCGCCATTTTTGAGGTGGTACCTCACCGGAATTGAATACCTGTCCACACCGCCAAACGCATTTAAGATAACTCACTCAACATCACCGTGTCCAGTGCGCAAGCGCATATGTTAAAAGCAAACTCAACGGCCAATCGGCCTCCAGAGCCAATCAGAGTGAGCGGTACTGACTGTATCTAGCAATGGAAAGTTCGAACTCACTAAGTGAGTTTCTGGAACTCACTCAGTGAGTTCAGCGGTCTAAGATATCTTAACTATCCGATCTGAACGTAGTATTAGCGCCTATTTCAATTTCATTCTCTACAACAGGACTCAATTTAAAAGAAACTTCTCTCTCCTGAGTTTTAACTTTATTATAAAAACATCCCTCAATTATTTTTACATGCTTAGTTTCTTGAACATTATTTGTGCCAGGATACCATATTTTATACCCCATTGTACTTGATGCATACCCAATTAATATGCCCTTCTTAGACCTCTTTTCTAGTTTATTAGTGTACCTTTTGGCTATATGCACAAATGCCACACTACCTATTACTCTTAAGTGACGAATGGAAAACTTTCTTCCTATCCAAACATTTAACGGAGCTTTACCTCCCAATTTTGCATGAGGACATCTATTTCTTAGGTAGTTTTGTGTTTCAACAAGTTCTGCCCACAAACTAGGAGGGAGTTTTGCCTGTATTAACATAGACCGGACACCTTCCATTAATGTGCGATTGTACCGTTCAGCGACACCGTTCATTTGCGGCGAATACACATTCGTTCTCTCAGGTTTAATACCTTGTTCTGTTAAATAAGATTTAAAATCATCTGAGAGAAATTCTGGCCCACAATCAGTCCTTAATCTTTTAATCTTTCTACCGGTTTGTCTTTCTACATATGCTTTAAAACCTTTAAAGTAATTAAAAACCTGACTCTTGTATTTTAGAATATATACAAAAGCATAGCGGGAATAATCATCTATGATACTTAAAAAGTATCTAGCTCCCCCCAATGAAGGTTCTGGAGAAGGGCCCCAAACATCGAGGTGTAATAATTCCAAAATTCTCCTCGTTTTTATTTCCTCTAAAGCAGGAAAACTATGCCTTGTGCTTTTAGCAAAATTACAAGTATCACAGACCAAATCTTCTCTTTTAAGTTTGTCGAATCCTACTACATTGTTAGTTTTTGAAAATTGTACAAGATTTTTAAAGTTTAAATGCCCGTATCGCTCATGCCACAATTTCAGTCTATCACAATTTACCATGTTTACTTCATGAGAGGTTACACATTTTGCTCTTACAACGTAAAATTTATTTATTAAGGGTACTTTTAAATATTCTAAATCATTTAAAAATAAAGTTGCACAAGAGTTATCAAACAAAACATTAAAATTCATCTCTGACAAACATCTAACAGATATTAAATTTCTAATCATCAAAGGAGCATAATAAACATTTAAAAGTGTTATCTGCTTAGTTGTAGTGCCGTGTTTTACCTCTAATACAATATCACCTACTCCCTTTATTTCCACTGAGCCTCTCGCAATGCTGGCTTTGCTTTGTATTGACCTAAAATTTGAAAACAAACATTTGTTATTACAAAAGGAGTCTGTTGCAGCTGAATCTAACAAGAACTCTGTACAGGCATCTTCTGTGACCAAAGCCGCAACAAAATGGGCACCTCTTGATTCAGATTTGGGAACAAGCCTTGGTTTTTGATGCACTCTACGACGGCTGCCTCTGCGGGAGTAGTTAGGGATATATTGCCGACAGTCTTTCATCAAGTGACCTGCTAATCCACACTTAAAACACTTCCTTGATTCAGACTTGACATGAGGATTTCCACTCGATATCAAGGCTTTGCTTTCAAAATGACCAGGCATTTGAAATGATTTATTAACTTGTCTGTCATATTCAGCCAATAGAAAAGGACGAATACCATTCACTGTGAAGTAGTCATCTGCCAATTGATATAACTGCATAATCAAGTTCTCGTAACTTGCCGGTAAATGTTCAATTATCTGGAAAGCTATTTCATCCTCAGGCACCTTTTTCCCAACTTGTTCTAGATCTTTGACAGTTTCAAGCACTCTATTTATATAAGAGCTCATGGTTTCAGCTTGATCAAATTTCACTTCCATAAACTTTCTTCTAAGTGAAGCTACTCTAGCTCTTGAAGATGGTTCATAAGCAGCTTTCAAGAATTTCCAAGCTTCAAATGGATCTTTAGCTTCATATACTATGCTTTTAACTTCCTCATTCATACTCAAACAAATTAGTGCCAGTGCTTTCTGTGATCTTAATTTATTTTTATCTTCATCTATTGTCTTTCCATCTGTATCAACTTTCACTTCTAATTTTTCATTCTTTGATGTAAATTCATTCAGTCCTTGACTACAAAGCAGCATGTTGACATTAAAAGACCAGGCTTTAAAATTATCTTGACCCAACTTGGGAAAGGACATTGATGGACTTTCACCAGCCATTTTTCAATATTTATATTACTGCAGGTAGACACATAAGCCACGCAACTCTGCTACCACTATGTTAGGCCATGGAATCTTTAGTCAATGTGTCTTCCTTATTGTGTGCTTAAAGTAGTGAAATTAAAGTGGTGAAATCATTCCAAAAAGACCTAGCATTAAATGCAACTTTCTTTATTTAAATTAATCAACATGATTAGTATAATTCTTTAAAAATGAAGTAACAAGGATTAGTTAAAATTAAATGAGCCCAGCTCATATCCACCATCTTGGTACAGTAAACAACAAGAAAAATTTATCAATCAATTCCACTAGGATTCTCATTCTAACAAACTCCACAGCATTTAAGTAAGCCTGGAAGCAAAATCATTAGCTAGCCAGCAACAGTGAACATGTGGTCACCAAGTGTACTACTACATCAGCAGCTGCTCTATAAATACAGAATACAACAGTTAAAGTTACAGATAAGTTGAAGAAACACAACTGCAGTTAACAACAGGTTAATTATGCAAGGGGGAAAAAACATACCAACACTTTTCTTAGTGACACAGAAACTGAATCCAGGTGAACTGGTTTAATCTCACCTAACAGAGGTTAAAGTTGCAGTTTGATGAATTTTGAGTCCAGCATTTCACTTTACTGTAGTGGCAATCATATTTGTTTACCTTTTTAGCACTACTTTGCTACAACTTTACATGATGCAGGTAACACTTAGTAACTACATTTACTTTATATAATACCATAGGTTTTATTTTATAGAAACTTTACTATTTAAGAAAACTATTACAAACTATTAATTTATGAGAATGTATATTAATTTATGAAACTTTAAAACTAGTCAAACAATAACACATATGCAAATTGGTTGGAGAGAGAGCTGGGAAAACTAACTGGGAAAACTTTATAAACATAACAGATTACTTATTTTACATTAACAATAAAAATGAGTTGAAAAATTTTAATATAACCCAACAAGATACGAATACATAGTTTTTTGCGTATGATTGGGAAAATGATTACAACAATGAAGAAAATAATTTGCGAGAAATCGCGTTCACTAAAACTCATAAATTAATCGTTGGTTTTTTGTGATGTGCTGGTCTTGTTTCAAAATGTCAGCCACCCTAAAATTTCAGACGGCTCTATCTCAGCCATTTTTTAAGATACAGGTAAAACAAAAAATGCTCTGGAATCCTTGTATCAAGGCCTAACACTTAATTAAAAAATAAATTTGAATCCTTGTATCAAGGCCTAACACTTAATTAAAAAATAAATTTGAATTTTTAACTTTTTTGTATATTTATTTTAGTTTTAAAATTTTCAGTGGCCGCTATCTTGAAACAAGATGGCGGACCAAGTTAACCAACGAACTCAGTCGAGGCATTGGTGAGCTTAATACACACAATTAGTTTCATCCAAATTAATTTATAAATACAACCGTTATTGTATGACATAGATCAGATATATATATATATGGATATATCTATATATATATAAATCAACATTTGAACGGAGGGTGATTTTGGGGTCTGGGGGTCATGATCAGTGAAAATATATCGAAATTTTCCGGAATTGCTTTCCTCCGAATGGCTGCAATAGGTAGCTTTATACTTTTTTGTATTGAAAGCTACCTAAAAGAGTTAGATGATGAATAGCATGCTAGATATCTAGCACACAAGAAAATAAATCTTCAATTCCTGACAGTAACACTAGGTCTACATAAAGTCTCAATATCTGCATTAATTTATATCGTTGAAAATTTTTTAATTATTAATGGTCTGCCAAAAAATGAGCGAAAGAGAAAAGGCTACCATATTTTCGGGCATATGAGCCGCGGTGAAAAGTATAAAATATTCTAAGTGCAGCTCTTACGCCAGGGCGGCTGGTACGGTGATTTCTTTTCTTTCTTTTTTTTTTTTCATAGGAATGTCTTATAATAGCTGTTTTTTCCATACTGATATCTTACTATGCCATTTTTACCTCTTTGATCAACTGTCACATGCTCTCAAATTTGTACCAAAACATTAGAAAACGTCTCCCAACCTCGGATGTCCTTGAAACGTTATTTGTTTATTTTTGACAGGATGGTCACAAATATCTTATGTTAAAATTCCCTGATATTTCCAGGTTAGCGTTAAAATAATGAAATTTTCATAGATAATTTCTTTTACAACAGTACTCTAATGCATACAGTCATTACTTAGTAAAAGTTTAAAAAAAATTAAATAAAAAAAAAAAAATCACACTACAAGTTTTTGCATATTTAATCAAAAATAGACATTACTGCTTGTTAGATCTTGTGGTACTGTACAAGGTAAGAATACTGTCGTATCAAAAAACATCTACTGGGGAGCTGAAAAAAAAAATTACTGTGCATCTTGGTAATGACAATAGGGACGAACTTCAAATAAGGGTAATTGGTACTTGTCTATTATCCCGTCGACCACTTTTCACAGAAAAAAAAAAAAAAAGAGTTTGCACATGTTTGTTACGTCATCAAGAGATAACTAATTCGATGTTTTCTCTGTATTTTTAATGATGTTTTACTAATTTTTTAGTTATTTTATTAATTAAAATAACAATAATGTCATTACACGATGTCATGATAATAAAACAGAAAAACACTGCAAAAATATTGTGATGTGTAGAATCTATCAATTTTAACTGATGTCACAAACATTTATCCACAAGCTGAAATGATAATTAAAAAAAATAATTAAGAACTGTTGGATTTAAATCCAAAATAACGAAAGGGTAAAATAATGTCTGATTTTAAATACGAAGCTAGCACGTTATGTACATTTTCCATTTTTATTTATTTTGAGGATAAGTCAGTTTCCAATTTTTTTTCCGGCACTTTAAGTGAAAATATTTATATGTATATATTAATAATAATACGATATTTCTTTATATTTAATAACTAGTTTAATTCATTAAGTGAAAATATGGTACTACTCTATTATCCTGTCGACCAGTTTTCATAACAAAAAACTATCGCCAAACTGTAAGATTAAATGCCAAAAATGCAGTCATATTTACTTGATGTCAGAAGCATCATACATGTTTATTATGTCATCAAGTGGTTTTTAATTCGACATTTGTGTGTATTTTTCATTATGTTTTACTGATTTATTAGTTATTTCATTAATTTAAATAACAATTGTGTCCTTAAATTCTTATATTTTATTTATTTATTTTGATATACCAATGACAAAGTTCTCCCATTTATTTGGTGTTACAGTTTGGTGATAGTTTTTTTGTTATGAAAAGTAGTCGACGGGATAATAGAGTAGTACCGAAAATATTTATAAATAAATTTGAGTTTCTTGGGTGTGGCACCTATGTGGATATACATTAAAAAAAATAGATTTTCATAGGTGCGGTGCATATACTTTTTTTTTAAACAGATTTTCATTGGTGTGGCGCTTACAATGGATGCAGCAGGTATGCCCGAAAATACGGTACTTTGATTCGAGTGCCTGAAAGAATAGTTTACCTAAACTATAGTATTATGAGCTACCAGATCAGCAAATAAATAAATAAAAATTCACGTTTACACTTCTTTTTTTTTGGGATACTTATAAACAGCAACAAAGAGTTGAAAACTTTGAAATGGAGATGCATTCAGAACCAAAAATAGTACATGAGACAAGTACTGGTGAACTAAAACCTGAACTTTCCAATGAATTCAGCAAAATTAATGAATAAAATTTATATATTGTGTGGTTTCTTTAATATTTTACATTAAAAAAAAAATCTGATTAGCTTTCACTTATATATAATAAATATGTGCATTAGCACTTTTAAAATTAATTTAGTGTTATTTATTTTATGTTTTAACATATTTCTTAATTCACAAGTTTAAATTATTATTATTAATTAAAATTTATTTACAAAGTAAGTCATACTTACTTAAATTCTATAGACAATGTTTTTCCAGGAAGTTCAGCACTACTGCATGGCCGAAACGGCACAATGCAGAAGGCTGCCCCACCAGGCATTGCATCTATTTACATATTACTCCATCTTTCGACATCATTATCTTTCTCCATCTTTGTGAACTTTCCATTGTCAGTCTTCAGACAGTTTATTTTTCAGATTCCTGCAGTCAAAAATATAGGTGTGGAACAGCAGTTTTTCGTTGCAAAATACCTACTAAGGCATGTCTCCTCATTTCTGTTAAAATCAGCAAAATTATGACATGCTTTACAGATGCCTTTGATTTTCATGGCTTCCTTACAGTGTCAACAATGTATGAACTGAAAAGAATAAAAGAAAATATAAGCAAATTAGAAAATAAACAATAAATAATAATTAATATTTAGAGGTGTCTGGACAGATAGCTTTCTTTACATGCCTCACAGGGCTGGTGATTTCTAGTAAATTGCCGGTGAAGGTCCCAGACACTACTTAAAAAATAAGCTAGAGGCTATTCTTCAAATTTTGTGTTCAAAATGATGATTACTAATTTTTAAAAAGACATACGTTATTAGGTTTGAATTTCAGAACTATGATCCATCTGTTCTAATAATAAAAGAAAATAACAACAATACTTATGTATAATTAATCCAGATTTTTCAAATCTTATGTCACTCAAAATCTTCTCGTACAGCTCAACAAAATCTCTATTAGAAAAATATTTAAAAATTTGTATCAGTCTTTCCAGGAAATGTTGTATAATAGTAGTTATTATGTCTGCAGGAAAAATTTGTTCAATAGGGCGTTTTCAAAATGATCAGGAAAATTTTGATAAATTCTGAATTTCTGTTTTTAGCTATTTTCAAATATTCAAAAGAGGATTACAAATGTCGTGATATATTGCAAAATCGTTTATTGTTAAATTTTCATAATTAAAGTTGATTTACCATAATTTTAAAATGTGTTACTTTCTGTCTGTCTATTAATTTTAAATAGTAAGTTTCTTCTCATTTATCAATAAATAGAATGAAACACTTATTAAGGATTAATATTTGTCATTTTAATTACAAGATTTTTTCTTTTCAGAAAAAAAAAAACTGCAGGATAATATATAGTAGTACTTTTAGGCTTATCACATTAAAACGGTTACACTTCTTAGTTTTTAAAATCATCTTAGAATGTTTTCAAATACAACTAATCAGATATTTAATTTTTTGTTACTCTAAAACTACTTCCTTAGCTGATTAAAATAAGTTTAATTTAATAAATTAGAATATTGTAGATTTAACTTATGGCACAGTCATAAAAATCATCCATACACATGGTCAGTTTATATAATGGTAGGTAAACAAACATCTTGAAATTTATGAATGACATAGCATGCTTGTGAAGGTAAGAAAAACTTTATTTACTGTAAATAAATGGCGAGTTTCTTCTTATTTAATCAATAAACTAGAATAAAACATTGACTAAGGATTAAAATTCTGCATTTTTATAACAAAATTACTGTTTATTCCAGAAAAAAAATTACAGGATAAAATAGTGGTACTTTTAGGCTTATCACATAAAAAACAGTTGTATTTCTTACCCTTTATAAAATCATCTTAGAATATTTTCAAATGCAACTAGCCTGATATTTAATTTTTTGTTACTCTAAAACTACTTCCCTAGCTGATTAAAATTAATTTAATTTAATAAATTAGAATATTGTAGATTTAACTTATGGCACAGTCATAAAAATCATTCATACACATGGTCAGTTTATATAAATAATGGTAAACAAACATCTTGAAATTTATGAATGACATAGCATGCTTATAAAGGTAAGAAAAAAATTATTTACTGTAAATAAATGGTGAGTTTCTTCTCATTAAATCAATAAAATAGAATAAAACATTGACTAAGGGTTAAAACTTTGCAATTTTATAACAAAATTATTTTTATTCCAGAAAAAAAAAATTGCAGGATAAAATAGTGGTACTTTTAGGCTTATTACATAAATTACAGTTGCATATCTTGCCATTTTTAAAGTAATCTTAGACAATTTTCTGATATAATTAGTGGGATGTTGAATTTAATCCTTACTCTGAAACTACTTCCTTAACATAAGCTGATAGTAAATTAGGATATTGTACATTTAACTTATGGTATGATAAAAATCATTCCATAAAAACATGATTAGTTTATGTAACTGTAAACAAACATCTTGAAATTTGTGAATGAAATGGCTTGTGTTTGAAGGTAAGAAAAACTTCAACTGTAAATTAAGGGTAACTTTCTTCAATCAAATAGAATGAAACATTTATTAAGAATTAATGGTTTGCTTTTTATTACGAAATTAAGGATTTTTTTTTTTTTTCAGACAGAAAACAGCAGGATAAAATAGTTTGTACGTTTAGGCTTATCACATAAAAAGCAATTACTAGTTACATTTCTTACCCTTTTTAAAATTATCTTAGAATATTTTTAAATAAAACTGCTCTGATATTTAACTTATATGTTAATAAAAAAAATATGTATTACAATTACTTGTTAAAAATAAAAATATTATAAACAACTTAATAATTATTAGGAAATTATTACATAGAAAAAAAATGGACATGAAATATGTAGTATGAAGGTATTCATGCACATTACTTCCTGATGTACCTATAGTTTATGGGTAAACTAATAATGGGGGGGTTGGGGCGGGGCCTCTGAGATGTCGCTGTGTGTCCTTAACCGGGCCTGCTACAAGTGACGTCACAACCTGCTGACGTCACAACCTGCTGACGTCAAAACAGTGATCCATAATAACTTAAAATTGTTCATGTATTTAGTTCATTTGTACGGATTGTTTGCGATAATATTTTGATTTTATTTATTGTTTTATATAGTAATTAATAATATTTTTCAGTGTATTTAGATTATAATGCTATCAATAACTATTGATTATAATTATTAAAGAAAGTGTAGATTATATCTATAAAATAATGAGAAGAAAATGTTGTGCTCCTAGTTTCTAATCCAAGTCTTCAAATTCGCTACTGATAATGAAAAGAAGAAATTTTAGCTACGAAAATTACCTTGTGATAATTTTATTTACATTTCAACAGAAGTGGCCTGCATTAAATGTTTCGATATACGTTTCATAATTCGTGAAGCTAGAATTAATATGATGGTATTGAACTTACTGTGCTGAGAAAAAAAAATAACCCTAACAACGAATGTCCATCCTATTGTATGGAAATATTCCGGCATATTTGAATGAATTTGTACTTCCAAATCAAAAAGAGTCAATTGATCTTTAGAAAAATAAATAAATAAAAGAAGCAGACGACAAACAGTTTAAAAAATGATTTTGAAAGAAATACTGTAATAAATTGAATGAAATCTGGATACATTTAGTTAGAAGTGAGTGTGCTTTGTTTATAAAATTAAAAGTAACTGATTTGCACAACTTAGTGGTTCTACGTAGTTCCATTTAACATTTTAACTAACTTAAGTGTACAAATATATTATGAAAATAAAACTTTTGATAAGTTAATTTGAGTGGTTATTAGGTCCTAGACCCAAGTACAATAAATAGACAATTATTAAAATATTACAAGTCAGTTACAAAGTTAAGATAGAAAATTGGGTACTTTTCGGTTAGCCGGGCGCCAGTGATATATATATATACACACACACACACACATATATATATATATATACACATATCTACACACACATATATGTATGAATTAATATATATATATTTATATATGTACATGTATCACTGGCGCCCGGCTAACCGAAAAGTACCGAAAAAGGCTTATGGCGAGAGAAGGAAAGTTGGCAACATATTTTCTGGCAACCTATTCAAAGTTTCATATAAATAAGTATTTTTTTTTCAATATTTATATAATTTATTTAATATAAAGAAGCCATATATCTCTTTTTATATGCAGGTAGAACAGAATTGTATATATAAATAATTTTATATATATAAATAAACATAAAAGTTCATTAGATTTGTTTTCATAATTGTATATATAATTTAAAAACATATCTAACTTTCTGAAGCCCGGATTACGCCAAAGCGTTAAAAAAAAGTGCCAAGGTCTCTATAGTTAAAAAATGTCGATTTCTCTATTTAAATTGACATTTATTGTGTTTTGGTGGTTAAATTATGGTATGTAGTTGTAAAAGGGAGGAATGGGATTGATTTTGTAAAGTTTTTGGTAGATTTATTATATTTTTTGTACGTATATTTATTGTAAAATAATGTGTTTAGGAAAAGGTAAGTCAATGGGTTCAATCTGATTTATTAATCTTAGCATTTTTTTTTTATTTAAAACTTTTAATTTCCTTTAATAAAACAAGTGTATTGATTCCCTTTTATTTCACGATTATGAAATTTAATATTATTTATGTAATCACAAATTATAAGAGCGGAAATGCTCTTTTTATTACATCTTTCTGCTGCGATACATTGACCAAAGTGGATCACTACTGTGACGTCACTAATACTTGTAGCAGGCCCGGTGAAGGACACACAGCGACATCTCGGAGGCCCCGGTTGGGGGGGGGATTATAATGACCAAATTTTTCTATAATAATGTTAATTTTTCAAAAATAAATACTAAAGGAAATATAGACAAAATAAACAAATATAGAGACAAGAATAGCAATGTTTTTCATTTTAATAAGAAGTTTCAGAATTGTAATTAAAAATTATTCAGTTTTTATGTATCAGAGCTAGAGATTCATAAAAAGCTGAAAATAATCTTTATTATTTTCTTTTTGTAGTAATGCAAGATATAACAATCAAATTAATATTGTAAAAAAAAAAAAAAAAAAAAAAAGAGATTGCTTTTGTTAAATTTGACCAACTTTACAGCAAAATGTTACAAAAAAATTACTAATTTTAATTATAAATATACCATTTTACTAATATATGACATCAACTGAAACAGTTATAATATATTTATTATTATTATTTAATATTATTTACGGTACTTGCGTTTTATCCGGGCCAGGTTTGAGCCAACTGCACCAACATTACTAATTATAGTAACCAGGGCTTTACAAATTTGATAAAATCTGGTAGCAAGAAAAAAATTCTAGTAGCCAGTAAAAAATATTTACCACCCCCTCCTTCCTCGTCATTAATTTTCAAAAAGCACAAAAGTTTTTAGAAATTAAATGATGATAAAAAATGACAGGCATTGTTTAGAATTATTAGTTATGTAGTTTAGAAAGATAATATAAACTAAGTTTTCTAGTGAAACTTATCAAAATCATATATCTTTCAAAAAAAAAAAACGTAAAGGGTGAATTAACCAGCATGTTTGGAAAATGCAGATTGCCGAATGCTTCGAGTGTCCGGATAGTTGAATGCTACAAAATCTATATCTGCTTAAGAGTGCATCGACGAAATAGTGAAGCAGGAAAAACAGGTTTTCGCCTATTTTTCTGTCGAAGTCTCAAATAATTCTGATTTGATCATTTTAAAATTTACATTTGATGAACTTATTTTTGCCAAATTAAAAACAAAAGTTAAAAATATTTTTTGTGTGAATATAGTTTCAAAAGTTTTTTTTTTTAATATTTGTGAAATAGGGGGGGATGGCATTTGTGCTCATTTCAAGAAAGTTTAGGTCTATTTTTGTACAAAAAAACAACAGCAAAAACCCCATTAGATTACATAACTTGGTCGCCAGTGACGACTGTATTTGTCAAGCCCTGATAGTAACCCTTATTACTTTTTTCTTTCTACATGGTAACTGCAATTGGCGCCTCTTTTGAAGAGTGACGCACAATGGAGCGGATTAATCCATTTAGAAATCCCAATATATGCGATTGAACAGAGGAAAAGAGGAGATCAAGCGGGGAGAATTAACATTTAGTCTTACTCCTCTCCGCACATGTTGCTGCTTATTTATTTTTTAGTTGTGAATGCTAGTAGGTTGGTTATTTTTTGTGATACATGCGGTATAGTGGTCGTGACATTAACAAATTTCTGTATTTTGGGGGATTACAATACAATGAGGTTGCTGCATCCAATTCTTTTTTTTTGTTGTTGTTCCCATGTTCACATAGCGATGATACATGTGGTACAGTGATAGCAGTATTAACGAATTTCGAGTATTTTTTGGTATTCCAATACAACGAGGTTGCTGCATGCAGTGATATTGTTTTTTGTTTTGTTTTCATATTCACGAAGCGATCATACATGCACATCATTAACTTTTTATGTAATTAATGTGCATAAAGCGTTGTTTCTTACTGCTCATATTATCTTTTTTATATCTATCTTATTAAATTTGTCAAATAAAATATTATATTGTACTCATAAATTACATTTAATTTACAATTTAATAATTAATATTTAAAAATAAATAACCTTATCTGTTTCTGCAAATTGGCGGGGGAAATCGTGCATATGTGGTGCGTATATGACATCTGTGCCAATGTTTGTTATTGACTGACAATCATCTCATACTGATGAAATTATCTTATTTAAGGATTTTATTTATTTATATCGGTACTTTTCGGTTAGCCGGGCGCCAGTGATATATTTACATGTATATATACACATATATGTATAGATACACATACACATATATATATACATACATATATGTATCTATATATATAAATATATGTGTGTATACATACATACATACATATGTATGTACATATATCACTGGCACCCGGCTAACCGAAAAGTACCTTTATATCTCTCTTGAAATCAGGAACAAATGAATATAATTCACCATAACTAGTATATATAAAAGAAATATTTACCTTTCAAAATGATGAAATTATTCCTGTTCTGTGTATAAAAGTATAAATTACAGAAACTTAATACTATAAGAACTTACTTTTAAGACACATGATAGATAGATTACATATAATTATAAAATTATTGTATATTTATAATATACAATATAACATTATTACATATTTAAATTATTACTTTGTGCTTCCAGCCATAAAAAAATCTGAAACAATTTACTTATCTCTGTAAAATTTAGATTAAACCTACCTAGTTTTACTGATTACAAATAATTAAGGATTTATTAACTGTTCATCTTAAAGGCATTCATTCAAAAAAAAAAAAATTAAATCATGCAGCAACAATCAATTTGCAGTTTACCAGATCCTATGCAAATAGGTTTCAAGAATGTATTTGTGCAGTTTATACCCCACAGATTTAATGTATTTATGCAGTTTTATTTAGAATTTATTGATTAAAGTCTATCTAACTCTGCTAGATAATTCTTTTGGCACTATTTTATTAAAACTAGGACATTGACACAACAGTTTTAACCATGGTTAAATCGTAGTTTAAACTATCCGCATATCAAAAGCTGTTAACCATTGTTTAAACCGTCGCATGTCAAAAGCTTGCTAACCCTGAATCATGATAAACAAATAAACAAGCATTAATAAATAAATATATAACACCTATTTTGAATTATAATCTATTTAATCCTGAGACAAAAATAATAGTAATGGAAACAAACTGTACTAATTGTTAATAAAGAAAATCGCCGATATTACCGAGACAGACAGTAAAATAAATTTAATTTCAAAACCATGAAACACAACAGTAATTCGCGTTAGGCCTAAATATGTGCACCACCTCCAACATGGCGATAATTAAAGAGTAATACATTTAAATAATAAAATTCATAAAAGCATTACATACCGAAAAGAGATTGATAAAATAATCTTCCTTTAACTGTTTCTTAATATCTTAATTGTTAATTTCCATACTGGCTTTAACTTTTAAAAATATGCTGTACATGCTCACGGGAATAAAACGGGAATGTTAAACGAACGGCGTGAATTGCCCTGGAAAAACCGTTCATATCCCGAGAGTTGAATCAAAGAATCACTGCCGGAACTCTAATACAGCTCCGGCTGCCGGAGCTCTAACCACTTCGTAATAAAAAATATAAACAATTAACTTACAATTTCAGATTAATTTGAAAGTTCTTTTATATTTCTTAAATGTACATTAAAATAAAAACTTTTCAATTTTACATAAATATCTTGCCACAATTTTTGGTCAAATAAAATTTTCTGTACAAATGGCTCTTTTTTCATATAATAAAAAACAACAAATAAGCATGTAGTCAAATTACACACTGCCATCTGACCCTGTACTTGATAATAGTACTTATGTGACTCTTTTAAAGAGTATTTACCATCATCATTTTTTAAGCAAAACCGTGAATTTTTGCATAAATCAGATAAACTTAATTTATCAATGTTATATAAGCACTTTATTTCAAGTAACATGGGATTTTCTCCATACAAAAGGCCTTCTGGTGAGGCTCCCAAGTAAGGAAAAAGAGGATTTATAACGAGACCTACATCTCTAAAGTGATACTCAGAGTACTTCTCAGCTATAACAATTTTCCCCTTTTTCTCAAACCGTTTACCGTGTTCCACAGCAGGTATATTAGACAAATCTAACGGTTTCAACAAGGTTCTGCTTGTATCATCAATGTTAGTGGATTTGTAAACCTTATGAAAATTGGATGCAGTCACACGTAAGAGCCTCTGATTTTTCCAGAACTCATCATTTTGCATCATTGTTCTGCATTCGATGTCATAGCATTCATTTAAGCTTTTTTTAATATTTTCATTACAGAAAAATAAGTCAGAAGTACTCAAATTTAATGGATAAATATTATCGTACTTTTCAATTAATACTACAGATGGCAGTGGAATAGATTTTTTCATTACAAAATTCATGTAATCAAAACGGGTATCATTAATGAGAGAAACAATTGGTGTCCAAGGACGAAACATATCTAATCCATCAAAATTAACAGTGGTGTCATAAGTAGAGAGAGTCGCACTGTTACTTGGAAAGAGATCTTCAATTCTCTCAGCTTTAAATTTCACTTTTTTTGATGGAGCATGCCACTTCTGAATAATTTCTGTGGGTGCTTCATGTAATTCTTTCGTGCAGTACTCCTGCAGTAAAGAAAGCACTGCAAAAACATGCTTGCATCCTGATGGCGTAACCCCACCAGGACATTCACATGATGAACTCAAGATCTATAAAAGTAACAATATTAAATGTACAATGGACGATTTATATAATATATTTTTTAAAAACTTCTTAAACTATCCCCCCCCCCCAATAGTGCAATAAAGTAATAAAAAATTAAAAACAAGGATCGATTCAGGATATTTTAGCAGGGCCCTTTTTTGTGAGAAATTAAAATATTTTTGTGAAAAATCAAAACATTTTTGTGAAACCAGTTTAGAACTTTAAATTTTCTGAAAACACTAATTTTTGAAATTTTATAGCAAATTCACACTGTCATATTATAGTAAATTTAGTTTATGTATCAAATGTATGTAAAACAGGTTAAAGTTTTGAAATTCAATGAAAAAGTTTTGTTTTGTAAACAATTATTTTTATGAAAGATTAGTTTTCATTGTTATGAATTTTGTTAAGGGTCCTCTCTGAAAGAGTGTAATTTTGTGAAGGGTACTATTTTAAAAAATATAATTTTCTAAAGGGTTCTTAAAAAAAATGGAATTTTGTGAAAGGTCCCAAAAAGGAACCAAAATTTCTTCTGGATTGACCCCTGAAAACACAGCATATTTATAAAATTATGATGTGTTAAAGCATGTTACACATATATAATTTTTTTTTTTTTTTAATTCTGAATAGTATATTCAAATATTCATCTCCTTAAATATTTATAAATCTTCACATAAATTATCATGTATGCAATGGAAATAAGTATTAAATACCACTAATGAGAGAAGTTGATCTATAGGGAAGAATGGGACACATTTTACAAATATAATAAAATCAAAATCATTTGCATCAAAAATCGAAATTTCAAATTATAGAATGCAAGATAATGCATCTTCTTATATCCTTAAGCAATATGAAAATATAGTATGCAAAAATTATTTTATACTATAAGAAATTGAAAGCTGCAAAATGTGTCTCATTCACCCCTGTTGATAGGGAGATGTGGGGCAACTATAAAGATGGCAATATTTCTGTCTGTCCAATCAGAGTGTATTTGGTAAATTTAACTCATATATCTTCTGAACATAACTTATTCCCAGTTAATGGCTAAAATAGAATATCTAATTTTCATAATTTTTACTCCCCCCCCCTTTTTCATTTACTCTCATTAAGAAAATAGTATATGATTAGAAATCAAAATTTAGATATATTATTAAAATATAATCCTATTCCTCACTTTGCTGGCATGTCCCATACCTACTACTTAATGTCTTTATATTAAATTACTTGTAAAAAATACTATAGTTTTTAGATTTAATTTAAATCATGGATAATGTAGAATATAGTATAATATGAAAAGAGAAATTTATTTATTTATTTTAACAAGTCATTTATTTACAGAGCATGAAAACTATAGAAAGTAGTTTTACTTTTGTATGTTGAAGTAATATTTTTTCTTTGCACAGTTATAAGCTTATTCTGATCAGACATCTTTTAGGACAGAAAATCAGGTTGCTTGTGCTCCACATGCTGTGTGGTTTATGAAATGTGATCAATGATGCATATTAGGGAAAAAAAGCTCACTGTCCCATACCTCCTCCACTTTCCTGTACCCCTTTTTTGAGACAGCTTTAATTTTTCACATTTTAATGAAATTTTTAAAAGAAAACATAGATGAAGATTTAATCTTTTTTTTAATATATTTTTAAATCAAATAGCTTTTTTGTTGTATGAGGCAAAGTTGAATTAATGTGTTACTTAATGAATAAACATTAAGAATTTCAAAAATGAATAAAATGGGGGCAGATCGTAACCATAGCAGGGCACTTTTGGACAGTATTTCAAACAGATTTAGTAATTCATGAATAAATAATTTAATATTTAACTTCTTGAAGGGCATGCGGTGGGGCCAAAAATGCCAAATTTTTGTGTGTTTTCACACCAGTATTTTTCAATGATGTTTTTTTTAGCTTTTTATTCTCCAAAAACTAACAACAAAATTTTCTATTTGATAATTCTGGTGCAAAAGTTATTTTTTAATAAGTGGTACATATTATATACCGGTGCCCTCCAAGGGGTTAAATTAATATAGATTTTAATGAATTTTCAAAATTTTAATGTGTTTCAAACTTACCAATATATTAAAGGAAATATCAAAATTAAATGAACTTACTTCATTACTCAAAATATCAATTACTACATTTACGTTGCAATTTTTTTCATTTCTGCTTTCACAGTGCTAAATATTTCCAAGCTTCCATTTAATTCATCCTCATCAAAATTTACCTTGTTTACAAATTTATTGCGAAACATTTTAAAACCCGCTACACTAGCTTTCAAATTTACATCCTGTCCGTGATTCTCATTCAACAAATTTAATTTCATAATATATTCTGAAATATTCAGTTGAGAGAAATCACGCAGAGGCAGTGGATTATCCAAAATTGAAGATGACATTTCAAAAACAATAGGGACAAGCGAGCAAAACAAAACAAACAATTAAAGAGCGACCGCGAGCAGAAGGCGGGTATGACATAAAAGTCACGTGGTGCCAGAGGGGTCTATTTGACTGATTTAGGGAAAGAAGGAGGATTGAGAGGAGGAACTTCAGGACCAAGTTATTTGATCTCGGATTACCATATCTGGCTAGTTAGCGCCTTTTGATGTAGAATGAAAATAAGATTACATGCATATGCGTTATACAAAAATACAAAATCGAAATTCTTTATCATTGTGATATGCCAAAAAAATGTCTGGAAAATAGGAAGTAGTGAATTTTTATTGGGTGAATTCATTGTTGAGAAATTTTTTTGTTAGGGTATTTTAGGTAAGGGCAGTTTTTTACAGAGTGAGAGACCATGTGAATTAAATATACAAGCTAATATATAAGCAATAAATAAAAATTTTCAGTCAAATGTGCTTTCTTATTCAAGATACTTTTCGCATGATGTTATATCTTATATATATATATATATATATATATATACATTTTTTTTTTCAAATAAAAGTTTGAAAACTTTTTTACACACCGAAACATTAAAGGCAATTGAATATTATGTATTATTAAATATTAAGTTGCGATGGAGATATTTGTATAATGTTTCGGTGTTATATAAAATATTCATGATATTTTGGTCAGTAAGATCTCTCGGTTAAATCATATTTAAACAAAAATTGTTTTTATAAATTATTTTCTCAGAATATTTTAACTAGATTTTATATACACTTATATTAAAATACAAATATGCGATACCTGGAAACATTGCCCCACCAGTGGCTGAGAGGTTCTGCTCTCAAAGCTGGTAGACGGGAGGTGATGGGTTCAAACCCCTGTCGCACTCGTCGGCCTAACCGTTTGGAGTTTTCTGCGGTTTTCTTCGAACCTTGCATAAATATGGGTTAGGATCCCTTAGAAAGACCTTCACGGAGGACATTCCCCTCACCGGCCTACATCCCTAGCGCAGATAATCGGCCGTAACAAATAACCAACCAATCAACCTAAAAACATTCTCAAAACTTGTATTTCAATCTAATTTAAAATCATTTTACATAAATCATATAAATTCAGGAGTCGATGTAGGTTTTTTTTCCCTTGGGGCTTATTTTGTGAAAAGTAAAAGTTATATTTCTGATATCTTTTGTGAAATTTGTTATATTTTTGTGAAAAATAACATTTTGTTACGAAAGATGCAATCCAGCTACTCAAATTCAAACAGAGCATTTAATAATAATAACTTCTTTAAGTCCTTCTGCTAAAGTTTTCTTTTCTGATGAATTTGTTTTCTTTGCAAATTACACATTTTAAAACTTAACAAAATTAAAATAATTAAGGGAGAATATGTTTTAAGGAAATGGAATTTTGTGAATGTACCTATTTTATCAAGAGGAATTTTGTGAAGGACCCTGTTTTATTAAATGGAATTTTGTTATTTAAATGTTGTAGAATGTTAATTGTCCTGTGCTCTCTGAATCGGAATGGAAAGAGACGAAGATTTTGCTTCATTTACAAAAAAAAAAAAAAAAAAACCCTGATGGCTCGGCCTATAGGCACAGGTAGATTTCGAAGACGCAGACCGTGGGGCACCTGTTTATTGGGAATTGCATAAGAAAGACCTATTTGCCATGATGTGGCAGTTGGGACCACCCACTTTGAAATATACCTCTGCCTGTAGGCTGAGCCACCAGGGATTTTTTTTTAATTTTTTTTTTACCGCAAGAGTTGGTTCTATAAAAAACTTGTCAGTATAAAAATTGTAGATAATATTAAGAAGATTTATACGAAATTTAAGCGGATTTGATATCTTGGGAATTGACGAAGTTATGAATTTTTTTTAACCCCCCCCCCCCCCCCCCCGTCCCTTGGGGCCATTTTTAATAATATCAAAAATCTGTCATATATAAATTTTCGGCCCTTTTCCTAGAAGTAATGATAACTATAAACGGATTCGATACGTATCATAATTAAAAAATTATGGGTTTTATTCTGTTTTCACAAAAAGCCCCCCCCCCCCCCCCCCCCCCTGGTTCGATTGATTTTGCCAATTAACGAACTTGACCGAGATTTTATGCTCCTTGATTTTAAGTATCAGTTTGGAAGAGATTTGTGCAGAATTGTTGCAGTTATCGTGTCCATAAAAAAGTGACATAGATAGATAGATAGATAGATAAAGTTTTGAACTGGGGGTGGTTTTGGGTTCTGGGAGTCATGATCGGCGTAGATCTGCAAAATTTTTTCAAAAATTCCAACTTAGGGGAGAATGTAATAGGTAGTATTTCTTACGAAATCAACCTAAAAAAAATAAGCACATTATTAACAATCTTACGTTCTTCAGAACGCAAAGTTTTCCCTTTATCAGACATTTTGTGTTGTTCTGAAAAGAACAGTTTAAATAGAGAATAATGATAATAATAATCAAGAGCGCGAGAATAACAACCGTCTAGGACAAAAGAAAGGATCTCAATGACAGGACAGACGAGAAAGAGACAGAGAGGGAAATGTATATCGCCAAAGGCAGGAACGCTCAAATATGTTACAACCCTAAATATTTGCTCTTCCACCGTCCGAACCTGTGAGAAAATAAACTCTTCTCCCAAGCGACTTTCTGAGCCGCCATCTCGTGCTGGTCGAATATTAGCAAAGCAACAAAACAGAGGCAGAATAGTAGGACTGCCACAATAGTACGATATGTTCGTCGCCAATGTTACTTTCACGCGCCAAACAGTGTCATTTTAATTTAATAAAAACAGACGTTTCCTAACTTTAAAATCAGGTTTGATACCGCTACTAATATAACTAAATACTACACAAATATGTCGCATTAAAAAAACCATTGTGTGAAATTGTTTTTCTCTTAAAAATTGCTGTTATTTTTTGGCGTTTTCTCCATAGACTGTAATGTTAAAGCTCAAGTATAATACCCATAGAGTAAGGATTTAAACAGAGAATCACCTTTCATAGACTTCAATGGTAACTTTTTTAACATGGGATTACACATAGACAGTGGCGCTAGCTACGGATGACGTAAAAATTACAGCCGTAACAGAAGAGAGGTTGCTGAATAGAGCTATATATCGCTTTCTTGGCGACAAATGAGGGAAGGGAAAAAAAACGGCAACTACTTGCTTCTTGTTTTGGTTGGTTAGTTGGTTGATTTTAAGACGGTCGATTATCTATCTACGCGAATGAAAACAGATTTATTATTTTTAACATGTTCTGAAACAATCGGAATGGAACTTTATTTTAAAATAAGTGCTATGGTAAAACAAAATTTTTTTTTTTCCAAGTTTGAAAGGAAAATTTGATTTTTTTAATTCTTTAAAATGTAAGTTTGTGATTTATTTTCATGTGTTATTTTTGTTCTTGTTTTTTTCAAGCTCCATAATGTTTGAAATATTTTATATATGTTGAGTGTTGACAGATTTGTGCCGAAACATCATGTGCTCACTGTTGAGACGCGAAATGTTTTTGGTTTCCGTCTGTCTGTTTGCCGTAAAAATGGTCCGATTAGGTTGATTTTTAGTACGTATGTTGGCGAAGTATCCGGAATTAGCTGTATAGTTTTTAGTTAAATTTGGTTCATTCATTTGGAAAATATAGAATATTTTTTTTAGGTCATAGAGCTTTCTTATGGGGATGCAGACGATTTTTCAAATTTCATTTTTATCTGAAATGAAAATGGAATATCTGCGTAATGGATTTAGATGTAAAATTATGAATGCAAAATTTTCGATATGGATTTCCAATAGTTTTAAAGTTTTGCTTATAAATTTAATAGAATTTAGAAATTAATTGCTTAAAATATTTGAAAATGTTTTTGCATCTGTTCGGGAAATATAAACATCTTACTTTCATATTTTTTTACAATTTTTAAAATCATTTATTTTTACTTACCACTTTAATTTAAGGATTCTAATTTCTGGAACATTCGAACAATTTTATATGCTTATAAACATGCATGCAATTAAAAAAATAATAATTGCGGATTGTACGGAGTTAAAATGATATTTAAAAAAAAAATGATCTGCAGATTTACTAGTATAGGAAAAAACTTAGTACCATGTTTACATTGCGATATAAAATGTATATGAATAACATTTTATACAGAGAAATTTTTTTAACATGAATAAGATTTATGGTATGGCAGTTATTTTAACGATAATAAAAAGTCAAAATTTGTTAAAAATCTGCCAACACTGAATATATATAAAATATTTCATATATAATGGAACTTGAAAAAAACAAAACAAAAATAACCCATAGAAATAAACCACAACTTACCGATTCTTAGGAATAAAAAATAACTTTGACGTCTTGTTCTTGCAAACAATACACTCCTTTCTTCGTAGCATTTTGAAGAATTATAATAATTATAATCAACTGTTTGATCTTCAAAGAATAATTTTAATAATACACGGAGAAAGAACCTGGAGGGGAAACTAGAATAGGCGAGGATATCGAAAATGCAAGTCATATTTTTTTAACGAAAGAGGGCGCTGTAAAATTTGGCGGCTGCCTTTAAACAGAATGTCATTAGATTACATGTTAAATTCCGAAAGTATTTTACTCGATTATTTTTAATTATAGCAATTATATGTCATAAATATAAGATGGGATATAAATGTTTTATTCCGGGATGTAGATCGGGCTATGATGATGAGATAAACAAAAGAAAAATCGAAGAATTTTTTTTTTTTTAAGTATGTTTAGAGCTCCAAAGATGAGTGCTTTTTATTATACTTTAATTTAAAGTTATATGCTTGTAATCATTTTTAAACTAAGAAATTTTTATTCTAGTATATCGATCTTAGTGTATATGTTTTTAAAATGTTATACTTAATGAATGCTAATGTCTGTGGCTAATTGACATGGCCATTTAAATTGTCTTATAGAGTGCTATTTGTTTGGCTGTAATCTGAAGCTGTATTTATTTGAATAATACTTTTAATCTCTAAAAATTATACGTCCATTCCGTATTTCTTCGCAGTACAATATCCGTGATATTTTTTTTAAATGACTACTATTCAGATGCTTCTGTCAGGATGAACTCTTATTTAAAGAGTTATAAAAAGCAATCGAAACGCCAAATATCTATTAAAATATATGCATGGTGTGAAGAAAACTTTATTTAATGAAATTTCTACTTGTTTGACTTTTTTAAAGTTCAAATTTTCAATCAAAAACATTAAAGAAATGAATGCTTTTCGTATTGAAAAGCATTGCAGAAGCAGGTTAGGATAGCCTTCAGTTTACCGTGGCGCCATCTATAAGGAGAAAAACTGTATTGTAAAATTTAAATGTTACTTTCCCCTCCATCTATCTTCCTCCGTGTAATAATAAGTATTAAACAAGATTCGAAAATCAATTAGCGAACGCCGAAAATTCGCACATGCGCAAATGACAACAGAAAGACGCCAAGCAGAATAGGGTTACACTTAAATTGAAATCACGAAGATAAAATCGCCAAAGCGATGATCTAGTTCTTATGTCATCCGCCGCAGTCGCTCTTTTCAGGCGAAGTTGGATCTCTGTGATAATACCTGTAGGGGGCGTGGTTTTATACTCTCGTTCCCAAATCGTGGGTAATGTCCATTATGAAAGATACATTTATCTATCTATTGTATAATGCAAAGGGGAATTTCGATCCGACCGCTATTTTTATTTCCTTTTTTAAAATAATAGGAGCTAGTTCATTTATTACGTTATTTTATTTCTATATTGAAATAAAAAATCACCTATTATTGCATGCTATTTGTAACTTCAAAAACAAAGTTTTCGCCAAATTAGCGGGAGAAAAAAATCGCGCCAATGTGGTGCGTATATGATATCAGTGCCCTATGTTGCTTAGTTATAGAATTAGGAGGGGATTTATATACCCTATTATCAAACATTAGCCTTATTACAAGATTCTGCTAAATGAATTTCGGAGGAACTTTCATTGCTAATTTTTTAGGGATAGTTTTAGTATAGTTATTTGGGAAATCCTACTGTAAAGAATTAAATAAACAAGTTGGCCTTTAACAGTCTCAATTTTGTAAACAAATATGGGTAATAAAAATATATGTATAATAATATAAAAATAAAATATAACCCGGCGACATTTTGTATGGCAATCTGTTAGAGCAGTTTGCGTGTGTTTTACATTAAATTAAACAGTGTATTTTACAATAAATTAAGTATTGTGTATGTTTTATAATAAAATAATTTGTGTGTCTTTATAATAAAAAATTGAGTGTGTTTTATAATAAAATAAAACTAACAGGTACCCGAAAGCGTGGTTTTTCTCGCCAAAATGGCGCAAAACAAAATGCCAACAGCGGTGCGAATGAGATAGCAGTTCCTTTTTAAGTATTAACAGATGCTTGTAAATTGATATTCAAAAAAATTAAACAAATATATATAATTTGTGTAATTTGCTATCTAGCAACCAACACAAGGGATTTCTTGTAGATCGTCATTAGTAAATTTAAGAGATTTTTTTAAAAAATCCTGTTGTATATTTGTAAACTTTTTAGTTGTGTCCATCCCAAAACATTGTGTTTCGTTATTCGTGTTTCATCTCGCCGTTTAAAGATGATCCAGTCCCTGTGACGTCATAAGAGTCATGATGCAGCCATGTATTACGTAGGTCACGGGTATCTAGTGTAGCCTTGGTGATAACCGGCTTCACATTGCAAGCCGATTTTATGTTTCACTTTCTTGTTATCTGATTTCAAGCCCTAAACATCACAACTACTTTTTTAGATTTTAAAATCTGGGGGCTGTTCAGAACAGAAGATCAGGCGGGGCGCGGGCGATGGAGATTAAAATATCGAGTGAGTCTCTACTGTGAATGAAATTGAAAGGCCTGCGTTCGTTATCATTGATTTGGACATCCAAATCAATGATAATGAACACGATCCTTCATTTGACTAATTAGCGTATTTTAATGATATTTTGTTAAATTAAGAAGTGAACTTCGTGGCCGAATGGTTAGAGCACTGCTCTTGATTCTGGAGGTAGCGGGTTCGATCCCCCAAAATTTCTGTTTGATTTTTCTGTTTTTTTTTTTCATGTTTTTTCTGTTTTTTTTTTCTTTTTTTTTTCAAAATGTTTAATCGGTTGCTTTGTATTTTTCATGATTAATGGAATATATTTTATGAAAGCAAAATTTGATATTATTAACAATTACTTATTTAATTAAATACGACAAATTCAGCTATTTTATGATTAAAATTTTACATTACAGTGTCTTTTAATATTTAAACATTATTATTATTATTATTTTCTTTTTAGCAAATGTAAAATAAGAAATGAAAATATAGTCAATTTGCACGAATTTCTCCATGTTTTTATAATGAGTACTTCAACAGTGAATTTTTAGTACGAATAGAATGCAAAGCATATTTTACAATGTAAAAAATATTATAAAAATAAAATGTAAAATATATACATTATTTAAACTAGAAATATCAGTACCTATTTTTGTAAAGAGGTAAAATACATGTGGTTTACCGTCTAGTTTCGTAATGAATATAAATAAAATATAGTTAGAATGTTTATAAATTTTCTACTGAATGTACAAGTATTTTAGCATTTGTTTCTCTTGTTTTATGATGTTTATTGCAATATAATAAATAATGCAATTTACATCGAAAAATGAATTTCAAGAAAAATAAATTTTTAGAAATTAATAATTATGTTTCAACAAGGTTGTTATCGAAAAATATATTTTAATAAAATGTTTAAAAGCTTTTTTATAAAATTTTAACAAAGATTTTATTTTACTATTATAAATAAAGAAATAAATCTTTTAACATACGTTAAAAGATTTATCGTAAATCAAGGTCGTGATACCAACATATGTTGGTATCACGACCTTGATTTATTAACATTCTATTTATCCCAAAAAATATAAAGCAACTGATAAATAATTTTTAAATTAATAAAAATAGGGGAAGAAAATCGGAAATAAACGGCGAGCATTCACTTTGTATCCATACTTTTCAGGTTCATCTGTGTAGGACAACCCAAACGTCAGTAAAGTACATAACAATTTTTGGTACTTTTCGGTTAGCCGGGCGCCAGTGAAAAAAAAATATAAATATATATCTACATATATGTATGTATATATATATATATGTGTGTGTCTGTATATATATTTATATTTGTTTCACTGGTGCCCGGTTAACCAAAAAGTACCCAATTTTTTTTTTTTTTTAGAGTTTACATTAATTTTATTGAAACCACCAATACTGTGTTTCAGGAATTCGGTGATCCGATCATCCTCTCCCTTGTTAGTTAAAGGTGCACTGGTTATAGAAAATTAAACTTTATAATATTATATGCATTGTTTTGTACAATATATATATTTATGTAACTGCTATCAACTAAACTAATATATCAGTTTTAGTAGGTGCTGTAGTTTTAGAGACATATAAGTTGACAGCAGTTATGTAACTATATGATGTATATATATATATATATATATATACACATCATACTTTCGTATTCTATTATTTTTATGTTGGATCAAAGGCTTAAAAAATCATTTTAGAATGTTAAAAATTTTAAATTTTTCAGATATCCGATCATGTTGCTACAGCTGTATCAATCAACCTACCAAACCAAGTAAGACACAAAAAAGCCCAATCACGTGATCAAATCGCCCACAGAATTTTTGTGAGTTACCCGCGCGGAGCCCGCGCTAAAAATTTGCAGGTTATGAACGCGGATCGGGCTATCTGATCACGTGATGCTTTTCATGAATGTTTCGGGGGTTTATTATGATGAAATAAAAATAGATATTCCTATTATAAGATCCATTTTTTTTGGAGGATAAAGATGTGTAGTCGCTAGTTTCACCTAATCCGAGCCACAGAAGCTTAAAATAATTGAAATAATTAAATTATTTCAATATATTAAATTATTTAAATTTCCGATAAGACCTACTCCATAACCCTTCTCTCCATCGCGCGCGCGATCTTCTTTCCTGAACACAACCCTGGTAACGCTGCATAGACTTGTTTTCCTTGCCAATCAACCAGCAAACCGACCAATCAGTTTGCAATTCCTAAGTTTCTTTTGACGCTAAAGTTCTCGACTTTTCAATTTTCAGTCTCGAAGATATATTTTTTTAGAAAAATGTCCGAACCACAGGATAAAATGTCCGAAAGTATACGATTTAAACTAGCTGAACTTGTGAATCATAAGTTGTATGTGGAAGATATACCAGAGGAGGATGTAGTTATGTATGATCCCCTTGTTCCGTTAGCTGAAATTCTTTGTGCACATTTAAAGGTTTGTATTATACGTTTTAAATGAAGTCATTCACTTCAAAATTTCATTTCTGATTTGCTGTAAATTAAAAAATCTGATGACTCTTATATATATATTACTTATAGATATCGTGATAGTTATTATATTTATTGCTGAAACTAATACTTAACTAAAGGGCAATATGAATTGTAAAGTTTCATGTCTTATATTGTTTTTAGATTTACTCAGCAAACAAATAACAAAGGAATTTGCAAAACTAAGTATCCAACATGTGTATCTCTATTATATAGTGTCACTGCGGGAAATTACTATTCACTGCATTTCTTGATCATCTAATTTTTCATTCCTTTTTTTTTTTTTAGTGGTTTCACTAAAATTTGAAATATGCTATTTAGTCTTTAAACATTCTAGTTTGCAATAAATAAGTCAGTTTTCTTGCAATCTAATTTAAATAAAAAGTTGCTGAGACAATAAAAAACGTCAGATAGGTATTTATAAAGATCATACTCTTTCACGATTTTTTATTTATTTTATAACATTTTAAATATTTCCAATTAAAAATAATTTAAGGTTGTGAATAAACGTTGTATTTACAATAATGTCACAATAAATAAAATCAAGGAACTAGTAGTATTCAACTGCTAGGGTAATCCCTAATCAGTGTTATTTTTTAAAGTTAAAAGCAACTTATTTATGATCCCAGTAGCAGAAAACTCTCCAAGTGTCTGCGACAGATATTTCAGCGGCAGGTAAACTGTTACAATTCAGGATTGACAGGTCTTTGACATGTGTCCGTTTTTGACAGTTTAAACTGTTATGTCCAAAAGCGTCAAAAACCTGAAATACTACATTTGATATGTAAAATTTTACATTAAATGTTACACATATTATATGAAACAGTACAACATATTGCATGTAATGTTTAAAAAGTCTTTTACTGTATATCAATAATTAATATCTAGTCAAGTATTACTGTTACATGCAATTTCTTAACTTAATTTCTCAATATTTGCCAGCAACCTATTGGCGAATTGAGCTGTTTTTTCCTGGCAAAAAATTGAAGAGTTTCACGTTTATTTCCTGTAACTAACAGACGAATTTCGTGATTGTTTTCCTGCGATCGATTAAAGAAATTTGTGATATTTTCCTGCGACCAATTGACAAATTTTGGCTTTTTTTTAGCGACCGATAAGCGAATTTCTGAATTTTTTTCTTGTGCCCTAAAGGTGAAATTCACATTTTTTTAAAAAAACATGATTGCAGACAAATTTTACGATTGTTTTCACTACCGATTGCCGAATTTTGCTTTATACTTGCAATGGCTTGACAAAATTTACAACTTTTCCCCCCAAGTTCAAATATTCCAAAATTTTTTCTCGCAACTGACTGACACATTTCACAATATTTTTCCGCAACCTATAGACAAATTTTGCGATATTGCGCCTGATGGCAGAATTTCGGTGGGTTTTCCTGTGACCGACTGAAGAGATTCGCGATTTTTCCCTGTAACCGACTGATGAACTTCGAGATTGTTTTCCCATGATTGATTGATGAAACTCTCGATATTTTTCTGCATCTGATTGGCGATTTTTCGGATTTTTTCCCTGTCTTGCTAGCAAAACTCGAGGGTTTTTTTTCAAGTGATTATAGACGAATTTTGCTATTTTCTCCCAGCGATCAACTGAAAAATTTCGTGATATTTCTCGCAATGGACTGGTAAATTTTGCGATTTTTTTCTTTACGCGAGCAATTGACAAATTTCGCAATATTTTCACGTGACTAGCTGAAGAACTTTGCGAAATTCTTCTGTGCCCGATTGACAAATTTTCATTTTTTTCCATGACCTATTCGTGAAATTTGCAGGTTGAAATATGCCGATGGCAATTTTTTTGCGAACCCAAAGTAGACAAGGCATATATGCAGCTATAAAAAAATGAGCAGGTCACATTTCCAGCTATAAAAAAACAGACAGCGCACACTTTTTACAGATTTTCTCTTTTGAACTTGCTGGTGAGATGCATGCACAGTATATGAGCAAACACTGTTGGTCCAGAAACAGGGATGTCGGAAAGAAAAAATTGACATTTAGCTTGCAATAAATGATGAGATGCGCAGTAGATCATAACGCTCCTCCAGAGGCGAATCAAAAGTGTGGCTGCGGCACCATGCCCATCCACGAAGTAAAAAAATCTGCCGAAGAAAGTTTTATGGAAAAAAATCTGCGACATACATTGTTCATCTTGAACTTTCTGCTACCGGGTTTATGATTGATATAAGTTGTGGTAATTTTGATTTAAACTGTAGGTATTTTATACTATTTTTTTTTTACTAACTGTTAAATATTTAATAATAAATTGGTAACGCTGTAAAATTATTGGGTAAACTTAGCTTTCCTCTCCTGCTTGGCACCCAATTTGGTGACAGTTGGACCAAGTGATGAAGAATAAATGTGCTTGGTCTGTAACCTTTTTATCTGGTCTGTGAAGAGAGCTTTCTAAATAATAAACATGTGAATTTTTACGTTGCTAACTAAGCGTAAACCAACAGTGAAATACACTTAATTAGCAAGGTAAAAATTCACTTTTTTATCATTCAATGACTTCGGTCGAATGTCACTGCTGAAAATTAATTAAAAATTACTTATGAGAGCTTCTCTTTTTTGCACATGCTTGGTTAGCTTTCTTGATTCTGGCTTTCTGATTGGATGAAAGAGGGGAAAATTTTGAACTTACTATTAGATCCATTATTTTTCCCCCAGTGGATTTCAAGCTAGTAGCATCTTCAGAGTGTGTGCAAGCTCTTTAGAAATTTCTCAGGAATAAAAAAAATTCCAAGAAGTACTTAAAACTCCTCAAATAAATGAAATACCTCTTAAAAATCCTTAAATTTTGCAAATCAAAATTTAGTGTCTTCAGTGATTTAATTGAAGTATATACAAGAGTAGAAAATGATGATTTGTATCTTTACACAATGCATAATTCTACCTGTATATGTATAATCATCTTAAGCAAGAATTTATGGTATGAATTCGATTCACTTTTAAAGAAAATAAAAATGTTTCATGTTTGCAAAAATAAACTTCAAGTGATTGCTACCTTTCTAAAAAAAAAGACTAAAAATAAAATAAGAAATTACTATATTTTATTGTATATGACATGTAGTTTTCTTCTCTTAAAAACTTATTTTTTAAATCAAGGTGCACATTAGGGTTAAACGATATTATAAATTTAATATTTTAATGTATCAGCAATGTAATATTGACATTGGTGATATATCATGTTACTAATTTAAAGTGGGGGAGAGTAGGGACATTAATGTAGAGAAAACTTATTTATTTATGTTCTTCATTCATTAATTTTCATTTTTACACCTAGTAAAGTACATAATCATGCCAGTATTGTAAAATGAATTTTTGCGTTTCAAATGTGCACTGTATATGCAGGAAAATATGGTATTTATTTATTTATACATATTAATAACTTTGTTATCTTTGATGTAGGGGAGACTGTTACACAGTAGACCATTTTTTCATTTTTTTTTTTTTAACAGACAGACCGATTGGCCTGAAAATATTTTTGAATATTCTTTAAACATTTTTACACTTATCAGAATTTTCTCAGAACATAGTTTTCAATACATTTAATATATATATATGGTTAAATTTTACATCAAGTTATATATATATATATATAAGCCAGAATATATGTATATATATATTCCGGCTAATATATATATATATATGCCCCGGAAGTGGAGCACACTGGGACACTGTGGACCGCTATTACGTATTATCTGAAATACAATATATAAATCTATTTTTCAATTATCTAATTCTTCATTTCCCCTTTACCGCCAAAATAACATAGTAATATAAATTTACAAGTAACATTTTGAAAAAACAAATCAAAAGATTTATTATATTTTGGAAATAAACAGATTAATACAGGAACAACTGCGATTTAGATGAAGCTGTTACGTAAGTACAAAAAAATCAGCACATATTAAAATTTGCAAATGAAATTCTAAAGTACTTATGAGTATAGATGCTGCTGTGGTCTTCAAAATATACGTGTGAAAATATCTTGCCAAATTTGGCGATAAACTTTTATTTCTGGTAACCCTGCCAAATCCCTCTTTACTGGCAATCATAGCTGCTCTTCTGGCTTTGTGGAGCGGAAGGAGAGAGAGAATCATCTTTTGCGCTTCTGATGTCAATTTAACCCATTTTCGGCCAAAGGTACGTAAGCGCACCATTTCAATAAATATATTTTTATTAACACTGTGACGTATATTTTTCACTAGTATTTTTCTGCTATTTTTAAGGGTTCTGGAGACATTTATAAAATATTAGTAATTCAATTGAAGTAATCACTTTCTGTTGGAAATTTTCAAAATACGCTGGTTTTTTACTTGAAACGGTTATTCACAAATTCGATTTTTTGAAAATGTATAATTATTCCACTTGAGATTAATCACATGTTTTTATAATGGAGTAAAGTTGTAAGTTCTGTAAATAAAATAAAAATAAAACAAATGCCATAAGAAAACTTAAAATTTTTATTTAAATTTAATGGTAAATTATTAATGGTAACATCAAATTAAATAAAATATTATTTTTCATTCACGAAACTTTTTTAATGTCTTAATGAATGTAATTTAATCAAATTTCAATGCAAATAATACTGCATTTTATAAAATTTCTATGCTTGGCCTAAAATGGGTTAAAACGAACCTGTGCAGTATCTGCTTATTAACATGTGCACACTTATTCTAGAACTTTTGTTCAAATATTCCAATGGTACATTTTCCCGCATAATGGTACGGCATGGTATATTAGCTTTCACTTTGCATTTGAACCCCTTTGTGGCTGACCGTTAAGGCAAGCTCCAAGGTGTTCCAATGTAGATAAGATTACCTACTTCATTTTGATAATTTTTTAAGATTATGTTTACGGAGTTAATTATTTTTATTTTGACGTGGATTGGATCCATTTATGCGTTTTGACGAAATTATACAGAATATATTTATTTTAATGCTGGTATTTTGTGTTTTGAGGCGCAGTCAAAGCATTTTCAGATTTTTTTTTAAAATCAAATGTTTGTGATATTCATAATAAATATAATGTGAAAGAACGAACATTTTTTTTAACATTTGTTTTTCCGCATTGTATCTATAGAAATGTTTATCTTTGTTTTTTATTTACAATCGAAATTTTTTTGCTTTTTTTCCCCTTGTACTCAATTTATTTGAAGGATTTCTCTGTATGAGGTAAGTACTATTTTTGTTCATTTTCTATTGTTTTCCTTATGATAATGCACTTAAAAATGCCTTTTTTGAAATTGATCGCAATTCTGAAATGTCGAGGAAATTACTTTTTCCAATAAGTCATTCCTTTCAAATTAAAACTTTTAACTTTTTTAAATGCTGATAAAATCACTTTGAAAATGCATACTTTTAAAATGAAAAGACCTTGACATAAAAATAATTAGTTTAAAATCTTTCTCTTTGTCAAAAAAAAAGTTTTGAAAGTGACTGTCATATTGGAAAGCAGGGGTTCACTTCCGGATTTCAGTTTGGCGATAATTTTCAAAATGGCGTTTTGGGAAAAAAATCGCCAAATTGATATCGCAGACGACAGACACATCTGTTCTCGATTGAGACTGGTAGCAACTTTACGAAATCATTGACATCAACAACAGATTCACCTACAGTTTCTGGAATAATAAACTGATTTCCATTCATTTTGTATCTCTTGAATCTTACTTTAATAGAATCATCACCAATTAGGCTACATTTATATTTTTCAAAGGCAGCACATACAAAACAAAATATTTCCTAGTATGTTTAATCAATTTTTATTTTTATTTGTTTACTTTAGTTACAGTTGTTTACAGTTAGGGTTGGCAAGTTTCTTCCGAAGTGGAAAAAACCGGCCGGAAGAAATAAAAGAAACTGTTTTTCTTTAGGAATTTACAATATAAGTTGCAATTTTTCAAGATACAATAAAAATAAATGCACTTTTCTAATAGATAACCTTAAGTAAATTTAATTAGATCTATAAAAAATTAATTAAATATGATAAATTGATAATTACATTCAGTCTTTTAGCCAAGATTACACACCTGTCTAAAGTTTTCTAATCAGTGTGTACTATTTTAATCTGGTAAAATAAATGGTACTTTTCTGTTATACTAACACCATGCCAAAATGCATGTTAATGTGCCATTTATTTCAACCCTGAACATGCAGAGGATTTTTATTGCAAACCATGTCAAACATTGTGATTTGCTATTTATTGAACATATAATCTTTTTAATTATTAATATTATTACTCAATCGTAACCTTGCAAAACATCTTAATTTGCTATTTTTCAAATATAAAATATTTAATATTAAGTTGTAAGTTATATTTATTGTTGACACTGATATGGATTTTACCATTTGGCAGTTACCAGATGATGAGGACTGCGATAAAATTGTTTCAAGACTTTGGATACATAAAAAAAAGTTTTATTAAAAAAAAAAAACTAAAAAAAACGTGTTTTCATTCAAAAAGTGAAACGTTTACTGCAATGTTAAGAGACAATTCCAATTCCATGCTTGTAGTTTAAATTGAGTTTTATTTTATTATTTTATCATATAATATTTATTTGTTCTTTTATTGTAAGTCTAGATTGGTATTGATTTAGTAAAATAGTTCATTAAAGTCTGTAATTTTCAAATGTTTTAATTGCTCAATTTTGTGCCAACAAGGTTTTTTTTTTTTTTTAGGAATTCATTTTACACCAATTATTACGCTTGGTGACGAAAATGATATTCGTATAACGGAAATGTACCAAATAAATTTATCCAAAATACACAAAATCAATTAAAAGTAATTCAATTCAAAACAGGCACATTATTTTTATTATTTAAACTTCTGTACCCAGTAGTAAATAGTATGTGGATCATTTACCTATTAGTGTAGAATAAAACTCTTTTAAATAAAAGACAGTTTTTTTAATTTACTTCCATTTTATTAAGAGAACTGATATACAGTAATTACTGTATTGAAAGATTTCGTTAAGATCTTCATTTTCCTTACTACAGTGCAACATGGCATGACGAAAAAAAGTATTTTAGCAGTAGGATGCTGCAATCAATTTCTCAACTTAGAATGGATGGATGCAAACGATGAAAACATTCTTTCAAGTCCTGAAGAACTTTAAAAGAATTTTGGCATACCCGTAGAGTTTATTTTTAGAACACTTATCTTTTAAAATCAGCATTGAGATATGCATGCTAGTATACATAAATACAAATTTGTTTATTTTAAGTGTTGCACAATAGTTTTTGAAATATTGCATTTTTATATGATAAATAAAGAATTGGTAAGTATTTTTTTAAAACAGAAATGACATAAACAATGAAAAAATATCCCATCCCCCTACCTCTAAAGTTGTAAAAAACATAGTAACCTGTAAATACCTGCTGAACCTGAAGTTTGTTATTAAAAAATAACTTATTTTTCCATAAATAATATTTTTAATATTAATTAAAGTTTCCAATTTAAATTTCATATAGTCAGGTTTTGAATTTAATTCTTTTATATAGTTAATGTACTTTAATTTTGAGCATCTGTTTTGTCTTCTGTTGGTTTCTTCCAGTTTCTTCTGGTTTTCTGCAGTTTCTTCCACTGTCCTGGAAGAAACCCAACTCTGCGACTTTAAAACAATATTTCTTTATAGAAAATAAGCAATTATTAAATATTTTGAACATTCTGCATTCCAGGAGCAGAGTGGATTGTGGACCACTGTGTCCCTGCAGTTTGTGGTCCACTGTGCCCCATGTTGAAGTTCGATAAATAATCATATTAATATTGTTTATAGCTTTCTTTTAAACATATTAACTTTAAAGTTAACTTTTAATTAAAAACAAGTACCTTAACACTTACCTTGGAAAAATAGCTGTTTTATCTTATTTATCTACAACCTTTAACTACTAAAAAAGAAAAATATGATGATGATTTTTTTTACTTTTAGAAGCTCAAAACAACCAATCAGGATAAAATTGTTTACCCTGAGCTAAACATGTTCTCTGAAGGCTATAAATAATCCATCCAGTGCTGTTGTCTATTACGATAGAAGAGAAGCTAATTTTTTTTAAAAATAAATAAAATATTAGGGGTGGTCCACTGTGCCCTATAGGTCCAGTGTGTACCGGTCTCCCCTACCTGAGAATTAGTTTTGATTTTTTTTTTTTAAATCATGCTTGGATTTATTTTATAAACACTTTAAAAGTTAATTATGTTTATTAACCACCTTGAGTATTTTTTAGAATATTCTTTGTGGTTTATGTTAAATAAATATAGTTTTAATAGTTCAGTGTCTCTAAGTGGTTAGGAAAACATGTAAAAATTAAAAATGAAGAGAAATCAATTCTAATAATAATAATAATGTGAAAATATGCATTTATATTAGTAAAAAGAAAACTAAAAATTATAGTTAAAACTCCAAAATTATTGATCATTTTATTATTATTTTTTTATCATTTAGTTGGTTTAGTATTTAATGTATTTAGATAAGAATACTTTATATTTATACAGGATGTCATGTTACTGTTCATCCATAAATTTCCACTCTTCTATCAATCCATGAATTCTGCGAAAATTTTCTCAATAGTTCCATGATATTTTCTGCTTTTCTAGTTTCTCATAAATAAAAGTATAATATATTAAATGATTTCTCTTGATGTAAAAAGGATTAAAATTGGTCAATTCAAATATACTCATAGTAACATAAATGTGCACTGCAATTTAAGAAGGTGACAAAGGAAAATTCACATGCACTTGATACGAGATGAGAATAATTTTCAGTCCCACTCATTAACACGTTGAGAGCCAACATATGTATGAATGAATATTTCGTATGTTGCCATTATTACTTTTACAGGGCGCCATTGGTGACTTTTTATATTCTATTCGCGCCACTGTTTAAAAAATAATAATTTTAATTTACTATATTTCTCTTGCACATGTTATCAAAGTGTATGTGAAAAAATTTTGTTTTGAGAAAATGTTGCGAAAATTATAGAATTAAATAGAATTGAAAAATAGTCGCCAATGACACCCCAGCATTTAGCAGTGATATTTATTACAAGTGTAAGTAGAATTTATAAAAAATGTGTTTTATGCATCGCCGGCTGGCACGCAAAAAATACTTTTATCTAGGTGCCATAGGACAACAGTAATGTATGTTACTGGAGTACCATCAAAATTAATATGCTTTAAATTTAGATTTACACAAGACCGCCAGCGGTACACATAGCACTCTAATAAAAATAAAGTGTGCACCACCACCGGTACACATGGCATTCAGCATGCTAAAATTTGGGTCAAAGGTGCACTATAGCAAACCATCATGAGCCTTAGCAATTAAAATTCAGAAAAGAAGGTGTCAATCATCAAAAAGATGTTTTTACAGGGAACAGTAGAAATAAAGGATGAACATTTTTTAAGTGACTTTACATGTACTTAGATTAAAAGTATTGTATTTTACAATTAAAATAAATTTTGGTTTCTAATTTTCCAAGGCAATTTTTAATTTCTGTAAAATTACAATAAATTATTAAAGTTACTATGTTTGAGCCATTCTCCCATAACTTTAACGAATAAGAAACTTGCAAAATTCAACTTAATATAAATCGCATTTTAAAACTTGCAGTTTTAAATTTTCATGTTCTTGTTGCTATAATTAAACATGTTCTGCATTCATGTTTAATACTGTACTATCCCTGTGATACCCCCCTTACCATCCATTTAATAATGAAACAGAATACGGATGGTAAGGAAAATTACCACCTATTTTTAGGCTATATGTTATTTACTTATGTTAAACCTAAGTACTAGCCACAATGTTCAATAATTTTTAGCATTGTTAAAAAAAAATAATTTTTCTGTAAAAGTTCAGGAATAAATCTTGGGGATAGTAAGTCTACCAGCGAAGCCACCATGGTTGAAATTGATATTTAAATGCTGCAGAAAATTTTCTGTGAAAGAACTACTGCCATTTTTTCTCTATCATAGTTCTGGATGAGAAAAACATTGAAAACGACTCTGTCGCTGCATCTGGAGTGATTTTATGCATAATTTTAGCAAGAGGGATGGTAAGGAATCTAAAATCCCGGGACAGAGTTTTAAAAATAATAACCGAAAAAAATGTGTGCAGCCGATTTTTTTTTACATATTCATAGAAAAAATAACTCCAGTTTTGTTAAAAAAAAAACATTACTTTACAATTTTATCCAGACAGCTCCCAAACTTAAAAATCAGCACTAGGGACAGTAAGGAATTTAATGCTACCTTTTGACACCAAATTCATTCAACACTTATTTATCTAGTTAATACTGTTATACAATCATGCAATGGCATGTTTTATAATATAAGAAATAAAAAGAAAACGAAGACTATGTACTAAAATAAAATTTTTATTAAGGGAATTAAAAGTCAAAATTATGTGAGAATAGCTCATTTACATTTAATAACTTAAAATATTTTTTAGCTTATATACCGTAGAGCCAAGTACCAAGTAGGCCCAGACCACCAGGTCTTACTGTTCTTTAATTGATAGGGAGAGACACCTTCAGTTTCACAGTCTTCTTTACAGCAATATGATAACAAATTTCAGTGCATGTCAATTCCTTGATTTTGCATCTCAAACATAAAGTTGAAGGGTTGATGGATATACAAATTGATTCATATTGCACATGGGTTAGGGAATTAATAGATGTTTACCTATGCTGATTGCATATGAAACTGTAGAAATCCCATTCCCCACTTCTTATTTTAGCATTACAGGGAGAATAATTAATCCCATAACTTGGTGGAAAGATGTCTCTAAATGCAATGGCTTCTTTGCAACTGAGTCTGCCTCTGAACTTGCTAAACTGGCGATGCTTTTGCTATCATGTCCTGCCAGATCAGTTTCCATTGAAAGAGTGTTTTCCAACTTTGGATTCATACGCTCAAAACTCAGGAATTGTTTGGATATAAATAAATGTGCAAAATTAGTTATGTGCTGCAGGATTTTGTATGGTAAAAATGATTCAGATTACTAATTCTATAACCAGTTACTGCAGATCCGGTTTTTTTAATGCCATTTTGTTATATTTAATAATTAAAAGTTTTTAATACTGTAATTTCCGGCCTATAATCCGCAGATCAAACTATCATGTTTCGACCCAGAAATTTTATTTTATAAAACATAACTTATTAGATCGCTGTAAATATTTGACTTCAATTTTTTAAATAAAATTTCTTTTGAAATTTTGAATAAAATTTCAAACAAAACATCATTGTTTGATCCGTGGATTATATGCTGGAAATTACAGTAATTAAATTATTGTAATTGAAAACAAGTAAAAATAAAAGTGTTAACCTTATAAATTGTTTGAAGTTTAATTTCTTCCTATTTAGTTAAGGTATATCTATAGTTGTTAAAAAGTTATAGGTTTTTGATGGTTTAAACCAGTTTCTTATTCTTATCACATCAAAATCCAATCTTGATTTATAGTATAGGCAGTAAAGTATATAACTTTTTTATTGAGATATTACATTAGATTACTTAATCCATTTGTTTCAATATTAATGTACATCTTTAGATTAATGTTTTTATTGAAAATTTTCAATTTCTGTAACAGATATTTCATATGCTTTACATTTTTTAGTTTTTCATGACTACCATCATAAAGCGTATGGCTATGCAGAAGAAAAAGTACTTGTTGTCCAGCCCTTTGCTGAATAAGAGGCAAGATCCAAAAAAGTAAGTTTAGAAAACAATGGAGTTTTATAGCAAAATAAATGATAAAAAAATATACAAATTACATATTTCTTAAACACAGCATGAAATCGTTAGAATATGTAATGTTTTTTTTTTTAAGGAATGAATTCTTCAAGCTGAAGTTTTTATAAAATTCTACAATGCTCTTGTAGTAGTTGCATGTGCATTAACCTGAACACATACGTTTTATTTCTTTTTGAAATATGTTTAATTCTATATTTTTATAGTTGTATAGTTGTATTTAATTTTAAACTATGAATTTTTATTTTAATGAATCTTCATATGAATGCAATTATCTAAGTGCTTTTATTCCACATTCAATGGCTTTCAGAAACATAAACTAAAAAGAATGAAATATAATGTGTCAAGCACAGATTATGAAACACTTTCCAACACATTCAGAATACTGTAACAAAACTTCACAGTATAATAGGGTGATAGATGTGGAATACTCAAAACACATTTGAAAACCCTATGTCATCAATTACCGGCAATAGTCAGAACACTATCTGAATTCTTTTCTGTAGCCCTGTATAGGATCTATAGATTTTTATATGTACTACACAGTATTCTGAAATATACTTCAGTTAGGAAATACCTAACACACTTGAAAATTCTTCTTCTGAAAATTCTGTCAATCAAAGGAAATGTACTCAAGATCTTTTGTGCATTATAGGATCTATAGAATTTATATGCAACAAGTAATATGCAAAAAATGAGTTAAATTAGAAACATGTACCCACACACACACTCAATTAAAAACACACTTCCAGCTCCAGCAAATATTATTGATAGACAGTACTGTAACCAAATTCTTTTGTGTGTCCCTGTAAATGAACGATGCATGCTATGCACATCCTATTCTGTAGTAAGCACCATGTATAACACCTCAGTGATATACAGTAGAAGATCTTTATAATGCAATTCTCTATATAACGACACAACTTCTCAGATGTAAAGAATAAATCTTGCAGCTAAGAAGAACCTTCATTCCCACATTATAAAAAAATTTTACTCTCTAAATGACTAAATTTGATACATTAGTTCAACTTTATCTCCTTAACACACCTTTTTAATGAAACAATTGTTATTAAAATAACATTTTTTGAAAAGGAGTAATATGATGAATGATTTGGTCCAAGTATATTTGAACCATGTTTATAAAGTAAATTTAACAATATGTGGAATTATCTATATTATGCAAAAAAATTATAATCTACACAACACTTGGTCCCAAGGAATGTAATATACTCTACTGTATTTTCATATGTTTTAGACATATTTGGCCATGTTTAAAAGGTAATTTTAATGATGTGTGAAATGTGATCTATATAATGCACAACTTTGTGATTTTAGGTTTGTGTTATAAAGATCTTCTACTGTATATCAATTCCAATACCTTTGAAAAAATATAACATTATTAAGGTATACCACTAACAATTTTTTCCTCATGGACTGTAATGTAACTGAATTCTTTTGAGTGTCACTGTAAATAAACTATAAATGATATACACTACATTTTCAATACCGAACAAGCCACAGTAATGTTCAATAACATATATCAATTGCATGGCAATCCCAGGATATTTATGTCAGAGCATGGGCAAACGGCAGACAGACAAACTGAATTCATAAACACTTTTCAACTATGTTGGAAAGTGTTAAAAAACATTGTACTTTGCATAAATATGCATAGAATATTCTTTTAAAAATTTTTGACTGTTTGATAATGTTGGTTAAGATATTTTGTAAAAGTTTATTCTGGTTTGATTTAATTGATTTTTTCTGAACTAGGCTGGGACAGGCCATGAACTCCAATAAAAAATAAAGACTGGGCAAAACTTTTAGATTTTACACCAGACTGGGCAGGCCAAGATAACTTCATTTACAAAAGACCTGAAATTTCTAGCTCGTGCAGTCCTCTTGTTCTCAGTCTTAACCTGATAGATCATTCCTGCAGAAAAATTTAAATTTTAATGAAGTTTGTTGCAAAAAAAAGCATAATACTTTTCTGTCTCAGGAGTTCTTTAACTATGGTGACTTTGTATATTATTAAATGCTTTGTTCTTATTATTAATTAACCCCTTCTTGGTCAGATTTTTTTTTAAATTTCTGATCCAAAAAAAGCATTTTTTAATTGCTGAAAATTAATATATGTTCTCGTGAATTAGAAAATGCAAAATATTTTTGCATGTCAGCAGTTTTTTTCTTGACGTACTGGTGGTCGTACATGTAATATTCCATTCACTGATCTCCAATTTTTCCTGCAATGCACCCAAGTTTTAAGCTAAAAAAATAACCTAATATTATATTTATAAAATCTGTTGCTTTGAGGTATTTAAGATAAATATTGTCTTAAAAATAATTATGTTATAAATACGTAAAAAAATTTTTGGAAAATGGTCTTACAACCTTACTGTGAAAACAGCTCTACAATCTTTCTAGGCCTTCAGAAAGAAGAAGGGAAAAAAAACATTGAAATCATTTATTGCAGATTATTTTATTGCTTACTTTGCAAAAAAAAAGTGAATATAAAAAATATCTTGAATATTTTTTTAGTATACGTTTTAACAGGCATTACACTGCATATGAAAAATTTCAAAACATGGCATGGCACAAAATCCCACATCACACTGCTCACAATAGTACCTTGTTTCTTTTTGTATCCTTTGAACTTTACTGTCTCATTTGCTGCACCAGATGACACATTTTCTTGCTGGTTTTTCTTCTCTTTCAGTTGGTGGAATAAATTTTGCAAAATGTCTCTCAGTTAGTCGGAGTGGTGTTTCAAATAACAGCCTACCTCTTTTACTGAACATTGATTCCAAGTGCTATTTTATAACCATTTCATTTATCAAATCTAATTGAAACTGAAACTGCGTTATAGAATCCAAATTTTTTGTTATAAAGGACATAAGAATTCTAAATGCATACATTAAATAAATGAAAAAAATATGTTTTTGTAATACATGGTGTCCCAAAAGTGCTTGACACATTTTAAAATTCAATAAAAAATTAAGCAATTGGCACTTAAGAGTTGTGATTTGGACGAAAACGCTTATGTCGAAAATTTTCTTTATCAAATATATAAATTTAGTTCAAAAAATTTCCAATAGATGACGTTACTTCTGCAAAGCAACCGAAGAGATAGAATGACTTTATACATAACTTTGACAAAAGATACACAGTGCGTATGCACACTTTTTGTTAACACTATGGCAATCCATATTCCAGAACTTAAAAATACTCGCCTTCATGAATTCGATTAGATAACTGAGGCAAACATTAATTTGGCGATAATAGGAAACGCGGCAAGATTTATAGGATGCCTCTGTAAGGTAATAGCGACATATGCACAAAAAAATTCGATTGATCAATACGATTTTTGAAAAAAAAAAAAAGAATCGTCAAACAACTTGCTGAGCTTTCTATTATCATCAAACATGTATGACTTGTCTCACTCATCTAATCGAACTCATGAAAGTGAGTATTGTTAAGTTCTGTAATGTGGATTGCCATAATTTGAACAAAAACTGTGCATACGTTCTATGCATCTTTCACCACTGTTATGTATAAAGGCATTCTACATCTTTGGTAGCTGTGCAGAAATAAAACCATCTATAAGAAATTTTTAGAACTAAATTAAAAAAAAAATTTAAAGAAAATTTTCGATTATAAGAAGCATTTTAGTCCAAACCATAGTCTCATATCTCAATTGTTTAATTTTTTATAGAATTTTAAAATGTGTCAAGGACTTTGGGATAACATGCCAAATTTTAGCTGGCATGATCGACTTCACCCATGGTGTCAAATTATAGCCGACAGCCATCTTTGGCTTCAGCTTTTCTCCTGCGGATGGTTTCACTGCACTATCTCTGAATTATGAATAGTTGAAATAAGTGTCACATCTTTTTTTATCTTTCCATTTCAAAATAAGACCTTTCTCATGTCGAAATGCAACGGTGTCAGCTTTTTTTAATTTTTTAGTTTTCACATTGAAACTTTTTTCGAAGGAGCTTCTTTTCGATTGAGATTGATTGCCCCATAAGTATCAGTCTTGTATTTGACAAGCATATTAGTCAAAATTGGAGAATAATAATAATTATCCAGTATTACACTGTATCCTGTATGTAGTAAAGGCTTCATTGGAATCAAAACCACTTGCATAGATTTAGAAAATTCGGGCTTCAAAAAAATTCTGCATTAAAAAGTGTTCCTTTGCCTGAAAAAATCCTTGATGACCAAATGTATCCACCTTTTGCCTTGCATAACATATATATCTTTATACCAAATCTGGCCCTTTTCAAAGGTGAGTCTGCTTCCGAGCAAGTCTGCCTTTATATAAAAGAAGACTTTCATCAATAGATGCATCCTGTTCTGAGGTAACTGTATTTTTACTCAACTCATTTAGTTTAGAATGAATAGGTCATGTTTTATTCAGCTTTGGATTGGCATGTATATCAGGATTGTAATTTTCATTATTAGAAAAATGGCGATATTGTTTCAAATTGTGATATCATCTGTATGACATCAGTTTTCTGAAGAAAGAAGTAAATAATTTTTCATCATTTGACCAATACCATTGTTCAACTGTTTTTTTTTTACTATACCCTGCATGATCCAAATACAAAATAAAATTCTTACCTCTTCTTTATAAGCCAAATGTCATTTCTGCTGCTTTGAATGATTTTTAGATTTTTGTGAATGAAGACATTGTTCTGCATATATATTAGTTTCATCCACAATCAGCTGCAATATAGAATCATAGAAAAAATATTTGAAATACTGAATCAAATTATCATTACTAAAATTTACGACTATTCCAGGGTTTTCTGTAAAATGTAAACAAGGCAGAGCAGGGCACACTGTTTTTTCTTCTACCCACATGCTTACTGAGCTCATATCATCGTCTTTTGATTCTCTGGACTCTCAATAAATGTCATCACTAGATAAATCAGAACTATCATCTTCTGACTGAAAGATATTGAATTCACTGCCTTTGGATCCATTCTCTGAACCTATCATAAAAGCCATTTTGACATGAAACAATAACTAATGAAAGCCGACATTATAGAAAATACAAACAAAAATACTAGGATGTAAAAATTAAAAATACCTGACGGCTCGAACTACATGCACAGGTAGATTTCGAAGACGCAGACCATGGGGCGCCTGTTTGTCGGGAATTGCGGAAGAAATGACCTTTTTGCGATGATGCGGCAGTTGGAATCGCTTACTTCGAAACCTAACTTGTTTGCAGGCGGAGCCAGCGGGAATTTTTATTTATTTTATTTTTTTTTTTTTAAGCTATAAGAGTTGGTCCTATAAAAAACTTGTCAATATAAAAGTTTTAGATAATATTAAGAGAATTTATAATAAATTTAAGCGGATTTGAAATCTTGGGAATTGTCGAAGTTATGATTTTTTTTCTTCTAAAACCCCCTTCCCCCCCCCTTAAGGCAATTTTTAATTATATCAAAAATCTGTCATACATAAATTTTCGGCCTTTAATAACTTCAAACGGATTAGATAAGTATCATAATTAAGAAATTATGTTTTTTTTTCTGTTTCCACAACCCCCCCCCCCCCCTGGTTCAATTTTACCCATTAACAAACTTGACCGAGATTTTATGCCCCTTGATTTTATGTATCAGTTTCGAAAAGATGCGGGAGTTGGAACTGCCTACTTCGAAAAATAACGTGTTTGCAGGTGGAGCTGGCAGGGATTTTTTTTGTTTTAAATTTTTGTTTGCTATAACGGTTGGTCCTATAAAAGACTTGTCAATATAAAAGTTTTAGATAAGAGGATTTGTAATAAATTTAAGCGGATTTGAAATCTTGGGAATTGACGAAGTTATGAATTTTTTTCTTCTAAAACCCCCTCCCTTAAACTTTTTTTGCATGAGTTTTTCTTTTACAATTGTGTTTTTTATACATATCTATACTAATAAAAGAAAGTTTCTCTCTGTGTGTGTGTGTGTGTCTGTTGGCGATGGCTAGGAAAATTTAGCTCATCTAGAAGTCTGTAAATTTAGATTTAGGCAGTCCAAACCCTCTCCTGGTATACCTGAGCCTCAGAATTTTAAAATTTTGAAAATTAAAGTAGTTATCAATTAAAAACTGATCAAAGATCACAAATAAAAAAAAGTCATTATTCTGAAGCGAGCTGGCGCATGTGCAGAAACCAATTTCCGTATCTTCTGGAACAGAAGAAAGAAAGCAGAAGACATTCCGTTTTCGTTTAAAGTCTTTCTAAATTCGCCATGGACAAACGGCTGAAAATACGGAAAAACCGTCTACATATTCTAAAAGAACATACTTTTACGTCTCGAACGATCTGGTTGGTTTGAAAAATATTTACATTTAACCCTTTCAAAAAAAAATAATCAAAAAGCATCGAATTCGTGTTTTTTATTTCTCCCGTTTTCCGAGCCTTGCATCTACCGGAATACAAAATATACGGAAAAACGAAGGTCACCAAATTAAAGAACTGTTTTTGTCCTTTTCAAAGCCACCTTTAGTTTTAAAAAATACAAAAATTAACCCTTCGAAAAAGTATATTTTCTGTATGCCGTTTTGCGATTTTTGCGATTTTAGCAAATTTTAAAATTTCGCATCGGCGATTCAGAGACAGGTACGAAAAACTAAAAATACCAGACAATATCTACATTTATTCCTTTTTCGACATCTGTATTTGTTTTTGAAAAATACGAATATTAACTCTTCAAAAAAAATTCGTGCGCAGGACTCTCTTTTTCGAATTACGATTTTCTGCTATATATTAAATCTGGCATCGGGTTTCTAAAATAACCAAACAAAAAGCAAATACACCTAAAGACATCTACGTTCTATCGGGTTTTGGCAGAAACCTTTAGTTTAAAAAATAAATCACGTTAACCTTTTCGAAAACGTTTTTAACCGTAAGTCGATTTCGCTTTTTAACTATTTCTCCTATATTTAAAAATCCGAATTGGCGTTTATAAACAAGATACGAAAGACTAAAAATACCGTGCCTAATCTATATCCCTTTGTTTTTTAAAATCTGGTATCCGTTTTGAAAAAATTTAATTTTAACCCTCCGAAAAAAAATCCTTTCCAAAACTCACTCATGCGAATTTCCTTTTTTTGGTCCAGATTTAAAAATCGGCATAGACTCGGGAAATGCAAGTACGGACAAACAGTAGACTCCAGATCATAGACACGTTCGTTTTCTTCAAAATGCACCTTTGGGTTTTAAAAAATATCTACATTAACCCTTTAGAAACCGATTGATTACGTAACCCACTTTCGCGATTTCCGCTATTTTGGCAATGTTTACCTATGGTTAAATTTCAATTCTACTAGGAAATTTGGTTGTGTCGAGTGTTCTGAAAAGGCCTCTTCCAGAACAGACTGTGCTCCCTGGCGGTGGAAGGTGGAACTATAGGAGTACATCTGGTTCTATGGACCCGATTACGACGGGGTTAGGCTCATTCGACTTGATATCTATAGCCTTAAATATTTTAGCTTCACTTTCGACCGCCAGGATGCGCTTTCCGATCTTGGGTTTTATGAGCCCGATTATGACGAAGTATGCCTCATTCGACTTGATTTCGATAGCCTTACAGATTTCAGTCATATTCGTATAGAACAGATTATTAATATTTCGGGCACGAGCAACGCCGGCCCATTAGCTAGTATTAAATATTAGACACCAGAAATTTTAAGATAGATTTTTAACTTTGTTCAGCAACATAGTTCACGGGAAATTTACTGAATTAATATTTCTATATAAATATAGTGGTGGCAAAGAAGTTGATTTATTTATTAAAAGTTAAATAAAAAGTGATGGAAATTTGCATCACTATGCAATTAAGGGTTAAGGCAATTTTTAATTATATCAAAAATCTGTCATACATAAATTTTCGGCCCTTCTCCTAGAAGTAATAATAACTTCAAACGGATTCAATACATATCATAATTAAGAAATTATGGGTTTTTTCTGTTTTCCCCCCCCATTTCCCCCTCCTGGTTCGATTTTGCCCATTAACGAACTTGACCGAGATTTTATGCCCCTTGATTTTATGTATCAGTTTCGAAAAAATGCGGGAGTTGGAACCGCCTACTTCGAAAAATAACTTGTTTGCAGGCGGAACCGGCAGGGATTTTTTTGTTTTTATTTTTTTTTGCTATAAGGTCCTATAAATAACTTGTCTATATAAAAAATTTCGATAATATTAAGAGGATTAATAATATATTTACGCGGATTTGATATCTTGTGAATTGACGAAGCTATGATTTTTTTTCTTCTAAAATCCCCCTTTTGCCCCCCTTGGGGCCATTTTTAATTATATCAAAAATCTGTCATACATAAATTTTCGGCCCTTCTCTTAGAAGTAATAATAACTTTAAACGGATTCGATACGTATAATACTTAAGAAATTATGGGGGGGTTTTCTGTTTTCACAAAAAGCCCCCCCCCCTATTTCCCCCCCTTTTGGTTCAATTTTGCCCATTAACGAACTTGACCGAGATTTTATGCCCCTTGATTTTATGTATCAATTTGGAAGAGATTTATGCAGAATTTTTCCAGTTATCGTGTCCATAAAAAAGTGACATAGATAGATAGATAGATAGATAGATAGATATATAAAGTTTTGAACTGGGGCTGGTTTTGGGTTCTGGGAGTCATAATCGGCGTAGATCTGCAAAATTTTTTCAAAATTTCCAACTTAGTTGAGAATGTAATAGGTAGTATTTCTTACGAAATCTACCTAATAGTAAGACTATAAGGGTTCAAAATGGAAAAATCCACGAACTAGAATGCTATTTCAAAATTATTGTTGACTGAAATCATTTTTATTGCTTGCTGCAGTTTTTAACAAATTTTTAAAAAATTTTCATTTTACTTAGAGTATGCATTGTCAGGGGTGATTCTGCTCTAAAATTTCAAAAAATTTAGAGCAGTTTAATTTAGCAGTTTTATTTCAGTTCCAAAAAAAAAAAAAAAAAAAAAAAATCGGTCACCAGTCCAAAAATTTGGACATTTAAAAAAAAAAGTGAAAATAATCTGGGATTGAAAACAAACTTCTTAACCCCTTCGGCCCTGATTTTTTTTTTCAATTTTGGGAAAAAATTACTGTTATGCTAACAAAATTAAAAATAGCTATCGGAATCACAGAAGTTAGGGTTTAATGAAAGTTAACGAATGTGTTCTTTACCAAAATCTCACAAATGTAGTTATTTTGCGTGTTTTTTATATAACAATAGTCTAAGGAAGAATTTTTGAAGACGTTTGGAAAATGTCGTATTACAACTAAATTACACAAGCATAAAAATTTAGTAATATTTTTTATCTTTTATCACAAATTACCAATTCGGAAAAGGATTCCCAAATTTTAATTTAAAGAGTGAAACGTATGTTTTAATTAAAAGAAATGCCAACGGCTTGCTAATAATTATGAAAATTATTATTATTATTATTATTATTACTAAATGTTAAACATAAGTGAAGTCATAATAGGAAATGTAGAGATTCATACTATCACTATTAGGTGCTGGAATTAATAAAAATAATGTTTAAGACAAAATAATACTCAATAAAAGATATGTCCTATTAGTAGGACGTCAGGGCAGAAGGGGTTAACATGAAACCCTCTTAACGGATATTAATTACAAGTGAATCTTGTAATTTTGTCAAAAGATTGCACAGAAAATATTACAAATTTCGATAAAAGATTGAGGAAAAATATTACAAATTTCATCAAAAGATCACGGAAAAAACTGCGAATTTTGTCAATTAATTGGTCATAGAATAATATCGCAAATTTTGACTAATAGTCATGTAAAAAAATCAATTTGGCTAATCAGTCGTAGAAAAAAAAATCAACTTTGTCAAAGAATCACATTTGAAAAAATGCAAATTTCCTCAAAGGATTTCGGAGAAAAAATGCAAATTTTGTCATAGGATCATAGTCATAAAAATGCAACTTTCATCAAAAGATTGTGGTAAAAAGACGTGAATTATGTCAAAAGATCGCAGTAAAAAAACACATTACATCAAAGGAAATGTAAATTTCCTCAAAGGATCATAGCTAAAAAATGTGAATTATATCAAAGGATCCTGGTAAAAAAACACAAATTACGTCAGTCAAAGGATCACAGTTAAAGAAAACGCCAAAGGATTGCTGTAAAAAAAAAACCTTCGGTTTTCATCAAAGGATCGCAGTAAAAAAATGTGAATTACTTCAAAGGATCGCAGTAAAAAAATGTGAATTACTTCAAAGGATCATGGTTAAAAATGTGAATTACATCAAAGGGTCTCGGTAAAAATAACACCAACTGCGTCAAAGGATCTTGGTAAAAAAACATGAATTTTGTCAAAGTATCGCGGTAAGAAAAACCGTGAATTTCATCAAAGGTTCGGGATAAAAAAACACGAATTTTGTCAAAAGATCGCAGTTAAAAAAAACGTGAATTATGTCAAAGGATCGTGGAAAAAATATTGCATTGGACTTAAAAGACTGAAACTAGGTCCGTTTTACAAATGTCAAAAGATTGCCACAAAATAAGAAGAAACACTAAAAATCCTATAAAATTTGCAGAGAAGAATATTTACTATATTAAGCTGAAGACTGGAACCGGATTTCTTTTCCGAATGTCAAAAATGGCTGCGAAACATGAAAAAACTTTAAAAATCACATAGAAAGATTCAAACATAGCTGTGGGAATTTCAGATTCCTTTTACTAATGTAAGAAAATTCGTTAAAAAGAAAAAAAAAACATAAAAGTTAAATTAAGAAAACTCATAAAAAAATCCAAAAAATGGCTTTGAGGTGCATATCTTCAGACATGCAGGAAGCCTGCATGTCTGAAGACATTTGCAGACATTTGGCCTCCTGCCAAATCTTGCAGCTCTGCACTCAGCTGTCTCTTCAAAAAACATCACACACAAACAAGCATCTATGTTTATTATTATAATACATATAGTTTTTAATCTGAAACATATACAAAACTAACTTTTGAAAAATTAGGTTAACCCGAACCCAACCTACAGGAATCTAAACTCAGCCCGAACTGAAAACAATTAAAGTTAACCCAATCTGCACCTGATGCAGAAGTTTTAATTCAGCCCTTTTTATCTCTGGGAGGAATTTCTTTAGCTGTGTCAGTGGACAGATATCCCCCCCCCCCACGTCTTCTAAGTACTTTCAGAAAGTTCGCTGTGAAGTTAAGGAATTTATTTTTTTTTACTCAGAATCACCCCTCATGCACATTATTTACATTTGAAGATACTTTAGTCAGTTTTGGTCATCATCTTATCAGCATCTACTAATACACATGGTGGAATGATTGCAAAAACCAAATTATTTTTCATGACAAATTTAAATACTATTAAAGTATCACAAACCATTGCGAATACTGCGCACCAGTCGTGCAGGACTATTAAATCCAATGTCCAAAAGGCCCCCCCAGTGGCTGAGAGGTTCTGCTCTCGAAGCTGGTAGACGGGAGGTGCTGGGTTCGATCCCAATCGCGCCCGTTGGCCCAATCGTTCGGAGTTTTCGTGGTTTTCTTCGAGCAGTGGATTTATCCATGCGTAAATACGGGTTAGGTTCCCTTAGAAAGACCCCCACGAAGGGCACTCCTCCTGGGCCTATATCCCAAATGTAGATAAGTGGTCGTCAATAATCAACCCAATGTCCAAAATTCAGCTATTCAACAGGAAATCGTAAGATCACAAGAAAGATAGCACAACGGACAAACCAACAACTCTCTTCTTGCATGTTGTTTAGTCAGAGAATTCAGTCATCTACCACTTGAGTCTTAGTAGTCACTCTTAGTAGGAACTATCGCAATTGCTTTACAGTAGAGTCCTGTACGGGTCAGGTTGTACCCGACCCAAACCTGCAAATTCCATTTGAAGTCAACCAGCAACCCGATCCGAACTTGACAAAAAAAATTCCTCGACCCGTAAAAATAATTTTCGGCAACCCGCAACCCGACCCAAACCCAACATATTTCAACTCACACCCGATCTGAACCCGCAGCTCGACCCACACCTGCAATAAAAGGACAATGAATCATGTTTTAATGCTATTATGAAAAGTATTGTACAATTATATCTGTAATACCAATTTTTTGTTTTATATAGAAAAATGGACAAATTTATATTCTTATTCAAATATAGTGAAACTTCGGAATAGCAGACATCTCGAGATCATTGAATAGAGTAGATTCCTGCAGCAGGTCGGGCTGCTTCTAATTATTTTTGCGGGTTGGGACGACTCTAATTTTCTTTCTGCGAGTCAGGATCAACCTTGAATAATTCTTCTGGCTCATATTTAGGTTTCAACATGTCTGATTGTTGGGAATTTCACAAAAAGTTTGATCAGAACTATGTTGCAGATGAAAATAAATACGCATTTGAATATGAATAAGTCAGGTGTTGGAAAATTTACTTTTTTTTAGTAGCGAACTACAACTACTTTATCAAAAATGTAGTTAACTATATCTACAACTGCTTGTTTTAAAAAGTAGCTACTACAAACTGGTTTTCAAAAGTTACTATTTCACTACTTTTTAATTTTGTCGAAACCTCAAAACATTCAATCTACACTGAAATTGAGGACATAGAATTAGAATTCTGCATGGGTCGGGTTGTGTATCCAACCCGAAACCAAAGGAAGAGAAAGTTAATCCGTATTTCAATGCAATTATGAAAATGTAGTCCATAATTATATCTCTAATATCAATTTTATCTTTTTTGTATAAAACTGAACACACACACACTCATTAACATTCAAATATATAGTTTTATCATAAAAAAAATTCAGGACTTTCTTTTGAAATGTTCGATCAATGGCAACTTTCAATAACAACACTGTATTTGGAAAATAATATTTTTAATTTATTTTGAAATTTATGCCCGAAAACCAAATTTCAAGTAACATGGGCTGAAAGTTTTAGAAACTATTGTATCTAATTTCCATATATGCATGATAAAAAATTGGAAATTAATATTTGAAAAAACTGTAAATTATAACCTATAAATATTTTAGAAATCAATTACTCGAAGCCTCTAAACTTCTTTACAAAATTTCAGCATATTCTGCCAAATAATTTTTGAGTTATACTTAAAAAAAAGCTGAATTACAGTTTGAGAGACCATAGTTTATCAAAAAGTGACTAATCTCAGAAAACTGTAATTTGAAAATATTCCTTTTAATGTTTATAGGCTTTTTAGCTATTCAGTGCGAGATGCGATCCAGTAATTATAATTAATAATGAAAATGCTGACTCACCTCTATGTGTAACTTCATGTTGAAAGCGCGTGATTTTGAAATTGACATTTTTTAATTAAATGGACAAAATTTACAAGTTACAGTGTAATTAATTACCAACGACTTGTTGTTCGATAACTTTAAAATACTCGTTATATGCCGACCCGCAATAGTCAAAAAGTCAAAACCCAAACTGATCCGAACCTGAAACAATGAAAGTCAACCCAACCTGCAACAAAAAAGTAGAAGTCAACCTGAACTGCAACAAAAAAATATAGTGCCGACCTGACCCGACCTGAACTGTGGGTCGGGTCGGGTGCAGGTAAAAGCAGGTAACCCGACCTGATACAAGACTCTACTTCACAGTCATGTGTATGGGTGGTGGCTTATATCACAATGATGTTAAGTATATCACTGCACGTTCCAGCAATTTTTTCAGACGAATCTGAACTGGAATGGAAACATTAATGTTTTTCAGAAACTGTAACAGTATGTTTTAATATTTTCATGAACCTGAACGATATTTACAATAATTTCACTAACCTGAACAATATTTGTCATAATTTAATAAACCAGAATATTGATCCTCTTTACTCTGGTGCATTTTGAGACCTGCTTAGCAGTATTCAGAAATTAAAAATTTTCTTTTTTTTTAATTGGGGAATATAATGCGACATGGAAGTAGTGACAAGTTCATTTTCAATGATGAAATTTTTGTTTGTCGAATGACATGCGTCGATGACCAAGAAGGGGTTAAACCTTATTTTTCAATATCGTTTGAACTTTTACATATTATTGTAAAACATAATCATATATTTACCTTTAAACAGCCCCCTCTGTGCCATGTCAACAAGGGTAGGTTATGAAAGCACCCTGTTCACTGCAGAAGATTTTTTGGATATGTTAAGGGTGAGTAAAATTTATTTTCATTATTAATGACTGCATGTGTTTAGGTCTCGAACTCTTCTTGAGATTATGCTGTTTTTCTTGACAGTATATTATGCATTATCTCAGTAGAATATAATGTAGATATTAAATTTAACATGTAAAAAAGTAATGTTGTAGATGTTATTAAAAAAATTACAAATTTGATGCTAAAAATAGGATAGAGAAAACATTTTGTTTATATCTCTGAATAGTGCATGTTGTTAATGTGATTGTAACAAATATTCTTACACTGGTAGAGTTGTTAATGAAGTAATAAAAACCACTTCGATCAAGATAATCTCAATTGTTATTCTATTTCAAATCATTACCTATTATTTTGCTTTTTTTATTATTTTTATAGGTACATTTTGAAATGTAACGTGCAGATCAAGCAAATATGCTTAGAGCCAGAAATTTTATTTAATAAAATGTAACTTTTTGCTGTGTCATACTTATTTTAATTTATCTTTAAAAAAAATTCTGGTTCTAAACGTGTTTGTTCGATCTGTGCCAGGGGTGATTGTGTTCTGGGGCTACCCTGGATTTCTGGGGTTTTCCATCTCACCTTCCGAGTTCGTAAGATCGTCCTGTTTAGTGGAAAAAATTAATGCAAACTTGAAAATATGTTGCAAAAAGAGCAAACATTCGCCAAATTAGTGATAAACATTTCACTTATGGCAACCTTTACACAGAGCCTGATCAGAGTAAAGATAGCGAACCGTCTGTCCTACATCAATGGGAGACATTAGACAAAGGTCAGGTGTGTTTATCCACAAGACAAAAATCAGTCTTTTGAAAAGGTCTGAGGACGAATCTTCACCCCTCCCTTTCATTTGATGATCCTGATTTTCCCCAAATTCTGTTTTGGGGGTGCACTAGATGTCAATAAGCACATATTTTTCCAACCTCTTTATTCAGAAACCCCCATCTCCACCCTTGAAAGGCCCGCAACTCGCTTTTTCACGGCTCAGCATCAAGTGTTCTAAATAGAGTGTAATTTGCAAAGAAGCTGAAAGAAAAGTCAGCCTTTGGAAACACGCTAAATCAGTACAATTGATTTCGTTTTTATTCCTTTTACATTTTTTGTCATTGTCTTCATAATCACTCAGACACATGAACTATTAAAAATAAATTTGTTTATATACACCAATAGTAATATGTATATGTATTGTAATATCTGTAGCTGGTTCATGCAAAAAAAACTTTTTAAGGCTGTTCTCAAATCCAAACGGGCTAATTTCTGACATATTTTTTAATTCATTTTTGTTCGTAAATGCATAAAATTGGCAGGTGTTCTTTTTCAGAAACTGTGTAACCGAAACACGTTTTCCATTTTATGGTAAAGGCAAAAGATCTTTCAGACAATGCTGTCAAAGTCGGCATTTTGAACTGAATTCCCGACGTTTCAGTCGGAGAGCTGCGAGAAGCTCGTCGTCACATGACCAGAATTACATATAACTCGATAAGTAATCTATTTATCAAAAAATGGAAAATTCATTTTGATTCCAAATCACTTCCATAGTCAAGCCTGTGAATTGTATGCCTTTGCATTCAAAAATGAGTAAGAAAATATATCAGAAAATTTTGTGTTGTTGAGCAGGTCATTTGAGAACCACCTTAAGTGCTTATGAAATAAATTCCAGCATGATATACTACAGAAACTAACTCTCAAGTCCTCTGAAGATTATTAAATAATATGCATATATGAATCAATAAATACTTTTCTCGGTGTTCTATTTACATAGTCAGAATTTGCAGTGTGAGGGAAAAAAATACAGTTTACATTGATCTGGAATTTACCATAACTATAGTGCCCAAACAACAAATCGAAATAAAGAAGTTTTCTTATATAGCATTACACTTTGACTTTTACAGCATGATATATGATTTGATTAATTCTAAACACTGCAAAATTGGAAGAATTCAATAATTCATTGGGATTAATACGCCTTGCCTCCGAATATATTTTTCAAACTTGAATAGTAACATAAATGAAGAGAATGTCTGGACTAATTATTTTTCAGATCTAAAATTTGAATACAAAATTTTTTGAAAACTATACATTACAGCAATAGCATGATAAAAAAATAAAAACTTAAAATCAGAAGTGCATACAATTTGGTGATTCTCATTAAAAAAATGTCCTTGCTCAACAACGCAAAACTTTGATATACTCATGGACCCTTTTCAAAAGTAAAAGCATAAAATTTGCAAGAACATTGGGTATAATTTTTAATGTAGTTGTGTTTTCATTTTTTGATAATTGCATCTTGAGTTATAAGCAATATCGCATGACCAACTTTCTTGATCTGTCGCATCTCAAAAATCAGCTCAAATATGCCAACGTCATTTTCTGAACAATCCTTTACTTTTATCAAAATATGGATGATTTCATTCTGAATAAGAACACAGAGTTGTAGTAGAGGGTATATGGTAGTATATGCGATATACTTTATGGATTTTTTTTAAAGCTCTGTCTACCCTCTGCTTAAAAGAAAAAAGCTAACGTATTCTTCTAGAGTCCTGCATCATGTCGGGTAACCCGATTTTACCCAGCGTGCAGTTCTGGTCAGATTAACGCTTTTTTTTTCATTTCCTTTACTTTGGGTTTACATTAAATGTTTCAGATTGGGTTTTTTCACTCGAAAAATGAAAAAAAAATCATTTGTGATATTTTTATACACAAAGACAGTTTATTGTTATAATATTTTCATGCACATGCATTAAAAATAATGTTAACTTTATACAGTTTCGATATAATAATTCTACTGCATGGAATATTTGAAGTCTATTTGTCTGATTGTGCATGGTGATTTGTATGTGTGTGGTAGTTGGAAAGGGAAAGGGGTTATTCAAAATATTTTTGCTTTACACTTCATCTCACAACTTCGACCCTTGACTTTTCGCTATTCGCGGAATTGGAGAATGGGAATAGAAAAGTAAATGGGGTGGGAGGTTTCATTTCTTTCTTCCTTTTTGGGCAATCGTGAAATCATTAAGATGGAGAAATTGGTATCATGTGCTGTTGGACACTGTCTTTTTTTTTTTTTTTACAGAGAATGACTGCGCTTGGAATGTGGTAGATAGACAAATGGAATGAAAACTTGTTATTTTGCTGAATTTTTTCACGTGCGTTCGTTTGCAGTTCTTGTCCATTCTGAGTTCGTTTGCAGTTTTTATCTCTCGTGAAAGTTAATTTCGCCTATTATTTAAAGTGCTCATTATATTATGCTGTTTATATTATGAAGTATCTTACAGAAAAAGACGATATCATTGTAACTCAAAAGTACATAAGAAGGTTCAGGAATCTGTGAAAAATGCACAAATTTTACATTCGCTTTATCGTGGAGCGGAAGATGTTTCAAGTAATGATGAAACCCGAACTGTTGATTTATCAACTAAAAAAGCTAAAAGTGAAGCACTTTTATTGTTTTTTAGGTGAACATTCTCTTGTTTTCTATGGCTCCTCGTAATATTGAGCTGGCTAAAACTTTATCACAAGATGTTTCAGCATTGAAATCTTTGGATATTAGCAAGATGACAGCATCCTATAACTTAAAATATGGACTCGCAAAATCCATATAAGATGAACAAATTAGAGAATTGAAAAATTCTTTTTTTTTTGCTGAATTTAGATGAGAGTACAAATAGAGCGTCTGAGAGAAAAAATAGGCCAGGGGTTGGAAAAACAATTTTTTTATTGTAGCGAACTACAACTACTTTACCAAAAATGTAGTTAACTACAACTACTTGTTTTAAAAAGTAGTGCTATTTTTCAAAAGTAGTCGCTACTTTCAAATTTTGTCGAAGGACACAATTTACACTCAAAATTGAAGACACAGATTAAATAATAAAGTCACCGATCGTTATATTGTGCCTTCCGGAATACAATTAAATAAGTGCGATATAACCGAGGGCATTAAATAATTAAGAAAAATTACATACCAGAAAATGCTTTGTGTTTGTATCCAAAATGTTAGTTTATACGCATATTACAAATTTCTTAGCGAAATTAAGAGAAATATACATAATACAATCAATATTCAAATTAAGTTACATAAAAAAATCCGTGTGACAACACTAGACTTTCCGAACACTTTTCAGAATACTGTGGGTTAAAATAAATAATAATAAAGCAATAAATAAAAACTTAAATCCTAATTTTACAAATGGAAGCTCTGTGCACCTGAAAACATGAGGAAATTTTAATATATACAAGCTTACATCCACACATACATATGGAGTCATTGTCATATTTTTTTTTCCTGAAGTAGCAACAGTTCTCGCTACAAACTATTCATTTTTTGTATTGCACTACTCGCTACACTACATTGTTTTAAATGTACCGCAATACACTTCAAACTACTTTAAAAAGTAGCAACTACTGTAGTTTCGCTACTTGTAGCGTGCTACTTCTGACCCCTGATTCTGGCCATACTTGTTTGTTATATTTCGGATGAACAGAAGAAAGTTGTTTTGAGACACTTGCTTCAATAAAATTGCCTGCCTGTAGTTGATATGTAATAGCATTGTGCTTGTTTTTGATGAAAATGGATTATCTTGGTCCCATTTAATAAGTGTCTTAATGGATTCCTACAACACTAAGTGCAGAAAAAAAGAGGAGTTGAAACAAAAATATGAAACAAGAAATCAAGTCATTTATTAGATATTGGTGTCGAAACGTGCCACACAGCAAATAATTGTGCAAAACAATTTACTGCACCATTTTTGGAGCATTTGGAGATTCGATGTGATAACATATATTTTTATTTTAAGAGCACTGACAAAAGAGAAACATTTTTTAAATATGTTCACTCCTTAAATTAAAGCACAATTAAAACCGGTAAACTGACAAGACTACCGTTGGCTGTATGTACGAGGGCATTTCGAAAAGTAAAGATACACCGTACGCCGGAGGAAAATAAAAGTTTTGGCAAGCAAGTTGGCAACACAGGTGTTAACCTTGAACCGTTAGCTTTCTCCTCGCGGTCGTTCGGCATTTCAACGTTGATTCTGGTTGGAGTAGGTCGTGTTTAAAATGGTTCCGCCGATTCAGAATCCCGCCAAATGCGAAGTGCGCTCGTCATACGTTTTCTTCATGCAAGAGGTCAGCGACCAGCGGATATTCACAAAGAAATTGTTTCTGTTTATGGGAACATTATGAATCGACAAAATGTAACGAAATGGTGTCGTCATTTCTCTGAAGGTAGGACCGATGTTCATGACGAACAAAGAACAGGTCGGCCATCTGTGATCTCTGATGCCCTTCCTCAGAGAACGGAGGAAGCAATTCGTGCGAATAGACGTCTCAAATTGAAAGAATTGCATCAGATCATACCGGAAGTGATGAGATCAAAGATGAAGTTGAAATGTGGTTCCGACAACAGGCCGAAACCTTCTATGACTGTGGGATACAAAAGCTTGTGCCCCGACTTAACAAATGTTTGGAAAAAGGGGGGTGATTATGTCGAAAAACAATAAATAATCCAGTTAATAAGATGTAACTTAAGTTTTCTAAATAAATGTTTTTTTTAAGGAATGCGAGCCATTGTATCTTTACTTTTCGAAATGCCCTCGTACTTGTACTTATTAAACGGCTTGTATGTTTATGGGATGCACTAATAATTTTTTATTTTTCATGGATCGACATAGATTCTGTAGTATATGAAGATTTTGTCAAAGAAATATATGAAAAAAGACAAATAAATACTAATGAAATCCAAGTCATCCAAAATATACAGACTGTTCCTTTTAAAAAAATCTAACACAGAACAGAAAAAAAAAGAAAGAACAGGATTGTACAAAAACTCTTTGTTCATAAAAAAAAAACTGCTTTATGCTGGTGTGTATCAAGCCGTTTTGCCTCAATTCAACAAATATGTTAAATTGTTTCAAAGTGTCTTTTGCATGAATTGCATGTGCAAACGTTTAGTTTAACTAAACAAGTCTTTGCACTATTTTTAAAGCATGAAATTGTGTTTTTTAAGAAGTGAAAACACTTAATATTTTGAAAACATTTAATATTTTGATTTCCCCTTCTTCTTTTCTAATATACTTGGACACTGAAAAGTAAAATTTATTTTAAAGTGATTTACCTTCTTCCTTTTTTTTAAGAAAAAAGGATTTTAAATATCTTTTGTCCATATAGACTGCATTTCAGAGTCCTTAGTATATAATTTATGCTTGTTTCATGAATACTTGGAATAAATTTCATCACTGATTACAGAATTTGAACTTTCCATATAGACAATGTTTACTCTTCATTTGATGGAACCATTCAGATTATCAAATTATGTTTTCTTACAATAGTTCATTACAAAAAACATAGCTGTAATTATGCTATTCTTATGTTGTTTGAGTTTCATGCAGTTACATAATAAGTAATGGATATGGAATTTTGTATCGATAATTTTCAGCGTTTTTCACTTTCTGTCAATAATTTTCAGGATTTTTCACTTTGTATCACAATCACCCCTGCTGTGCATTATATACAATAGTGAATTATGCATTGATTACTAATTAGTGAATCATTCACTAATTAGTTTAACATGTTAATAGTTATATTTTTAGTAGATTAAAATGCCTAAATTGTTTAAAATTTACAACTTAATTATCATTAAGAGAATCCAAATCTATTTACATAAATCTCCTGCAATTGGAAAGGTGGAGGGTTCAAATGTGACTGCAGCTGATTTTATTTACAGTTGATGTCGCAGTTGTTAACAAAAATAATTTAATGGGATAAGTTGCTTTATATGCTGAAAAGATTACTCTAGTTGGGAAGAACAGTAGCTATGTTTTAACTGACAACTGTAGTTGACATTTTTTTTTTCAATTTGCCAATTCAATAAAAGGTACAAGTTTTTATTTTTGTACCCATAAAAGATGGTAGCCAGCACTGCCATCAGTGGTAAAGTGCAATGGTGCCATTACTTATACCAGTACAAAAGTGTCCGTGCGGAATGCAACTGACCCATCAGTGATGGCCAACAGCAGACCAGCAATGGTATGCCATCACATTATTTCAATCCGGCACTTTTCCTGCAGTGCCAGCACCTATCCTACTGCTATTACTTTGCTGGGCCAGCACTTTTAATCCACCACCATCACTTATTCTGCAATGTTTATACAGTGGTAAACCATCTGTCAGCTTTTTTACTATGATCAGACATCAACCCAGCGATGTTTATAAAGCCGTCATCATCCATCGGGCTACATCGGGTGGCTACAACGGGCATCCGCCGTCATACATCGTGCCATCATCCAGTGCATGGAGAATATTCAAAATATTACACTGGTATAACAACACAAGAAAATAACTTTTCTTTTTTTCCTCTTTAAAACTTATTTTCCTTTAAAAAATATTTTATTCTTATCAGCAAACATATAAACGGAAAGACTGCCAAACATATATATGTAACATCTTAAAAAGTTACGCAAGCACAGTATTCCTCCTGTTTTATAATACTTTTCACACATTTATCTTAAAGTTCATTGCATTTATTTGATATATGATTGTTCATACAGTTGCATTCTAGGGATCAATCTAGGATAAATTAACAATGTTCTTTATGAATATTTAAATATCTTTGGGAAAAAAAAATAACTTTTGTAACTTTAATTTTAAGCATAAAACTTATTTATTTAAATATAAAAAGCAATTGATAATATAGGATAAATACTATTGAATTCCAAAATTAAATGGTAAAAAAAAGAACACTGAAAAATCTCAGTAACCCATCCATCTACTTCACAAGTGTTCATCAATTCTATTTTATACTTTTTTTTAAGATGTTTGACTTCAGACAAAACTGTTTTAGTGAAAAGTACAAACTATAACGTTTCTATATGACCTCTTACAATATACAGTAAAAAGAAAATATCATTGTGACTGATCTTAAAGATACTTAACATTAAGATTTTAAAAGAACTAAAATATTTCATTTCTGACAGAAATCGTTACATTAATACAGGGAAATTTTATAAGGAAAAATAAAATGAAATAAATATTGCCAAGATAACTACAAATTAATACAATATTTTTATAATAAGCAAAATAAAAATGATTGAAAAGCAAAATCAAATATTAATTTTACCATTGAATTTATTCTTACGATAAATATTTGATAGTTTACTATCAAGCAAATATTAAAATAGAAACTATTTTGTCGTGTTTCTTAGCAAAAGACGCCGTAATCTATCGGCGATATAATTAAGTAGTTGATGTTATAGTTAATATCCATCAGCTTTTTCTTTGCTATGAAAATGCGCAATAGTTAAAATTAATCTGGAAATTTCGCTAATAACTGAAATAAAAATATTTTGGATATCATGGTTTACGAAGTGTAAAAGTAATGTAAAATAAAATATTACAATAAAGAAATTACAAAATGTTCATGTTAAGAGATTTATAAAATTTTACATACATACATTTATTAGTCATTCAGTGTTAATAATTTATTATTGTTCTTGATCACAATCACAACGTACGTAATGGTCGCTAATAAAAGAATAAAAATTCCAGAATGAAATTCCAAATAACCAGAATGTTGCCAAACGATGAATTTCGAAATACTCAATGTCTTCGATATTCGCAACGCGCCACCTAGCGTAAGTGTTCCCAGCAATAATACTGCAAAAGTTCGTGCACTTCCATAGTGCGGTGGGCCAGCGCATGAGATAAAATGGAGGCGAATCAGAATTTTTTCTGATGATTTCCAGCAGCAAAGTTGACTGAAGCTGTCCAGCAGTGGTCATGCAGTGGCATATCATTAGCCAGCACTTCTCCATCATTGCCAGCACCTATCTTGATGCTGGCCAGCAATTTCATCATTGATGGGTTGTTTTTATTCAGACAGGGCAAGTATGGACAGATATGACAGGTATTTTAATAAAAATCTATTTTAAGACATGATTTGCTTTAAAATCCCTCTTTCTTCTCAGAAACATTTTATGCTATTTTTTTTAATGATTTATGTTGCAATTTTTTTATATGAGGATCCTGCATTATCACATATGTATTGTGTTCTTAATGCTAATACTACTATAAAGAAATAATATTATTGTTACATGTTTATAATTATATGAATGGCATGGCACATAGCAATCATATGGTGCATGGTGTCCTTCATTCTTTGCAACTTGGCTGAAGTGCACCCTTGCTTACTGAAAAGTTGCACAGGTCTGGTGTAGAGTGTTTACTCAATTCCTTTATTTTGTTTTTGACCATTTTCTGATAACTTAATTCTTAATGTAAGGGTACACAACCTTTCTAAAAGGGGAGCCAGTCACAAAAATGACTGGATTGTTGAAGGCCACCATCCGTAGAATGGACAAAATTCTGTTTCGGGGTTGAAGGTTGGGATCGGTGGCCTATAAGCTCATAAAAATGCTAATTTTGAAACGGGGATTAGCCCCCCCCCTACACTCAATCACCTCCCTATTCAGCATACCCAATTCAGTTGTTAAGACAATATCAATAGTTTAGTTTGTATATATAACAGCAGTATAGTTAGGGTTTTTTCAAGGAGTGAAAATATTCCTTGACATTATTTTGAAGAGTAAATTTAACCTTATTAAAAGTATAAGAACGAAGATAAACATGAAAGCAGTTCCATAAAAAAGTTTCATGAATAAATTTGGGGAGGGCATATACTATTCTAAATTGTACTTTTTAACATATTCAACCATAAAATGTGGATATAAAGTTAAACAGAAAATGACCAATTTTAATAATAAATATAATTGTTCACAGCAGAAATATGAACCTCATAATATTCACTAAAATATCCCCCATCTTACAACTAACTGGTTAGAACTAAGTAGTTAATTGGAAGACTAACTGTTCCTTCTTGATAAACAAAAATTTGTTCATGGAAAAAATGCATGCAAAATTTCTAAAAAAATTAACATTATTCATAATTATGCAAATTTTTATGAAGAATAACTTCATTTAATAAAAAAAATGAAAATTTGTTTTTAAATAGCAAAGCATGATTGACTAATTATGTTATCCCCCCCCGCCACCCAACCAATTGACAAGTCCTTTTTTCTGTCTATTCTTTCGATGACTGATTTCATGAAAATGCACGGGATTTTGAGAAATTCGTTGATTTTTATAAATGACTTCCCGAATTTGGCGATATTTGTCCGCAATTGATTGAGAAAATTTGATTTTTTCAAAGGACCACTGACAAAATTCATGATATTTTCCCCTTGACAAATTTAATGAAATTCGTTTGTTTTCTCTGCAACCAATGGGCTTATTTCACAATTTTTTTCCTGCGACCCATGAATGAAATTCTTTATTTTTCCCCATGAGCAATTGATGAAATCTGTGATTATTTTCCAGTAGAGGTTAACAAAATGCATGATTTTTTCCATTAGTCATTGACAAAATTCTTTCCTCAAGCAATTGACAAAATTCGTGACTTTTTTTTTTGTGAATGATTAACAAAATTTGATATTTATTCACATGAGTGATTGATGAAATTAGATTTTTTTTCTTGCAGCAAATTGACAGAATTCCTGATTTTTTCTGACTTATGGAAAAAATTGGTAATTTTTTTTCTATGTGCGATTGATGATATTCGCGGTTTTTTGCAGTGATTGACAAAATCGCGATTTTTTTTCTTTGAGTGATTGACTGAATTCGTGATTTTTTCATATAACAAATTCACACCTCCTGAATTTCCAGTTTTGGCATCTATGGTTTCCGTCGGCAGATTAACAAAATTAACATATTTTCCTTTGCAACAAAATGATGATTTTTGTGCATCCGTTCAACGAAATTTGCAATTTTTACGTGCCCGATCGGCAGAAGTCACAATTTTTATGCACCTGATCGACAAAATTCATGCTGCTTTTCTGCGACCTATGGACAAAATTTGCAATTTTTTCTGCAACTATTTGACAAAATACACAATTTCCGTAGATGTTGGCATTTAGGGTCTCCACGGGCCACCAGTTAACCTATTGCAGGCCACTTTTCGCCCGTGGATCACAGGTTGTGCATCCCTAACTTAATATATATAATTTGGATATTGTTATAGCTTTGAGTGTTCTCTTTGATTGACAGCTTTTTAATGAAATTTGAATCAATTGATAATGCCTATTATGGTAATGATAAAAATTTCTCATTTTGCAATGAAACATATTTGAATATCTTTACTTTTAAAAGTTCTTTTTTTATAAATGAAAAAAAAATCTATTTATGTTTTAATTAACCTTTCTGTATGTTCAGTACTGCATATTATATAAATGATACACTATTACTCTGCATCATGCTACAAATGGAACTACCTATAGTTTTATAAATAACAGATGGTTACCCACAGGAACATCATATATTAAATAAAAAACATTCTTATTGAAATTTATATATGATTATCAGAAATAAGGTTCGTATTTATAAGAAAAAAATGTCCTTTTCAGGAAATAAGATAAATATTTTTTGTCAACTTTTAGTAATTTATTTTTATAACAATTAATAAATAAATAGTAGGAAATTTTGTTTTGAATAATATATTTGAAGAGGAGAATTTAAGATAATAATGTAAAAAAAATATTTTTATACATGAGTATTTAAATATAATGAAATATAAAAATATTTACAAAATATTTATTTAATTAATATGCCAATTCAGTAAACTACGAGGGTCAGTCGGAAAATAAGTTTCCCCTGGCGACTGTGGACAGAGGTGTGTATGAAAGACAAAAAATGTAATGAGACATTAAAGATAAAACATAACTTTATTTTTCCACATAAGTACCATGTACATTGAGACATTTGTCATACCGCTTTATAAGCTTCAAAAAGTCCTCCAGGAAAAAATCAGGGCTTTGCATATGGACGAAGCGTTGAACGGCTATGGACGAAAGACGACACAGCAGGTGAACGTGCAAGGCACCGATACCATTCGGTAGAGGTCGACCGAGATCAAGTAGATGGCGCTGTTGCAGTGCCTGCACAGATGGCGCTCTTGACTGCAATTGCGCTGTCACTACAACAGCACCATCTGCTTGATCACGGTCGACCTCTTCCCAATGGTATCGGTGTCTTGCACGTTCGCGTTCACCTGCTGTGTCAACTTTCGCCCGTAGCCATTCAACGCTTCGTCCATATGCAAAGCCCTGATTTTTTCCTGGAGGGTTTTTTGTAAGCTTATAAAGTGGTATGACAAATGTCTCAATGTACTTGGTACTTATGTGGAAAAATAAAGTTATGTTTTATCTTTAATGTATCATTACATTTTTTGTCTTTCATACACACCTCTGTCCACAGTCGCCAGGGGAAACTTATTTTCCGACTGACCCTCGTATATATTTTGTTTAATTATATTTAAAAATTTTAAATTCATTTAGCTTAAAAATATATTTGTATTATTATTTCTTTTAATATTCTACTAGGCTTTTGAACATATCATTCCTCCAAGGCCAATATATAACCTGTACATAGAACGTCTTGTGCGCCATAAAAATATGAAGCTTTCTTTACCAAACAAAGAAGATGAAGAAGAAAACATTAAGTGACATTATATGAGTAAGAAAGGAGTTTTAAATATTGTTCAGTTTGATTGTTGAGATTACAAGTTAACTGATATCTTTGAGCTTGATATGCTTGAAGGGTTTTGTTTCTCCTTTGGGGAAAATTTATTTTGTATGTTTATACTGACAGTGTTCGCAATTGAACCAAAAGTCTTTCATTTTCCATATATGAATGTAAGTGTTTTATGAAAAGTAAATTTAATAAAACTAATTTTTAAATGAATTTAAGCATCTTATTCATTTGTTGGGAAATGTTATTATTTCATTATCATCATCACTCACATTTACCTTAATACCAAAATCACCATCACTTGACTTAAATTAATATTTTCAACAATCTTTTAGGATTTTCTTTAGTTTAATGAGACTGCATTGTAATATATTTTGCACAAAAAGACTTGTACATGCTACATCTTTTGAATGATTTATGCTGAGAAGTTATGACATTGTTATCCCTAAACTTGTTTTAAAGTTTTGAATCCTTTTTTGCTATGTTTTTAGTGTCACCAAATGTTGTGTTTTTATTATAACAATAGAACTATAAACTGTGAGTGCTCAGCCTTTACAAGAGAAGGATCAGTCACAAAAATGACTGCACTGTCGAAAACCAACATCAGTAGCATAGACAGAATTTTATTTCAGGGAGGGGGAGGAGTCTGTGGCCTATAATCACATAAAAAACAATGATTTCAGATGGGAGGATGAGTTTTACCCCCTCCCCTTTTTCTTTCCTGTCAACAGTTTACTTTTGTATATCTAACAGATATAAGCTATGGATTTTTTCAAGGTGTGAAAATACTTGACTTTATTTTGAGGAGTAAATTTAGCTTTATTAAAAGTACAAAATAAATATAGGCATGAAAGTGGCCAGTGCCCAAAGTTGAATTTTCATGAACGAGGTGGGGAGTGGGACATATACTATTCTAAATTGTACTTCTTAACATAGTCAACCATAAAATGTGGATATCAAGTACAAGTTAGACAGCAGAAAATGACCAATGTTAATAATAAATATAATTTCTCATTCTATAATATCTGAACTTCATAATATGCATTACCTTACAATCTTTGTTAGAGGAATTTCTCAAATTTTGGAGGTAACTGAAGAACTTGTTGGTATGAGTTCAATGAAGGGGAGAAACCCTGGAGCTGATATTTTGTCCTCCATTTTGAATTTGTGTTCTGCACCTAATTTCGATCTTAAATACCAGTTAGTATCACTACTGATGGTACCAGCTATGATTGGGATTCAGAATGGTATGGCAAGTTTGCTGAGAAACTATTTGAGTGATCAGGCCAAAGATTTTCTTGGATATCAGTGCATTATTCACTAGAAACAGCAATGTGCAAAAGAATCAGGCTTTGATCACTTAATGAAAGTAATGAGTGATGCTATTAAATCTATTCACTCACATGCTTTAAACCATTAAGGAGAGATGTTAGAACATACAGATTCACCACATAGTGATAACATCTCCTTAATGGTTTAAAGCATGTGAGTGAATAAAATTAATAGCATTGGAGATTTGATCACTTAATGAAGGTAATGAGTGATGCTATTAATTTTCTTCTCTCACATGCTTTAAACCATTAAGATGGTAGAACATACAGATTCACCACATAGTGATCTGATATATTACTCTGGGGTACGGTGGTTGAACATTGAAGAGCAGGTCTATGCCTTTCAGCCACACATACACACACTACTTCTCTTTGTGACAGGTATCACAAAATTGATAAAGTACAGAAACAGAAATAAATTCAATTGAATAAATATTTCATGTTTATTTTGGAACTTTAAAAGGTTTAATTCTAAATAACATAAGAGAAATTTTCAATTATTTGTTAGAGAAATCATGATGTTTTATGACAGAAAGAAAATAATGTTGAAGAAAGAAAAAGATTCCCTGTAAAATGATTGATGGCCAAAAAATGAATAAATAAATAAATAAAACCATGGTTGGAAGTATAAATTTGGTGCCCTCAATTTCCATACATGAGGCGAAGGCCCCCTTCTCCCCCCTCTTCGTACAAGGCCGGTGACAAGTATCACGGGCCCCTAGACAGACCAAAAGTACGGGCCCCCTACAAGAAAAAAATGCGGAAATCCGCCGCTTATACGAATCATTGTATAATCAAATCAGTCATTTTTTAGAATTAAGAACGTAACGTTAATTGTCATTTATTTGATTGAATCAGATTCCGCTTTACAAACATGGTTAATTTTAAAAGTATGTTATTAAACTTTGATCGAATACTTGCCCTAAAATAATTTACTCAAGGCTATTTTGAAATTTTACGTTATACCTGTTTGACAATCTCTTTTCTGACACATTTGCAAACAAAAAATAAAATAATAAGGTACAGATAAGGTACAGAATTAAGAAACGCGTTCCTCTCCCAATAGATGTGATGCATCTTTGATTATAATCAGTTGCTACTTGATGACTTACTTTTCATGATTTCATATCCCAAAAATTGCATTGAAAAACCCATTTCGACAGTGTTCATAGGAATATAATTTTTTCAAATATTCATGTCATAATTTATATTTCACATATAAAAATTGTTAAAATGTATAAAAATCACAGTATGTTTGGGATATGGTTAATACTTACGCCACAGAATATTTAGCGTGAAAAAAAATAAGTATTACAGATAGGAGATATGAATAAAAATCAATTTACCAATTATAGAGGTGAAATTTACATTTTTATAATGCCTAAATTCTTTACTGAATAGCTTTCAGTTTGATATCCATAGTTAAAATTTGCCCTAGATTCAAAATATGAAGTGAAATCGTATTTTAGTATTGAAAATTTTAAATCGTATTTTAGTATTTCAATATCGAGACGGCTACCTCAAACTTATTTTTTAATATACTTTTAAGAAAGATTTATTTTCGCAACTGAATTACTATTTTCATTTTTCTTCGATAAAAACGTAAGTGGAAAGGGTTCTGGTTTTTCTTTTCTTTTCTTTTAAACTAATTGTATACATACGACGCATAATGCTTAACAACGTACAACATATAAATACTAGCTAACACACCCGACGTTACCCGGGCCCGGGATAATAGCATTAAATATACCAACAATACAGCAAAAGCCACGTGCGTATACACGCTTTAAGAGGCTACATCACTCAGGCAAAAACATCCGCTCGCTAATGTTAATCCTATGGGGGAAATAATTTACGATATTATTCGCATTTCAATATTTTTAAATGCCCCCTTTTTTTTCTTCTTTGCAGTGGATAGCTGAGGTTGATTTCTATACAGGCTCTTTTTCACTTTTTTGCAGTTTTTTTTTAATTTTTTTTTTTATTGAGGCTATTTTCACTTTCGAAAACGGTTGCGAAAGTGAAATTACATTAATAAAAAAAAAAACTTGTAATCAAAATCGAAAAAGTACAAAGAAGCGTGCATAAAGATTGACCTCAGCTATCCAATGCAAAAAATAAATAAATAAAATATTGAAATGCGAACGAGATATTGAAAATTATTTCCCACTTAGGATTAACATTAGCGAGCAGATGTTTTTGCCTGAGTGAAGTAGCCTCTTCTCAACAACGCGGAACTTTTTGACACAATTTTGTACTCGTTTTTTTAACACAAAGGCATAAAATTGGCAGGCCTCACTACTGAAGCGATTTGGAATCGAAATGAGTTTTCCATTCTTAGGTGCGTTCGTAATTATATAAATACGTAGCACCTACAGTCGTCGTCTGGTCCGTCCGTCCACATATAACAGCGCTAAAACTACTTAACCGTATGGTTTGAAATTTAATATCTATAATCGTTGCAGAATTTTGTCGAATGATTTCAAATTTTATGAAAATCGAATCAAAACTTAAAAAGATATTAATAAAAGTTTTCTTCATTCTATTAAATCCTATCATACGTAATCTATATAATAAAAACAGAAGTTATGTAACTGAGGAAAACAAATACGGGCTGACCATTTCTTTTTCACATGCCAGGAGGCCATTTTTATTCAAAATTATTTTTTCGAAGAAAATTGCGTAAAAGTTACATTTTTAGAAAGATCGTTCAATTTTTTTTTGTTTGACAGGTGAATTACATTCAAATATGTATAGATTCTGAGATAACATCGGTTGAAATTAGGTTGACAGCCTAAAATCTCAATCTATTAAAGTAAATAAACACAAGAGATTCATTCATCATGAGCCATCTTAAAAATATTAAACAATGGAGGCAATCATTCGGAAAGCAAGATCTCCATGGTTAATTTTGCAGCGATATCTGGCGTCGAAAAAAAAATTTGCATCTGTAAACGTGGCATACATAATAAGATAAGGCATTCTCATTTCACTCATAACAGACGATATAATTCATTTCACTGAATTAATAACGATGATATTTTTACATTGTAAAACTAGTTATATTACAAACGCACCTCATTTGTCACGTTTAACGTACAATTTCCAACTTGTTTGTTAAATTACTTATCGAGTTATAAGCGATTTGTGTCACGTGACTGCCCGTTTGTCTTTTTTCTAGCGCTGCAGCATTGAGAGTCCGTTTCAAAACGCCCAATTTGAGAGTATTTTCTGAAAGCCTTTACCAAAAAAATGGAAAACGTATTTCAATTACAGAGTTTCTGCATGAAAACACCTGCCAATTGCTTTAATTTCCGATCAAACATGAATTCAGAAATGTGTCAGGAAGTAGCTCTTTTGAATTTGAGAGCAGCCTTAAGCAAGTGATCAGAAAAAATCTTGAAGCAACTTTCAGAAATGAATTTTTTCAAAAAGGTCAGTATTAATATTTTTTAAAACCGAAGACGTCTTTTTAAAGCTTAATTTACACTACCCTCGTTAGCAACAATTTGTTTTTCATATTTTGATTAAAAATTCCTGGTGCAGAACAAAAGTTGCGAAAAAAAAAATGAAGATTTTGAGAGTGAGTTTCGGAAAATATTTTCTTTGAAAGGGATACGTTTATATCAGTTGATACGTATAATATCAATATTTTTTAAACGTATTGCGGCTTAGGGGAAAAAAACGTAATTTTTTTTTTTTTTTTTTTGTGTGTGTGCATTTGGATTTCCGAAGCCGATCCCAATTTTTTAATCATTGCACAAATTAAAAAAAACGAAATTTGCAAAGGTTAGTTCTATAAACGATTATTTTTCAAAGAGTTAACATTAATATTTTTTGTTTCTACTATCCTTACAAGAAGAAAGTATTGGATTCATGAAAAATTCGACTTACGGTTTTTGTCAGATTTACACGTTTTAGAAGGTCCTGAACATGGTTTGACTGTTTTTAGAAAATGTCTGCCTGTGAGTCTGTCTCTCTCTGTGTGTGTGTCTGTGACAAAAACTTTGTGGGCGCTCTATCTCAAGAACTAATCAACGGAATTTAATAAAACTTTAGATTCAGTTATGCCTTGATATAAATTGGTACTGATTAGTTTTTGGTGTAAATTGCCCAACAGGTGGTGCTGCTATGCTGCATTTTTTACAGCAGCTATACCTCAAGAACTAATGCACAGACATTCATCAAACTTCTGATTCAGTTAGACGTTGACATAAGTTGTTGTTGCTTACATTTTGGCATAAATTTCCCAACAGGTGGCGCTGTTATGCTGCAATTTTCTGGAATTTCACGATTTTAGTGATAGTCATATCGCAAGAATTAATGTACGGAATTTCATCAAACTTCATATTCTGTCATAGACGTTGAAACGGCTCTCGGGAAACATTTCTTATGAAAGTGTTAACACTGTTATTTTTCAAACGAATTGCGGCATTTTAAAAGTACAAGTACGATCTTTAATTCGGTGTAATCGTTTTTTTTCAATATTTTGGTTAGTTATGTGACTGCTGGCTTCAAAAATAAGGTGAGAACCTGAGTTCGACATTTGTTAATTTTTTTGAAAGGGCTAATATTAATATTTTTTCAAACGAAATTCTCCGTTTTAAAGCTTAAAGAAGGTAGATGTGGTTTGGTGTCTTTTATTTTCCGTATTTCGAAGGGTTCGATCGGTGCGTGCTTAGAAAAACTGGGCGAAATAAAAACCGCTTTCGCACTTTTGGATCTGCTCTACTTTCACGCTTTGGAACGGGGTTCTGTAACGCAACCTCCACGGCGTTTTTTTGACAGACCCCTTTTAATTGCAGGTTTTAATTAGTATCTTGGTTAATTATCAAAAAGGGAAAAATCTTATCCCTGTCTTGGACAATCCTCAACTAAATTTTCAGACGTCTGCATGCGGTGGATTTTCTTAGCCATCGTACGCAGACATACATTTTTCTTTTATCAGTATAGATAGATAACATTACATGGCATAGGTATATAACGGCATATAACTTAAACTTTAAAAGTCTTTTACAAACAATACAAAAATATCTTCTAATCTAACTTATTTTTCAACATTTTACTTTATTATTCTTGACGGGCTTTCGGATAGTATAAAAGAAATTTATTCACACACACTAAAGTTAACTCTCTCATGCATGATTTTATTTTTAAGTGGATTAAAAAAAATATTTTGCCTTTAAAATGAATTATTAAGAATAGATAATGTTTAATATTTTAAAATCTTACAATTATTACTAAATTACAAAATGACCCTGATAAAGCTAACTTACAAATACTAAAACATTTTTACAAAAAGTTATTAGACAGCTTTTTATGATTATTTAAACTTTGGAGATTTTACCACGAAGCAAAAAGTAAAATAATCATTATTGGTCATGTTTTTCTTTAGATCCATAAGCTGAAAATCTCTAAGAAAGTTCTCTGTGATGCAGAAAAGGAAACAAAATTGACAAAGTTAGATATTTTTCAATGGAATATTCGAAAGTGAAATGGCTCTGAAATATTTTACAAACATTATTAAATTTTATATGAAGTTTATAAGTTATACAGAGATGGAAATAACATAAGCATAGTTCAGTGGGGGACGAAGGTTGCTTTTCAATACAACTTCATATGAGGTTGCCATGCACATTGTTGGAAAAACTAGACATTTTCCCCCTAGCTAGTTCTTATCAGTCATTCAAATCATATCTTAATTGACCTGTTCATCCATTCATATCTTATTCTATTTATTCAATATTTAACTTTACTCATTTATCTCCAGTAATAAGTTCAGTCACATTTAATTAATTAAATCCTTCAGTTTAATAACTTTAATTTCATGTATGAAAGTATATTTTTATTTAAAGTATTTCGTATGTTTTTAAATCAAAAATATCTTTATTGTTACTTACCATTTGGCCAAATTTTTTATTCTAACTCTCCAGGCTTTTTCCATTTACTTTCATCTCGTTTTACTTGTATCACGTTTTCGCTTCCTCCGGACATCGCTCAAGCATGTTTACATATTTCGTATCTCCTCATTTCTCGCGGTTTTCGGTGGATCGATTACGTCACGGAACAAATTATTACGGCGGCTGATGGCAGGTGGCAGGTGTCTCTGATAAACTGCCTTCACCTGCGTTTCTACCTGTGACTGTGATCGATCGTCACGTAACTTTCAAGAGGCCGGAAGTGACATGTTTACTGCAGGATGGGGGGATTACGTCATCAGTACGGACACGAGGCAGTAGGGTATTTAAAGGAGAGGCCGTTGTGTGTTGTTGATTCTAGCTGGCTGGAACTCGCCTCTGTTATTTTTAAATGTGTTTCGTCTAGTGATGTCAGTAATGTTATTTTAATTGGGGGAAGTCTTTTTAACATGTGCTATGTGATACGCTTTAAAGGATAGACTGGATAATGATCTTGTTTCGTGAAGTGATATCTGCAAAAGGAAGAAGTTTATCGAATGCCACATCTTTCATCTTTGGAAATTGAACTTTTGGATTCATCACGTTTTAGAGAAACCTTTTGAGAAATAGTTAATAAATAAAAAGGCAGTTCTTCTTGTTTTATTCAGTGCAGCTAATTAATATCTTTCGTTTTAGTTTCTATTGGTCATAATGCTTTTTATTTGAAGTGAGTAATGTTTTTCTCTTTATCCTGATTACGTGGTTTTTAAACTTTTTGATATTGACTTTCGTTTTATCAAAAGGCTACCGATGTTTTAACAGTTCATAACATGGTTCCATTTTTAGTATATTGATACCGTGTGTCTGTTATTCTCGCAACAGTAATTTCGGAAGCCGAAATCAGGTTAACGCCTTCGCAACGAGCGTCACGTATATGTGCAAAGATTGTTTATAAGGTTCACAGAATCTTTTATTATTGATATCAGTAAATTTGAATAGAAAATTTTTGCCTTATTCAATCACAGAATTTCTGCAATTAAATTGCAAAAAAATTTATTTTCTGAATTAATAAAAGATTTAAATGGCGCTTATTGTGAAGGGATAATTAATCTAAAATATCTGTCATGTTCATGCTGATGATAAATACTATATCATTATCTGCACTCTCACTTTAAAATACCTCTTCCACTAAATTAATTCAGTTTTTGTGCAAGAATTTTATTCCTCAGCATTAATATAATTTTTAATAGAAGAAAGGGAAGTATAATTTCTTTCTTTGTTGGGGCCCGGGTTATCAGGATTATGGGTCCTGACCCGGGTTTTCACGATCATAAATCTGATAACTGGATCAGAAAAAACGCGTCGTCAAGTGAGTTAAAGAAAAATTGGTGAGTAACTTTAACATCACGCTTCAATTTGTATGCAAGCAGCAAACATGACCATCAAGATTTTATTGTATTTTTATTAGGCACAGTAGGCATAAGACCACGGATCAGAAATTTTGAGGGGAGGGGGAGATTTTGAATATAATTTTTTGTATAGTGAATCTCATGTATGATGCATGTGTTATAAGTGTGTTTTGATATTTTAAAAGATAATAAAAATATACTATATTAATTCTAATTTCCGGATTTTTCTCACATAATAATGGTCTAAATTTAAGGTAGCTTGCCAAAGACACAAGCAGAAATTAGAGGCCTGGTTCAGAGGTGAGGTTCTCTGCCTGTCCTGTATGTACTATATACATGTTGTACTGTCCTCTAAAAAAACCCAGTGTGAAATGTTTCCTAAAAAAACCCACCCTAGTATTTTATCAAATATTTCACTGAAGTCATTTTTTGGATTTGCCCTGTTTCTATACACCATTTACAACGGTAAAAACATTTGATAATGCCTAAGGAGTGTTCATTTAGTTTTAAAAGAATTTATTCAAATAATGCAGAATTTTGGCAAAACATGAGCTTCATTTTCACATATTTGCTTGTTATAATATGTTATGTTAAAATGACGTACATCAATTTTGAAATGTTTTTATGTTAAACCATCATTGTGTGAATTAAATGTTACATTTTCAGCTGATTATGTTATGTATGGCTCCGCTGGCGACCTTTGAAAATAGAGCTAAAGAAAACCATGATGGAGTTAAAAAAAACAAAAAAATTTTAAATAAATAGATGATAAAATATACAAATTTTCTTATAAAGACATTTATTTTTAAGGAACATAATTAAATTATGCAAATTTAATGCATATTGAATGCATTTCTAAGGATTTTTTTTTTCAGTATGTCATAAAAAAAAAAAAAAATCCATGTTTGCAAAAATAAAACCCATCAATCTTTTTTACCCACAGATACCCTTCACTTGTATTTTACAGATTATTTTGATGTTTTCAAACTTTTATTTATTTATTTTATTAACTTTTTAATGCAAAATATTTTATTTAAGGTAGGAATAACTAATATAGATGCATTGCTGCTAACTTGTACGATTTCTCTTCTAACCATACAGATGAACTATAAGATTGCACAGTTTTGTGTAAAATATCATTTTGTCTTTCGCATAAAAGGTAAAGCTTGAAATCTGATGCATTCTCCCTCTCTTATGTAATTTAAAATATACCATAGAAGAAAAGCGTAATACAATTCAGGAAGGAAGTGGCAGCAATTTAATCAGCAAACTTTCTTTCAAGAACAAGCATGCACCCTTTCTGTGTCGTTGATGAACTTCATTATCTTTGCTTTATCATCTGAGAAGGTAAAGCCATGGTTGGGATCAAAACTGGTTTTAACCATCTAAAAGTGGTCAAAATTGCTTCAACCACTCAAAAGTAATTGAAACTCTATTAAAAAAACTTTTTAGATTTCATAATGCACCTGGTGAATTGTTGTGTAAACTCTTCAGCCATAAAGATAATTTTCAAAGATTACTAGTAGTAGATTCAATAGTAGTAGTACTTTCATTCTCGAAAGTACTACTACTAGTGAAGATGGCTGTCAGGAGAAGGAAAGTAATAAATATTCTTTATGCAGCTCAGATTTATCAGATGCAGATCTGCATAATACAGAAAAGGCCACAATTTTGAACACCGCAAGTGATATTACCGATAATGAAGACAATGATTTATTCTGTTCAGTACTGGAAGCTGGGAAGTTACAATGTGGCCAGTAGGTGATTGTTAAATAAGATGATATAAAGTTTCATGGTATTATTACTGAAGAAGTAAATGATGATCGTCGAATAAATAAAAACCTGCCAACAAAAATTAAAGGGGTACTCAAGTTTGAATCTGATGACCATATTATTCAGAACAAAAGAAACCAAAATGTGGCTATTACTGATGCTTCTCCATTAATAAACTCTCGAAGATTTTAAAAATGCTGTTTCATAATTTTCTTCTTAAATTTACTGAAGATGTATGCAAAGAAATGGAAAAGTTTGGAGCGAATTCACAAATAATTATATTTTTTATTTTCTTTGCATTTGAAATTCTTTCAATTTACAAAAATAATGAAATATTAAATATTTTTTGCAGAATTATGGTTTAAAAATAAATAATACTGAAAAAAAAATATTTTGCTGTCAAATAATTTTATTTCCAAGTATTTTTACATGTGGGTTTTTTTTAGGTAACATGTGTTTTTTTTTTATTGAAAAAGTTGTTTTTTTCAAATTCTTGTTTAATTGGCTGACATTTTGTAACATATTGATAGAATGAAAAATGCTCAGCATTAAAATCTTCGTCAGAACAAGCTATGAAAATATAGTTATGTTTAATGTTTTTGTATTCTTTATTCGACTTTATATAAAAATAAATTCAAAAAATGGGTTTTTTTTAGAGGACAGCACAATATACATAATACAAAAGCTGTCCCTCACTGGGTCCTTTTCTGCTTAGGGCCCGATACAACTATACCCCTATCACCCTTTGTACATGTCCCTGTCACTCACATAATGATATTTTAGCCAAAATAATTTTCTAGTATTTCATATATTAAACCAAGACATCATATAAGTGAGTAAACTGATTGCGTAAGATATATTGAATACAGAGGATCCCAAGAATGCCTATACTTTGAGCCTTTAATTTTCTAAATAAAGTCTTGACTACTTTAAATTGGTGCAATATTCCATATCGACTAGTCTTTAATTTAGTAATGGAAATAATAAGTTATTTTTACTTATTTCTTAGGTAATTTTTTTTATATGTACTAAAATTTTTGGATAAATGAGAAATAAATTCCATTTTTTACTGTTGTTTTCTTTTTCTCTTATGCTTTTCTCTTATACTTTGTAACAAATATTAAGTTAATAATAAAAAAATAAGGATTAGGGAAAATAAAAGAAACACAAGTTCGTACAGCATAAGCATAAATGTAACGGTAAGTATTATGTACCATCAATTAAGAAAAAAAAAATCCCAACTAGGCAATTACTGAAACTTATTTTCTGATAAAACAACAATGAATAATGAGACATGAGTATGAGCGATAACCATTTTTGGCATATGCATGGCTGCCGGCGACCTTTGAAACTAAAACCATAGCCCTTTCAGGGATACAGGAAGTTCTGGTCTACTTGTAACATGGATGATCAATTATTTAACATCTTTTAGCCTTCTCGGTGGGGTGTTTCCTGTGGGTTTGTTGAAAGCATTCTAAACTATATTTCTAGGAAATGCTTTTCAGCTTGTAAAGATAAAAAAAAAATGAGTAAGTTCAGATTTGAAACATAAAATTTCTAAACTTGTTCCATACAGACCGGGCCGGGCCCCCTTTGTTCCCGGGCCCCTGGGCAGTTGCCCCCTGTGCCTCCCCCCTCTCACCAGCCCTGTATCTAACTATAAGTTGAAAGCTGATTTTTTACTACCTAGATTTTTAGAATTATACACTGTGAGTTGGTCCGCAAAAATTTCCTCTCAGTCTAAATTTCGTCCAAATCATATAGCCGCTACATAAATAAGGCACTATTGTTTGACCGTCGAGTCAGCAGATACTAAACATTTTTAGGGAAGAGGGCAGAGACTAAGATAGCAAAACTCGACCATTTCATTTCGCAATCTACGGACACTTCAAAAATATATATTATATTGGTTGACGACGGGTGGGAGGAAGGGGGGGGGGGGTAAGGACACCTAACCACTCCCCCGCTCAATCCGAATTTGATAAACACTGGCATAGTTTTAAATTTCCATTCTTTAATTTCGCATTCAGTGAGGTTTCTGGTATATGCATCATGACTCGAGCAGAATTATTTTTTATCCGGGTTGTTTGAGATAAGCACATATATACTATACTCTGATCTCCATTGAACACTTTATGTATAGAATTTATACTCATTTTACAAGGCTAAACAAACAAACAAGCGTAAAAAGGGTATAACGTAAAATGTAGCTGAATGTATATGTTCGTCGTGTTGGAAAGTATGTAACAATCTATGCGTGAGGCATGACTTTATGATTTTTTTTTTACTGTCTGTCCGTTCGTTCTCTAACTTTTGGGAAAATATTGACAAATAAAAACCACAAAATTTATATATGTCTTTAAGGTAGCTTTCAAATTCCTTGCTCAACAATGTGGAACTTTCCGAGACATTTTCTAAGTCATATTTAAATTTAAAGGTATAAAATTGGCAAGCTTGATTATTCAAAGGATTTGCAATCGAATTAGTCCAGTTGAAATAGCGCAAAAAAGGGCCTTGCCTTACAAAAATTCGGGTAGTTCTGATTTTTGGGTATGCTGTAAAGGTTGACCCTCTAATAAAAAAACCAAGTTTTCGACCTTCTAGACCTTGTGCATTTTTCACAATATTGAAAAAACCAATATTTTTTGGCACTTTTTTCGATTTTTCTTAAATAACTCAATTTTTGTGCATTTTACAGAAAAAAGCACTGCTACCATTTTGTAGAGCATAAAATTCTCTACAACATGCAGTATTCAGGTTTGTAAATTGTCCAAATAGGGGGTAAGATACAGAACCGGAAAAATAGGGTAAAATTTGCAAAAAATGCAAAAATCCACTAAAGACGTTAGTTTTTGCTTAATAACCTACTTTCAGTGCGTTTTAGAGACAAAAGCAATTTCACCATTTTATAGAGCATAAAATTCTCTACAACATGCAGTATTCATGTTTGTAAATTTTCCAAATAGGGGGTAAGATACAGAGCCGGGAAAATAGGGTTAAATTTGGAAAAATTGTAAAAATCCACAAATGACGTTAGTTTTTGCTTAATAACCCACTATTAGTGCATTTTAGAAACAAAATTGTCATAATCAACTTTTTAGAGCATGAGATAGTCGATAGTTTAATTTATTATAGGTTGACCGTCTAATAAAAAAACCAAGTTTTCGACCTTCTAGACCTTGTGCGCTTTTCACAATATTGAAAAAAAACAATATTTTTCGGCACTTTTTTTCGATTTTTCTTAAATAACTCAATTTTAGTGCATTTTACAGAAAAAGCACTTTCACTATTTTGTAGAGCATAAAATTTTCTACATCATGCAGTATTCAGGTTGGTAAATTGTCCAAATAGGGAGTAAGATACGGAGCCGGGAAAATAGGGTAAAATTTGCAAAAAATGCAAAAATCCACTAAAGACGTTAGTTTTTGCTTAATAACCTACTTTTAGTGCATTTTAGAGACAAAAGTGTCAATATAAAGTTTGTAAAGCATGAAGTAGTCTATATGTTTCATTTATTAGATCATTAAATATGTATACTAGACTCGAAAAATCAGAATAATACAATTTTTGGTTAAAACAAAAAAATACCGCCTGACAAGTCATTAATTTAAAAACGAGCTTTTATTTTTTATATTGATTAAACGATGCAATTAATTAATTATAATATGTACAATAATAGGTAACTGTTGAATAATTCAGGGGGGGGGGGGTGAAGTTAACCAAAAAACCTAGTCGGTAGACATAGGTGCAGGGCCAAGAATTCAAAGTCGAAAGTAAAATTAATAGCTGGGAATAATGTAAAAAAATACTTGAAAAATAAATAAGTTATAATTTAGAAATTTTAAAAGGGAAAAGGAGTATCTAAGGTCGAAACTAACGTCATTTGTGGATTTTTACATTTTTTCTAAATTTAACCGTATTTTCCCGGCTCAGTATCTTACCCCCTATTTGGACAATTTACAAACAGGAATACTGCATGTTATACATAATTTTATGCTCTACAAAATGTTGAAAGTGCTTTTGTCTCTAAAATGCACTAAAAGTAGGTTATTAAGCAAAAACTAACGTCATTTGTGGATTTTTACATATTTTCCAAATTTAACCCCATTTTCCCGGCTCCGTATCTTATCCCCTATTTGGACAATTTACAAATATGAATACTGCATGGTGTAGAGAATTTTATGCTCTACAAAATGTTGAAAGTGCTTTTCTCTCTAAAGCGCACTAAAAGTAGGTTATTAAGCAAAAACTAACGTCATTTATGGATATTTGCAAATTTTACCCTATTTTCCCGGCTCCATATATTACCCCCTATTTGGACAATTAACAAATCTGAATACTGCATGTTGTAGAGAATTGTATGCTCTACAAAATGGTAAAAGTGCTTTTTCTGTAAAATGCACTAAAATTGAGTTATTTAAGAAAAAAAAAAGTGCCGAAAAATATTGGTTTTTTCTATATTGTGAAAAACGCACAAGGTCTAGAAGGTCGAAAACTTGTTTTTTTTTATTAGAGGGTTAACCTATAATAAATGAAATTATCGACTATCTCATGCTCTAAAAAGGTGATTATGACAATTTTGTTTCTAAAATGCACTAAAAGTGGGTTATTAAGCAAAAACTAACGTCATTTGTTGATTTTTACATTTTTTCCAAATTTAACCCTTTTCCCGGCTCCGTATCTTACCTCCTATTTGGACAATTTACAAACATAAATACTGCATGTTGTAGAGAATTTTATGCGTTACAAAATGGTGAAAGTGCTTTTGTCTCTAAAACGCACTAAAAGTAGATTATTAAGCAAAAACTAACGTCATTTGTAGATTTTTACATTTTTTCCAAATTTAATCCTATTTTCCCTGCTCCGTATCTTACCCCCTATTTAAACAATTTACAAACCTGAATACTGCATGTTGTAGAGAATTTTATGCTCTACAAAATGGTAACAGTGCTTTTTTCTTTAAAATGCACTAAAATTGAGTTATTTAAGAAAAATCAAAAAAAGTGCCGAAAAATATTGGTTTTTTCAATATTGTGAAAAACGCACAAGGTCTAGAAGGTCGAAAACTTTGTTTTTTTACTAGAGGGTCAACCTTTACAACATACCCAAAAATCAGAACTACCCAAATTTTTGTAAGGTAAAATGCTATTTCTACTGGACTAAATACCATTTGGCAAATAAATTACCTATCAAGTGATAAGTGATTGTTGTCATGTGACAAGTATTTCCCCTTTCTCGTGCTTCCATGTAGGGAATTCGGTTTAAACGCCGACTTTGACAGCATTTCAAGAAAGTTCTTCTGTCTTTACTAAAAAAATGGAAAACGTCTTTTGATTACATAGTTTATGATTAACAACACCTGCCAATTTAATGCGTTTCTGGAAAAAAATGATTTCAGAAATGTGTCAGTAAGCACATCCCTTTGATTTGAGAAGGGTCGTAAGAAATACTATACAGTATGTTCCTGATAAAAAAAAATGCTATATCTAGCATTTCTCGTTTTTACATGGGGTACACAAAAGAATTCGGACACATTACAGTCTAGTGGCAGAATTTATTTGAAGTACATTTTGATCATGTTTTTCTTGAACAAATTCAAAGAAATTTATTTAAACTTTAGCATTGCATGAAAGTACAGAACATATTTTGAAAAACTGGAGGTGGATAAATGCAATAAGTAAAAATAGTTGGAAAGTGTTTTATAATCTATGCAATCAACATTATTTTTCATTATTGTTTTGTTCTTATGTGCTATCAACAGGAATTAGGCACAAATGGAAAATCAGCAATAATATATATATATTTTTTCATTTGAAAATAATTTCTAGCCATCTAACTATAAATCATTTTAAAATGGGAAAAAATGATTTAATACAAAATACTTTTTACATTACAAATTTCAATAGATATATTGTATTCAATACATTGAAACATAATACATATATTACATATAACAAAATTCAATTATGTATTGTTATTAAATATAACAATACACAATTCAAACAATATTTATATTGCTTCAATTATGTATACATATGTATATAATTGGTGTGTTATGATCCGAATGACGTCTACAGATTTCTTGATAAATAAGGACGTATATTAGTTCACGGCAAAAATAAAAACTGTACATAAAAGGGGATACATATACAGGGGTCGGATATCCAATGCTCTCTTAAAAAGTAAAAGATCCAAGCATCGGATATGTGACCCCTTGATATATGTCCCCTTCTGTTATGACGTCAATATACAGGGGATGGTTATCCAAGTTTCAATGAAAGTAACATGAACTGGTTTTTGATATATGGCCCCTTCTGATATGGGGGCAGGTATACTGGGGTCGGATATCCGACTCTCGAAGAAAGTGAAATGCTCAAAAACTGGATATGTATCCCCTTCTGCTGTGGCGTAAAAATGACGTATGGGAGCAGATGTACTGGGGATAGATATCAGCGTCCCTGTAGTATTCAAGATCTAGCTGTTATGGACCAGTTGGCAATTTGCATCCGCTATGTCATTCAAGAAAAGATTGATGAAAGACTTTAAAAAAAAACAGTAGTCGATGATTCACGTGGATTAGGTTTGTACGAGTCTATAAAATCAGAATTAGCCAAGTGTGGCGTTGCAACATCCAATATTATTGCTTGTTCATTTGATGGAGCTAACAATATAACGGTTATAACGGTCTACAAATTCAGTTCAAAAAGGAAAACGAAGATCTTATTTATACTCACTGTATAGATCATGTACTGAACTTTGTAGTAGCTGATTCAACAACAACATTGCTCCAAGCAGAAAACTTATTTGGATTGGTGGAAGAATCTGCTATTTTTCCAAGCTCGTCTTACAAAAGAATGGCCGTATGGGAGAGGGAAACAAAAAGAAAACATACTGTATTTGAAAAACTGTACAAGAGAAAGAAAATGGAACTACAAGGTGATGCAGCAAACAAAGCTCTTTCTTCGATTATCGATGAGGGATTTTAAGAAGTGAGGAATGTGTAAACACAAAGAAGGTTAATTTTATTACCATTTTAAAAGAAATATCAAATGGAAGTTTTGACTGCAAATTTAAATTCATGGCAAGAAATGTGATTAGTCAATGGACTAAATTTGAAAACCTATTCATGTCTATTGTTTTACTAGATTTATTTCTTGTATCATCTCCTATTTACAAATATTCACAAAGTAAAACCATTGACTATTCTACAGCCTGAAACTTGGTAAAGAAGCTGCTTCAACAAGTTAGGGATAAGAGTGATAAACACTTTCAGGATCTGTATTCAAAAACAAAATATAAACCAAGTACAGGTAATACCAAATTAGAAGATAACAGTATTGATGTAGAATTATAATTCAAGGAAAAATGAACTTCAAAGTAAAAGATAATGCCTGGTGCAAAATCAATAGACGGAGATCCAGGAATCTCAACTGCTCAATAGTATAAATTGGTCTTTTTCAGTGTTTTAGATTGTGCCAGGACAAGTATCGAAGAAAGATTTAGTCCAAACAATTAAGTCGTAGAAGATTGTTCCTGGTTAGACCCAAAGAAATTTAATGAAATCGTAATGATTGATCGTTTTCCTACGGAAGCCCTTTGTAGCATCTCTAAACTTTGTAAAGATGAAAGAAGTCGGTTATTGATAAAGCTGAAACTGTTTGCAGATCAGTATGAAGGTTTTACATTGGCAGAAAAAAATAACAGTGAAAGAAAACAAGGCAATCTGAATGGAGCTGAAGAAATCTGCAAATATGACGATATGTAGAGTCTGAACTTGAAGAAGACGAAAATCTTGATGGTTAATGCTCTGACAGGAAATAATGTTTTTGGTGTTTATCATGCGCCTTTTCTGTTGTTTTGAACTCTCACAATCTGGAATGTTTACCAACCTGTATGTTGCTTACAATATTGTACTAACAATACCTTGTACACAAGTCACCTGTGAAAGGGGGTTTTCTAAACTTAATATAGTTAAGGAGCGACTTAGATCTACTTGAAGCCAAGACCTTATGTTTAATCTTCTTTTCATGAAAGTAGAAAGAGACTTATTTATTAACTTGCATAAAGGTGTTATTATAGATGAAGTAGTAGTAAGGACCAGCGAAGAGCTGACCAAAAAGCTTTTAGGTTAACAAACAGTCATTCACCACACATAACCTTTCTTAGTTCGGTGTATCTGTACCATTGTAGAGCCATTTTCCTTTTGTTATAAAATCCATTTTACAAATTGTAATAATTAATTCAAAATTAAAGAAGACATTGTTTTTCTTTCAATAGGTTTTTTATTACCGCTGTGCCCGTTTTTAATTGTTATGTAGGTATTACAGCAGGATTTAGATTATTATGGCTTCAACACTGTGATTTGGTTGCCTAAAACTAAAAAAATATTTCTCACACTCATATTTAAGTAATAAACCACACGTAATTAATTAGTATACTTAATTTTTTTAGCATGGAACTAGTTTAGGTACAGTATATAAAAGCAATATAAATATTATTGTGAAAGTAAATGAACTACATCAGAAAAAGCTTACTTTTTTACTCAAATACTTTCCAAGTGACAAAATAACTAAATGTAGTTTTTAGGCATGTAAGCCAAATTTTCACAAAATAAATGTTCTAATATTCTATTCCCTGTAAATTATCGGGCAAGGGGCCCCTTTTCAGTCTCTAGCCGAGGGCCACCAAAGGAGCCAGTCTGGGCCTGCTAATAAAAAATATTCAAATATCATCTCCTGAAACTTTCAGCGAACGAAAATTAAATATTTATTCATGCAATGCACCTTGATGCCCACCGACGAACTGCGCGTTCTGGTGGGCATTCTGGAGACATTTTACAGAAGTTTATGATATTGCCACATGGTGACAGCACTTTACCAAACAGAAAACTTGGTATGCCATATTACCTGACTATTCCATAATAACCAAACTTCCTCTACCATTTTGAAAGAATTTTTCTTTTAACAAAAACGTTTCTCACTAGTATGTGAGTGAAGTTGGACATTTAAATTATCCTTTTGAAAAAATCTCTTGTTGAGTATCTGACACACAAAGTGATTTCTCACTACCATGAATTAATAAATGCTTGCTTAAATTACACTCATGAGAGAATTTCCTGTGACATATCTCACATACAAAAGGTTTTCAACCAGTATGAATTAACTGATGCTTTCTCAAATAACCCTTTTGAGAGAATTTCTTATTGCATATTTCACACACAAAAGGTTTCTCTCCAGTATGGATTAATAGATGCTTGCTTAAATCACTCTTATGAGAGAATTTCTTGTTGCATATTTCACACATGAAAGGTTTCTTACCAGTATGAATTAATAAATGATTGCTTAAATAATCTTTACGAGAGAATTTCTTGTGGCATATGTCACATACAAAAGGTTTCTCACCAGTATGAATTAATCGATGCTTTCTCAGGCTACTCTTGTCAGAAAATTTCTTGTTGCACATCTCACACAGAAACGGCTTCTCACCAGTATGAATTATCAGATGTGTACTTAAATGATACTTACGAGAAAATTTCTTGTTACATATCTCACACACAAAAGGTTTTTCACCAGTATGGATTAACAGATGACTGCTTAAACCAGCCTTTTGTGAGAATTTTTTGCTGCATATCTCACATAGAAAAGGTTTCTTACCAGTATGAATGAATAGATGCTTGCTTAAATAACTTTTACAAGAGAATTTAATGTTACATATCTCACATACAAAATTTTTCTCACCAGTATGAAGTAACAGATGCTTGCTTAAATTATGGTTATGAGAGAATTTCTTATTACATATCCCACAAACAAAAGGTGTCTCACCAGTATGAATTAATAAATGACTTCTCAAAGTACTCCTGTCATTAAATTTCTTGTTGCATATCTCGCATACAAAGGGTTTCTCACCAGTATGAATTAATAGATGTTTGTTTAAATCGCTCTTTTGGGAAAATTTTTTGTTGCATATCTCACACACAAAAGGTTTCTCACCAGTATGAATTAACAGATGGTTGCTTAAATGATGCTTATGAAAGAATTTCTTGTTGCATATCTCACACACAAATGGTTTCTCACCTGTATGACAGCGAAGATGGACATTTAAATGACCCCTTTGAGAAAATCTTTTATCGCATACTTCACAAACGAACAATTTTTTTTGCTGAGAGTCAGAAAGTGTTTCTACAAAAATCTCCTGTAAAGAAATATTTTGCTGCATATTTCACAATTTAAAGGTTGCTTTGAGTGATGTAATGGGAATGTACATTTATGACTTTAAGCATCTGCAATAAATAGAGATAAAGTAATATATCAATTTTTATGATTAATAAAAAACTTATTTGAAAGAAAATAAATTTTTGATGAAAAATTTAAATCAATGTAGAAAACTGAATTCAAATAAAATTTCTACCATGGTATTAAAAACTACAGTAGACTTCTAATAATCTGACATTCATGGAACCAGGGGTATGTCAGAAATTTATCAGATGCATTTCCAACTGTAGAAAGATTAAACTATAAACAATAAAATAAATAGCCAGTATTATAAGTTAAAATGAATAACTTATCATAAAGAAAATATTATAAATAAAACATAATGTATATTTAAGGGTTTAAAACCTTGGGACGTTTGTACCTTGAGACACTGACAATTTGTAATAACCTATTAGCAACAGTGATGTTTTGCTGATTTCTAATAGTAACCTATAACTAACAGATCTCATCATAGTAACAGACAACATCAGAAACACTGAATTGATGAGAAAAATAAAATTTCATTACTCCAAAGTAAATATTTTTCTCATCCTAATTTCATTTTCTACCTTTGTATGATTTTGTCCTACAACATGTCAACTGGATTTTATTTTTTTGTAAAAGAGAATTTTTAAATGTTTTGTTGATGAGAAAATAATTATACTGCAGCTATATTGACTACCATTTTGATTTTATTTAAACTATGGGGTGATTGTACCTTGGGACATGTCTGAAGTTACAACATAAGCATGATTTTTAATAATTTGGATAAATAAAAATACTTTTATTATTTATTTTAAGGGCAATTCCACGAAAACACATGAAATGCAGTAAATAAAACAACTCAACTTTGTTTTGAATATATTTTTTAATGGTTGAAGTTTGCAAATATGAATCTTGTAACACCTGATACAGAAATGCCAGGAAGTTGGAATTATTTTGTTAACAATTCCTCCCCATACTTCTCATAAACTACAGCCACTTGACCATACTATCTTTGGGCCATACAAAACATACTACAAGACTTGTGCCAATAAATGTATGATGTCACATTCTGGACAGTTAATGACAAGATATGATGTAGCAGAAGTTGTTAGAAATACATTTTATAAAGCTTTCACACTATCTAATACCATTAAAGGGTTTGAAGTAACAAGCATTTATCTAATGAATGAAGAGGTATTAAGAGAAGATTACTTTTTAACATTATGTGTAACCGACTGACCACTTCATTTAACTGAGATGTTTAATGAAACAGCTGAATCTACAGCAGTAAATGTAGCAAATGTGTTATAGTTGTATGCATGGCAAGTTTTTCTTCACAGTATCAAATTTTCACATCCCCATTAATGATTAGGTTATGTTCTAAAAGTGCAGCTCGTAAAAGAAATGTCCGTAGAAAAGGGATATTTTGCATTTAAACAGAGTTTTCAGTAAAATCTGAAATTGAAGCTGACAAGGAGAAAACTGCTGCAGTAAGCAAATAAAAGATCACCTCCAGAACAAAATAGCAGTTCAGAATCTGATCATGATGAACTCGTTCTATCAAGTACTACAGATGATAACAGTGCTGATTATGATCATACCACAGAAGAAGAGATTAAGAAAATTTCTCTCAAGTTCTTACAAAAGTATTAAAAAAAAACTACTCACTTTTATGTATCTGAAGCAGTTGACTTCCTTGCCAATGATGAATTTCAAGTAAAATTTTTAAAGTGCATAGGGGATAGAAACTAATTTGCTCATGGAACTGATGATTCCTGTATTTGCTTATCATATATTGAGTGTAAATTTCCACAGGTGGGACAGAATGAGAAATCACACTAACTGATTTTTCAAGTTGGCTTTAATACATCATATAATGTTAAATAATCAGGACTTTTGATATTTTGCTGTAGTTAGAAATTATTCATGAACTTTGAAATTTTATTCTACGTGTATTAGTTTGTTGACACAAAATTAGTTAAAGTACAGGATGATTATAAAAAAACTGTCCCGATATATGAGCCCCTAACTGTCATACCGTTTACAGAAACTGAATGACATTCTGGCCTAAAGTATTTTGAGGTATGCGCTCAAGAATCATGTGAAAAACAACAGTTAAATTCTAACAGTTACGGTTACAGTGATGAAATTTCGAAAATTTCAAATGGCAACACCTACTTTTTTTATTGGAATGTGATCTTCATAGTGAAAAACCATAAAAAGCGTTGGAACAGTACCTGTAGCATGAAAATCGCCGGCGCTAGGCAGACTAAGAAAAAAAGTGAAAACAACCAATAAAGGACAGAGAAGCAACAGAAAACAAAACATTTTATTGTGTTTCATACATTTTCCATTTCACACACGATGACACTTTACATGCGGCAGATGGTGGATAGCACTGAACAATAAAATGCTTTACTTTCTGTTGATTCTCAGTCCTTTATTGGTTGTTTTCACTTTTCTTCTTAGTCTGCCTAGCGCCGATGATTTTCGTGCTACGGGTACCGTTCCAATGCTTTTTATGGTTTTTCACTATGAAGATCACATTCCAATAAAAAAAAGTAGGTGTTGCCATTTGAAATTTTCGAAATTTTGTCACTGTAACCGTAACTCTTAGAATTTAACTGTTGTTTTTCACATGATTCTTGAGCGCATTCCTTAAAATTTTTTAGGCCAGAATTTCATTCAATTTCTGTGAACAGTTAGGGGCTCATATATTGGGATAGTTTTTTATAATCACCCTGTATATCACTATTGTCTGACTTAAGAAGTATGTCCCAAGGTGCAACATAGTATGTTCCAAGGTACAACGTAAATTAAAATGAATAATTTATCATAAAAAAATGCTATAAATAAAAAAATAATGCAAATTTAAGGAGAAAATTTTATAATTACATTTCATCTATAATGGCATTTTACAAGCAATGAGGAGAAAATAAACTATTTTTGTTTCAAGAGAAATATTAATTATATAGATTTGTTTAGTCTGAAGTTCTTCAGATTTCAGATCAATCAGTAAAACTTTGGGTGTGTTAAATAAAAAGTATCAAAACAGCAATATTAAAATAGTTGTGTTGTAGTTATAATGTGTCATCTACAAGCAACATAAAAATACCTGTTTAAGTGTAGGATTAATAAATTCACTATGAAAGTATGAAAATAAATCTAGAACTAGATGTAACCCATCAAAACTTGAAGGCAGAGAACTCGATGGTACCACAGAAAAAAGTTCATAGCTGCTTCAAAAGGATAAAAATGTTTACTGAATAATTCAAATAAAGAAAAAGCCCACCACAATCCAAATCTAGGCTAGGGATTCTCAATTGGCAGAGCCACAACAGCACATGCAGTAACAAAGCATCCCTCATCTTATGTCCTTCCATTAACTGGCATAACATTGACAAATCCCACATGACTATCATTATCCAACATTGGTGTATACAAAATTCATTCAGATACAATATGCACTTTCCCACCTACTGATTCAATGACTGTTTTGTCATTATATTTTATACAAAGGCATTTTGCGAGCAATCAATGTCAGACAATGACAATTATGTATGACTCATTGGTGTTATGTCGGTAAATGGAAATGCATTCTTAAGTTCTGTGCATACAGATATGTACAAGGTTCATAAATATATTCTCAAAAATATAAAAAAATATCAGATATTTTCAAAATAGTCTAATTACAGCTAATTATAAGTATTTTCAGGCTTAGCATAAATTAGCAACTAAAACATATTGTATCTAACATAAAAACTTAATAAAACATTATTCAAAATGTAATTTTCTTTTCTTTTCACACTTACATAACAAAATTGAAGATCAACTAATTGAAAACAAACACTTTGCTTTTTACATTCATCAAAACACAAACAATTCAGTATCAAGTAAATTTAGTGTTTAATACAACAAAATATTTTTTAAATTGAAAATTTTGAGCATTAATGTAAGCTTGCCTGCTTTTATATTCTCTACCTTGTTTCACAGTTCAGGGGTCGATTCAGGTAAAATTGGGGACCTATTTAGGGCCTCTTTACAAGAATATCTTTATTAAAACAGGCCCCTTCCCAAAAGATTCCTTTCCATAAAAACTTACAATTTATTATTTTTATTTTGTTAGGTTTTAAAATGTGTTTAATTGGAAAATAAAACCAATTCACTGGAAACAGAAACTTTAGCAAAATAATTTAAAAAAAAATTGTAATTAATGTTTGGTTCAAATGTCAGGCCTAGAAGTGACATTTTGTGGAAATATTATAGGAAATATAGGAAATTAAAAAAATATATATAGGAATTTTATAGGAATTTTTATACGTGTATAAATACATATATGCACATAATAAAATGCATTAATTATAGTGCATACAATATGGACATATTAACATACAATGCAAACAACTTATACTTTAATATCTTATCAATTTAATTACTATAAGCAGTTTACAGATCAATTTCTTAGAAAAAATATCCATTCAAATTAGAAAAGATTGAAATGCAATTACAATGAATCTAAACAGCACAATTTACTCAGCAAGCAAAAATTCTATATTTATTGGTGGAAAAAGTTTATTATTATTTCTATTCATTGGAGAGTTCACTGAAGTTGTATATTCATAAAAAAAAAATAGATGTTCTATTATAAAAGCAGAATGGATGATGAGAAAGATCAAATTAAAAGTATGTGCTGGGAAAATGACCAAATCATCTTTAAGGGACGAAATTATGCAGCAGAACTTAATTTTGATTTTTTCCCCTTTTCAGCTGAAATTCAAATGATATCAAACGCAACCATTGAAGAAGCAATTCCTACTCATTTTTTTAAACCTTTTTTAAGTCCCTATTCATTTTTTTAAGTCCTTTTGTGAATGTCCGTTGCCTTCATTTAATAAAGATTATACAGTATTTCAATGATTTTACATAAATTTTTATATTTTTTCCAAGAGTTTTAATTCTCATTGGACACATTTTCATGTGCTTGTTGTCCAACAGCTTCTTATTCACTTTTTCTTCTTTATATATAAAAAATTTTTAGTTACACAGTTCAATAATTTTCCTCTAAGAGCAATTAGAGATCAGACAAGTTCAGCCCAAACCCGGGCCTGAAAAACGGCCTCTGTTTTTATACCAGTGTTCAAGCTCGAGCTCAAAGTGAATATATTATTTATTCCCACTTTGAAAAAGGAGGAAAAAACTTGCTTTTTCAAAAATAAGAATACAGCTTAAGTTTCTTAAAGTGTTTTACAATCTTTAAAATCAGTTTGAAAGGGAACTGAATTGTGACGGGATAAAATGAGAAATATTCTTTCTGAGGCCTTTGCACAGTCAGTGTTGTCACCATAAAGAAACCATGGAATATCCCTTGTCTTTCTGTGAAGTCATTTTTCAGAATTGCTGGAAATGAAAACACATGAAAATTACAAAACGTTGTAATAAGGGGATATTTAGAATTAATTCTATGAAAAGATTTTTAAATGAGAAAATCATTTTTGAACAATTTTATAAAATGTTATTAACAATTTTCTACTGTGCACTTTCTGATGATACCCAATTTTTCAGGCTCAGATTTCAAATTGTTGGACCAAACTCATTTCTAATAGGAATGTTTAAAATGTGTTCATGTCTGTGAACAACATCTTTCACTAGTCTTAATTTCTTCTAAACTTTTCTTTAAAAAACATTTATAGAGAATCTTGTTCAATATTATTCATTGCTGCGAGATAATGACAATGTAGATTTTATTGTACAAGTAATGTTAGTCGACCTAAAACACCTACAGTTGAACTAGATGTATAAACCAATGCAGTATAATAATGTTATTTATCCAAAGTGGTTGGAACCAACTAGTTTTCTAGAGAACTTGTTGGGAACAGTGTTGAATTCAGACACCTTTCTCCGGGAGGGATTTCTGTAGCTCCGGGGGGGACATTATAGCGTTCCAGGGGGGAAATTCCACTTTTTGACCTCTGAAAGCATCAAATTTCAAATACTCCGGGGGGGACATTTCAATGCTCCGGGGGGGACATTCCCCCCCGGGCCACCCCCTGGATTCAACACTGGTTGGGAATCAAAGCAACACTCATTCAATAAGATTTGTATAATATGTGTAACTGTGTTATTGTTCTTATTTCAAATTAATTATTACATTAACCAGTTTAAAGATTAACGAAATTACAGGGTTCCCAGCAAAACATGACTGGTAAATTCCCTGACTAAATCTCAAAAAATTCCCTGATTTTCCCTGACCAAATCTCAAAAAATTCTCTAACCAAACAGGCATACAACGAAATTTGTTACCTATTCTTGCAATCCTTTGTCAAAAATTAGCGATTTTTTTCCTGTGATTGCTCTACAAAATTCTTTTTCCTGAGACTATATGATGAACTTTGCATCATTTTTAATTTTTTCTCCAAAACTTTTCCATGACTTTTTAGAAAATATTTGTAAATTCCCTGACTTTTTCTATATATTTTAAATTTTGCCTGACTTTCCCTGACTACTTTGAAATTCCATGACTTTCCAGATTTTCCCTGACTTTCCATGACGCTGGGAACCCTGAATTATGGGAATCCTTTAGAAAAAATAATTCTGTATAAAAATAAAAACACCCTATATCAAAATTGTTCCATTTCAAATCCTAGATGTTGTCATCAAGTTATGCCATGCATGTTTAATGTCTCTAACAGTGCACATGTCAAACTGACATTGTATAAGGCACTTTTTTCTGGAAACATTCTAAAATTAATTGATTGGAAATATGATTCTGAATAATTGGTTTCCAGACAAATGGTTTCAAACTGTAGTACCATATTTTAATGAAATGAGGAAACAGCTTTTGCAGCTATAATAATGTCTCTAATGCTGTTTTATCAAGGAGACAACCAATAAATGAAGAAAAATGAATATATATGTATATATTTATTTTTATAAAAGTATAAATATAGTTTTCCCATCTACAATTACTCTGGTCTTTCTTCTGAAAAAGTAAGTATAGTATATATCTGAACCTGATCAGTACGAAATCCAAAAAACAACCCCAAAAAATTTGTCAACTTGAGCCATAGCAAAATATAAGTAAATAAATAAAAATTAAGCAAATACATGGGGTCAGATTGGGCTCAGGTAAAACTAGCTTACCTAACCCAATGCAGTATTCAAAGCAGAATTTTTCCGAAGTAACCTAATTAGAAATATTAAAAATTAGTTAAACTAATTAGATTACTTCACAGTTTTGTAGTTCTAGTTTTATGTATGTTCTTTTGGATTTCGTTAATTTCAAAATGACTCTCCTCGTTCAAATTGCAATATCCAAAACCTTAAATTTTAAGACAACTACATACCTCCTTCAAAAATTATAGGAAAAAATAGGAATTATAGGAAATATAGGAACTTTTAAAAATTTATAGGAAATATAGGAGCACTTCTAGGCCTGCAAATGTTTTGTTCACTTAAAAATGTTTTGTTCAAATCTGAATAACTGGATTTCAACTTTCATTACAAAATGTTACTTAAAAATATATATATAATAAATTTCACAAAAATAACTTTTACTTTTCACAAAATGGCCTCAAGAATTCATCGAGTGGGTGAGTGAAATCACGAATTAGTCAAGTGGGCACATAAAAATCATGAATTTCTTCAATCGAGTGCATAAAAATTGTAAATTTCATCCATCAGGTATGGAAAAATCATTTATTTCATTGATCGTGTGAGGAAAATCATGAATTTTGTCAAACGGATGCAGAAAAAACGCAAAGGGAAAAAGAAAATCTTGTATTTGGCCAGTTTTTTCCCTATTTTTAATCGGCAGTTTTTCAAGTTTTATCGCCGAGTGCTTATTTTCACCTTTAGGTGGCAATAATGTCAATCGTCAATTTTCAGTATTATTCGCTGATAGGCAAGTGCTATTTTTGTCCTGACAAAATGGTTATCATATCAATAGATGGAAAAGTTTGTAGTGTATATAAATGAATTCTGCATTCACTGATTTTGTATAATGACAATTGTGTACGTTTTATTGCTGTTATGCCAATAAATGGGTGCGTCAGATTGCATATTGCAGACACATGAGGATAGCTCTGTCACTGGGCTTTGATGGAGTTTTTAAGGTTTAAGTTTAGATTATTATATTATTAGGTAGTTTTTCATTTTATCTTTATTTTATTGAATTATTGAAGATAGAAACAGATATCTATTTCTGTGTTCATGATTGAGTTCTTTGGATATATTTTGATTCTTCATATATTGTTAGTGAAATTATTTAGTGCGATTCTGGTGTATTTTTTCTTCTTTTTATGTTGTATGTATTTTGTTACATTAAAATTTTTAAACTTAAAGTAATGGTCGAATTTTTAGTAGGATTTTTTTTTTTTTTTTGTAGAAGTTTATTTTTCACTTGGAAAAGCTGAAATTTAATTTTTTTTAATATAATATTTCAGATGTTTTAATAGTTACATTCGGCTGTAAAATATTGAAAAGTTTTGATTATATATAAAAGTTTGAAAATTAGTTGCCACTTTTTTGTTGTTGTTTATTGATAGACGATATTGATTTTTGCTTAAATGATGTACTATAAATGCAATCCCCAGCATTGCTGTCAATGTATGGAATCCTACTTTCAAAAATAATTTACAGAGCCTGTATGTAGGTTACAATATGAATTGCAGATGTACACCCTGTATTAGGCAAAATTATGTACTCAACGAATACTCATTGGTTGTAAAATTTTACTTAGTTTTGTGGCGTTAAAACAAAAATAAAGTACTACTCATAGCGACAATGTTGTTGGTATAACAGAAACATACTCTCCCCTGTAAATGCTCTAATTTTAAATTTAATTTTTTAGATGTTTTATTTAAATTTTTTGATCAGTTGTACTTTTTGTGATTCCAAGAATCAGGTGTATACTTTTTTCCTATTTTGAACTGGTTTGGTCAAAATTTGGCCAAATTCTGATTATTTTATACATCTGTATTTCACACAACTGATTCTCTAAATCAGATAAAATACAATAAGAAATAAAAAGAAGAAAAAAAAATACACCAGAATGTTTTTAAAGCATGATATTGCATACTAAATAATTTCACTAACATTATACGAATAACCAAAACATATTCAAAAAACTCAATCATGAACGCAGAAACAGATATCTGTTTCCTATGTTCATGAATTCAATAAAACAATATAAAGAAAGATAAAATGAAAAAAATACCTAATAATACAGTAATCCAAGCTAGACACGCCAACAATCATCTCATCGAACGAACGAAATTCATCCTTAAAGAAACATTTCCAAAGATCAAAGATGAAGGCTTTGAACATTTCTTCCTTTTTGGTGTTAATGAAGAGTAACAGCCCTTTTCTTTCCCTTAGCTCATTGGCTGATGGAGGTAGATGTGCACGCCGAGTAAGCAGGGACATTTTCTGACGCATGCGTAATAGACCCAATTTCTCCGAAGCTGACAAAAAATGGCTTTGCTTTTAAATATATAGATTGGGATATGTACTGTTTATGAACTTTATACTGAGATTAAATGAATGTAAATAAAGGTGAAATATGAATGAATGTTGATAAATCCATCTATTTAAAAATGTATTTGAGGCAGTAAGACAAAAAAAACATGAAATGAAGGATTGTTTTTCACAATATCCAGATACTGCTATGTTGAGGAAAAAAAATACATTGTACCCACCGCCCTTGCGTATGCGCCGCATCGCCAATATTTTGAACTTTTAAACACGTATACGCCACGGCGCTTACTCTCGAAAATACGGTACATGAATGCAAAGCTTTCCAAGATTCATAAAATATGAAATATTTTACATGAATACGGAGCTTATCAAAGTACATAAAATATGAAATATTTTACATACCGTGAAGCTTATCAAGATGAAAAAGCAATGTTTTAAATGTATTTTTAATCATAGTTTTAAATATGGTTTTCTATACGATATGGGAAAGAATTTTAAAAAATAAGTTAAACAAAACTCCTTTCTTGTTGTATATTTACAGAAAAACCACACTTAAAAATATGAATATTCAAAATATGGTGAAAAAAAATAAAGCATAGTTTCATTAAAATTAGTTTCATTTAACATTTTCCTCCCTTAAATATATAAAAAAAGAAGAAATTTGCAGCAATTCTTTTTCTGTTTAGATTTTGTGACAGCATTTACTATTGGCATCAAGTAGTGCCTCGTTAACTGAGAAACTAACAAAAACTTTTATTATTCTTAGCTAGTTGATCTGCCCAGCATTGTCTGGTTCCATAAAAAAATAACATAAAACACAAAAACACACTAAAAATTTCTTCACGAATCCCAAATAAATTTTATTGAAAAGAGAACAAAATTTACTATATTGGGTTAGAAAATTGACACTGGATTCCTTTTAATAATGTAGAAAAATCGCAGCGAATCACGAGAAATGCAAAAAGTTACAAAATTATATTTCAAAAGTCACAGAGGACAAAGTTTACTATATTTGGATTAAAAGATTAAAACAGGATTTCTTTTATGAATGTCAAAAATCATTATCGAACAAACACGAAAAAATTCTAAAATTGCATAAAAAATTGTCAAAATATTCAAAAATCATGGTATGAATACAGATCTATATTGTCTATATAATCTATATTGAAAAAAAGGAAAAATTTACAATATTGTGCTAAGAGAATAAAACAGGGTTCGTTTTTCTAATGTGAAAAAGTTGCCGCAAAAATATAAAAAAAAAAGCCCCTCAACAGTGAACTAAAACATACTAACTGAAATTCTTTCGCAAACACAAAAATTGACACAACATGCAAAAAAATGCTAAAAATCACAGAAGACAAAAGGTACTATATTAGGCTGAAAGTTTGAAACTGAATTCCAGTTGAATGAAAAAACTCCTGTTGAAACCAGTCCCATAGAACACGACAGACATTATTGTTCATATATGACAGAAACTAAGTCTATATTGAGGAAAATATACTTTTAAAAGTAAATAATGGGGGAGTGTAATCTAAAATAGCTGCCAAATGTCTCCCCTTCCTATCTTCAAATTCAAATCTTCTTAATTAGTTATCTAATGTTCACTCATTAGTAAATATTCACAATAATTTCTTTCCATTTTCAGAAAGTAAATAGGGGGGGGGGGCGAAATTGGCCGAGAAACATATCTATTTGTAGTGCAATTTTTAATGAATTCACGAATTTTTGGAACTGATGGCATCAGAGTTTTGCAGTTTGATTTTTTGAAATAATGCAGTCAGATATTTGCAAGAAAGAAGAAAAGTTACCGACTGATTTTACAAAATTTGGATATATGGATGCAGAAAATTTTTCTGCTTATGTATGCCGAGTTTCAAACCGATATTTTAAACCGTTTTCTTAATTTTCAATAATTAGTAAAAAAATTCCAAATTCATCCACAGTATTATGAATGAAAGCATGAGGATTCCAGTTTTTATATATACCTATATATATATATATATATATATATATATATATATATTTAAGTGTGTGTAGTGTTAAATTAAATATCAACAAAATGGAAAGGAATAATCAAAAAAACCTTTTTATTTTCTTAGTGATCTTTGAACTACGTTCTATCATTTAAAAAATAATAATAATAAAATTAATTACTTTTTCATTTCTTTATATATCTGTTTTGCTTAAATGTGGCTGATTTATTTTTTTCTTGAACCACATTATTTGTTGCCAAATACATGAGAATATTTTGAAACATGAACCAGCTGATAAACATGTTAAAAACTTGCTCATAATATACACACACACACACACACACATATATATATATATATATATATATATATATATATACTAGGGGGCCTACCCCCTGCGAGCTACGCTCGCCAACCCCCGCTCAGACTTCGAGGCCTCTAAAAACATGACAGCGTGCTTTATTTTAAAAATATTGGTAAATCTGTATTTGGGTTGCCATGCTTTTAACATTTTAATGGGACATTTTTCGATTATCATGGCCTCATACACAGCTGTTGCGACAACTGACGACTGTTTTCGGGATTGATAAGTAAAATCAATTACTACTTGAAAACCAGCTTGTATAAAATGGTTAGGTTTAAATTGTGACTACCTCTCGGACTTTTATAACAACAATCTCTATTCTATTCTTCCTTTGCGTTTAAGGATTAGAAAAATTCCATCTGCTTGTGAATAACATTAAGAACCACGGTATTGAAAAGTACTATGTTATAGACATTTTCAGTAACAGGTTTTAATTTTCTCTCTATTTTAGTGCACCATCATGCATATTTTCATGTTATTTTAAATATGTAAATTATTTTTTTAATTAATATGTATATACGAATTTTCTAATAATTATTTATCATACAAAATTAATTAAATATTTTGTGCATGCATGCCTGCATTTATTCGGTATCAATTGATGAGATATTTAAACAAATTTGCTATCCGCGGTAATTTTACACCATGTTCTGTCACTTGAATATTGTCCATAAGAAAATCGGGTGCTTTTCCATTATAGGATCCTTTGCTTTTAGGTTTGGCGTAATTCGAGCTTCAAAAAGGGATAGATTCGTTAATATACATAGATTTGTTGCCAAAAGTTATGAAAATAAACCCAATGAACTTTTGGTGCTTTTCTATTATAGGGGTCTTGACGCTTTTTTAAAAAGCTTGGCGGAAAAAACCAAGCAGGATAGAAAACCAAGCAGGATATTTTATTCTTCCGTTCAGTTGGGCAATTATTATTTTATATATTAGTTTCAAATATCCGAATTAATGATTTTATAAATTCGTTTAGTTAAATTTTACAAAAAAATAACAAAATGATATCAATAAATAATAATTACTATTAATTCCTTTTCCTCCCTTTCTTTTGCGTTTACCTAAATGACGTCATTTGGACGAATTTATTCAAAATATTTTCAGTTTATAAATTAAATTAAATGCTGACAGACGATTGAATCCTGACGATAGAAATGTGATTTTGTTTTTCAAATTTTCCTGAAAAACATAATTTAATCACAATCTTGTCTTAATTATCGATTGAAATAAAAGATAAATTCAATTTCAATTTGAAAATGACGAATAAAAAGAAATCAATAATCCCTATCGGGATCCTTTTCACATTTTTTCCCTTTTTTGTCACAAAAAAACTGAGTAATTAGTTGCCATCATTACAGAAATGTCATTAAAATTAGAAAAAAATTAATATCTCAAAAACTAATTCTAATTTCAAAATTCTATTACCAGTTTTGACATCCGCGGATTTTTATGGACAATTGGTATTAATTTCACCATCAAGCGTTTAATATTTTATTAAAAATAGCCTTGGAACATAATCAGTCGTTTCATAAAATCGTTTCATAAATTCGTTTCATAAAATCGTTTCACAAATTCGTTTCATTAGGATTTTATATATATAGGGTAGATATATATTTACTCTTTGTAACACTACTTCTTAGAGAGCCCACGAAATTAGAACATATAGAAAAATGTTCTATCGTTATCTTCCTTTTAAATAAGAAAGACACGTCTTAATTTTAAAGCAAGGGAAATTCTCTTTCTCACTATTCAGTAGCTAGGGAATTCTCCCATAATTAGGGTGCCCAGTAGCATAATGTTCTGTATCAATCTGCAGCAAACCTAATTTTATCTGTAATACAATAATGCTTACTACAAGAAGCTTATCACCAAGTCTACTATCTGAAGAAATAATAGTAACACATAAAAAAGGAAAAAAATACATTTTCAAAGAAAATATAATAAAAAAATGCAATAAATCTACCAATTTAATGTTTTTTTTTTTTTAAAGCTTAGTATTTCTTTTATGATGTTAGATTAATCTGCGAGTTCTGAAGTAATCTGCAGCACCAACTATCGTGCTGCATTGTTTCTGCAACTGGACTTAGGGGGACTTCATAATTAGATGATTTCCCTTTTATATGTTAAGCAAAATCAATGTGCTTTTAGTAGAATATTTAGTAATTTATAGCATTTAATAATAATGAATTGAATGTTCTTTGTTAAAAAATTCAAAGTTACACATTGTTACTGTTTAGATTAATGAAAATTAGAAAAAAAAAATATAATAACATTGTCGTAAATAAAAAGTATACCTATTTTTGCCAGGGCAGTTTTTAAAAGTTTTTTCCACCTTTGGCAAAAACTTGCCAACCCAATGAAACATACAATCATGACCAAGACACACCATGTCTCATGTTGACTACTGAAATGAAGTGTTAAAAGTATAAATAAATTTATGTCCAATTTGAAACAACTAAACTGCAAAAAATAGAAAATATTAGATTAGATTGGTTTTAAGAAAATCAATGGGGTTTTTTGAGAAAAAACAACAGATGGTTAAAACCACTTGGTTTAACCAACCCTGCTAATTAGAGAGTTAATTGTTTAATAATTATTAGTTTTAAGCAGTGTGAACAGTTTAATTTTAAATGTAGTTATTAATAATTTTAATAAATGTAAATATCAGTAGTATTTAATACAGTTTTATATAATTGTTGCAAATTATAAATGGTACATAATGCTACCATATGATAACTAGTGAAATTACTCATTTGTAGTTTTTATAATTTCTATAATTACAATCTACTAATTATAATTTTGTTAATCAAAACATAAAAAACATAGATAATGTTAGCCCTTGGAGGTTTAATTGTTTTAGAAACATAAAATTCTTGGTAGCTAATGCGTAATTTTAATGCAGGGGAACATATAATCAGGGGCGCCATTTCAGAACTTTCTTGGGGGGGGGGGGGGCAAAGTTTTTTTAAGGTGGTGGCATACCCCCCCCCCCCCCCCCCCCCGCAACCTCTCCGAACGAGAAGCGTTTACTGAATCATATATACAGAGACAGCAATACTTTTAATACGGAATCTCAAGTGACCTCTGTAGAATTTTAAAATATTATGAAAGTTTTCAGTTATAGACAAGTACCGTTTTTTTCAGGTATTCTTTAAGACTGTTAAAACCTTCTTTCTATAAAGCACTTCTGAAGAGCATAGGTGTATTACAGTGAAACGTGTCTATAACATAAATCTTTCTTAAACGGACAAAAAAAATCAAGTTTCGACGAAAAAAAACGCAATACAATTATACTTGCTAAGATGGAGATCTGTCTAAAATGGAGATTTTTTACAGTCCTTTTCAACTCTATTTTTGCAGGTTTTACTACAGGGGCACCTTTTCATGAGTTTCTTGGGGAGGGAGGGGGGGGGGGACAAAGTTTTTTTTAGAGACAGGGTTTGAAATATCGTGCAGGATTGCCCAAATCGTGTACAAAATAGAAATAGGCCCCACAATAAAAAATGCAGTGTGAGATTTTGCCTGCTTATCTTAACTTCTTTCACAAACATTTGATACTTCTGCGAATATATTTTTAATTTCAGTGGTAGTCCGCGAATTTTACGCATTGGAATTAGAAAAAATAGTTAATTTGGCAAAATTGGTCGCTGAAAAAATCGTTAATTTTTTAAAACGACCGTGGAAAAATATTGAGAATTTCGCCAAAGATCACTGAAACAAATAGAGATGTTTGTCAATCGAACGCGGAAAAAATCGCGAATTTAGTATAACTAATGAGGAAAAATATCGCGAAATTCGTCAAAAGATTGAACAACAACAAATAAAATCGCTAATTTAGTCAAACAGTCGCGCAAAAAAGGGGAATTTCGTCAAAGATCGTGCAAAAGAATCTACGTTTGCCACTCGGCTGCGGAAAATGACTTCCGAATTTCAACAAACGATCGTAGAAAAGAGTCGCGAATTGCGTCAAAAGATCGCAAAAACAAATAGCGAATTTCGTCAATCAATTGCCAAAAAAAAAAAAAAAAAAAAAAAAAAAAAATCGTGAATTTTGACAAATGGTGGAAAAAAATTAGTCAACGATCGGAATTTCGTCAAAGATTGTGCAAAAAAATAGCAATTTTTGTTAGTTAGTTGCGGAAAAAGACTCCCGAATGTTAACAAACGATCGTAGAAAAGAGTAGCGAATTACGTCAAAAGATCGCAAAAACAAATAGCAAATTTCGCCGATCAGTTGTCAAAACAAAAAAAAATCGTAAATTTCGACAAATGGTGGAAAAAATTTTGTCAACGATCGGAATTTCGTCAAAGATTGTGCAAAATAATAGCAATTTTTGTCAGTTGGTTGCGGAAAAAGACTCCGGAATGTCAACAAACGATCGTAGAAAAGAGTCTCAAATTTCGCCAACAGATGGCGAAAACAAGCAGCGAATTTCGTCGATCGGTTGAAAAAAAATGTCGCGAATTTAGACAAAGGATTGAAAAATCAATTCCGTCAGTGATTCACAGAAAATAGCGAAATTTAGAAAATTATTACCAAAAAAAACAATCATGAAAAAAGTCGTGAAATTCAATCGGTCACGAGATAATCACCACACGAACACCATCAAGAAGTTACGAAATTTGCAAATGTTGTAATCCATAGGTATAAGAAAATTTCCATTAATGGTTTTCTGTCAGTAAAAATTGAAATAATGGCAGAAAATGATGTCCGAAAATGATGTCCGCAGTCATTTTCTGCCTTCCTCTTCAGACTATGATCTAAATTCCATACAATTCAGAAATCTGCAAAAACCTTGGTCTCAGGTCCCTTGCTCCTGCATTGGGTGGGGCTAGGGCTCCTTTAATACATAGGTATATATAGGAGCCTTAGGTGGGGCAACACGATCCAATCAGCAGTACGGATCGAGCCGGGTTGACGCGGCTTATTTTCGCTGCGGGTCAGGTTGATTTGGAACATTTGACTACGGTTTGGCATAGATGTCCCAGTGGACTTTTTTTTATTCTATTAGTACAACTTTTTCAAATCTGTCATACACTTATATTAGAATATTTTCAAGAGAAATCTGTCACAAGGATTTTTTTTTGAAATTGTAGAACGATTAATGCAAAATTAGTAGTCAATCCTCACCCGTTATCAAAGGGTTAATTGTTTCGGATTCAAGTTGGGTTTTCACTATTTTGAGTTGGGTTCGTGTTGCCCGAGTTTTCAAAGAAATACTAAATATTTTCAGATGAAAAAAAAAATAATTTTTCTACATAAAAGATAAAATTGTTATTAAAGATATAATTGTAGTCTACACTTTTCCAAATCATATTGAAATATGGATTCATTTTCTTTCATTTCGGGCGGGGTTGCGGTCAATTACATTTTTTTGGACGTTTCCGGGTTTACTGGAAATTAGTTCTGCATCGGCTACCCGAAATGCATTTCGTTTTGGGTTTGGTTGATTCTTTTTTTTTTTTTTTGTGGGTCGAGTAAACTTTATACGCTTCGGGTTATGCTTTGACTCTTTCGAATCGGGTTCGAGATGAACCGATTAAACAAAAGGAGGTTCTGAATAATTTTCAAATGAAAAAACTATAGATATTAATGGGTGTATATATGTGTTATTTTTTGCACATAAGCGATAAACTTGTAGATTACTTTTCCACAAATGTATTAAAATATACATTCATTTTCTTTCACTTCGGGGGTTCAAGTATGAATATTTCGGATTCGGCTTGAAGTCTATCGGATTAAAGTCAGGATTCGGGTCGGTTACAACCAAATCTGGACAGGACTCTAGTGTCAGGCTGTGAAGATTTTTAAGAGCATACTGTATATATAATATCATTTAATAAAGCAAATGATTTAATAGCATTATAACGATTGGAGTAAATATAATGTGACACTAATAAAACAAAATTAACAAATCATATAATTAGGAAATTGAATATACACCCCCCCCCCTGCCCCCGAAAAAAAAATAAAAAATTTCCCCTTAAATTTTTGGCTAAAGAGAAAATTTATCACTAAAATTCTAGCCTTGGGGATAACGAGTTTTCTTTTAATATTGCTGTACACAGCTCAGAAGCAATTCATATATTTTTTTCTCGCATATATTTCTAAAACTAGCCAAAATACTCATTAATAATAAATGTCCCACTTAAAGAATGTCGCAATAGCAAGGTTTTAGAAAACATTTCAATGTTTAAGGCGGAGGGGGGGGGGGGATCTAAATCTACAATTAGATTTTTAAAAAAACATCATTTTCGGAAAGGTAGTTTTATCCCCCTGGGTTCCTTCCTTCCCAGTCAACATATTCAGTTTTGTGGGGAAGGATATATCAACAGTTTACATTTGTATTTATAAAAGAGATATAGTTAAGATTATTTTCAAAGAGTGAAAATACTCTTTGACCTTATTTGAAGGAGTAAATTTAGCTTTAAAGATTGCCAGTGCCGAAAAAAAAAAATTGTGTTTTCAAGAAAGAAGGTGGGAAGGAGGAGAAACATATTATTCTAAATTGTACTTCTTAACATATTCAGTCATAAAATGTGGATATCAAGTAGGGGTGCACAACATTTATAAGAGGTAGACCAGTCACAAAAATGACTGGATTGTCGAGAGCCAAAATCCGTAGTGTGGACAAAATTTTGTTTTGGGGAAATAGGAGGAGGATCGGCCTAAAAGTTCATAAAAATGCTAATTTTAAAAAGAGGGTAGCCCCCTATACTCAACCACCTCCTTAGTCAACATAACCCAATTCAGTTGGCAAGGATGGAAAAAATTTACAATATTCGCAGTTTTTCCCTAGTCATTGACGAAATTCATGATTTTTATGCGCCCGTTCGGCAAAATTTACGATTTTTTCGCGCCCGATCAGCGAAATTTGTGATTTTTTCGCACACGATCGGTGAAATTTATGATTTTTTTCGCACCCGATCGGCGAAATTTACGATTTATATGCCCCCTACCAGCAAAATTCGCGATTTATACGCACCCGATCGGCAAAATTCGCGATTTTTACGTGCTCGATCGGCAAAATTTACGATTTTTACGCGTCCGATCGGCAAAATTTATAATTTATACGCACCCGATCAGTAAAATTCATGTTTTTTACTCGCCCGATTGACGATATTAGAGATTTTTACGCACACGATCGGCGAAATTTACGATTTATACGCACCCGATCGGCAAAATTCACGATTTATACGCATCCGATCGGCAAAATTCGCGATTTATACGCACCCAATCGGCAAAATTCGCGATTTTTACGGACCTGATTGGCAAATTTTGCGACTTTTACGGGCCCGATCGGCAAAATTTGCAATTTTTACGCGTCCAATCGGCGAAATTTGACAAAATTCGCGATTTTTACGCACCCGATCGGCAAAATTCGCGACTTTTTCGCGTCCGATCGGCGAAATTGATTCCCGAGCCACCAGTAAACTCATCGCGGCCACATGTTTTTCATCCCTAGTCTAGCCTGTGAAAACTGATAAATTTTCTTTAATTTCAGATTTCTTGGGGGGGGGGGCGGTTGCCCCCCCCCCAGGCCCCCCGAAATGGCGCCCCTGCATATAATAAAAATAAGATTTAAACAAACAAAAATCTGATTTTAATTTTTTAAAATAACATAATTTATTCATTTATTTTAAATCCTGATTTTTTACACCCTACTTTTATTACCGTCTTACTCCTATTTATCAACTATATAAAGTTCAAGCACTATATTCAGGAAGTATTACGGCTTTTTGAAAGTCTAGTCACATCTGAAAGTACAACTTTAGCATCCAATGAATTACCACTAGGAATTGAAAAAATTGAATCTACCAAAGTTGATAAATATAAATATTCTCTAAAGAAATATGTATAAAACCTTGATAACAATACATTTTCAAACATGAAGATAAAAATTTTGCAATTGTATTCCATTTTAAGTTTAAATGTTTGATTATTTATTTTTAATCATATTATTTTTTTGCAAAAAAATATGAATTAATTGAAAAGAATTATTTATAATTCAAATATTTATTTTGCTTTTATTTTCTTTTAAAACAGACTAAGCACAGAACAGCAAACAATCATTTTTGGCCCACAGCACACCATTTTGATTTTAAATAATATGTGTGAGTGTGTATTAAAGATATTGAAGAATGATATAATAAATATTTTCATAATAATCTTCATTTTGATGCGTAGTTTTTTAAATAGAAATTGTCGAAAATCCGTGATTTTTCAGGAACTATAAGGTAATGTTAGGTCTTAAGCCTAGATTTCACATGTTAAAAAATAAAAATGTGTAAAAAAATATGAAAAATAAAATTTGTTTCGCGAATCAAGTGAAACAATTTGCCGTGAATGATAAGTAATAAAATAAATAATGGAAAACTAATCTATTCGTATTACGCATCTAAAAAATACAAAATTACAGACAATATTTAAACATGTGGTAACTTGTATATTGTAATTAATAATAGCCGAAGCTTAGAACACGGAAGACGACATTTATTGACATAAACAACGAACAAGTACGATACAAACGATTACGATTAATATAAGGATGATATAACTACAGTTACAGTTATTACATCTCCCTTCTTTAGAAAGTTAAGCTCGTATCTATCATCCTGTGTTCACTTTAGAGATCAAGTCTCTTTACAGGTTTGATGACTCTGCCGGATCTTGTGGTGACAGTGGCGGGATGGCGTTTAGCATCATGTGTGACAGAACTGGACGAGTCAGGTGTGGGAGAAGGATTGGGTGGTTTGTCTGGTAGTGTTGAGTTTCCTGCATCCATTGGTAGACTCCTCTTCCTTTCTATGTTGAATTTAATTTCAGTTGGCTTTATGTGACTAGAGTTGCGTCTTAATGTGCCAGATGGAGTAACTACGTTATAAGATCTGGGTGCAGTTTGAGAATCTATCTTAGCAGGGATCCAATTTCTGTGTGCTTTTCGAAGCATGACATTTTGATTAGGCTGGAGCGGCAAGCTTTGTGTTGGTTTCGCATGAGCATCATGATAATACTTTTGCTTCAAACGAGCTTCAGCAAGATGTTCAGATGTATTTTGTATGAGCATAGGTTTTAGGAGATCTTCGCTTATAGGAGTTGTGGTTCTCGTTCTTCTGCCAAACAATCTTTGGGCAGGTGATCCGAGGTTATCTCTGGGTGTGTTTCGGAAGTTCAAGAGAGCCATGTTGATATCTTGACCAGAGAGTTTGCATTTTCGGAGGAGATTCTTTGCTGTCTGGACTGCACGTTCAGCTAAACCGTTTCCTTTAGGATATAAAGGGCTAGATGTTTGATGGTGGAACATCCACTGTTGAGAAAATGCTTCAAACTCCCAAGATTTGTAATTGCCGCAGTTGTCAGTCTCTAGAATTCTCGGTATTCCATGTACACTAAACCAGTCCTTCAGAATTTCGATAGTGGATTTACTTGTCATGTCCTTTAAGGGTTTAAAGTCTATATAGCCTGAGTAGCTATCAGTAATAAGTAGATAATCTGTACTTTGAAATGTGAAGACATCGGACGCGAGAATTTCCCAAGGCAGTTTTGGAATTTCCTTTGGAATTAGAGGTTCGGCTGGTGGAGCTCTCTGAGTTCTTTGACAGGTTTCACAGTTTTCTATCATGGAAATTATGTCTTGCGACATGCCGTGCCAAAACATGCATTCGCGAGCTCTTTTCAGACAACTCGATATACCTAAGTGTCCTTCGTGGAGATTCCTTAGTGCTGTGGATTTGTATTTTTCTGGGATGATGATTCTTAGTCCCTTCAGAACTAGATCTTTTTGAACGGATAGTTCATCGACAAACGGAAGGTATTTCTTGCATGAATTTGGTACACAATCTTTATTTTGAGGCCACCCAGTTGAAATAAAATGCTTTACTAAAGTCAATTCTGGATCTGTATTTGTGAATTCTTGAAGAGCTTTTAAACCTTTATTGGTGGTTGGAATTGCAAATAAGATTTGAAGATTGCTTTCTTCTAAAGAATCTTGGTAGTGGCAATCTCTACTTAGCAAATCTGCTATATATAATTCTTTACCACATTTGTATTTGACTTTAGGTCCGTACTGCTGAACTTCTAAGAATAACTTTTGGAGTCTTGGGGGAATTCGATCGATGGTCTTGTTAAAAATAGATTCTAGAGGCTTGTGATCTGTTTCGATGACCACATCTTTTCCGTAGATGTACAAGTGAAATTTCTGGCACCCGAATTTCATGGCTAGGGCCTCTTTTTCGATTTGTGGATATGCCTGTTGTGATGAATTTAGTGCTGTGGATGAATAAGCGATGGGTCTGCCTTCTTGTAGTAAAACAGCGCCGAGAGCGTAAGAGCTGGCATCTACAGAGATTGTAAAACTTTTGTTCGGATCAAAGTATGTAAGAGTAGGAGATGCTTTCACCAAATTTTTAATTTCACAGAGGTCTTGGTCTAATTGTTTATCCCAAACCCAAGCGGTATTTTTCTTCAACAGCAGCCTCATGTTGTGGGTTTTATCTGACAAGTTAAGTATGAATTTCTGAAGATATTGTATCATTCCAAGTAGTCTTTGCAAATCTTTCTTACTGGACGGAGTTTTGATTCGATCAATAGCTGCGACTTTATCTGGATCAATCGTGATACCTTCAGGAGTAAGCACGTGTCCAAGAAATTGCACTTTTTGCACTTCAAACTCACACTTGTCTCGATTCAACTTTGCTCCTGCATCTTTGAGTGCTTCAAAAACTGTTCTAGTTCTAGACCGGAGGGTATTTATGTCTGGTGCATGGATTAGAATGTCATCCATCGAGTTTTCTACACCTAGAATGCCTTGAAGAATTTTAGTCATATGGTTTTGAAATATTTCAGGAGCTGTCTTTATGCCAAATGGGACTCTCAGAAAAGAATATCTTCCCCAGGGTGTTGTGAACGTGAAAAAAGGTTGTGTGGCGGGTGAAACTCTTAGTTGCCAGAAGCCTTTCTTCAGATCTAATTTTGTGAAGTATTTGGAGCCTTTCACATTAGCAGTGACTTCTTCAAGCGTTTTTAAAGGATAATGCCTTCGCAGCAGAATTTTATTAACTTCTGACGGATCAATACAAATCCTTATTTTTCCTTTTTGCTTTACTATGACCATTGGACTAGCTATGGGTGTTGGTTCCTCTACTTTCTTTATAATTTTATCCTGGACCATTTTGTCAAGTTCTTTCTTTACTAATGGTCGAAGAGAAAATGGAATTCTCCTAGGGGGTTTAATGTCAGTTTGGGGACATTCTGTGGAAAAATCTGCTGTATATTCAAAATTTTTGATGCAGCCGATTCCATGAAAAAGTTCTTGAAATTCTTCTTCTAGTGTTTTTACTAAATCTATTCTCTGAATCAGGCCTGCTTCTGTGCATGTTTTGCGACTTAACACTGGGCTTATACCACCATGTGCGATAATTATCCATAACTGAATTTCTTTATTTTTAATTTTGCAGGGAACTATCGATTCTCCCGCAACATTTATGGCATGGCCAGAATAGGTAAAAAGTTTGCGGACAGTTGAGGGATTTATTTGCAACCCCAGTTCTTTAGCTATTTTATACGGCATAGCGTTACACTGCGCACCTGTATCTAATTTCATGGGAATGGATTTATTTTTAATAACAACTGTTTCAAACCAATCGTCATTATTATTTGCGTCTACTGCTCCAATGACATAGTTGTCTTCATCTCTCCCAGCCATTGTTTCAATTTTTTCTATTTCTTGGACTTTATATTTTTGCTTTGATCTGCATTTTTTAGCAAAATGGTTAAGTTTTTGACATATGTTGCATTTTTTGCCAAAAGCCGGGCATTCATTCAATTTATGGGAAGAACCACAATTTCTACACTCATTAATATATTTGGCGATTTTCGGGTTTAACTTATTTTTCGAATGATTGTTTTTCTGCCCTTTCGCGAATTTACTGGAAATACTTGAAATTAATGAATCGGGTTTGCTATCACTAACAATATTTTTTAGTTGCAGGGAAGCACTTTCAGCAGCGAGACAGATTTGTACTGCTTTATCTAGGTTCAGTTCTGGATCACTTAACAGTTTCTCGCGAACATCGTTATTGTCGATTCCAACTACTATTCGGTCGCGAAGTAATTCTTCTGCCATAGTGCCCAATTTACAGCGAGATGCTTGTATTTTAAGACGAGTTAAAAAATCTTTAAAGCACTCACCTGACTTCTGATGTATCTGGTTGAATTTATACCGCTCGAATGTATAATTTACTTTTGGCGTAAAGTATCCTTGAAATTTATCTTTGATGACCTGTAAATCTTCTTTTTCGTCATCTTCTAAGGTGAAGGTTTTGAATATTTGTTGAGCATCACGGCCTATACATGCCATAAAAGTAGCTACTTGCACTTTCTTACCTTTCGAACTAAGCGAAACTGCTTCCGCGTACCATTCGAAGCTTTGGAGCCAATCTTCCCATTGTTCTCTTGTATCCGCAGTAATTTGCAATGGCTTTGGAGGACGAAGTCCGCCATCCGACATGATCGAATGCAATTTAGATTCGTATTCGTAATTAAAACAAGTTAAAATATTAATCTGACACCATGTGGTAACTTGTATATTGTAATTAATAATAGCCGAAGCTTAGAACACGGAAGACGACATTTATTGACATAAACAACGAACAAGTACGATACAAACGATTACGATTAATATAAGGATGATATAACTACAGTTACAGTTATTACAAAACAGATAAACTTAACACAACGTACTTACTCCAAAATTGACAGCACTATAAGAAAAATGGCGTGAACGAAAATATAGATTGTGATTCATAATCAGCGTCAGTATATGAAAGATGGTGCTATCTATCATCATAGTATAGTAATAGAATAATTTTAACATCATAGCTTATATAAATGTAACACATATTTGGGATATAATAACAAATGTAGGCGAAATGAATTTCGGTACCGGCAAAAAACGCCCTTTTTAGTACATGGCTTTTTAGGCTAGCAATATAAAACAGCTTTTTGTATACTAATTTAAAATATTACTTTTCCATATGAACGAAACAAACTGGATTATCTGATTTTTTTTTTATAAACTTGCTTAACTTATATTGATTACACATAGCAAACTCTGAATAAAAATCGCTAAACGTATTTTTAAAGGATTTATCTAATGAGTACTTAATGTGTTTAAAAAAATTACTTTAAAACTTTAAAAATGGATACTGATAACACATTTATACACTGGGTTTTTTTTTTTTTTTTTTTTTTTTTTTGTGTGTGTGTGTGTGTCAAATAAATTAAGCTTTTTCTACACCTGTTTTATGGAGATTGGTTAACATATAGAAATAAATATCATAAATTGATTAATTAAATTAAAAATTTTGTGTAAAAAGCCGCAGGGGAGAAAACTGTATAAGCAATTGTAGGACATCTGTAAACCTAGGGCTTGAGTCCTATTAGCCCAATGGTTAAAAGGACTTTATTTAGAAGTGTCCTCGAGAATGTTTTAGGGGTAAAAAATAAGTTAATTATTTACTAGTGAATATAATTAAAAACGTTCAAGTATTGTGAAATGGTAGTCTATTATGTTGTTACAATTTTTATGCAACCGAAGAAAAAAAATCCTACTAGTTTTTAAACTATTTCCACTAGTTTTCAGTAGTTAAAAAAAGGACGAATATTTTAAAATGCACAATAAGTATAGTCATAACTGGGTAGAAAGTAACTAACAAAGCCAGATGCTTTCCCAAGAACATTATTTTTATTTTTTGTAATAATTAAAAAAAAACTATAAAAAAATAATAACTTTAGGACTTTTATAGAATCAAGAGTTAGCTAATAAATCACACTGAACTTTAACTGATCATTGTTTGCCTGAGGCACTTATTAAAATCATGGCCATAATCATACATAAAGGGGAGTTGGATTGGTGCAAGTATGAGGTCGTCAAGGCCATACAGCCTCTAACTAAACTAAAAGCCAATTATTATTATTTTTTTTAATTTTTGAAAGTTATTCAGGCCTTTCCTTTTTCAAACATTTGACAGCCTCCAGTACATTATTGCTGACATGCCATGCTGGTGCTTTGCAAATCCTATAGATTCCAGAAAGTTCAAACTTTTCTTGATCGTCAGTAGAAATTTTGATTTAAAAAAGTTTAATGAAATAAAAAATTAAAGTAAAGAAAGATATTATGTTTGTCCATAATTAAAAATAATAAATCAAATAGATAAATACAGACAATTTAATTAAACAGTTTAAAAGCACATATGACATGGATTTAAACTCTAAAATTGTACTCAAAACCATACAAACCGATCACTTTCCAGAGTTTGAGATGATCAAGGTCATTAAATCCAATTGCAAAGTTAACAAGAGCTTCATTTTCCTGGAGGCATTGTTTACTAGACCGGCCAAATATCCTTTCAATAACACTAGTTTAGTTCTAGATGAATATGCCAGTTTAATCTGATCCACCTTTTTTTTTAATTGTTTGTGCCTCATGCTCTGAACTGTAAATTGAATTTATGTCATGTCTCATGAATTCGCCTTTATTTACATTACGCAGGGACTTTAAATACATTATGGTGGACTTTAAATATTTCTGAAACGTTTAATGTTAATATTAAAAATTTTATAGGCTTTTAAACTTTTCAGTTAAATTATCTGTATTTATATGTTTGTTTTTAAATAAAAAATTAAAAACTGCTTAATTCATTGCATGATTTACGTGGTACAAAATTTAGATGATATGCCCCTCCCCCCCCCACCCTCCCTTCCCCAACAATAAAGTGTTTTTGTTTTTGCATTTATTGACTTTTAATGATCTAACATTGCATATCTAGAAATATTTTGTGGGAATAAGATTTTTGAAAATTACCAGGGGAATTTTAAATAATTTATTATTTTGAAATACATAAAATGGGTTTTAAAATAATTAAAAGTATACATTTTCTTTACATCTCATCTTTACTCTATCCTGTGATATATATATATATATATATATATATATATATATATATATAAATCCATGTTAAACGAGGGTGTTTGTTTGTAACTGTTTGGAAATTTCATTAAATGTCATTCTTCGTTCAAATTTAATAATTGTTATTAAAAGTTCTATAAAAAGTAGATTTTACCTTTTCTTCATTCTCACATTGCAAAATTTGAGTATAACACCAGTCTATCTAATTTAAAATAGTTACCATTGTGGAATTTTGTGAAATATTAGTGAATAACATTTTACGAAAAAGTAGTGAAAATTCCAACTGAATATGATTTTAACGTTCATTTAAATAAGAATTTCAATAAAATAAATGTTTATGAACGAATACATAAATTCAGACTCCAATTAAGGGTTTTTTTTTTTTTTACCCACTTAAATGCAATTATTTATTTCATTATCCCAATTCAAATGACAGAATCTTGGATAATTGGGTTTTTACTGTGTTTCCTATTGTCATTTCAAACTGCATACTTTTTTTTCTGTTTAATATAAAAAAAAGTTAGTTTGAATAATAAGAATAAATTAATTCTTAACGTTTAAATTTTTAAACATTTAGATTCTGTTTCTGACACGAAGACTTATAATCACGCTTAGCAGAAATGAAAATATTTTACTTGCCATTGTGGATAGTAAGCCTGATTTTTACCAGCCAATTGCAAAAACTTACCAGTAATAAATCAAAGGGGAGGAATATGTTTCATAAAATAGTTATCATGATGTATAATTTTTTTAAATGAGAAATGATCAAATCATACAAATTTCATTTTAAGTTACTAGGGAGGCACACTGCCACAATTTAATTACAATTGGATTTGAAAGGTAACAATATAGAAATAATATAATAAAAAGATACTAACAAAGTATAAATAATTTAAAAATAATTAACATAAAATCATCTGAGAAGAATTATATATTTTAAAAATGCAATGTAAAGTTACAACTTCTGCTCTATTTGTTGCTCTCTACTAACAATAGAAAAAAAATCATCTAAATTATACTCCTCACTCCGAAATTCCCACCCATCTTACTTCAGTATACAAAGTTTTTTTTTTTTTTTTAAATTGTTTATTTAAACGAATGATTTGTTTATAAATGTGATATTTAAAGAAGTGTTTTGTTTATTTATTTATTTTAAAAAAGTAAAAAAAAAAAAAAAGAAGTGTTTTGGTTTTCCATTTATTTAAAATTGGTTTTTGCCTTTATTCCAATATTTAATATGCATGATGAAATATTTAAAAAATAAACACTAAATATCCTAATGGCCAGTTAAGAGTAAAAAGAACTAAATTTATTATAAGAATCTGACAATAACATAGCTGCCATCTTGTACACTTTTTCATACCACTATTTTTGAATCAAAAAAATATCTCCTTTATTTAATTATTGTTTTCTGCAATTAAAATGGCAAATTTTTTTGTAAAAAAAATAATGTTAACAATAACAAATACACAAACAAAAAAGTAAAAAATTGGCAGCTATATATCTACGTAAATTTTAGATAATTTTTCAAATGCATAAAACATGGCTCATTTTAGTTATAGAAAAAAATCAAAACTTATTGTTTTATAAAAACTCTACATCAAAGTAAACATTTCAGAAAAAAAAAAATGAATGAACACATTAAATGAACAAACTTGTTTATTTAATTTCCCAGCTTTCAAAACATTAAAACTAATTTTGGCTATTCAACGCTTAAAAAGAATATAACCAACTTAAAAACTTTTTTATGCCTAGTCTGTTTCACAGTTTTGGCTAAAGTCCGAAAGAAAAGACTCTTTCAATTCAACATTAACAGTTTTAAAAACAAGCAACAGTTTCACTTACCATTAATCAAAGATTTACCATTATATTTTCTTACATTATCTCCTAACATTTCCACCATTCACAAGTTGCAATATTGTTGGCAAATTCTTTTTGAAAAATATGTTGCTGAACTTTTGGCATGGAAACTTCAGTAAAAGATGCCACTAAATAAATGTTTAGGGATTTCTTTCTGGTATATTTGAATTGTTTTTCAGAGCAGTTGTATAGCATTTCAAAAATTATGAGAAGGGCTCATGAATCATTTTAAAATTTATTTAACACTTACAATTAACAATAATTAATAAACTAATTAAGAGAAAAATTAATCATTGAAACTAAAGTTATTTGTGCCATTATAAAAAAATAAACATTTTAATTGTTTTAGATAGAAGATTTAAAATACTGAATTTTTAAATTAATCAGAAAATGATGGGTTTAGGGGGGGGGGGGGGGGGGCGGCAGAATCCCCTGACATGAAACATTTTTCTTTTTAAAAAATTTGTCTTGGAGTATGTAATCGCATTTTGTGTTACAATTCATGAGTATTAAATCTCTGAAATGTTATTTTCTGTTATAATAATATGAAGAAATAAAACTGCATTTGGAAAGGTTTAAATGTTAAATAAAATGAGTTTAAAATGAAAATGTGACAAATAGTGGTCCCAGGTCTACAGATTTACGTGTCAAAAATATAATCAATATTTGTATGCCTTCTTTTTGTATATAATTGTTTTTATAAAGAGATCCAACATTGAAAACAGAAAATAAAACCCTTTGGAATTGCACATGTGACTTGAAAAAATTACTTTCATCTGAAAGGGTTCCTGAGAGCCTCCTACCTTACCTATGTCCCTGTTTCAGTGGTTAATGTTAATTAATAAAAACCACATGGAATTTATTCTTAAAAACTACAGACAACAGTTGATTAGAATCATGGTTTAAACCAAAATTTTTTGTCCAGCTATTTAATCCTGTATAATGAAATTAATTTTAATTTACAGTAGTTTATTTATTCAGAGAAAGGTTTATCCTGTAAACCTTTAACAATTAATTAAATGAAAAATAGTATTCATATTATTTTTAGCTCATTAAACTTTTAATTTTTTAAATAGTTATAATGATTAAAAAGTGTAGTGTACAGTTATATTCCCGTTTTTTGTAAATTTGTTTAATTTTATAAATCTTCATCATTTAATTTAATTTTTGTGTTTATAAGTTTAAATAAATTTCATGTGAAGAATTGTTATAAATAAAGACTAGGTTTTTCAATATAGCAGTTAATTTTTTAAACCATCAACATAAGTCTATTTCATTAGTTTATCAATAGATGGCGCATGTAGCACATAAAGTTTAATATACTTTGCTTTCAAACAATTTTGAAACAATAGAATTGAAAGCATTTGTATTGTTTCCTTTAATGTTGCAGTAGTATTTCTTTAGTAAGTAATAAAATTACAAGTTTTTTCACAGGGTTGATTTAATTAATTGATTTAATACTATAAAATGAAACATTTTATTGAATAGCTTATTTTTTAATGACAGTGTGTTATTTGACAGTGTGTTATAATGACAGTGTGTTAATGAAAGATGAATTTTTAATACTTTTAATGTAGAATTATGATATTTATTCATAAATGTTGTTTAACTAAAATTATCGATGATTTAACATGGGGTTTTGAGATAATTTCTCTTTTGTAAATGTTCTAAGTTTGCATGCAAATACTCTTTAAAACTGCTGAAGTTCTGATGCAATAAAATGCAATAATACATTTCAATGAATTTGAAAATGTCATTATATAAACATAGCTTAATTAATGAAAATTAATACTGACAGATCATTTCTAAAAGTCGCTAACTTATTCTTATGCAAGTAAAACAATTAATATTTCTGTAGGATAAAGTACATAATATGATGTAATATTTCTTTTTTTGAATGTAAACAATTGGAAATAAATTAAACTTTTTTTTTTTTTTTTTTTTTTTTAAGGCACTCTTAAAATCTTATAACTCAAAAGATTTATTATGCACAGCTTTATGTTCTTAAATCTTTATTCTTGCCTTTTATATAATTTACATGTTTTGAAAAAAATTAAGCATAAGAGTAGTATTTCCTTTTTACACTACTCTGAGTTATCTGCTAACAAATAATCAAATACAGATGAAACATCTTCAACATTTATAGTGTAAAAATGTAAAATCATAAATATATATATTGAAATATCAACTGAAGTAATAATAATTTCAAATTTAAAATAGCTAGTCTTCTCTTTAATAAAAATAGATGTGCTATTACTTTCTTGAAGGTATTCTAAAAAGTATGGTTTTTCCCACTCAACAATGCCAAATTTTGTGACTAATTTTTAAAAGTAAAGACCTGAAACTAGCAGTTGTGACTAACGAAAAGATTTGGAATATAATAGCATTTTTCATTTTTTTGATAAATAGTTTGCAACTTGATTTATAAACTATTGTTGTCTAATTACACTTTTATCAGGCTGTCATGTCCAGAAATTTGGTTTGAAATCCCAACTTTTACAACATTTCCTGAAACATCCTTTTGCCTTTGTTGAAATATAAAAAACTATTTGATTTCACAATTTCTAAATATCTGCTAATTTCATGCATCTAAGTTTAAAATTGACATTGTGAATATGTCAGAAAATAACCAGTTTTGAATTTAGAAACAACCTTAAGGGCAGGGCTGCCACTGGTGAGTTTTTTTTAATTATTATTTTGTCTACCACTATTTCACAACAAAAATCTTCATGGTAGATTTGTACCAATTTTCAAGGTAGTTTATTAATGTTTAGAAATAGTTATAGACAACGAAAAAAAAAAAAGTTGTCCTGTAAAGGAATAACAATTGTTACAAAATCCCATAGAAAACAGCTGATATTGATATAAAACTATTGAAGCAATTTCAGTATTAAAATTAGTTTTATCAATATTAAAAATTGGCTAAGTTATAAATTGATCATTCAGCAAGAAATAAAAATTAAAAATGACAAACATATTCCTCCTCAAAACCTTCCAAAACAGATATGTGTAGAGCTACTATATGTATATAGGCTGACTCGCCAGGCATTTTCATTCCTGCTGGATCGGCTGCTTGTGTACCGTGCAGAGCCGTCCTTAGCGAGGACGACTTAAAGCGAGGCCCGGTGCAGGGATTTTTCGAGGCCCTTTCCTTCCAGATTCTTAACATAATCTTATCTATACTATCAATATAAAAGAATGGTTTTCACCTATATACTATAACCCGGGTTCGATCCCCTAGCTACTATAAAGAAGTAGCATTTGTTTGTGTGTTTGTAGGGATAATTTCTGGAACTACTAAACCAATTTCAAAAATAATGGTGGCAAATTGATGGTGAAAGTCCCTCTTCCAACATAGACTATATTTTATGTCAAGATCACTATCTTTTCTTAACTAAAATCATAAATTTATATTAAGGATTTTCTATTATACCTTCTTCTTTTTATTAAAGAAAAAATATTTTGCGTCAGTGTGCGAGGCCTCTTTAGACGCGAGGCCCTGTGCGGCGGCACCTGTCGCACACCCCTAAGGACGGCTCTGGTACCGTGTTTTAATGGCATTGAATTAGTTTCTGTCTATTTTTAACTTTAAAGGCTTTATTATGTGTAGTTCTTCTTCAATTAATTGTACAAATCATTCAAGAAAGGATCACTACATGCTTTAATTTGCCCACAAACATGAAAAATGACCAAATTTAAATATTTATATTGTAAATTTTACTTTTCCTGAAATTTTTCTTCACCAATTTCGGAGATAAGGCAGATTTGAAGGATACAGCGCTATCTATATCTTTTTTGAGAAAACAACCCTAACTTCTGACTGAAATTTTATGAGACACTAGTTTAAACTTTTCAGACAAACAATTGCAAATAATTCAGACTATTGACATATAATTAAATTTATGATTTTTTTCAAAAAGAAAATAACAAAAGAACTAATATAAAAATAGAATTTTTTAAAGGAATTTTGTTTTGGAATGTAGAGATTTTATTTTTTTAATATTCAATTCATTTAATATTCACTTTCATTCAATTCATTTAATATTCGCTTTCATTCAATTCATTTAATATTCACAGGGCCTTGTTTAGGGTTCAGTCTATTAACGATATATGGCTGAGAAACCCACATGGCCCCATTATTTTAACACCATATTAACAATTTATGGGTGTGAAACCACAATGCTCATGTATCTTAGGATATTCCATTTTTGATTATTTTATCTGAAAGCTCTCCCTTTGAAATGAGCGAGTCTTTGTCAAGGGTAGCTCATGAAAAAATATATATTATTTATGTCGTGAAATCTTTATGTATGTGCTTTATTGATATTCTTATTACTTATTTTCATATTGTTCAAAATAAAGTATTTTATTTATATGTTCCTGTTTACATGTAAAATGCACTTTCTGGCCCCCAGCGAAGTTCGAGCTATATGCTGCAGAAAGCATTGGGAAAGCCACACGCAAGCAACTGGCTGGATGGGCGAATACCAGCTAGTACCTTTATAATTGTTCTGATTCATTATTAGCTCAAAGTTCCTTTAACCCTCTCACTGACAAGTCTGTGTCGATAGTTCACTAAGCTCCAGGTTTCACTGCAATACAAGCAATTTAAAAATTATTATAATTCTACAAATATAATGCAGTTTTAATACATTGAGCAATGGTTGATAGCCTCAAGATTTACATTCATATATATAATTAAGTTTTTTATGTAATTTTTAAATAAACAGCCTTTTTTAGCATTTAAAATAAAATACAGAGAAAACAACATTACAATTTAGCCCTTTTACTGGACTGTCAGAGGGTTAAAATAGGCATAAATTACATTGCCAGTTTCCATATTTAAGACAAGACATTTATAGCATAGTTTTTTTTTTCTGTTGATAAATTAAGTTAATTTTTGGGTAAATATGTATGAAATAAAATTTTACATTTTTTAACTTTATGAAATTTAGTCACAAGGTTTTTTTTTTTAAATTTCAGGTAATATATTACAATATAAACTCAAAAACAAGAAGCTTTTTGAAAAGAATATTAGCATATGCCCCGATTCTTGATATGGGAACCATCGGAAAAGTGCAAGGCATTATAAGAGAGTTTACCTTTGAGTGGCAAATAGAAGATTTTTTGTCACTTCCGGAGGAAGATGGAAAAAGTTACATTAGTCCTTTCTTTTCATTTGTGGGTGAACCCTGGCAATTGAGGATTCACCCGAATGGTGAATCAGAGAATAACTCTGTTGGACATGTTGGTGTGTATCTCTACAGAAATAGACCTAGTCCTCCCATTACTTTGGCATTGTTTTTGGGCATTAAAACAGTCGATGGAACTAAAAATAATCAAACACAAATTATATGCGTCTTTGATGAAGAAAATATTGGATACGGAACTTCTAAGTTATTGAAGAGATCTACACTTTTAGAAAAGGAGTCCAAGCTTGTTCCGTCTGACGTCCTCACCATAGTTTGCAACGTAGATTACTACTTCAGAACCAGTGATGAGAGAGGTAAGCCATTTAAATAATGAAAATATATGAAAATCCATAAGCATGTTAAAATTCTGAAATAAGTCTCTTTGTTTAGCAAATTGGTGAAAGTCAAAAGTTACTTGATAGATGTGTAGTGATCTCATCTCACTTGAACTGTATAAAGCGAGTTACTAGCTTAGAGTCTAACATCTTGAAGATATAGTGTAACAACTGGCTATTCCAGTAGTGCTTTAAAAGGTGCTAAAAAACTGAATTGCATAAATGATGAATGATGCCGAATGACAAAAGTAGATCATAACAATATCTTCCTACTCTTCACTGGCCAAAATTGAATCCTTAAACAATGTTTACGTTTGAACTACCAGATGTCACTGTGATCAACATTTATGAGATACAATTGTATAGCACTTTTTGGTTGACTGATTGCCACACCATATCTTCTAGACACTGTACTTAGAGTGACTGTCTTGGTCCTTGTCCTTGACGCTACGTTGCTCACCTGCTGTTCATGAGATCTCTAGTTCAATCTCCACCAGCACCTATCCAAGCTCTACATTAATTTAGAGTAAAGATTTGATGCCAGTGAAGATTGAACGAGGGATATCCTGAACTCACTTTATACTGTTCAAGTGAGATGACATCACTGCACAATCCATCCCCAGTGAAGGAGACATCCTGTTGACGAGCAATGCACATGTGTGAGTGTTGCTGTTGTGTTGCCATGTGACAGGCTTTCTACTGTAAACATTTCACAGGCTTTGCATGCTGGGGATGATTTATTTCATGCTGCAATCTGTTGGTTATGAGATGAAATTCACTAAGGATTGATACCCCCTCACTCCAAAGTAGCAATTTTACAACTTCAATTAGTAGCCATTAACACCACCACATCCTAAAAAAGAATACATAAACTTTTTTGTACCACTACTCTTTTACCTATCAAAAGAAGGCTATGGATTCCCTAAATGTGTTTCAAAACTCTGCTTCGATATAAACCTGATTTTAAATAATTTGTGAATTTTGAGAACATTTCATGAATGGTTTTTAAAACAAAATTTTCTTGTGATAAGACTCTTAAATTGAATTTCGAACTACAATATGCATTCTCAACAAGTAACATTGCTACACCCAAGTCCGTTTCAACAATCCAGTAAATGTGATTTTTATACACTTTTATTTATATTTAACATAACTTGGTTCATGCATGTAAATATGGAATTTTATAATCAATTTTTTACGCAATTTCTGATAGGATAGAATTATGTACACAAGTATGTTTTCGATGACAGTACAATATTTTAACTTTTTTAGAAATTAAGATACTTCTCTATTATCTCATCGACCTTTTCATTAAAAAAAAAAAAAAAAACTCTCACCAAACAAGAAGAATTAACGCCAAAAATGTATATTTTTAAATCACATTCACTTGACGTTTATTTTTGACTTGATCACAATTTTCAGCCAAAAACCATGGCCAAATGCACTGCCTATTTTTCCGAATACAGAAGATTATTATGTAGGTATCATGCCAAATATTAAAAAATACTAAATTGATATTTTCACTTTGCAGAAATTGAAAAAATTCATCTTACACTCTTTTCAGGACCTGTGATTGTTCTTTTTACAAAGATAGGTGTGCAAACTTTTTGGAGAAAATTATAACTTATCCAATCAATCACTGCCCTCAATCCAAATGTCTTTTTGCCAATTTGGTCCATGTCAAGTCATCTCATCAGCCATAGATAAACCTTAATGCAAGTTATAAATGATTGTGCAATCATAATTTTTTTAATGGTGTTTAGCTTATCGCATTTTTTAACATTTTTATCACTACTTTTTTCATCTGCTTTTTATCTATTTGCAGACGAACTGTTAAATCCTGCCTAATAATGCACATTTTTTAATGGCAGAATTACATAATCTTAAAAATAGTTTATCATATCAAGTATTGTTGATAGAAGATCCTACAACTTTTCATGTTTTTTTCTATAGTAAGAAATAGCAGTTAAATTACACATACACACACACACACACATATATATATATATATATACTTTTAAATTCAATTGTTTGAAAACTCTATCTCAGTTTACTGATTTTTTATGATTTTAAAGTATTTTTTAAGCATGGATTTTTCAAAACCTATCTCAAAAATAATAGTTCGATCTGGTTATGGAAGATTAACTTATTTGTGCCTGAAATAATATAAATAATTCAGCATTATTTTTCGTATAATTATTTCATAACTAAATTGTTAATTAAAACTTCCCAGTTAAATAAATAAATAAAAAACAAATTTAACAGACATGTAATTAAACGACATGCTTCAGTAAGGTAATAATCAAAACAAAAAATGTTGCTGTAAACAATGAAATGTTTAGAGATTAACCATGTGTCTAAAAACAGGAATGATAACTGGAACAAAGTCGGTAGGTAAGAGAGAGTGTCAGAGACAGGAGATTCCCTCCCCTTTTTTTGTAAAAATCAAAATTGTGGGCCAAGTATGGAGGTTAAGTCATATTTTGTACCTGTGGTGCCTTATCAAATGGAAACTATTCCTTGTTTTACCATTGGGAGCTTAGTAACAGCATAAAAAATATTACTGTCCGAGGCTCCAGATATTTTCTTTTTAATATTATTATGCAGTATAGCCATGAAAATAGATTTCTTTTACAGAAGTATCATATTTATATCAGATAACACCATTATAGCTGAGTATAAGAAACTTTTGGTTGGTGAATCTGCTTCATCTCATGAGCAAAAGTGTTTGGATAAACTTATCCGATGTCCAGTGTGTAGCAACCATGTGTGTGAGAGGGCAACAGTAAAAGGTATCTCATTCAATTTATTTATACAAATAGTGTATTTTTATTTAATTTTCATAAACTTTTCTTGATCAATCAATAATTACAGTTTCTAAAAATAAAAACTTCTGTTTCCAAATTTTTGTTTTTAGAAGTTCAACAAATTATTTAAATTATAACATTATTATTATTGTTTATATTGCAACAAATTTTTTCGGTTTCAACAAATTAAGTTGAGATTGCTAGTGTTCCCAACATTTTTCTTTTCTCCAGACTATAATTAAGCCAGAATTTTAGAAAATGTTTCACTCTGACATTTTTCTTACACATCCTGCATTTTTCAAAGTCAAAATCATAATTTAAATATCTTTATTTATTTATAATTTCTAACATTATTGTCTATTGGAAAAATTGTTTGTGGGGTATTTGATGATGTTACACTACTTCAAATATAATGAAATTCGTGTAAATTTCTAAGGTGCACTACTAAAACATCTTTTTTGTAGAATAGGAGGTGTAGAGCATTTATTTATTTACATAATCTCACAAAAGAATTTGGTTATGTAATAGTCTAAGGGGAAAATTATTTGCAGTGTATTTTAATGATGCTACTCTATTTCAAACATAATTAAATTTATATACATTCCTGAAATTCCCTATACCGATGCTTGCTGTAGAATAATGATGCACATAAAATTTCTGGTTCATTCACACAGACACTCAAAAATTTTGGTTGTAGTACTGCTTAAAATGATAATTCCTAGAAGTGCATTTTGAGTTATGGTATGCATTTTTAGGTTTAACTAATCTTTGCATACTACGTGATGTGTATAAATTCTATAGATCATATAGAGTTTTACACAAAAGAATTCACACCCTTTACTGTATGTAGGTATGAAATGTTTAAAAGTAGTTTTCAATTGAGTTATGAATTTTTGAGTTCAACTATATTTACTACAGTAACAGACGTTTGCAGAATATATAGAAATTCATATATAGGGTTACACAAAGAACTGGATATATTGCCATCAAAGGGGGTAAATTTCTGGAAGTTTATTTTTACTACTGTAATGCGTTTTAGCCTGAATAAATTTTTGTCTTAATATGTAGCGTATATCAAGAACTGTGAAAAATATGCAGTGCTGTACAAAAGAATTTGAGTACATTTCCATCTGTTGTAGCCATACCCAAGTTTTTTCCTTGTGGACCTAAAACAGAAGTTTGTTACATTAAGTAGACCGCAACACACTATGGGATAGTGAATCTTTATATATGCACGTGCCGAAACTTCAATCTATTGATTTTGTGACATGTCAAATTAAAAAAATATGTATTTCATCATATGCACTTTTTACGATGCACTCATAAATAAAATTAGTTGGTTTTGTACTTTAAATAACTAAGAACAAAAATAACAATGCCATTTTTCTGTGATTGAGAACTGTCCTTAATTGAATGAAATTTTGACGCAAAAAAATAATTCATTTTATTCCAACGGAATAAGAAAAAAAAAAATTTCTTTTTCTTTTAAATTATTAACTTTTGTAACAAATTGCATAAATAGTTTTTAATTTATTAATTATATTTTTGCTGTTGTACGTTCAATGTAGAATGCTTTATGCATGGTTTATATTTGATTATTTTTAGTAATATACGCAGCAAAATAAAACATACTTGTCCTTTAATTGTAGTGACAGTCTTATGATATTCCATTAAAAAAATAATTTTTTTTAAATGCATATTGAAAAGCAACGTAAACATGCATCATCGAAAAGAATTCCAATGTGTTTGTTCAAACATTTTTCTGCATAGGACACTGTTAAATTTTAAAATCAGATATACATTTTTTACTGCCGGTAAGGCCAAAGTTTCACAAAAGATAAAGTATCATTATGCAGTATATTTGGTTGTAGATGAATGGAATTGTTACTGTTTTATTTACAAGAGCAAGTTTTTTTAAATCTAATTTATATGATACAAGAACCATATAAAAATATAAATTTCCTATTTAATATGTATGGAGGAACTTACCAAAATAATACCATAACTAAAAACTATATTTAATTTGTATATATTTTGCAATCTTTCTATCACCAGCAGTTTAAGGGATGATCGCCATAACCTCGATTTTGAATCACCTGGCATTAGAGCCATGCATCGGGTTACGACACCCGATTTTAACCACATTTGACCTAATCCATTTATTGTGTGGGTTTGAAGCTAAATGGTTTTTCTTATTGGAGGGGGGGGGGACTATCAGATTCACTATTTGTTTAGGGTTGAGTTTTGATTGTTGCTCTTTGGTTTTGGATTGAGTTTTGAATCTTACTCTTTGGGTTCAGGTTGACCCGAGTTTTGAAAAGAAAATCTTGAATATTTTTTCAGAAGAAAAAATATATATTTGAATATGAATGGGTTTTTACATGTTCATTTTTCTGCATAAAAGATAAAATTGTATTAAAGATATGTAAGTGATTATATATTAGGATTGGTAAATCTTTTTATGTGTACGGGCCAAAAATTGAAAAACAATAGCTCTGAACATTGTAATGTACCAAGATTTTACAAAGAAAGTATTGCAACATATAATGTTTATACGACTTACTTGTACCAGTCGTTTACATGTAAAGTGAGTAAATCACAAAAAATGAACAAAAATCAAAATGAGAGTTTCTTTAATATTGTAATCAGTTATTATTTTAAATGGACAGTGGAGCTATGATGTGATGGTCACATGAGAGCCATAATGTGATAAAAAGCAAAGCTACTTTTTAGCCACGTGACAGCAGACAATGAAACAGACAAGCCGTGGCAGCATTTTGTCAACCTTGGCTACTTTTCAGCGTTTGGTTTGGTAATTGGGGGAAACGAGACTATCTATTATGTTCCAGCCAAGAGTTGTGCAAGAATCATGGCTTACATCTTTTGTTAGCTGTGTTGTGTTATTTTAGGCGAAGAATACTGAAAAAAATACTGGAATTGAAATACAAGGGACCGTACAAATGTTAAAAAATTTTCATCTACGATGGTCGCCATTTTTGTGTCAGCGAGTAGGCCTATATTCAGGGTGCTGTGGCTGCAACGATTGTGACGGCATATTGATTGGCTGTGCCATTACAGATTGCTCCCATTAAAAAAATTATAAACTCTCTGTACTGTGTATTAATGTATGGGTAACTGAAAGTATGTTAATATTTCATTTCTTTGATCTCGTTCATAGATGATTATCTGAAGTGTTGCAAAATGAAGTTCTCAAGCAAAGATGAGACCAGCTCTTCTTCAGTAAGTAAATTTCATTAAAGTGTTTGGAAAAGAGTAGTGGTTTTTATATCTATTTATATTGATAATCAATAAAAATATTAAATCTTTCTCTTTTTCATTCTTTTTTTCAACTATGTTCTACAAGTGGTGTAGTCGAGGGGGGACGGCGTCCCCTCACTTTTTTATTTTATGTTGAGCGTCCCCTTACTTTTTATTTTCAAGGGGGACGCTAGAGACGCGAGAGGACGCCATCTTTTCAAACTTACTAATTTTTTTAAATTATGAGCACACCAATAAATCAACAATTTTAAGAAATAAGGCATTGATTTTTAATACTTTTCAACAACATGGAAAGTGTTTACGGTGTCAGATCGCTTGTCTGTCTCCATCTTTTCGCATTCTACTTGTAACTTCTAAAAGTTTGCTTGAATTTCAACAAAATTTTATGTATATTTTTTCAATGTAGCCTTATCACTATTGTGAATTATGTGTATAGCGTCAGTATTTCGTTTACGAGTGATCAAAAAAGAGTTGTTTCATATTACTGTTTACTGGGCGGAGATTGTTTGAAATACACATAAGTGAAGTAATGCCATATGGTATTGAAATTCGTTACACCATATTCCCTATCAAAAATAGCATTTTTCGTTCGTTTACAGGAACATTCAAAAATATTTCGAAACACCAAAACACCATGAGCTATTAACAGTAATTGTTTGCAATGCATGGAAAACGGTGCACGAAACATTTATAGTTATTTTACAAGGCCAAAGAATCCGGACACATTGTCAGACGTGGGTTCTTTTGCTCGAAATGTGTTTTCGATTATATTTTGTATTTTTCAGCTGAAGAAAATATTTATTTGCTAAGTGATACATAAATAATATTCGTATACAGGGCCACACAAAAATAATCCAAATACACTACCGTCATGGCCGGATATTTCTTGAAATGCGTTTTGCAGCTGGTTTAAATTTTAGTGTGTTATGTAATGAGCATATGATCATTAATTTCTATACATGACCACTCAAAATAATTCAAATGAATACGTTACCATTTATAGATAATTATTGCTTGGTATGTGTTTAAACTGAACGAAATTATATTTTCGATAAAAAAAACCCGCTAGACATGCTTTTCCTTCACACATTGTTGCACCAAATTAATTTTACAAACATTTGTGTGTAATGAATATAATATATATTGGCCGGTATACAGTGTGTCTGTGTATTATAAAAGTTGACACGCACTTTAATTTGTTACCTGCTGAAGATAAGTAGATAACGTAAATTATAAAAAAGTTTAAAATAAAGTAAAAAAATAATAATAATGAAATAATATTGTCAATGAAATAATTATCTTGTTAATTTTCAAACATTTATACAATAACTCTTTATGCGACTCTTCTATTCAAAATTTGTCAGTCAGAAAAATTTTCCTTTTTGCTACAATAAAATCATTAAAAATCTGCATATCTATATATTTAAAATTAAATTTAAACTAGTCGTTGGGGGCCACCGTAATACTTACCCATCATGGATATGCATAATGTAAAATATTAAAATAAAAATGTGTAAACTACTTATAAAATGCATTGCAATTCAAATAAAATCGTGGCTTGATGACGTCATAAACTTTAAAGGCTCGGTTACTGAATTGCTTGAAAGAGGTTTTTCCTTATAACTCCAAAAATAATAATCCTATTAACTAGCGGTTTATTGCATCTGATTAAGCGTCAAATTTCCAATTAAAATATATCTTTAAAGTGAAATTTGGATGAAATACAGGGTCATGAAAAATCGAAGAGTGTGGAAAATTGGATTACAAATATCTCGGCAACTAATTATCCGATCGACTTCATGCTTTATGTAAAATTTATCTTTTTTTATTGTCTTTTATATTCATTTCTTAAACTAAACAATTTCGAAAATTTTTATATACCTTTTATCAGAACGAATATTTCGAGAGTCCGAAAAAAATAGTTCCTGTTAATCGAGGTTATTGAAATGAAATAGGCTTCTTCCCATTATTACATACTAAGTACATACCAAATTGCAAGTCTCTATCTCAATTTGTTTGGGAAATAGAGCGTTTACACACACAGACGGACGGCAAAATTTTTTTCTAAAAATATGTTTTTCGGAATCTCCAGTGTCTGAAACGTGTAAATCCATCAAAAATTTTTTTTCGATTTTCAAAACGATTACAAGACTTACCCTATACTACGTATGATGGGTAAGTAAAAATGAAGGAAGAAAGCTGACTTATAAAACCTTTTCGAACCATTTACTTTATCAGTGAAAATGGTCCTGTACACATATTAGCGATAGCATTTTTAGAACAAAATTAAATATTAATAAGTGTAAAAAGGAAAAAAAAATGCATCGCAAGTGTATCTAAATAAAAAGCTGCATGGGCAGAAATCATGTAAAGAGACAGTGTAGTTTTAAAACTAACAAATAAAAAAAAATAAGAAGAAGAATTGGCTAAGCATGCTCTATATATTTTCCGTCAGCTGCAGTACATAACTGCGGGGTCAACCGCACATGTTTATTATCATCTATGTTACTGTTACCTTCTTGTAATACCTCATAGCTTTTCTAATTTGATATATAGTCGTTGTCCCTTTCCTCCCCTCTACATATTTCCTACCTTATTTTAAACTTTTTTGCATCTTACATTGACTACTTATCTTCAAGTTTAAATTTTTTCGGACGCCCTGTAAACGTCGACCTTAGCTCAAACTTGAAGACTTTGTCAAAAAAATGCAACACTTTGATAGCAACGTGGTTCAAATTGATTTTTAGTGACAAAACTTGATGTTTTTAATTTATAATAGTAATTTAACTTTAATGAATAATAATCTGTTTAATCTTCTAATTCTAATCTTTAACGATTCATCCTTATCTAAGTGAAAACCACAACCTTACTCAAAATTTGGAAAGCGGTAAATCATAGAATGGTTACTGATACAAAATCTAGAAAATATAAAGAGGTGAATTTTTTTTTTAAATAAGTATTTCTGTAAAGTTCATTGAAAGAGGGAAAATAATACATATTATTAAACTGTGAGAGAATTAAATATATTGCTGCTGTTTTCAACCCATTTTCCCCCTTTTATTTAAATATTTAATAAATAAAAGAAATTAATTTGAGCTACTTTTTTACCCGCTTTCTTTTATCTTACATTTCTGTATGTATGTGACAGTCAAATCTTGTGATTCATTTTTCACCCACTTCCTGTTGACGTAGAGCTTTGAAATTTGGAATATATATATGTATACCTGAGGAAAATACATGAATTGGACCTTCATTTTTTTAAAATTAGATCCCTAAGGGGGGGGGGGGGTTCAACGTTGGCACAAAAATGACATTTACCCCCATAGAAATAACATTACGATTGCTTAATTGAAAAAAAATAGCTCCATTGTTTCAAAATTCATCCATTTTCACCACATTGCTGCCTGCATCAGAATGACATCATTGAGCGATGCACACATTCGTGCTTTATAATATAAGTTGACTTTTTGTGAATTTTAATGAAAGTATGTTTTTTTTCTATATTTAATTTATTTTTATTAACGTTAAAAGTTTTTTTATTAGGAAATTGTTTCTTAAATAAGTCATCTGGCACAAGCATAAGTATTATTTGCCATAGGAACTCTACTTCAAAATTATATCTTTAAAAAATTTCCGCTCAATTCTTTAAACACTTATAGAATGGCATGGATTCAAATCAATTTATAACTAGAGTAGACTTTTATATCGCTATTTATAGTGTGGTAACATTCACTGAGACGATTCCCACATTAAAATTTCAATTCATCGTAGAGAATATTTACGAGTTAAATAACTTCTATGTCAAATTTGAAGTTTCTAGTACTGATAGTTTCAGAAGAATAACAACTTTAAAAAGTTTTCGGCTTATTTTAGCACTTAAAATTTCGAATATTTTAAAAGCCATTCTTCGTGAGCATCTGCATGTTAATAGCTACCAGATAAATCATGATGAAACGAGTTTAGAAGATTTATTTAACAATCAGGGCTCCCAAATGGTCTGCTTTTTGAATACCAGTATTTTCTTAGAAAAATTTTATTTTTAGATTTTTCTTGTAAATTTTGCAGAAACAACCTTCGGAAGTAAATTTTTGCAGAAAAGTTTTAGAAACCTACTAAGAAATTTTCTGTTAAAAAATATTGGTATTCAGTTGGCGAACCATTTGGAAGCCTTGGACAATTCATCCTTTTAAAATGTAAATTAAAAAAATAATAATAAATAAGATTTTACGAGCATGTAAGTCCTGAAAGTATATGTGTGCCAAGTTTTAAGTCAGTTGCTCTTCCTCGACCACACAAATCATGATGAAACCAATATTTTTGAACGTCTTTCTCCATTTCATCCCGTAACAAGAACGAAAAATCATGCGTCAAGCATAGATTATGTAACACTTTCCAACGCTTCCAAAATAATTTTACAAATCATTACCGTTTAATAAGCTGAAAGATAACATCTAAGTAAACAATTTGGAAAACTCATAACATATTTAAAAACGTAATTTCAGGAATTTCCAACATATATTTCCAACATATTCAATATTCGGAAAAATATCCGAATAACTTTTATTCAGCCCTGTATAGGATCTATAGATTTGTATATATACTACATAGGATGATAAATTTTAGTTTAGTTAGGAAACGCGTAGCACAGTTTAAAATTCTCTTTCTGGAGTTTCTTTCAACAAACGGAAATGTGTTCGCGAACTTTTGTGCTGCCCTGTATATGAAATACAGAATTTATACACACCTAGTAATAGACAAAAAGTGAGTTCAATTTAAAATCGCGTTCAGCAACTTGAAACGCACTTCCGGGAATTATTGTTAACATACAGTAGAGAATTTTTTTGTGTGTCCCTGTAAATGAACGATGACTGCTATACACACAATATTCTGCAGTAAGCCTCTTGTAATGCACCTTAGTGATATATATAGATTTCAATGCGTTTAAAATAGTGAAACATTATTTAAATAAACCGCAGACGATTTTTCTCCATAGACGTAATGTAACGGAATTCTTTTGACTGTCCCTGTAAAGTAACTATAGGTGCTATGCACACCCTATTCCATATTAAGCTCCTTCTAATGCACCTTAGTGATATATATAAATTTCAATGCGTTTCAAATAGTGAAACATTATTTAAATAAACCGCAAATGTTTTTCCCCCATAGACCGCAATGTAACGGAATTCTTTTGAGTGTCCCTGCAAAAAAACTATAAGTGCTACACACTTCCGTTGAAATAGGGAACATGCTATAGATAACGACAATAACATATATAAATTGCAGAGCAATCCGAGCATATTTACGGGAGATAGAGCACGGACAGACGGCCATACGGCAGACAAACCGAAGTCATAAACACTTTTCAACTAGGTTGGAAAGTGTTAAAAATTCAATACTTACAGATTAGAAGTAACCTAGTTACTGATTTAAAGAGTTACTAATTCTACAAAAATTTTGATGAAACGCGATTTTCAGAAATTTTTTTTATAAGGATACTGGTCTATTTCCCCCCTTTCAAATTCGTATTGGGATGTTCTGAAAGTTCCTTCCATTTGGGAAAACTAATTCGTACCGGAAAATTCTGCCCGTCAATTGACACTAGATATTGAAATTAATGTCTAATAATTAAATGATAGAATTTTCCGGTACGAATTGGTTTTCCCAAACGGAAGAAACTTTCCGAACAACCCAATATTTTTATACGTTGTTCAAAATTTTGTACAGAGTTTGGGCAGTGGCATATATAATCGAGAATGTTAAATAATATTTTCATCATATGTAACATACCTGCGAAATTTAATCTCAGCCGAAAACACCGTTTAAATGCTACCCTGCTCAGACACATACACATATTGACTCATTGCAAAATCACCAAACACAGACTTGGGAATCTTAAAGAAAATACCGACTCGCACACATGCATACGCACATACATAGAGAATTGTTACAGAAATAGGTAAAGCGGACTCAGGGAACCTATAAAAGTAAAGATATAAATTTCATAGTCTTTTTTCTTGTCATGATTACAATATTTTCCTTACATTATACGTGTCCGTAATGTAAAAATGCAATAATTTTCAATGCTCTTAGTATACAATAGTTATTCTATGACTATCTCAAAAATAAACAATGTCTAACAAAAGTCTCGTTGCGTGGATTAGTGTTATTAAATTAAGAATTCTATTTCAAATACGTATTTTCACACATGAAATAAGGTTAACAATATTTTAATTTATGGGAAGCTATGAACGACCAACAGATAAAAAACTTTAATTAATTTAATTTAAATAAATTTTAATTTAAAATTTAAAATTTAATTTTTCAATTACTTTTCTCTGCAATTCAAAATGAAAAGCAAGATTCATAATCAAGTTTGCTCTATGGGTGATACAGATACAGACCCTAATGATCGAGACTATGAGCGTCCCTCCACTTTTTTCCCCAGGACTACACCACTGTCTACAACTATGTGTACAAGTGTTAAAATGGAGTCTTTCTGCATTTCTTTGTTACATTTTGAACATTTTCTAAAAAAGTACTTAGTTGAAAAGTAGTTGGAAGTAGTTTCTACTTAGTTGAAAAGTATATTTATTTTAAATGCTAAAAGGTGTAAATTAAGAACATAATACAGAGTAAAATAACTTTTATTAGGTTGTTTGACATGCTTCGACTCACTCCGAGTCATTTTCAAAAACAAATGAGAATATTCTAGAATTGCACGGGCTTTGAAGTTATTATTTTCATGTACTTTTCTAAAAATTATGCACGTTATCTTCTATTTTTATTTGGTTGTTTATTTTCATATCTGTGACCATGGAGTAACTCATGGTCATCTTTCTACTTTAAACCGAATGTAACTGGTATGCATTTATGAGATTCTGTAAAACACACTCTCTGTAGAATATGGAGAGCAACTCATTAATCATTCATTTACATAACAGAGCCACACAAAATATTCAATTTACATAATGATCTATAGGAAAAAAATATTCTGCAGTATATATTACTGATGTTACACTATCTCAAACATAATGAAATTTATATACATTGTTCATGTTTATTACAAAATACTTAAAGTATAATGTAGACAGGGTAGCATTTATCGTTTATTTAAAGGGATACACAAAAGGATTCAGTTAGAGTTTTGGCTATGGCGGATAATTATTGGAAGCATGTTTTCAGTTATAGTAGGCTTTTTAAGTTTAACAAAATTTGTGCACATTACATGGTGTTTATAAGTTCTATTGATCATGGACAGGCCTACGCAGAAGAACTCGTAAGCATGATTGTGTATGGGCATGAATTGCTTAAGGGTGGTTCTTAATTGCATTATGCAGTTTCCTGCTGAACTATATTTAGTATACATGAAGAATTTCATAGAAAATAAATAAATTCATATAAAGGGTCAAGCAAAGAACTTGATGCATTTCTATTTATGGATGGTAATTTCAGGAATTGTGTTTTTAATATTGTTACGTGGTTTTTACTTCAATTAAATTTTAGCTTAATATGTGATGTTTATAAATGTCTGTAGGTAATACACAGGATTTTACAAAAAAAGTTCAAGTGCATTTCTGCCTACTGTCGAAAATTACTAAAAGTAAATTATCAACTATGTTATGTATTTTCTAACTAAACTGAATTTTCTAATGCTATGTAGAATATTTGCAAATACATAGATCACAGAGAGGCTTGCAGACGCAGATGTTTGTAACACAGATGTTTGCCCAAATTGAAATTATTCACATATATATGTACTGATTCTTCAATTTAGTACGTAGTAGTGTATAATAATCCACAAGGGCATAAAATGATTCAATTATATCAATGTATAGGGGTGTAAGTTTTGCTATTCTGCCAAAGACACATGATTATCTAGCTACAATTCTGAATAAATAACACATTTTTTCAAAATTTGAATTAATTTTTTGTGGATTCATAATCTCTAATTTATACAGTCAAAAGCTATTTGAAGATTATTTTTTTCTCTGTTTTAGGAAGCCTGCAGTTATGCTCATAGGAAACATAAAAAACATTCTTCAAAGCGTCGTTGTCATTTTCATTCTAGATCAGTTTGTTTTGCTTACTTTTATTTTAATATATCCCAAGTAGCACAGTTTCGTTTTTATATCGTTGAAAAAACGACAACCGGTGTCGTTGAAACGACGTTATTCGTTGACGTTATAAATTCGAAAATATGTCTCGTTGATTCGATTATTTTTCAACGGTAAATATAGCTGTATTTTCAACGCAATAACATCAGTCTTAAAAACGTTGTTCAGGGTCGCAATACTGATGTTTGTTATACTATTTTTACATGCATTTTAGTGCCGTAAAAAACTTATAAAATGGTAATATGTCCGCAATATGTCTTGTTTGTTTTACTTTTTTTCAACGACATTTTAATGCCGTAAAAAGCTTTTAAAAACAGGAATATGTCCGCAATATTGTCTTGTTAGTATTATTTTATTTCAACGGCATTTTAATGCCGTAAAAAACGTTTAAAAATACAGAAAATATAAAATTGGCTTTTTCCATGAAATTTCTTTTTTTTCTGTTTTTCTTTTTTAAATAATTATAAATAGCAAAATTTCCATTTTTCTTAAATACTTGTTTGTAAAAGTCTTTTACAATTTTCGCTTCCTGAAAAAAAATTACTTTAATTTTTTCTATCAATCAGTTTTCCCACACTACTTTTTCTTTGGAGTAAACATTAAAAAAAAAAAAAAATACTGTTTTTTAAACTTTTTATCTAGTAAAATCTAAAAAAAAAGCTTTTAAAAATATCTCTAAAGACATATAACTTTATTATAATTACTTTTTTAATAGCCATTTTTCAGTAACTTCTTGTTTTTAAAATATAAACATTTCACTTTTAATTTCTATTAAGTTTATAATTTTACTTTTATCATACTTTTTAAATATTTATAGTAATGTATAAATAATATACTGTCTCATTATTTTATTTCTAACTTTTCTTCCATGCTTTTATTAATTGTATTTATTGACAGATCCTTTGATCCAGTTTGAATTAAAAATATGAATTATTAATTAATACTCTCAAAAACGAAAGAAATTAGATACCATATTAGTCACTTTTTTACCTTTCCATTCCAATATTTCTAAAAACAAACTTTATGGTAGAATTAATTTCATAAATGTTGTAAAATTCTACCATGAAGATTATTTTTGGGAAAGAGTGTTAGCCAAATAAGTGACATGTGACCAGCAATCTTTACATACTCATGTCTTTCTCCCTTTCACAAACAGGGACAAAAAAGCTATAGAAAAATTTACTTGCATATTTCAAATTTTAAGCAATTTAATTACAAAACTGAGTATTTTAGTTAAATTAGCGCTTTTCTGTCTCACTTCAATTAATAAATATCCTAGGATAAGAAAAAACAAGAAAGAAAAATCATGCACCAAGCATAGATTATAAAACACTTTCCAACACCAACAGAATACTTTAAAAAACCATCGCTGTTTAATAAGGTATCTAAGTAAACATTTCAGAAATACACAAAACACATTTGAAAACCAGATTTCAGCAATTGCCGTCCACAGCCAAAAAAGTACTCAAATTCTTTTCTGCAGCCCTATATATAATTTATATATACTCTATAGTATGCTACAATTTAGTTTAGTAATAAAACAAATAACACAGTTGGAAATTCATCTTTCAGCAGTTTCTACAAATAGACAGAAACATACTTGAATTATTTTGTACAGCCCTATGTATTACCTTAAGCTTTTAGTTATAGTTTAATTCAGGGAAACACGCTGAAATCACACTTCCAGGAATTATCATACATAGGCAGTCATGTATTCAGTTCTTTGTGTGGCCCTATATATGATTTTATTTATATTCTACAAATCTTTTTTGGCATACTAAATACAATTCACGTTCAAAATGCATAACTCGATTAAAAACCCATTTTAATCAATTTACGCTGATGCACCGTAATGCTTACAATTTTTTTTTTTGTGTAGCCCTGTATATGATTTGTAGCATTTATACATATTTAAAAGCATTCAAAAATTTAGTTAAATGCATACCTTACTAAAATCCCACATTCATTTATGGCTTATAAACAACATTTTGGACACAGTACTGTACCCGAAATATTTTGTGTGTCCCTGTAAATGAACGATAAATGCTATGCACATAGCAAAAACAAGTATCTTGTAGTAAACCTCAATAATGTATATCAATTTCATTATATTTGAAATGGTGTAACATAATTAAAATACGCTGCAAACAGTTTTCTCCCGTAGACCATTATGTAAAAGAATACATTTGTGTGGCACTGTAAATGAAAGAAAAAAAGCTTAACACTTCATATTCTACAGAAAGCAGGTCTTAGTGCTTCTCAGAAATTAATATCAATTTCATTATGTTTGTAATAGTGTAACATATGATTAAAATGCACCGCAAATGATTTTCCATATTAAACCATAATGTAACGGAATTCCTTTCCTAATTATAAGTGCTAAACATACTATGTTCGATAGTAAGCATCTTGTAGCATATTTCAGTGATGTATATAAATTTCAATATATTTGACACAGTGTCACATCATTAAAATGCACTGCAAAGGATTTTTCTCCCGTAGACCATAATGTAACAGCACTCTTTTGAGTGCCACTGTAAAGAAAGTATAGGGGCTACACATTTCATTTTCAATACCGAACATGTTATAGTAAACCACCTCAACAACATATATCAATTGCATGACTATCCGGATATATTTACGTGAGTTAGAGCATGGACAGACAGACAAACCGAATTCATAAACACTTTTCAACTATGTTAGAAAGTGTTAAAAAAAGGCTACAATTATACAGAAAGGATGTGTGCACAGTTTTAGTTAACAACAAAAAAAAATCTTTCTTAGAATATACATATTTTTAAATGCAATATGTAATTAAAAAAATATAAATTTCATTGATAATTTATGAAAAATTGGTGCAATTAGCAACTTTGATAAAAAGTCACTTTTTTTCGTCATCAACTAAAATACTTGATTCTACTAAACATGTGCTTATTTTAATTGCTAAAAGGCATAGAAGAAAAACTTTATAAACAGTAAAATAAGTTTCATTAGACTGTTGACATGTTTCGGCTCCATCAGAGCCATTATCAAAACAAATAAGAATATTCTACAATTGCACGATCTATGAAGTTATTATTTGAAAGGCCACCATTTAATTTTTCACACACTTTTTCAAATTATGCAAATTATTTTTTTATTTTTAATTGGATGCTTATTTCCACATTTGTAAAATAGGGATATTGGAAATAAACATCTAAGTAAAAGTTAAAATAATGTTCATAATTTGAAAAAGCACATGACAAATTAAATGATGGCGTTTCAAATAACTTCATAGACCATGCAATTGTAGAATATTCTTAATTTTTTTTTTTATAATGGCTCTGATGGAGTCAAAACATGTCAACAGCTAATAAAACTTATTAAAAAAAAAATACTATACTACAAACTCATGCAGTGAAATAAACAATTTTTTTGAAAATTTTTCAAAAATTGCATGAAATATGTAGAAATTGTCCAGAAAATCTGAATATTCCGTTATAAACATATTTCAATTTTGTCTTCACACTCTGCAACTAAACTCAAAGTTTGTCAAAACCTGCATGAAATTGTCAAGAAAATATAAATATTTCATTAAACAAATTCTTTTTTTATTTTTCTGGAAAATAAAACTTTTTTACAGTAACCTCCACTACTGATTTACTGCATAGCTACAAATAAAACAAAATATATATCTTAAAAATAAATGACTTTTTGGAAACTATTGCCAACAGGCTACATTTTTTAAAATTCAGACCGTTCGATTCCAACCACTTTTTTAAAATAGTGCAATTGGCCTTATTTTTGCATTATTTATTATGTTATTAAATAAGGCAAATACTTCTATTTCAGAAAGTGGTAGCAATCAAGCAATCTGAATTTTAAAAAGTAGCCTACTGGCAACACTGATTGGAAATATGAAATAAAATACCATTGAAATAATAAATTAAAAAAAAAATTATATAAGTTAAAAAAATAATTGCACACTGCAATCCCATCACTCTGCCCGCAAAAAATACTAAGATTGCTATGCAGTTTTTTTTTCTTATAAAACTTTTTATACTTACATATAATTATGTATACATAAAAAAATACTTACCCATAAAGCAATCAAATTAAATGCTGCAACTAAAGATCTTGAAATTATCTTAACCATTGAAATATGTAATTTTAATTTTCAAATCAAAATTTTATAAAGTCTTGATTTTAAATCTATATTAATTTTATCCTTGAGATTCACACTAAGAAGGAATGATTAATAAAAAGTGCTTATGATTATAAGGTATTCTAATCTCATATAGCTCAATGAACTTTAAGCTATATGAGAGACTATAGGTAAATGATAACATTATTCACGAATAAAATAAGTACTTTTTATTATAGTAGAATATCTTAATAAAAACACTATATTGAACATTTTAAAAGTCAATTAAATGAAATTTGAAAATACTTACATATTTCAATTATATATATACAGGGTGATTCATAAAAGATGGGCAGAACTTTAAGGGGTTATAGTACACTTAAAGACAAATAATATTAAATAGGAGACTAAGGGTCCCAGACGTATTCCCAAGGAGATAGGGGGCATTAAAGTTTAGGGTCCGAAATTTCAAATGATTATAAAACATGGAAAAATTGGTCGATTCGTTTGCGTTTTTTGCAAAAAATTTTCTTTATGCCAGTATTTTCTTGAAATAAAATTTTAAAGTTCAATTTCAAAAAATGCCGATAGGGGGCGCTTTAGACTTTGGAGTAACAAACAACTATTTTTTAACGTTATTTTTTGTATTTCTTTAAATGATTTCGAAAGCTTAGACTTAAACTTAAATTTTGATATAAAAATCTGAGTCCTAACGAGTAGTTAAGTAGCGTAAACTGAAATTTGAAATTTGAAACCCTTCTCCCCCAGAACAAAAATCAGTTATTCCCGATCTTTGTGTCGTAGATTAGGCTCTAACTACTGCCGCGTTTTGCTAAAATTATTCTTTATGTCAGTATTTTCTTGAAAATAAATTTTAAAGAAAATTTTCAAAAAATTCCGATAGAGGGCGCTTTAGACTTTGGAGTAACGAACAACTATTTTATACCGTTATTTTTTGTGTCTCATTAAATGCTTTCTAAAGCTTAGACTTAAATTTTCAGCCCAAAATCTGAATCGTTAGACGTGGTTAAGTTTCTGGGGAGAGGGGTTTGAAATTTCTACTCCTGAGCACAGTTCAGTTTACCATGTCCACACATTGTGTGCTGTGATACGAGGTAAAAAGACACAAATTAGGATTATGTTACCAAAGCATATTTATTAACATGTAATCACAATAAATGTTCAAAATTGTGACCACCAGAGGTTATGCACGCAGAACAACGGCGACGAATGGAACGGCGAACATTCGCGAAAACATCAGGCTTTTCGAGCACTTCCCCTACAGCGGCGGAAAGTCTGGCGACCAGTTCCTCGGGGGATTCAATGGGTGTCTCATACATAAGAGCCTTCAATCGTCCCCAAAAAAAGAAATCGAGGGGTGAAAGATCTGGCGAGCGAGCAGGCCAAGCAACAGGACCACCTCGACCAATCCATCTGTTCGGAAATGTGATGTCCAGATAGTTGCGGACGTCTCGTACGTAATGGGCTGGCGCTCCATCGTGCTGGAACCACATGACCCGCCGGATGCGTGGAGGAACAACGTTTAACAGGTCTGGCAGCACATGTTGCAGAAATGTGAGGTATGTTTTACCGTTGAGGCGTTCAGGAAGAAGGTACGGTCCGATTAGGTGGTCTCCGAGGATTCCTGCCCAAACATTGATGGAAAAGCGTCTCTGATGAGCATGTGGATACGTAGCATGTGGATTGACATCCGCCCTTACATGTGCATTGTGTGTGTTAAATGTACCTTCACGTGTGAAGGTACATTCATCGGTGAAAAGCACAGTTCGTCCAAAATGTGGATTTAGCGCGTTCTGCTGCAGAAACCAGCGGGCGAATTCAATACGATTTGGATAATCCCCTGGAGACAGTTTCTGGACTCGTTGCACATGAAACGGGAGCAAATGTTCATCCTTCAGTACCCTCCAAGTCGTGGACTGTGAGGTATCCACCTGGCTAGCCACTGTTCGTGTACTTGTACTTGGCTGCGCCGCTACTACATCCAGAATGGCTTCTGCAACAACTACTGATTCGTCCTTTTTTGCACGACCTGCATTCGACCGGGAAGCGAGAAATGATCCCGTCTCACACAACTGTCTGTGCAAGCGCTCGAAAGTTTTGCGGTTAGGCAACCGCCTGTTAGGAAATCGCTCTCCGTACATTCGTTGTGCCTCTGCACCATTTCCATCTGCCGCTCCGTAAATTAAATGCATCTCAGCCTTTTCCTTATTCGTGAAGGGCACCATCTTCCGATTCATTACTACAGCGACTTACACTTGACTCACCGTTCAGTGGTTTTTATGCCTGAATCGTGTCGAAATTTTGCATACGTGTTCTTCTTCTTCCCCATTTGACATTTGCATACTTTCTGTTTCCTTCTTCACCCGGTGACTAGCGTCAGGAATGGAGCTTTAACGTTTGCATGAGCGACGTTTCCAACTGTGCCAGTGCCTTTATAAGTGAATTCCGACTATGCAGTCCTTGACGAAAGTTGTATTTTTGCCTCGTATCACAGCACAGAATCGTTGGGCATGGTTAAGTAGTGCAAACTGAACTATGTTCAGAAGTTGAAATTTGAACCCCCTCCCCTCGCTACTGAACCACGCTCAGCGATTCAGATTTTGAGCTGAAATTTTAAGTTTAAGTCTAAGCTTTAGAAAGCATTTAATGAGACACAAAAAATAACGGTATAAAATAGTTGTTCGTTACTCCAAAGTCTAAAGCGCCCTCTATCGGAATTTTTTGAAAATTTTCTTTAAAATTTATTTTCAAGAAAATACTGACATAAAGAATAATTTTAGCAAAACGCGGCAGTAGTTAGAGCCTAATCTACGACACAAAGATCGGGAATAACTGATTTTTGTTCTGGGGGGAGAAGGGTTTCAAATTTCAAATTTCAGTTTACGCTACTTAACTACTCGTTAGGACTCAGATTTTTAGATCAAAATTTAAGTTTAAGTCTAAGCTTTCGAAATCATTTAAAGAAATACAAAAAATAACGTTAAAAAATAGTTGTTTGTTACTCCAAATTCTAAAGCGCCCCCTATCGGCATTTTTTGAAATTGAACTTTAAAATTTTATTTCAAGAAAATACTGGCATAAAGAAAATTTTTTGCAAAAACCGCAAACGAATCGACCAATTTTTCCATGTTTTATAATCATTTGAAATTTCGGACCCTAAACTTTAATGCCCCCTATCTCCTTGGGAATACGTCTGGGACCCTTAGTCTCCTATCTAATATTATTTGTCTTTAAGTGTACTATAACCCCTTAAAGTTCTGCCCATCTTTTATGAATCACCCTGTATATATATATATAAATAGTAAATAATTTTATTTTGTAGTAGATATGAAAAGACAACATGGTTTCAATCAACAATTTATTTTTAAAAATAACAAGTTACAAGAAAATAATCTACAAAATAATTTGAAGCAGATTGCTACCCAGTTGAAAGAATTCACCTAATTTAGCACGAACAGCATCTGAAAAGAAAAGAGATTGTGATGAGTTATAATATAATGAATAGGCAAGGATGGGGAACTGAATAAATATACTCAACACCCTGGTAGCAGAAAGTTCGAGACGGGCGACGTACGTTGCAGATTTTTTTCCATGGAGCTTTCATTGGCTCACAGATTCTTTTCCCTACTTCTGCAGATTTTTTTTACTTTGTCAACGGGCACAGTGCCGCAGCCACACTTTGGCTTAGCATCGGAGGAGCGCGATGATCTACTGCACGCAGATCATCATTCATTGCAAGCTAATTATTTTTTTTTTCTCCGACATCCCTGCCCAATGGACCAACAGCATTCGCTCATATACAGTGCGTGCATCTCACCAGCAAGTTCAAAAGAGAAAATCTGTGCTTCGAAGATGTGCTGCAGGAGGTAGAAGACACTCTGAAAATAGCCAAGGGCGAAGTACTACTGACGGGGGACTTTAACGCACACTCTCAACAATGGGGCTATGCGAACTTAGATGACAGGGGGGTAAAACTTACAGACTTCCTCCTCCTGAATGCCCTCTTTGTACAAAACCCACCACACGCAAAAGCGTCGTTCAGCACCATGAGAGGTAAAAGGAAGCTAGAAGGATGGCCGGATCTAACAATAGCAACAGCTAAATTAGGAGAAAATATAACAGACTGGGAAGTAAGCGACGACGAATCAAACAGTGATCACAAATACATAAAATTTAATATAAAATTTAAAAATACGTGTTATCAAAGACATAGATTAGAAACAAAACACGGCAAACACGCAAAATTCGAGAAGAAAATTAAACAAATCAGAAACAAATATACAAAAGAACTAAGAAAAGCAACAAATATAGATCAGTTAGACAACATAACTCTAAGATTACAGAGAGAAATAACAGCAATAGCATTCGCCTGCTACAAACATAGAAAAACTCCAGAATTAATGGCACCACCATGGTGGTCACAAGAAGTCAAAATAGCAAGAAATAGAGTAAGGGCGTTCAGGAGAAAATTCCAGGAACAACAAGATGAGGAACTAAAACACAAACAACATATAGAATATAAAAAAGAACGCGCAAAATTAAAGAAAATAGTCCAAAAAGCCAAAAGAGATACATGGAAAAAATACTGTGAGGAAGTCACTAATACATATGGCCCTCAATATAAACTGGCATCAGGCAAAAAAACAAGCCCATCACGATTAGAAAACATCATGCCCAACAATCAAGAAGTAACCGTCAAAAAGACATTAAACCACTTCCTAAACAACCTATATCTAACAGATCCATCAATAGAACATGAATTAAAACCAGAGACACCGACATTTAATGAAACAAAACCACAGCTTATAACAAAACAAGAACTTAACAGAATAATCAAAAACATAAAACAAAACAAAGCTCCGGGCTTTGACTACATAGACCATAACCTAGTGAAAAGAATACACACAGCAGCACCACAACTACTACTAACATTATATAACACATGCCTTAACTTCAACTACTTCCCAAAATCATTTAAAATAGGCACAGTAGTCCTATTTCATAAAAAGGGAAAAGATCCAAAAGAACCAAAAAATTACAGACCCATATGCTTACTACCTACACTTAGTAAAATACTAGAAAAAATAATACACGGCAGGATATCACATCATCTAACAATCAACAAATACTGGAGCGACAAACAATATGGGTTCAAACAAGGGTTATCAACTGAACACGCACTAAATAACCTAATAAAAACAATAAAGAAAGACAAAGAAGACAAATACCAAACATTACTAATAGCAATGGATATAAAGGGTGCATTTGATAATATCAGATGGCCTATTATAGCCGAAAACTTAAAACAATCACCATGCCCCACTTACTTAATAAATTGGATACTAAGCTTTTTAGAAGATAGATACGTATCCTTAGAAGAAAACGGCATTAAAGTAACAAAACAAACATTTGGCGGCTGCCCACAAGGCAGCTGTCTGGGACCACTGCTGTGGCTGCTAATAGCAGATACAGCCCTAAAGAAAAACTGGGGTAAAAATGTAAGAATACAGGCCTTCGCAGACGACTTTATTTTAATAATAAAAGCAAAAACAAAAGAACAATTAGTAAAACTAGCAAACAAAATAATAAAAGAATTTTATGAATGGGTAACGGAAAATAACCTAACGCTTATTTGGGACAAAACAGAACTACTGTACCTTAATAGAACACACACAAGAAACCTACCAACAGCAGACACATATAAAATTGAAGGAATTAAATTCAAAGAAAGGGAATTTGAAGGAAAAGAAAACATTAAGTATCTAGGTGTAATCATACATAAAAACCTAAATTGGGAAACACACTGCCAAGCACAAACAGCCAAAGTAAGGAAAGCGTTTTGGATGATGGGACAAATGGCCAAACGGGGTTGGGGATTGAAACCAAGCATCTTAAAAATATGGTATAGAACAGTAGCTGAGAAAACACTGACTTACGCAGCCTCAATATGGGGACATAAGCTAAACCAAAGAAGTAAACAAGTACTAACAACATGCCAAAGGCATTTTTTGCTGGCTATAGTTAGGGCATATAAAACTGCCCCAACAGCGGCCCTTCAGGTACTTGCTGGCCTGATTCCAATTCACCTCCAAGTTAAATACGAGGCAGAATACGGCACAATATCTCGTTTAAGAGAAACGACAGAAATACACGGAACCACTATCCACCATACAGACTATATAAAAAAGATTAATGTATGGGAAACACATCCCGCGGACACCATAGAACCAAGAATAGGCCATAATTACAAGGACATAGTAATATATACGGACGGTTCAAAATTGGAAACAGGCGCTACGGGTTCGGCATTCGTAGCTTTCAAAAATGAACAAAAAATAAAAACATGGTCAGCTCCATTAAGGAAGTACAACGGTGTTTTCCAAGCCGAACTACTGGCTATACTAAAAGCAGCAGAATGGGGAAATAGCACAGGGAAGGAATACAGCATTCGCTCGGACTGCATGTCAGCCATCCAATCACTCAGTAAACCCTTCAATGTAGTAAAATTAATCGATACAATACAAAAAACAGTAAAAGACTCAAACAATAAATTCAAAATTAGCTGGGTCAAAGCACATGTGGGTATCCAAGGAAACGAGGATGCCGACGAATTAGCAAAAAAGGCTGCAGAAAACCAAAGTAAAGAAATTCCATACCATCTAGAAAGACCGATATCAAACTTAAAAAGAAAACTAAAAGAACTCACTATCAAACAATGGCAGTTCGAGTGGGATTATGGGGAAACGGGCAGGAAGACATATGAATACTTCCCAAAAGTAGATTCTCGCAGAATCATCAGCTGCAATCTACTAAGTCAAATTTACACGGGTCACGGAGCATTCCCGGACTACTTACACAGGTTTAAGCGCAAAGACGCACCAAACTGCTCATGCGGGGAGTTGGGAACCCCCAAACACTATCTAACAGACTGCCCACTAACCCAAACACTACATCTGATCCACATCACACCGAACAACGAAAAAATATGGCACAACCAGTTAGCGAACAACAAACAAGTACAAACAAAAGGAAGAGCAGTGATGAGATGGTTAGTAGAAAACATCGATCTCATATCACAATAAATACACCTTCCCAGCAGCGAGATTCCTCAAAAGCATATCCCACTCTCAAAAGCCATCCATTTGGTAAGTATATTTTCTAATATATCTTTAAAAATTAAAAAAAAAAAAAAAAAAAAAACTTAGCAATGGAACCTCTTTGCTACGCCAAAAAAAAAAAATCGATTTTTTTCAGCACTAGTGAGAAGTGGAAGTCATCTGTGACGGACTGAATTTCACCAACTGATGAAGGCAAATAGCCAACAAAAAGTGAACAAAATAATTAAATGGTGAATGCACAAAGCACACCTGCCAAAGAAAGTTAATGGGGAAAAAAACAGTGTCAAATCAAGTGAATACAGCCTCATAGATACATGACGGACTAACGGCCACGGAACAAGCCCCACTCCATTAGTGCGACAAGTTTCTCAAACAACAAATCAACAAGTTGCACAAAATTCAAAAGCAGTGATAACAGCCATTAGGATTCAATGGACTGATCGCAAAAAGCGTATTCACGAAGGGAAAAAAAAATCAAAATCCCCAATGCTTGGGTGAGATAAAGTGACAAAGACAACAAAAATGAGTGTGCAACATCCAGAAATGTGACAACCACCAGTAACAGAAGTTACAATGTGATAACCACCAGTAACAAAAGTTACAATGTGACAACCACCAGTAACAAAAGTTACAATGTGACAACCACCAGTAACAAAAGTTACAATGTGACAACCACCAGTAACAAAAGTTACAATGTGACAACCACCAGTAATAAAAGTTACAATGTGACAACCACCAGTAACAAAAGTTACAATGTGACAACCACCAGTAACAAATGTTACAACGTGACAAAACCCACGATAGTGACATAATAACCAGTGAAACTCTCGAAAGAAGACCAAGATTCAAAATGGGAAAACCAGCTCTAGCACAAGCTAGAGATAAAAATATATCAAGAAAGAGACAAAAAACCAATGAATGATAGACAAAAAACAACCCACAACAGGGGCGAGCCTATAAAAACGCCAAAAAGCCTTGACAGAGACAAATACAACAAGAAGGGAAATCAGCCCATAAAAGAGGCTATAAACACTACAGCGACAACCCACCATGAACGTGACAAGCCAACAGACATGGTAAATATGTAAATCTATGTACGCTAATGGCACCTGGTGCATGTAAAATCCGTCGTGGGTGCAAAGCCCTCCAAGTTACCTGTGAATAATACCTCTGGGGGTGCCTAGTCAGGTGAGGGTCTCGTCACCTGATCAAGGTTCTAAATTACGAGACCTATTAAATCTGTCAATTCAACAAAGTTAAACAGAAACCTTGAACCGGCAAACAAAGATAGCGGTAGCAAATCACAAGAGAGCAAGCACAGCAGCGATGTGAACAAATCAATAGTCAGGTGGATCACAGCCATGCTGTGATCAGGCGATTTCCGCCCCGCACCCAGGTACTAACCCGTTAAGCTAGGCATTCATGCCGGGCAGGTAGGGGCCTGGTTAGCGGTATAAAAAAAAAAAAAGAGAAAATCTGTGACAAGCGGTTAAGGAAATCAGCGAAAATCGGGCCCTGTCTGTTCCGCTATAGCTGCAAATGCACTCAGCCCGATTTTTAGTTTCGGGTTCGCAAAAAAATTGCTGTTGGCCTATTTCAACCTGCGAATTTCAGCAAAGGTCGAGGAAAAATCTGAAAATTTGTCAATCGCCCACAGAAAAATTTTGCAATCAAATGATAATCCAAATCGCCATCTTTGTTTATCAAACAAATGCTGAAAATATCGCATTTTAAAAAGATTTTCTTATGATAATTTAAAAAAAGACAAAACTCAAATTTAAAGGATATTGAAAATAAATAAATAAATAAATACATTTTTCTAAGGAAATAAAGAAAATTGTCGAAATTGTAGTAGTGGTGTAGCCAGGGAGGAGGTCCAAATGCTCTAGATGCCAGTAATATTGTAAAGTTTTCTTCTCTTTGATTATCGCAGAAAGCTCAACAAATTAGAGAAGGTAAAGAAAACTTTACAATATTAGTGGTATCCATGGACTACCACCCTGGCTACACCACTGAATTGTAGAAAAAGCATAAAAAAGGGGATATAAGCATAAAAGTGTAAAAAAGGACTCAAAAGCATAAAACTAGGCAGGTATGAGAGTTACGAATGGTATTCTAAAATAAAAACTAATAAACAAATTTCCAATACTGAGATCTTTGCGATACTGACGAACTTTGCATTTTTTAAACGACTGATGGACAAACTTTGCATTTTCTCTGGGACAGATCGACGAACTTCGCGTTTTTTCTAGGAAAGATCGAACAACTTTGCGTTTTTTCCACGACTGATCGACGAACTTATCGGTATTTTCGGCAACAGATCGAAAAACTTTGCGGTTTTTCCGTGACAGATCGATGAACCTTGCGGTTTTTCCGCGACAGATCAACGAAGTTTGCTTTTTTTTTTTGCGATAGATCGACGAACTTTGCGTTTTTTTCACGACAGATCGACGAACCTTGTGTTTTTTTTGTGATTGAATGACAAACTTTGCATTTTTTTTGCGACAGATCGACGAACTTGGCGTTTTTCCGTGACAGATCGACGAACTTTGCGTATTCTCTGCGACAGATCGACGAACTTTGCCTTTTTTTTGCGACAGATTGACGAACTTTGCGTTTTTTCCACGACAGATCGAGGAACCTTGTGTTTTTTTCGTGACTGATGGACAAATTTTGCAGTTTTCGCGACTGATCGACAAACTTTGCGTTTTTTAAACAACTGATCGACGAACTTTGCATTTTTAAGTGACTGATCGACGAACTTTGCGTTATTTAAGCAACTCATCGACGAAATTTACATTTTTTCTGGGACAGATCGAGGAACTTTGCGGTTTTTCCGCAACAGATCGACAAACTTTGCTTTTCTTTTTTTTTTTTTTTTGCGACAGATCGACGAACCTTGCGTTTTTTCCACGACAGATTGACGAACCTTTTGTTTTTTCCATGACTGATGGACAAACTTTGCTTTAATTAAGCAACTGATCGACGAACTTTGCATTTTTTCTGGGACAGATCGTCGAACTTTGTGTTTTTTCCAGGAAAGATCGAAGAACTCTGAGTTTTTTCCGCGACTGATCGACGAATTTAGCGGTTTTTTCGGCAACAGATCGACAAACTTTGCGGTTTTTCCGTGACAGATCGACGGACGTTGCGGTTCTTCCACAACAGATCGACGAACTTTGCTTTTTTTTTTTTTGCGACAGATCGACGAACTTTGTATTTTTTCCACGACAGATCGACGAACCTTGTGTTTTTCCGTGACTGATGGATAAACATTGCGGTTTTTGGCGACAGATCGACGAATTTTGCGTTTTTTCCATGACAGATCGACGAACTTTGCGTTTTTTCTGCGACAGATCGACAAACTTTGCGGTTTTTCCGTGACAGATCGACAAATCTTGCGGTTCTTCTGCAACAGATCGACGAAGTTTGTGTTTTTTCCACGACAGAGCGACGAACCTTGTGTTTTTTCCGTGACTGATGGACAAACATTGCAGTTTTTGGCGACAGATCGACGAACTTTGCGTTTTTCCATGACAGATCGACGAACTTTGCGTTTTTTCTGCGACAGATCGACAAACTTTGTGTTTTTTCCATGACAGATCGACGAATCTTGCGGTTCTTCCGCAACAGATTGACGAACTTTGTGTTTTTTCCACGACAGATCGACGAACTTTGCGTTTTTTCCGTGACTGATGGACAAACTTTGCGGTTTTTGGCGACAGATCGACGAACTTTGCATTTTTCTGTGACAGATCGACGAACTTTGTATTTTTTCCACGACAGATCGACGAACCTTGCGTTTTTCCGTGACTGATGAATAAACATTGCGGTTTTTGGCGACACATCGACGAATTTTGCGTTTTTTCCATGACAGATCCACGAACTTTGCGTTTTTTCTGCGACAGATCAACAAACTTTGCGGTTTTTCCGTGACAGATCGACGAATCTTGCGGTTCTTCTGCAACAGATCGACGAAGTTTGTGTTTTTTCCACGACAGATCGACGAACCTTGTGTTTTTTCCGTGACTGATGGACAAACATTGCAGTTTTTGGCGACAGATCGACGAACTTTGCGTTTTTCCATGACAGACCGACGAACTTTGCGTTTTTTCTGCGACAGATCGACAAACTTTGTGTTTTTTCCATGACAGATCGACAAATCTTGCGGTTCTTCCGCACAGATCGACGAACTTTGTGTTTTTTCCACGACAGATCGACGAACCTTGTGTTTTTTCCGTGACTGATGGACAAACATTGCAGTTTTTGGCGACAGATCGACGAACTTTGCGTTTTTCTGTGACAGATCGACGAACTTTGCGTTTTTTCCGTGACTGATGGACAAACTTTGCGGTTTTTGGCGACAGATCGACGAACTTTGCATTTTTCTGTGACAGATCGACGAACTTTGCATTTTTTTTGCGACAGATCAACAAACTTTGCGTTTTTTCTGCGGCTGATCGACGAACTTTGCGTTTTTTTTTTTGCAACAGATCGACGAACTTTCCGTTTTTCTAGAGACTGCTGGACGAACTTTGCGTTTTTTAAACAACTGATTGACGAACTTTGCATTTTTAAGCGACTGATCGACAAACTTTGCATTTTTTCAGGGACAGATCGACGAACTTTGTGTTTTTTCCAGGAAAGATCGAAGAACTTTGAGTTTTTCCGCAACTGATCGAGAAACTTAGCAGTTTTTTTGACAACAGATAGACAAACTTTGTGGTTTTTCCGTGACAGATCGACGAACTTTGCGTTTTTTCTGCGACAGATCGACAAACTTTGCGTTTTTTTGGCGACACGACGAACTTTGTGCATTTTCTTTCAACAGATTGACAAAGGTCGCAACTTTTTTTCCTCTGTGTCCGACTGACAAAGTAAGATTTTCTCCTCTGCGTTCGACTGATGAATTTCACGATTTTTTCCCGTGACTGACTGATTAATTTCACAATATTCCCCCCCCCCCCCCCCGACTGAGTGATGAATTTCACCACTTTTTTCCTTGACCGACTGACGAACTTTGCAAATTTTTTCCGTTACCGATTGGCGAATTATTCGGTTTCTTCTGGTGACAGATTTATGAGATTTACTATTTTTTTTCTCGTGCCTCACTGAAAAATTTCAAAATTCCCAGTCTGCCAATTTGTTTGTCACTTATAGTGGGATCCCAAAACGAAACTAAAAACTTCATGCCCTCCTTTTTGGGACACCCCCCCCCTCACGTCCAACAACATGCACCCAACACGTTATCTCACTGTAGGCTTTGATTGACAACTAGCCACGCCCCCTTTTGGCTGCTATTTTGTTGGCGTTTATTCATGCCCTAGCCCCCCACCATTTTTCTACCTCCAACAGTACGATGATTGACCAATTTTATGCTTTAGAGTTAAAAAATTAGTCAGAAATTGTGTCAGAAAGTTTTACGTTGTTGAGAAGATCATTTTAGAACCACCTTCACAATTAATTTTACATTTTATATGTCACAGAAATTTCAACTAATTAAACATACTTTTTAAACACTTAGATATTCTGATCCATTATATAAATAATAATAATTTTTAGTATAAATTAGATACTTTTAAAAATACGTATTTTAATATTTCCTATTTAAACATTTAATATTTTACTGCCTATAGAAAAATAAAATCAATTTGAATTTCAGAAAGGAAAAAAAAATATTACTATTTTGCAGAAGTTTACATTCTTCAAAAAATCTTCAAAACTCCTTATATGACGATTTCAAGAACAGACTAACCTTTTTCTGAAAAGATAAAACAAAACAAAAGATTTTTTAAAAATTTTCTTGTACAGTTACATTGCATTATATCACAATAAACTTTCATGACATAATCACTATAGTCATTTTTCCGAATACCGAATATTCAGCCTTTAAGGAAGTCACTCTTTGAAAACATAATTCTAACAATAATTCTTATATATTTTATAGTTATGAAAGTTATGATATATAATTATCACAAAGGAAATTTTTACATTTCAAAGTGGTAATATATAAGGTAATTATATAAGGTTTTACGATATTGGCATCACATTCCTTTTTACGGCCATGATTTTTATTCTCGTGTAAAAAAAATTGCAATCAAAGTTGCAATCATAATTTCTGACCAAAAAACATGGCTGAATGCCTCGCCTGTGTATTCTGAACAAGGTAGATTGTCGGGAAGGTATCCACTGAAAATTAAAAAGATTCTTGATTAATTTTTGCTTTGTAAAAAAAAAAGTTAGACATTGATGGCAAATCACTTATGCATGTGTTATTTCAATGCTAACTTTATATTTGTTAGTTTGATATCTTTTCTTTATCCCATCGACCACTTACTTTTAAAAAAATTATTGCCAAATTGTAATGCCAATGGCAATAAACAAATGTGGAAATATGTTGCCATTGGAATCTCAAAACAAAAAAAATAATACAAGAAATTTGGAAAAGCGTATTTTTTATAAAGCATCAATTATCTTTAAGTAATAAAATTTATATTAATGAAAACAGAAAAAAATAATCCTGGATATTTATTCACAGAAATGTAGCATCCATGTGAAATCATTTTTTTAAATTATGGGCAACAGAAAAAAGCAGTAAATATTGTGGAATAATGAAAAATTCACAGTTTTGATTAAAAAAGCAGAAATCTGCCATTCGATGTATCTCTGTAAAATACATGGCCAGATTCACTGTCACCATAATCTGCACATTTAATTGAAATGCTTCAGTATGTAAAAGCAAAATAAATAAATAAATAAAAATAAAAAAGAAGTTTGTAAAAATAAACTAGTCTTGACAGTGCACAATGCCTGGCCACCCTTTTTGTCGACTTTATGTGCTGGCAGCCTTTACTGACACACCTTTTTGGTAATTTTTTTTTTAATGTTTTCATTCGCAGGGGGGGGGGGGAGAGCAAAATCCAAATTCGTTAATTGATAAAGGGAGAAAATTGTGAAGTTTCTCGAACAAGTTGACGCAAAAGAAAAAAAAAATAATGAATTAAACCAGCCTGTCACAGGGAAAAAATGCTGGAGAGGGAGGGAATATCACAAATTTTGTCAATCAGCTGGATTAAAAAAATAAATAAATATAAAAAAATGTGCGATTTGTCCATTGGTCGCTTGACAAAAATTTCAAAATTCATCAATCAGTTGATGATTAAAAATTGTTCACGTCTTATATGTCATATATATATCATATCATATATGAATTACATATGACTAATAACTTGGTTATATACATCACAAAATGTTATATACATCATAGTACATTATCATAATGTCATATATGCTTTATAATTTTGGCAATAAATCTTGGTTGCTTAGCAATTCATTCTTGAGGGTCACTATAACACGAAAATACCCAAAATCAAAAGAAAATAAGCTCCTTTCAGAAAATATGAAACATTTTGCATTATTCAAGGAATTGTTATAGCAAGTAATAAGACTTTTTGATTGACTTCATTTATCAAAATGAGTAATGGTTAAAGAATCAGTTTTAATTTTATATCTATTGGATACTTGAAATTTTTATATCAATTCTTTATATATATATATATATTTTAAATAATGCTACTGTTTTAAAAATTTGGAATTTAAAAAAATTGTTTTTAAAAAGGTACACAATAAATAAAATTTCAAAAATTGAAATTATTTTTTAAAAACTCAAGATGATGCATGTTTATGAATATTAAACACACACAAATAGAAGTGTTGCCCTTAAGCACACTTCATGTTCACATCAGTGATTCTTTACTAGACAATTACTTGGTATACTCGATTTCTACTCTGTACTCGGCTACTCAGCCAAAGCACTACTCGGTACTAGAGTTGTATAATATAGACGCAAGCCGTGTGCGGAAAATTTTCTGGAAAATTTGGAACTTTGCAGTAAACATTTTAGAAAAGAAAAACGTAATTTTTGTTTTAATACCAAAAAATAAAAAATACTCCAATTTTATGAACGATTTATTTATTGTTTGCACACAATTGAAAGTTTAAAGATGCAAAACATTGTTGTGACATTACAGATGCTTGTGAAGAGGTCAAAATATTAAGGATTGGGCTGTTTCTAAATGCATTGACAAAATAATTGATAAGAATTCAGCTCTTCCAATCATGGATTTTTAGCTTTATTTTTTTTTTAACCAAAATAATTATTCTTTAATATTAATTAAATTTAAATGGTAATTATTTTAAACTACTGTTATTAATTCATATCGTCAAAATAATATAACTTATAATTTTATTAAACATTAAATTAATTTGCAGAAAGTTTTTCACCCAATATTTATGTGTGCGGAAAGTTTTTGTTTTTATACAAGTCTGCTCGGTACACCACTACTTCTAATTATAATGAAAATATGTTTTCATTGCTATGTAGTACAAACAGACACAGATTAAGGGTTATATGATAAATATATCAGAAAAAGACTGAATTGAAGCTGGAGAAGGAGGGAAAGGTTAAAAAATTTGCTACCAATGGGAAAGATTCCTTTATAAACATGCAAGGTGGAAACTGAGGGGGGGGGGGGCAAAGTGAGCATATGCCCTGGACGCCAGAGAAAAAACTGAATAGGGCCCCTAATAAAGGTTTTATCTGTTGTTTGATGGGGGAAAAAAAAGAAAGAAAGAAAACTGGATAAAAGTATCATGCAGTCACTACAGTAATTTACTACACTAAAATCTGTGAAAACAGAATGTGTTTATAACCTGTCTTGAATGAAAAAAAATAAACCTGATTCCAACAGAAAGAACACCAGCGATAATATGTACCTGCTAAGATGAAAAGTTGTATAAAACGGAATTTTTCCAATTTGTTTCGATTCAGTTTTAAATTTTAAAATAACGTCATGAATATTAGATGAAATTAAAAAAAATCCTCTATATAAATGTACCTTGCAGAAGAGAGTGTATGGGGAATTCAAAAAAGCGTTTGCCCCAGGTGAAAAAAAAAAGTTCGTTTTGGCCTTGTATACATAATATACAATGTGGCATGACAGTTTATTAGCAGTACTCTCTAATATAAAAAAATCAAACGCAAATTTACACAGACAAGCTATTATAGGGCACAAAATTTATACAACATATTTAAATTATAAGCCTACAAACGTTTTGCCAAAGTGAAAATGATTAAGTATCTCTGAGCACAATTCTTTAAATAAAATCTGATTTAAACATTCTAAAAATATAATACATTACAAATATTATACATAAAAATAATAAGACTTGTGATTACTTACGTTTACTAGAAAAAATAGAAGCGGTAGACTGAAATTACACAGGTGAAGCAAGCAATGGCGGCTAATTCACTTGTTTATTTTCGTCTTGCCTGGAAAGGTGGAATGGTTGGACGGTTGGCGCGAAATAAGTTAAAAAGATCCAACGTTGTTTCAACGAATTTTTCAGTTAGGAAAAATATCTATTACTTCGTTGAAAAATCACTCTTTCGGGAAGAAGCAAAGGAAAACAGAAAACGATTAAAAGACTTATTTTAAAACGTCGAGAGGAGTAACGCAAATATCGTAACCATAGAACAACGTTTTTTAAAAGTCATTTCTATGACGAATTAAATTTCCAATTTCTTTGGTCGAAAATATTGCGATATAAAGTATATTTTTCAACGGACATAAAACAACTTAACCAATTTTCAACAGTGCTGACTTATTTTCAACGCTATAAAAACGTCTGGTGCTACCTGGGATTTTCTTTTCTTTTTGTATAACTTTCGAATATATCTTAGTTTAATTTCTCTTATAAAGAAGAATCAGGCATTTCCTATATTTCATGTTATATTTTTAGGGATCAGACTCAGAGTATACCTGTTGTAAGCACCAAAGTAGGAGAATAAAGAAGCACAAATCTCGATCAATGTCTAGTTCTAGTTCTAAAAGTAGAAGTACCTGTTCAGATGTTGGTAAGGTGAAACAAAGTATATATTTAGTTTAAAAATTATGTTTTCTTTAACCTTCAGTTCTTACATAAGATCTACCAGAGTATTTTTTTAATAATTTCATTTTTATATTTCATTTTTAACACACACCAACATAGTGTGTAAAAGTATTTATGATTTTGATTTATCTAGCTGTCTGTCTTTCTTTGTTCTAACGTGCGTAGATAGATTATCATGTAACTGATATATGTTATTGAGGTTTCATATGGAATGTTCAATACTGAAAATGAAGTATGTTGCATGTGTAGTTCAATATATATATATATATTACAGGTACACTCAAAATAATTCTCGTACATTATGGGGTCAATGTAGAAAAAAAAAATTCAATGTACTTTAATAATGTTTCATTATTTTAACCATAGTGAAATTGATATGCATCTCTGAGGTGCAATACAAGAAGTTTTCTGTAGAAAATGGTGTGCATGACATTTATCGTTCATTCACAGGTAGACACAAAAGTGTGTTTTCTGTTATGGTATGCATTTTTAAATGGAACTAATTTTTTACATATTACTTAGTGTGTATAATTGCTACAGATCACATGCATGGCTGCACAAAAGAATTTGAGAAATTGCTGAAGGGGAATTATCAACTGTATTAAACGTTTCCTACTGAACTAAATTTAGGCATACTATGTAGTATACAGGGTATCCAAAATGTCAGGAAACGGTCAAATAACTCAAGAAATATATATCTGATTGAAAAAGCGGAAAAATGCATGTTCAATATTTTTGAAAAATAGCAACTTTGATATATCTAAATAGATTTTTCAAAACTATTGAATATGTATTTTTCCATTTTTCAATCCGATGTATATTTCTCGAGTTATTCAACCATTTTCAGACTTTTTAAAGGAAAGGATTCTCACTGCATTTTACTCAAGTACAGCGCCATCTACGATTTCCAAAGAAAACGTTAAGTACAAAAGTTACTAATTTTTCCCATAGAGTCCGATTCTGCAATAAAAAAGGTAGGGCTACCATTTAAGATTTTAAAGTTGCCCCCCCCCCCTTTCCACCCCAAAGGGAAAGTTTGGAGGGGGGCAGCTTTGATATTACTAAATAGATTTTTCAAAAATATTGAACATGCATTCTTCTGTTTTCAATCCAGTGTATATTTCTTGAGTTATTCGACCATTTCCAGACATTTTGGACACCTTTTATATACAAATGATGTACAAAGCTGCACAAGAGAATTAGAATACCTTACGACTATAGATGGCAATTGTTGAAATTTAGTTTTTAAATCTATTTTTTTTATTTAGATATCCTCTTTCAGCTTATTAACCTTTTCTGGCACAGTGGCCCCACTCCAGGCACACCTAATATTAATTCCAAACTTGCATTCGACACCAAGAATATTTCATAAAATTTTGCTTCTACAATGAAAGCTTAAAATAAGACGTTCTTATTTTCTAAAAAAGTCGTTTGTAAATTCCGGTGTCAGTCAGTATTTTCTCAGCAGACTTTTTCTGTGCCGGAAAGTGTTAAACTATGAAGTTTAATCACAGTATTCTAGATGTATTGGAAAGTGTTTCATAATATTTTTAGTTGCGTATTTTAGTTGTGTTTATTTAATTAACCTCTAAATAAGACAAAAAAGTAAACTCACGTTTGTGCGAACTTCCAATGGAGACAATTTTACATCAGCAGCAAGCAAATTCTGCATTAAACAATGTAAACATTTGAATGTTATGAAATAATCTCTTATGAATTGAATTCACTTTTTGATAATATAAGTCAGTTATATAAGTAGTCAGTTATATAATATAAGTCAGCTATATAAGTCAATTCCAATTAATTTTTCAATTAATTTTTAATGTTCTTTTAAATTAATTAAATTTTTTTTCAATTAATTTGATTTTTATTTAGCAATGAAAAAACCATTTGTTTGTTTCTCAGAAATTATATAGGTTACCAACGTTATGCTAAAAGAAACAGCTTTTTCCTTAATTTAGTAATTTCAGTAAAAAAAATAAGTAAATAGCAATTTGTTAAAACAAAATAATAAATTACTATGATAAAAAATATGGAAAGAAATCGCCATACTTACATAATTTACTTTATTTTACTACATTACAAAGTAATCTTGACAGATTCGAAAATCTGATCGGTTACTTCCCATTTTGATTAGTAATATCGGTGAAAAATAATTAGCAATTTTTTAATCTTGCACGTTTTTCTTGATGTAATGTTTTCTTTTTCTTCATCACTGTCACTGACAATCTCTTGATCCAACAATAAAGTTGTATGAAAGCTGCTTTTGAAAAAATAATGTATGAAATCATTTTGGATTTTGTCTGGTCAATTTATAAAAAAATTGTCCGCATTATCTGAAGCATAAAGAAATGCTCTTTGCATTAATTGCAAATAGCAAATAATGGATTATAAGAAATTGTCCTCATTAACTAGAGATACGTCTTAATTAGAGACATATTAATGAGAGTCCATTGTATGCAGTGTGTTATTTATTAATAATTGGGTTATTGTTGTTACAGTATTGCACACTACAGTGTGCATTAAGCACTGGAACAATAATTCCATGAGAATTTGCATAGAGAAGGCTTCTAAAACTCTCATGAATAAACGTCATTGCTTATCTTTCTAAACACAAAACTGATCTGATATAAAAAATAAACTAGATTAGCAGAATAAACGAAATTTAAGATGAAATTTCATTCTTTCAAATGATAGTGTGCAAGAAAGTTGCTTTCTGTAATTATTTTTTATTTACTATTTAGAAATCTTTAACAATAGTAACAATATATGCATCATAATTTTATTTATATATAACAAAAATATATAATTAAATGTGACGAGTATGACTGTTTATTTATTTTTCTATTTTACTGCAGATTGGTTTTGGAAGCAATTTCTACATAGACTTATATAACCTTACTTTACTCTAAGCTGATATACCCCTGGTCAAATAGACTATAATTATTTATACTGAAGATAGGATTGATTTTTTTTTATGCAGGTTGAATTGGGGACCAATTCAGAAAGTGGAGTTTCAATGTGATGGTCACATGAGAGCCATAATGTGACAAAAACAAAATGTCACCTTTTGGTCACTGTTGTGACTTTGACTGTGGCAAATAAAATAGGTCACAGAGGCATCTCATCGACGTCCATTGCTTTCCAACCTACTTTGATCACATGGCAGTTTGGTAATTAGAGAAAACGAGCCTATTTTGATCACATGACAGTTAAGAGTTATGACTTGTGCCATGCCTATTTTGTTAGCTGCGATATGACCACAGCCCTCTGAATACTAAGTCTACGCTCTGATATAAAAATACTATATGTTTTAGGAAGAGTTTTAAAATATATCTATGGCCCTTGAATTTGAATAACAGTATTTTCTAAAAGCATTTTTCGCATTATTTATGGGGAAGGACATTTTTAAAAATACCGGTATTCAAATTAAAGTAACTATACAAATGCTGAAAAAAAATTGTCTATGTCGGCAGCTGTTTCTCTGATTGTGACGTCACATTGACTGGGTGTGTTATTAAGGATTATGCTTCTATTTAAAAAAATTATGAACTCTCTTAGTTATATATTAATTGTTGATTAACTGGACGTGCGTTAATTTTTTATTTCTTTGATCTCGGTAATAGATGATTATCTGAGTCATTTGAGAACAGAGTACTCAAGGGAAGATGAGAGCAGATCTGCTTCAGTAAGTAAATTTTATTTATTGTGGCTAGAAAAAGAGATTTCTGTATCTATTTATATTTAGAAGCAATTCTAATTTTAAATCTCTCTCCTTTTCATTGCATAAAATTAAAGTAATTGCTTTAAGTTTGTCCAGAATGTGGTAGTGAAAATAGGGATACATCAAGGACGACGACAGAATGAAATCTACAGTGGGGCAAGATTTTCGATTTTCGCAGAGTGCTTTGCTTGAGGTCCCCGACCTAGAACACGTTATTTAAACTGCACCATATAAACTTGAAATAACAATTTAATTATAATAGTCAATTTTTTTTAATCAAAACCCACTGCAAGATAATTTTTAAGAATACCAATATAAAAAGCTAGACAGAAATGTAACAAATTTAAAAGCAAGAAAATATAGTAAATGTACAAATAGTGGACCACTTAAGAACATTTTTCTGATAATCATTAAAATATTTGTAAAACCCAGAAGATATATATTCTTTTAGGCTACTTTTAACCTCCATCTACAAGAAAAAAAAATCAAAATATATTCCTTGGAAAAAAAGAAAAATTAAAAACGTTACCTTGCATTATTTTCCATTAATGGACATAGTAAATTTATGATGCATCAGTAGAGAGTCCCCATAAGTGAGTCACTCACGTCTTTAGTTTACTGTGTGCCATACAGAAACTATAATTTGATTTACAATTCTAAAACAAAATATACACAATAATAAAATCATATTTAAAGGTTTAGACACTTACAATACATAGTTGCACCAGTAAATCTGCAGATCAGAGGTATCAACTTCAGTTGTGAAAAATGTCTTAATTTGATTTCAGTTTAAAAAATATCTGATGTCCTACAATCTGCAATGTAATTTTTTAGATGATATACAAAGATTCCCTTCTTATCATTGACCAATAGCTAATTCCTAAACAGGTAATTTTAGAGATATAGTTCCAGTTGCAGAAATATTTCAACTGTTGTATTTCATCAGATAGAAATCCATTTACATCAAATTAGCTCTCTTTTTAAAACTTATGAAATTTAAATTTTTATGTGGCTCATAGGTCTTATAAGTTTTACTTTCTCCATGCTATAAAAAGTTACTTAGTAAACATTTCCTTCTTCTACAATCAAAACCATCGGCTTTTGATATACTGAATTTTCAGTGTTTTTTGACATTAAAAATACATGTTTTCTTTTTAGTGCCAGAATGGTATAAATAATAGAATAAATACCTGTGAGATTTATCAGTTTCTAGCAACGAGAATAGTAGGCATTAGAGCCATTTTTTTGTCAAAGGGGGCAGTTTTTCTTCTAAGTAATATTCCTTGGTTTTGTCTATTCATTACTTTTAACTTTCAAAGAGAAAATCTTTTGTGTTTCAAGAGTTCAAGCATAAAAAAAATCCTTTAAAACTCTCATCCCCTCTTCTTGCCAAAATTTCTGCTGTCGCTTTGTTTTCTCTGGCATTCGAAGTTCAAAATCTTAAAATTATATTACCTTTTCTGTCCTATTTGTTTGTTAGTGGTAACAAAAAATTAATAATCATCTAAATTACTATTTCCTCCCCATCAAAATTTCTAATTATCTTTATTCTTTCTGACCAGTCTTTAAAAATTGTTAACTTATTTTTTTGCCTTATTTGTTAATTTAAAATACTAATAAATAATAAATCAATCATGTAATTACGGTGGGAGAAGAAGGCAAAGCAAAATAAAAATACGTCTCCTTTTTTTTGTTTTGAGATTATTTCTGCAGAAAGATTCTGATATTAATAAAGTTGACGTTTAAAGCATAGTCATTTTCTCCACCATGGTCTTCATGAATGTTATCTGCTTTTTTAAATGACTGTTTTGAATAGATCATTTTCAACCACATGATCACTAGCCCACCAATTTTTATCCAACCAATATCACAATCTTCAATTTGCAACCTGTATTATGAGCCAACCAATCACAATCAAGCAAATTTGAGGGGCAAACAAAATGTCCATGCGGTTGTTAAGCTAGTTGCTAGGGTGTGTCGTCAGTTGTAACTGATATATTGTTAATTTAAATATTAGAATTACTTTTGTTCTCTTAAACAAGTATAATATATTTATAAAATAAATCCCTTCATGATCCAAAGAACGTCGAATTTCTGCAGATATTGTTTTTAAATTTTCCAATTTTCTGCTTATAAAATAGATAAGTGTACATTAGCTACAAGACATATATTAATATAATTTTTCCCAATCATAAAAAAAGTTACCTAATATGCATGTATAGAAACGGTAAATTTTTAAATCCATGGAAGGGCCAATGGTCTTCCTCTCCTTCTCTTGCCTGCATCCATGGTCTAACATCCTAGTTAAAATTTCAGAATTTTATTTTATTTAGAATTCGAATTCATACCAGAAAATACTAACAGCAATATTTACTTTATTTAATTACAGACATTTTGCAACTACATGAAATAAAAATTCTTCTTTGAAAATTTCTGCTACAAATTCGAAATTTTAGATTTAGAGATTCGCTGCCAACCACGCGTATGCGCGTGATTGGCAGCGAATTGGTTAAAACATCTCTTTTAATTATTTAAAATAGATTTTCATTACATGTTTTATCTTTCAGCTTCCCATAATTGATAAAATGGTAAGTCAAGATCCGCAGTTAAGTAATTCGTTGTTCAAGTTGGAAGGTGAAGGACTCATTTTACCATTAGTCACAGATGTTGGGCTAAACTTGAGAAATCTGCTACTTGTGTTGCCCCTACCTGCAACGATCCTTAGAGACACCAGTCCTCAAAGCCTACTTTCTCATTTGGAAAACTCTGAAGAGGCATACCAGTTTTTAAATCTAGAAGAAACTATTTGTATTACATCATTGTTAGATGCTTTGGATTTTACAACAACAGAGCTAATTGAAGTGAAAGAAGAGAATTCTGAAGTAGGATGGCACAGTGGAGTCATTTCCCCACTGTTAAATTGCTTGGTACAGAAAAACCCTGTCGTTTTCATCAATTCAATTTGTGATGGTGTACCACCATCATATATGGATTTATCATAACTGAACTTGCAATGAAACTGATTCTAATAATTGACAATCCCGCAATATGTGTCATACTTAATTCATATCATGAAACTAGGTTCATGTTGCTTGATATACATCTTTGTGTAAAAGGCTGTGCAACACTTTAGAAAAGTATATATTTTCTAAATTAACCAGATTCAAAAGTCAAATTGTTAAGGTGGATGATAAATTTAAAATAGTGTAAATAAAACATATAAAAATTACTTAATACCAATTTCCCAGATAACTAATAACATTATTTTATATGTTGTGCATAAAAAATATAAACTATAAAGCTTATCAATACTTTTTTCAGCATTATTGTAAATTATAAATAAGTTTTTAATCTAAAAGGAAAATAATCTAAAATTTTTATTTAATGTTGTGTATTAGAATATGAACATTGTAAAGCTAACATAAATATTTTTTCTACTTCTTGTAAACTACGTTTTCTTCTTCAAAAGAAAATAATAAAGTAATAATTAAAGATTGAACATTTTACAATAATAATAAGTTTTTATCGAAAAATCAGGTTAAATATTTTATTGTTTTGTTGAAATTTTGTTTATTATCATTTTTCTTCCAAAACTTTTAATGAAAATTATGATCTGATTTTTTCTAAAATTGTAAAAAATTCTATCGATTTCTTTATACATATGTTTCTAAAATGAAGTATAGCTTTTTGAATTTGTAATTTTATTTAATTTTAAAATATGGCAATTCTCTCAAATTATACGTTACAGAAGTTGCTGCAGTGATTTTGCCAAAAAATATATGTACATGCAGTTTGAAACTTTCAACGTGCATGATGTTTAGTTTAACAATGTAACAAAATTTTAATCCAAGTACTGAAACATCGATTATATATTTTTTCAATGCTACTGTGTAGCCTAACTCGTAGCAAAGATCTAGATATTTTCATAATAAAAATATTAATATCATTTGATTGTTCAATTATCTGATTTTCATTGTTTGACAGGGGTTATTCTATTATATGTCAACCCATATCTTACCACATATTAAGGTGCATACAATCCTTGCAATTTTCAAAGAGTCTGACACTGTTATTTCTAATTAGTAAATTTCTATTTAATATTTAAAAATCCGAAATTCTAGCTGTCACGATTAATTGCAGCATTAGCCTTACTTTTCCAGAATATATAAAATAAAAAATCCTGACATATAAAAGAAATATTTTTGAAAAAAAAAACTGATATTACAGACTAATAAAACAACAGACATCTATATATTTAAAATGCTAAGTGACTGATGCTTTCGGCAGTCCGTAAGAACAAACTACTGCATCAAATTACATCATTCTTTTTTTAAATGAAAGACATTTTGACACAGATTTGTTATCATACATTCGTTAGTTAAAAAGTTTGATTAATTAGCCATAATTTTAAATTGAATTTTTACATCTGTGTATGATGTCATAAAGTCAATCACCAGAGAACACTGCAACTCTATTTCTCATTCTATATTCTATTTCGCCAAAAGTTAAGTTTGATTGTCTTACGCTGACCGTAACTTCAAGCTGTCTTGGCAAGGTAGAATTGCAAACAAAAAACGATTACACTCTAAAAATATCAATGTCACCAATTTATTTACTTTTAATATTAGCTGAAACAATAAAACTAATACAAAATTATAAAAATATTTTAAATTACTCAAAAATTTGTTTTTAAACATTAATAAATTTTATTTATTAAATAAAAAGTACCCTTACATGATTTAATGGAACAGATGTCGCAGATGTACAGGGATTAATGCGATTTAAGAGAAAAATCGCCAGAAATTACTGCTTCATCAGCAGTTATGACAGTTAAGGTAGATAAAATCTAATACTCTTAATTTTACAAATTTATGCAAAACACCACAGAAAACACATGCTATTTTTATATAAGTAGCTAATAATTAAAAAAATAACAGAACTGACAATCTTCACTAATGTAATGCATGAAAGAGTAAACAAATAAGTGATTCAGAAAATCTTAAAAATATATATTTCTTAATTTAACTATAAAATGCAAAAAAATATTCTGGTACTTCTCCATTATCCGTCAGCCACCTTAAAAAAACTATGACCAAATTATTTACCAAACAGTAGCGTTCAATAAACAAATGGAAGACTGTTGCCATTAGAGACTCAGAAAAAAAAAGAAATTAGTAGAAGCCCCATTCATTAAAAAAAAATTTCTCAGTAACTTTAAACAATAAAATTTACAATATGTTAATGAAATCAGAAACAAAAACTAGTCGGATGTAGCACTCCCAAAACTTTTTTCCATGAAATACATGTTAAAATTTCGAAATTTGCTATCACAGTGCCAAAATTAGATGGCAATCTATGCCCATCATGAAGATTCTAAAGATATGAAATTCTATGTATTAGTTCTTGATATATGATTATTGCTAAAATCGTGTAAATCTTACAAAATTAAGCATAGCAGCGCCACCTGTAGGGTGATAGACCCCAAAAAGTAAGCAAAACCAATTCATGTCAATGATTAACTGAATCTGAAATTTGATGGAAATCCGAGCATTAGTTCTTTAGATAGAGCTCTTGCAGTAATCGTAACAAATTCACTATAGCAGCGCCACCTATTGATCTATTTACACCAAAACGTAACAAACGTTAATTCATGTCAAGGACTAACTAAATCTGAAGTTTGATGAAATTCCGTGCATTAATTCTGGAGATAGAGCTATTGCAGAAATGCACAAAATGCAGCACCACCTGTTGAGCGATTTACACCAAAATGTTTAAAAAGTCAATGCATGTTAAGGACTAACTGAATCTGAAGTTTGATGAAAATCCGTGCATTAGTTCCGGAGATTGAGCACTTGTGGAAATCGTAAAAATGCTGCAAAGCAGCACCACCTGTTAAGCGATTTACACCAAAATCTAATCAGCACCAATTTATATCAAGCACTATCTGAATGTAAATTTTTATTAAATTCCGTGCATAAGTTTTTGAGATAGAGCGCCCACAAAATTTATGTCACAAACAGACAGAGTCGCAGACTCAAAGACAGACATTTTGTAAAAAATCGTTTTTTGGGTTCTCTGTCCCCTAAAACGTATAAATTCGTCAAAAACTGGAATTCGAAAATTTCCACGAATCCAATACTTTCTTCTTGTAAAGATAGAAGAAAGTAATAATTTTGGATATTTATCTATTTACACTATTTTTCTTAATTATCCCTCTTGACTGTTGGATAAATGTTTGTGACGTCACACAGTGGGGCGGTTTGATGATCTAGGTGGACAAAATTCATTTTTCCGATTATCTCGGAATTATACAAGACTGCGTATACTGGTAGCTGAATGTCTCTTTTGTCGAGATCCGTACGAGTTTTGTTAAAAAAAAACCGATGTGTCGATTAACTACGACCGTAAAGAAGGCAGTTGATTTGAGAGACTTTCAACAGTTGCATTATTTTTCTATAAGTTCGAAAGCAAGGCGTGACTTTTCTGTTTCATTTGAAAGCAGGAGTTTACTGGACATATGTCACACAATTTAACCTATTGTTGTTTGAAAATAAGCACCATCTTGTTTTCAAACTTCATCTTGACTTTTAATACAGTATTAAGCATTATTAAGCAATAAGCATTTTTTTAAATCAAAGTGCCATTCCTAAAGTATTGAAAACTTAAGACAGCTCCTGCGAAAGTTTGTGAATCATTAAGTTATATTAACTTGAAGTGTGCGTCTGAGTGTTTAATTCAAATGTTGCAAGTCAATTTTCACCACTTTTAATTATCCGACTCAGCTGAAACTTTGAATACATGTGTAGTTTCAATGACAATACAATATTATAATTTAAAAAATAATAATAATATAAGTAATAATGATAATAATAATAATAATAATAATTAAATAAGTCAAATATTTATCACTGTTTGGTTATTTTATTACTGATACGTTCGAAAACCCAGCAGAACCTAATTAAACTTCAACGCAATAATTTTGTCCACCTAGATCCTCAAAACGCCCCACTGTGCATCAGTTGAAATTGATCTATTGTACATAACTACACATTGCCACATTTTTTCAATATTTTTTACTTTCTTCTATCTTTACAAGAAAAAAAGAATTGGCGCAGCTTGTACCTAATGGGACTTTGCGCCATTAAACCCTATACAACCAACCAACTTTACAAGAAAAAAGTATTGGATTCATAAAAAATTTCGACGGATTTATACGTTTTAGAAGGTCCTAAACACGATTTGACCATTTTTAGAAAATGTCTGTCTGTCTGTGACAAAAATTTTGTGGGCGCTCTATCTCAAGAACTAATGCACGAAATTTAATAAAACTTTATATTCAGTTAGTCTCTGTCCCTGATATGAGTTGATGCTGATTTGTTTTTGGTGAAAATCGCCCGACAGGTGGCGCTGCTATGCTGTATCTATTGCGAATTCTGCAATACCTCTATCTCAAGAACTAATGCACTTATTTTCATCAAACTTCGGGTTCAGTTAAACCTTCACATAGATATTGCTGATTACGTTTTGGTGTAGATATTCCAACAGGTGGCACTGCTATACCACCTTTTTTCTCTATTTTTACGATAGCTATATCTCAAGAACTAATACATGGAAATTTCATCATAATGCTTACATATTCTTTTGTGTAACCAATAGAAAATCGATAGAATTTATATACACCCTGTAGTATGCAAAAATATATTTTAAAGCACACACAACCATAACTCTTAACTAAAAACACACTTCCAGCAATGATTACCCATAGGTAGTACTGTAGCTGAAATATTCTGTGTGTCTAATTAAATGGACGATAAATAGTATGTCTGTCCTAATCTACGGCAATCATCTTGCAGTGAACCTCAGTAATGCAGATGAATTTCAATCAGTTTGAAATAGTGTAATATCATTAAAATAGGCTGCAGTTGTTCCCCTGTAGATCATTATGTAACCAAATTGTTTTGTGTGATCGTACAAGTCACTCATACTCAATTTATTTCCTCACAACACACTCTACTTATATAAAAATGTAAAACAAAGGGACAGTAAAATAACGAAAGTAATATAACACAGAAATATAACAGAGTTAATAAAATTTGTATTAGCAATTTCATAAGTAAACAACGTACAATTACCAAATTCTAAAGATAAAAAATGAGTAGATTTTCTTTACAAAATTAAACTTTTTATCAATACAAATAATTATTTTTTAATGTAAAAATATAGTATACAAATTTAATTCATTTAATCATTTAAGGTATTTTATGGGCAACTCATGTTTTCACAAATATGGATTAATGATTGCATCCCATGCCAAAGGTAAATGAAGATTAAATACACTGCGCTCTCTATTTTACAGGATGCATGTTTCAGAGCACCTTTAGAAATTCATACTAATTTCATTCAATAAATTCTTGAAATTACGTAAAATAAACTACAAACGGCTTTGCCCCATAGGCCATAATATATAATGGAATTATTTTGAGGCTCTCTTGAACAAACTATAAAAGCTAAATTAAATCATTTTCAACAGCAAATGTGTCATAGTAAACCTCAGTGACATATATCAATTACAGAGCAATCTGAATAATTCATGAGAGTTAGAGCACGGATAGATGGGAGATAGCTAAAACGAAGTCATAAACACTTTTTAAGTATGTTAGAAGATAGATACTTAAAACGAAGTCATAAACACTTTTTAAGTATGTTAGAAGATAGATACTTAAAACGAAGTCATAAACACTTTTTAAGTTTGTTAGAAGATTTTAAGGAGAGATTGAATTGGATGAGGAAAGCAAAAATTTCAAACACTTTTTACCAACATTTATTGACATTTTAAAACCTCACCGAATTTCGTGAAATAACAATCAATGTATCAAACACACAGGCAACTTTTTGAATATTTAATTATATTTTATTTTCAATATTATGAGGTATTCAGGAGGCAACATCCCGTTAAAAAAAAAGAATTTTTCAGCTCAAAAGTTTATAAGAAAGTCAGTTTTATAGTCGAAGAACTTTATTGTGAGAAATTATTTTTTACATAAGTTTTTATAATTTAAATAGCCTCAATCATCAGAAAATCTTATAGGCTTATAGATCTGTATTATGTAAAAAAATTAGTAAATAGAGCATTGTAAGATTTTTGAGATAATATAGTGAGATCAAAATAAAAATGTGTTTGCCAAGCTGATGCTGAAGCTCCTGATCGGCTGAGTTACTAGTTTAAATAAGAAATTTTGATACTTTTCGGTTAGCCGGGAGACAGTGAAATATATATATATATACAAGAGATCCTCCACCCCACCCTCCTTACATTTGAAAGAATTAGGAAGTAAAAAAGGTATTGAGAGATGTAAACATAAAAAACTTTTTGTGATTCTGATTGAAGTGATCATTGCATGATATTTTGGTTTTAAAAGTTTTTTCATTTATTTTATCTATACTAATAAAAGAAACTTGTTTGTCTGTCTGTGTGTGTGCGATGGCTAACCAAATCTACAACATGTAGAAATATAAAAATGCTACAAAGCTCAGCCCTCTACTCGATACCGCTTGCCAATCCCCGTGAATTGTAAAGCAATTCACTTTGTGACCGCTATGCGGTCCCAGTTCGCTTCGTTCGCTCGCCCCTTTTTATTTTTGCAGCAATTCTAGCCGGAATAAGTACTGCCCTAAATCATTTTAACATATGAAAAAGACAATTTTTCACATATGAAAAAAAATTATTTTTTGTGCAAAAAATAATTGAAAACTTTGTTGACAACACAATTAAAAATACATTTAGTTGGTGCTACCAATGGGAAAGAATCATTTAAATACTATGACAAAATTATCATGGAAATACAATTAGTTTAAAACTCATTGCACCTATAATATTGTACAACAGACTTGTATAAAACCAAAAACTTTCTGTGCACATAAATATTGTGTAAAAAACTTTCTGCAAATTAATTTAATATTTAATAAAATTACATGTTATATTATTTTGATGATATGAACTATAAACAATAACTTAAAATAGTTACCATTTAAATTTAAAATTAATATTAATTAATGAATAATTATTTTAGTTAAAAAAATAATAAAGCTAAAAATCCATGATAGCAAGAGCTGAATTCTTATCAAACATTTTGTCAATGCATTTAGAAACAGCCCAATCCTTAATATTTCCGCAAGCATCTGTAATCGGTCACAACAAAGTTTGCATCTTTAAACTTTGAATTGTGCGCAAACAATAGTACATTTAAATTATACATAAAATTGGGGAATATTTTTTTTGGTATCTTAAAAATAAATTAAATAAATACAGAAACAAAAATTACGTTTGTTTTTAAATATTAATTTTTTGCAAAGTTTGAATTTTGCAGAAAATTTTCAGCGGACAGTGTGCATCTATATTATACAGCTCTGTTGCACAGAAAAGCTTAAATTCATTAAAAAAAACACTATGTGATAGGAAGATAGTTTATATATATCATCAATCATTGTTTAAATTTCTTTCGACATTTTACTGTTCTAATTGATTATAGATTTTTGCAAAATAATTTCCGTAGCCTACGATGATCCACGACACTCCGCTGCGTCGTGGATTATACTACGGAAATTATTTTTTACTTCATCAAGACAGCAACAGGCAGGTGCAATCTACACAGTTGATATTTTTATTTCCTCCAACTTTTGTGTGATGAAATTCGTAAATAAATTCTAAATAAGAATTGAGAATTCAATTGAAATTAATGCTATTACTCATAAATTAAAATGATGAATCATCTCAAAAGCTTTGGATTACGCACATGCTGTTTTATTTTTAATAATTGCTAGTTTGAATCTCAATGCTCTTAGACTGGCCGCCATATTGTTTATTATGGAAACTATGGTTGTTGCCAAAGTATAATCTAGAAATTCAGCCTTATTTCCATGCCACGTTAGAGAAATATATATCTAGATATATATATATATATTACATATACATATATATATGTATGTGTATATATATACACATGTGTGAGTATATATATATTTCACTGGCGCCCAGTTAACCAAAAAGTACGGAATTTTTTTTATTGGTTGCTGTTTCATTTTAATTCTTGGCAAAGAAATGCCACTTTCTTATTACTAGAATATGTCAAGGCTCCAATAAAAAAATATGAAAGTTAGTTATTAAGAAATAACAAATTATGGGAATGAAAAATAAAATTCTTAGATTACTCTTTTTCAGAAAAATCTTTTTTGTATATATCACACACAAAAGGTTATTTCCTAGTATGAATTAAAAGATGCCTGTTTAAATGGCTCTTTTGTGAGAATTTCTTGTTGCATATGTCACACACAAAAGATTTCTCACCAGTATGACTTAACAGATGTGCTTTTAAACTATTCTTATAAGAGAATTTCTTGTTGCATATCTCACACACAAAAAGTTTTTTACCAGTATGAATTAACATATGCTGCCTTAAATGGCTCTTTTGAGAGAATTTCTTGTTGCATATGTCACAAACAAAAAGTCTCTCACCAGTATGAATTAACAGATGCTGGCTTAAAACACTGTTTGTAGGGAATTTCTTGTTGCATATGTCACATACAAAAGGTTTCTCACCAGTATGAATTAACAGATGCTGGCTTAAAACTCTGTTTGTAGAGTACTTCTTGTTGCATATCTCACACACAAAAGGTTTCTCACCAGTATGAATTAATAGATGCCTGCTTAAATCAACCTTATCAGAGAATTTCTTGTTACATATCTCACATGCAAAAGGTTTCTCACCAGTATGACATAGCAGATGACGACTTAAATTGTTCTTTTGAGCGAATTTCTTGTTGGATACATCACACCCAAAAGGTTTCTTACCAGTATGACTTAACAGATGTGTTTTTAATTTGCTCTTTTGAGAGAATTTCTTGTTGCATATCTCACAGACAGAAGATTTCTCACCAGTGTGAGTTAATAGATGCTGGCTTAAATGGCTCTTACAACAGAATCTCTTATTGCATATCTCGCACACAAAAGATTTCTCACCAGTATAACATAACAGATGCCGGCTTAAGTTGTTCTTTTGAGAGAATTTCTTGTTGCATATATCACAACCAAAAGGTTTCTCACCCGTATGACTTAACATATGTGTTTTTAAATATCGCTTTTGAGAGAAATTCTTCTTGCATATCTGACAAACAAACGATTTTCCTTCCTGTGAGTCAGAAGATACTCCTACAAAAATTTCTTGTAAAGAAATATTTTGCTGCATATTTCACAATTTAAAGACTGTTTTGAGTGATGTGATGTGTATCTACATTTATGACTTGATGCATCTGTAACGGATAGAATTAAGTTAGTCAGTCACTTTTTATAGTTTATAAAAAAGCAATTTAAGAGAAAATAAATTTATAAAAAATTTAATCAATGTAGAAATTGAAATAAAATAAAATGTTTAACATAGTATTAAAAACTACAGTAGATACCTAGTTATCTCTGAACTAAAGGTGAGTCAGATGCATTTCCTAACTGTATACAGATAAATTATAATTAAATTAACAAAATTAATTAATTAGACTAAATTAAATTAATGAAAATAACAAATAAATAAAATAAAATAATGAAATTTACAAATAAATAAAATAAAATAATGAAATTTACAAATAAATAAAATAAATAGCTCTGATGATAAAATCAATAACTTATCATAATGAAAATATTCTAAAGAAAGATTAAAGAAAATTCATGAAAGAAAATATATAATTCCATGAAAACAATGATACATTTACAATCAATGATGAAAAAATAAATCCTTTTTGTAGCAAGGGTATTCTGTTACTCCGATGAGTCTAGTTGGAATTGCTCCAGATATCTGGAATTTTCTGATCTAATAAAAATGATTATTGGGACAAAATTCTGCTTTATTTAATATAATTTACATTGTTTTGAAATAATACAGAAGCATTTCAATCATTTATTAACATTTTTATTATGGTTAAATCGCTTTCTGATTGATTCTAGGTAAAAGGAAACGCATTTCCTTCTGCAAGTTTGGAATACAGCTAAAAACATTCCTAGATATGTCCATGTAAATTAGATGATTAAATGCATGAAGAGTGTCATTTAAATGACTTATAATAGATTATCTATAATAGTTATAATGTCTTACTATAGAACATGAGATGGGAGTAAAAAATCACATAAATAGCAATATTTTATTCAAAAACAAATCCATCAATAAAACTTTCAGTATGTTCAATAAAAATTATCAAAAGAGAAACATTTAAAATAATGGTGTTCCAATTTTTATAATGCATCATGTAAAAGCAGAGTAAAAATGTCTGTTTAAAAGCAATATTGTAGAATTCACTATGAAAGTGCAGAAATAGATTTGAAATAACTAATTTATTATAGTGACTTTGAAGCATTACAAAAGAACAGATTGGCCTCAAATATCTTATGTTAAAATTCTTTCATACTTCCATATCAGCATTCAAATAAACAAATTTTCATTCTTTCACAACATTACTCTGATACATAATCATTATTTAATTAAATTAGATTTGAAAACAAAAATTACACTATAAGATATTTAAATAGTAATTCTATAAACATCATTAATAAGTTCATTGTTCTTAGTAGAATCTTTAAATTACTTTAAAAAACAATTTTCTCAATTTAGTGTAACTCATAAAACCACCTTAGCATAGTGCACATGTATGACTTACCTTTTATTTGGAAAAGGCAAGTGTGCTATAGCATTACACTTAAGGAACAAACATGTGCATGGAATTGAATGATGAATCAACATTACAGATTTAATAACTTTAATTATATTATTCAAATTTTTATAAATCAAAATGTTAATTGTTAAAAAAATTTCAAAACACAATTTTTTTTTTTTTAGTTTTAGAATAAAACTATTTATTTTCTCATTGCATTTATGTCTTTTGTTAGTATGGTTTATTATCATACTGATTTATATTTTCAATTTTATTGTTAATTTCTTTAATTGCTCTTTTCTTACAGCATACTTTTTCCAATAAATCTTTTTCTTTCTTTTTACATTAGCATCAAGTGTTGAATGTACGTTTCTGAAACTATGATTGAGTTTCATTGAAATTTCAAAATTGTTCATACATATCCCACAGATCACTTGATTTTGTCACAGACAAGCCTGGTATTAAAATGAAATTATCTAGCTTTGACAACAAAATCGTCAACCTACTATTTATTTACAGTCATTATTCTAAATATATAGAACGTAATGCACCAGTTTCATGTTGTACCATGCTCTTTTCTAGATATTTAGTCATTTAGAACGTTCATTTTGTCAAAATAATGAGAAGTTGTAAACGAATTCGCTAAGTAAGCATATTAAATAAGTAAAAAGTATAAATAAGTAACTCTTTATCATTTAATAAATTATGCTTTTTATTTGTTTTCATATTATGAAATTATAGTCATGTATATGTACCAATGCATAACATCAAATGGTTAAATCAATAAGTTTATATAATTTTAATGATTATTATATTCAATTGCTAATTTTTTTAAAAAGGGAAAAAAAAAAAAAATGTTACAAAACTATCAAAAATGCTGTTTTGTACAGATAATTGCTGAAGTATAATAAAAAAAATTACTAATAATATGAAATCGAATTATTAAGCTCATCAGTCAAAAAACATGTTACAAATTACTTTTTTAAAGGAAGAAATTAGGAAATCTGCTGCATTAAAACATTTTTAATACAATATATGGTAAATATATAATTAAAATAAAAATTTTATTAGAGTTTTGAAGGAGATACAAAACGATAATTTTATACTTCACTCACAAATCCAAGCTTTATACATATGCAGATTATGGAAGGATTTCTATTACTAATTTTAATATAGTGCATTCAATAGGGTGAATGCAGTAACTATTATTAGTAATACACTAAATTAACTATACTATAATAATTTTACGGTGAAAAAAATCTTAAAAATGAAGAAATAATCTTGATTGATAAGTGAATTTAGGTTAGTAAAATTTTAAGCTGAGGAAATCTATCCATTAAACTCCTCCCTGGCTATTGTTTTAAAATTTTAAATTATCTCGAGGGAGAGGGACATTTTGGTGTACTGAGCCATCTTGTAATTCAACATTATGGCTAACAAGAGGCATTCTTGATAAAAAGTCATTTTAGATGGATTGGCAACCTTACAATTTTGAAAAGGTGCCTAAAATGAAATGATTTACAGAAAAATATCGAACAACTTTCGAATCCATCGTATTTTTGTATGAGATATTTTTAGATTACCTTGATTGGAAAAAATGGAAGTGAAGTTATTTTTTTTTTTTTTTTTTTTTGCACGATTTTCACTGATATATTTTAATACTTTTCAGGTCTGCAACCAACTTGGAAAGAGTTGAGTTGATCGCTTATTATGACATTAGAGACAGGTCTGAAACCAGACAGATACTTAAAAATGAATCCTCATGGGGTATATAGACTCTAGGAACAATTTGAAGTAAACTATTATTGTTAGAAGGTTGAGTTAATATTAGCCAAGAGAAACTCCAGTCCCAAGAGTAAAACTAACCAATATTTGCTCGTAAAGGAATTGGAATAGCTTAGCTGAAGCTTTTTCTTGCTGCAGTCAGTGGAATAATGGTATCCTACTCCAACTGCACTAATCCTGGACTTTAAATCAATTTAAATCTAACATTGACTATCCAATTTCTCTATTTAATCTTCGGAAAATCCAATTTACATCGATGTATCCACTGCATGTGCAAGAATCCAAAAATAAATCTATGTACTAAATCCTATTTTGTGCAAATGCCAAGAGCTGAGTTTAGCTTGTTATCATCAATTCATTCTGCTATTCCAATCTATCAGTGATGTATTTACCATAAACTTGGTAATCTGAATTCAAAATGATTTGGCAGTATCCAATTTGAGCAAACACAGCGAGTCTCAATGTTTTCCAGCCAATAACTCTAATTTAATTAGAATCAGATTTAAAATGAAGCTGAAAGCTTTAATTACTTCACAGCCCATCTGTCTTATTTGAAAAGAATCTGATTGAAGACGAAACCGATTTAAGTAAAAATTAGAAGGTAAATTTTTGATTTTGTACATTTTGTAAATGAGAATATTTTTTGGAAATTGATGGTTGAAATTTGAAAAGAAAAAGTAAAATTTAATATTTAAAAATCGAATTCATTGAATTTCACTATATATACTAATGCATTCTTTTGATTAAATATTAATTTTTCACATTTTTGGGTAATACTTGAATATTTTTGTTTCATTTTCTATTATTATGTAATTAATTAAAACTCTTTTAAAGTAGAGACCTGCATTGGGTGGGGTATTCTGATTTTGGCACAAGATTCATGGACTTTTTGTTGTTGTCATCTTTACTATTGGGAATATTTTTCTAATATAAATCATAATTCTGCAACTTTTAGTTTTTGAAGAAAAATACATTTTTCGCATGTTTAGAGAATATTTGAATAATCTTGTTTTATCTTCTGTAATTAATGAAAATATTTTAAAGTAGAGTCTTGCATTAGGTTGCGCAACCTGATGTGCCTGATTTTTTCTTTTGGCCTTTTCTTAAATTAAGAATGTTTTCCTGAAAGTGATTCAATATTTATGGTTGAAGAAAATAATAATAATGTTTAATATTTAAAATCTAAATTAATCGAATTTAGGTTTATATTTTTATGCATTCTTCTGATGAAAATTAATTTTTCATAAGTTTAGGTAATGTTCTAATATTATATATATATATATAATAAATACTTTAAATCAGTATTTAAATTACTTAAAATACTTTAAATTAGAATCATGCATTGGGTTGGGTATCCAATTTCGATGCCAGACACAGTTTTATTTTTTAATGCATTTTTGAATTTGACCTTTTTGCAGTTGAGACTATTTTCTTGAAATTAATTAAATTTTTATCTTTTATTTTCTATATTTAAAATCCAAACTCATCTGATTATTTATTGTTAGAATACAGTAATAAATATAACGTAGGAAAAGTAAGAAAAAAATTAAAGGGTAATAAATATTTTTAAGTTTGTGGGGAAAGGAGAGGTGGAGGAAAGAAGCAGAAATTTTGGGAGGGTGAGCGTTGATTAGATGATTATTTATTTATTTTCATTAAACATTTACAAATAGCATAGGGAAAAAAAACGAACTGTTTTATAGACTAAATTTTGTGTGCTTGGTAAGAGGGCAAAGAAAGAAACTACAATTTTACTATGGGGGGGGGGGGGGGATTAGGTGACTGATTATTTAATGTTACAAGGAATTAACAAATAGCACAGAGAAAGTTTTAAAAAAATAGTGCTCAAATCTGTGTATTGTGGGGGTGGGGGTGGGAAAAGGCAAAATCAAAACTTCCAGTGGCAGTGAAAAAGAAATTAGATGAAATTTTAAAAAGGGAGAACTCCACCAACAGTATGAAGATTTTCACCTCGAATTAAGTATAATAATAGAGAAAAATTAAGATCATTTTTAATGACCAAAAATTACTTTTGAAGAAATTTCATGGACTGAATGAATGCTGTTGTTTTACACTTTTGCTTCACGTCTCACAATTATTTCGGATTTGCACCTGACATAGTGATAGAAAAATGGAACATTTGAGTAAGAAGACATCTGCTAACAAGGCTTTTAAGAATGTCCTGAATAGTGTTTACTGTGTAAAATGTTTCTGCTCTTTTTTTAAATGCATTTCTGTTCATAGTTTTTACCCTGTACTTCATTTCCTGCAGTACTTAATTTTTGGGTACAGTGTTTTATACTATTTATGCAATTTAACTATAACTTTATTATCATGGCTTGAAGGAGTCGGCTAATGTGTGACAAAATTTTGAAACTGATAAAAGACCAATCAAATACTTATTCTGGGTCTGAAAAAAATAACAATGATTAAGACCAATCAACATCCTCCATCTTAAGTGAAAATGAGAATAGAATAACATGTACAAATTTCAGTTCTGATATTTCTAAGAAAGCTAAAGTGGCATGTAGTAGAGTTTTAAAAAAGAAAGTGAGAAACAACATTATTCTAACAACTGACTGTGAAAAACTCACAAGTGATGGAACTCTGTGGAAAGTAGAGAATGGAAAAAATACTTTTGGTGGATGAACTCTTCAAAATATCTCTGATAAAACTCTCGATTGACATCCCATGCTAAATGTCATGTTTGGCCTAATAAACCAGGTAGTACTTAGCATATGGAAACTGAAATATTGGAGATAGAGGAAAAAAATTATGCACTATAAAGCACTCTACTCATACTAAGGTGAAACTTACACAGCTCGAGAAATAGCTAATATAAAAAACTCCAAGCATTGATATCTTTGCGGCATGATAGGGGTGCATTAGTTACAAATGGTTTATGTTTCTAATTTCAAGTCTAAAATGTGAGGTCCAATATACTTTCATAAGATTTATGAGTATTTATTGGTATTTGCATTTTGATAATAAATTGATTAGATTTTTGTACTTCTTGCTATGTTCAAGAAGGATCTTGCAAGTAATACATTTCTTAAATTATTGCTTGTAAAAGAAAAATCGTACAAAAATATTTGATAAATTAGCTTTCAAAATTTATTTTACAACATAAATTTATATAAACATTCATGTTTTTTTTTTGTTTCTACTTCTAAAATTTAGCTAAATTGAAACATGATTTTTCACACTTCATTAATTTCTAAAAGTGATGAAATAAAACCCCTAAAATCAGAAAAAATGTTGTTATACATAATCTTTTGACATGTTTCTGCTTTACTGAAGTTTTTTTCAAAACAAATAAGAATTTTTTACAGCTGCATGATCTACAATGCATATGATTAAGCATAATGAATTATAATGATTTGAAATGTCATCGTTTTCATGTTATTTACATTATCTCTCAGATTAATACTCATGTTATTTTATTTTGATGTTTATTCCATACTCTTAACCATGGAGTAACTTAAACCATAATTTGGGAAAGTTAAATGATGCTGCATTGTTGCATCTTGAAATTTTATGTGTTGTAATCTCAATGTCTCTTACAATGGATGTACAGTATAAGCTGGAGAGAAAAATTATTTTGCTTTCACTGAAATCTATTTGGATGGTTTCTTCTTGATATAATCTTGCAAGTGCTGTAATGTTCCATTATACTTAGTTATGTGTTCCTTTTATCTGCAACTAAATTTCCTGCTAGATATGTCAATATAATTTTTCTGTGATCTGTCATTTTTAATAAATAAGATTTGATAAACTACTCAATTTGTTTTATGTATCGAGTGAATTTTATTTCAAAATGATATCTTTAACTTCAGAGGGGGTTTGCTATTTAGTAATTATGAAAGTGTTTAACACAATATTTTAATTTCTTATAAAATCTTGAAAAACATAGAAGAGTACAGAATTTTATTTTTTTAATTAAATTTGTTTTCAGTCTTCTTATTATTGACATTATCCAAGATAAATTAATTAATATGTTGTACCTTAAAACCATTTTTAAAAGCAGTTCTGCGAATATTATCTAGTCCATTATTCAAATATTTTCCAGTACATACAAGAAAGGCTCATTTTATGAAAAATCTACAGAATGAAATTTTATAGGTAAATGGAGAATAGGCATAATTTGGTATAGTAGATGGGTATGCCATGTATTTTCTGAAGAATGATCTGTTAATAAGTTGGTTTGTTCTGGTTAATATGACATCAAGTAATGGAAGGTATTAGAAAAAATTACAATAAATGAAAGTGATAATTTAACATTAAAATTTTTTCAATTTGAAAAACAGCAAATTATCCCTTTAAGCATCTGGCAGAGTTTTATATGTATGTTTAAGGATTCATAAAATAATAGCCATGAATAATATTTGAATGAGAATTTGTATTTGATAACCTTATACATTTATCTTAACACTTATAAAAATTTAAATTAATATGAGTTTTGTGTTAAATCAGTCTTTGAATTCAAAAATTACATGACAGAAAAACACAGTTAGGATGCTTCAAGGGTTAAGATGTTTTGTGAGGCTACGATTAAATAATAATAATAAAATTATTTACATTTAATAAATAGCAGATCACTATGTTTTGCACAGTTTGCAATAAAAATCCTTTGCATGGTCAAAGTTGAAATAAATGAGGCAGTAGCTTACATTTTGACATGGTGTTGGTATAACAGAATTGTACATAGTACTGTTACTTTTTTTAAAGCAATCGGAATATTCAATAGGATTATTCTTAACAAGAACAGGAAATTTACAATTGCATACCATCATAACTGTTTCTCTTGAATGTGTTCCTTTTTTAAGCTGTAGTTCTTCTGTCATATTTGGTATCTGCCATATGTTCTTTTATTCTCATTTTAAATTTTCTGTTTGTCATTCCTATGTGATACTAAAATGTTCCATCTGCCCTGGTGAACGGGATTTCATAAACACAGGAAGGCTGATCAGGCTCTATTCAATCTACTTCTCAACATACTATGTGTTTTTAATTTTATGGAAGGTTTTGTGATAAGGCAGATATTGAATTTGCTAATTTTATATTTCAATCTTTTAAAGAACCTAGGAAAATATTGTAAAGTTAGCCAAATAATAACATCACTATTAATAAATTAACTACGAGGGATAAGAAAGAGAAGAAAAACTTCAAAGAACAAAATTCAATGTTATTGACTTTACAATATTTTCCTGGGTTCTTTAAAAGATTGAATATAAGCTTTGAAAATTAATATTTGCCTTATTGCAAAACCTTCCAGAAAATTAAAAAACATACCATGTAGAAAAATAGATCCAATAGAGCCTGATCAACCTTCCAGTGCTTATGAAATCCCATCCACCTGGGCAGATGGTACATTACAGTATTATATAGAAATGAGAAACAAAACATTTAAAAGAAGAATAAAAAACATATGGCAGATATCAAATATGGCAGAAAAACAACAGCTTTGGCCAGACTACATATCATAGAGCCTTTGCAGATTGATTACAAGAATAGTAAAATAATTTTTCAGTCAACAGTTTATTTCCCATTCATTATCCATGAATCAATAGAAATATATTTGCAAAACAAGAACATATGCAATGAATCAGCCTCTTTTGAGTTACCTAAAATTTGGTGCAAGATACTTTACAAATTAAAAAAGCAATAAGTAAAATAATAATTTTCATGTTTAGAGTTTGACCATTTTAAGCACCTGCTTGCATTATAAAGTAGAAGATCTTTATAACGCAAACCTAAAAATACGAGGTTGTGCGTTATATAGAATTTTCCATTACATAGATCACATTTCACACATAAATTAAATTTAGCTTGTAAAACATGGCCAAATATGTGTGAAACATACCAAAATACATTAGAGTATCTTTATATTGCATTCTTTATTTCCAGAAGTTGTAGAGATTATAATTTTTTGCTTAATATTAGATCATTCCACACATTGTTATTTTTACTTTATAAACAATGTCCAAACATATCTGTATCAAATCATAGGAATTTTTTCAGTAATAAGCTCTGAATTAAAGAGATAAAGTTGAATGAATGTATCAAATTTAGTTTTCTAGAGAATAGCAATTATTTATAATGTGGGAATGTTTTTCTTGATTGTAAAATTCATTGTTTACATCTGAGAAGTTGTGCGTTATATAGAGAATTGCGTTATATAGAATTGCGTTATAAAGATCTTCTACTGTACATGAAATCTAGTGATTTATGTTTATCATTTAAAAAAATTTTGCGAAAATAGTTTATCATTATCGATCTTAAGATGTTGCCATTTGAGTGTATGAAACATATCTTTAGATTGATTTCAAGAATAAATCTGTGGACAGTATGCTAAAAGCTAGCAACAGTATGCATTGAAGCTGAAATTTCCAGTGCTGTTAATATTTGCTCTTTTTCCATTTCTATTATATTGCCCCATGCACCATCTTAATAATTATTATATCATCTTTATATTAAAAGGTTATTAAAAGGTTATATTTAAGCCTTTTTGTGTAATGTTTTGCCACTTTAAACATTAATTAATCTTTAGTTCAATGAATCTGTTTGTTTTATTATAAAAAACACATAATTTTATTATAAACATACAATGTTTATTTAATATAAATACATGAAATCTGGTCTACTGGGTAGCCATATATAAAACAAAATCCCCCCCCCCCCCTGCCCCTAAAACTGAAACTCCATAAAAGACAAAATTAGGTAATAGTAATTAATGAATATAATAAATCTGCAAACAAAAACAATTTTTATTAAATTATAGTTAAAGATAGTATAGTAAAGTACAGTAATTATAATAAAATTTGCATAATGATTAATGTAAAACCAATACAATCTGAAATTTTATATTGGATTGTCAGTGGATTTAACTCATTCAAATTGTAAAAATCTAAATTTTAATAGAAAAGAACAAAAGAAAAGAAATATTTTTGTTTAGAAAATACAAGTATGTGGGCTTCAAAAACATAAAAAAAAAAAAAAAAATCATACAACAATCTCAAAAACTTTTTAAAATACAAAATTATAGACAGGTGTATGATCAACTATAATTCAAGCACTCAACAATAATTGGGCATAAAGGAAAGGTGGAAAAAAAATCTGTATCCCTGCTGGCATACCATTAATTGTATAGCTATACTTCAACAATAGTATCTATTTGAATTAACCCAATAAATCCTCCAACCAATCATACTACTATATTCCTTGCTCTAGGCATGACCAATGGAATCATAATAATAGTTTGATTCAAGAAACAGATTTAAACACCCAGCCAATTTTGCCAAAAGCTGGTTATAAATATAGAGACCAATGTAGTCATGTGTCTTACACGTGTCCAGCTTCTGTCCTCTATAATTTTTACACTGACTGTAGGAAGTGTTTCGGAAGTTTTGAAATAGAAGTATGCTTGTTGAAGATTAGCATATCTTCAGATCGATAGATCTTTAGATAGATCTTTATCGTTTTAATCAGGAATGGGTAATGACATCATTCTTCTCATCACCAAGTAGCCTTTCTGACAGGTCAAGAGAATTATGAGGCAGTCTTAAAAGAACTTCAAGATCTAGGAAATACACCATAAACAGCTGAACCAGGACTTGCCAATACCAAGAGACTGTTAAAAAGATTTAGTATTATACAGCATGTGCTTGTACTTAGTATGTAGTGTGGGGGAAGGGCTAAGTATATTCAGTTTAATCCTAGTATAACAATTGAACAACATTTTGGCAAAATAAGATGGGCAATTAAATATGCATACAGCTGTCGCAGATGCACCAGGTATCTTTTTGTTGCCAAAGTGTTGAATTTATGCCTAAACAACCTGGCGACATTTTATTTTGTATGGTAACTCAGTACAGCAATTTGTGTGTGTTTTATACAATAATTTGTGCATGTTTATAATAAAATAAACTGTTTCATAATAAAATAAAACTAACATGCTGTTAAGCAAGCTAGGCACAACAGGTATCCGAAAACAGGGCTTTCTCACCAAAATGGTGCAAAACAAAAATTGTGCAACCCTCGTGCATCTGCGACAGCTGTTATTAAATTTGTTTATTAAATCAAACTTTTATTATGAATATATCGATCATGACTAAAGCAAGGAATATAGTAAAACAACTGGTTGAATGATTTAATTGGTTAATTCGGATAAGGTTTTTTGAGAAATATCGCATGGAAGTGCTTTTGTTCCTTCCTGAAAATGCTTTTATTTATTGTTGACTTATTGTGAGATTGTTTGGATCTTGAGAGTAGATGCGGCTGACTTGTTTTCCTTTTAATCTACAAGTAAGTTTAATTTTCTGCTCTTATTGAATTAAAGAAATGGAAATAGAAAAGAGAAAATACTTAAGAAATGAATATAAATTTATCAAACATCAGCACTCTTAATTTTAAATTAATTTATTTTATATTTACAATGTGTGAATGCTTCTTTTAAGCGGATTTATAAGTTTGAAAAAAATGTCTCTAATGTAGTGGTGCATTTAAAAACATGTATATGATGGAATGATTTTATCAGCAGCAAAGTGACACATCAGAATATGATCCATCCAATGTTTAGCTGTATCAAATGCGTCGGCGTTGGAACTGTCGAATTAATTAATAGTATACGCGAACCATGGTATGAGGGGGAAGGAGGGAGAGAGAATTTCATGAAAAATTGCCAAAAGCTCTGTTCCACAGTCTTCTAGGATTCTGCAGTATGTTCTATACTGGGAATAATGATTTTTGACAACGGTCCAGGTTTATTTCATATTCAATACATTGAATGTGGAATAAGAGTCACGGAAAATAGCATAGTTGTCAAGTGATGAAACTTTTTTTCTTTTTTAGACAAAAAATAAGCAAAACATTAGAATATCTAAAAAAAAAAAAATTAGCACCTATCAATATTAAAACAGTAAAAAATACCGATTTCAATTGCAAGAAAAAGAAAATTCCAGTCATTGCAATCAAAACAGTAAGGCAGGAAATATATTACAAGGTCAGTTCCAGAGTTTCTTGTAAAACATCGAAATCCAATCCTACAAATTTGCCTTTTGAGCCATTTACCTGATTTAATTAGTGATACAAATATACACCATCAGTTTTATTTTTACTGTAACCTACTAACCTAAGATGATCTGATGGTGTCTCCTGTCCAGCTTTTAATATTTAAAAATCGAAAAATACTTTTTGCGTCCTATATGTTCATGCTGTTAAAAAAACAAAATATTACACTACAAATCTGACTTTGTAGCTATCTACCTGATTTAATTGGTATTATAAAATCGCTCAATGGGTAAAGCAGTTGCTAGTAGTTAACTTAAAATTTATTAATAATGTGTGTTTAATTTGTTAATAATTATATTTGAAACCTTGGTTTCTCTATTACTTTTTCTTCTTGTTTTTTGTTCTTTGAAGACTTGTTTCCTTAATATACAAATAAAGTAAGCAAAATTCTCTATAAACAATGTCAAAAGTAATTGCATTTTTATACTTCCATACTAGCCGAGTGCAAAATTATATTATTTTGTCTTCTTTTTTGTATTTTATAGTAAGCGACTGAAAAGCATGTGTTTTAAATGAAATGAATTCAATACGAATAATGACGATGAAAACAATATTTGATGATTTAACACATGCGGCCAATTAACATAAAAGTATCGCATTTTCTTCCGAAACTAAGGGCCATTTATATAAAGTGTATGTATTTAAATCGTAATAAATTGTAACAGAGAACTTGGCAATGAAATCAATTATGATAAAGAAGCAAATGGGCATGTCATGTTTCACAAAAAAGTGTTGACATTGGAAGTATATATATATATACTTATGATTATATGTAGATGACTTTTTATTGTATAACTGAATGCTGAACATCCTTAATGATGTATCATCCGCTGTATTTAAAAGTAAAAATTATTTAACAGTACTTTCAAGTGTTTTATTGCAGTTTAAATTACTTTTTAATGAGGACAGCCTATATTAAGTTAGTTTAGATCAGAGTCTTCCACTTATACTTGCTTGTCAGGACTAAATCCAATGTAGCTTAACAAAAACTTCCAGGAATGTGGGACTTGTATGAATTTAAAATATGTTTTTAGATGCATTCTTAAATGAACATCATTGAATTTAAGAGAAATTTTCTTTATTTTAAATCAATAATTTTTGTCTTGTAATCAAAACAAGTGTAAATAACTGATTCAACTGTTATTAACTGTAATAGTTCTGTAGACAAAAATATTTTTTAGTGAAAAAAAAAAAATCTTTTCCAAGATTTAAGTTTGAAGTTAAATTTTTACATCTGCAACAATATTATCTTCGAACAGACAATGAAAGACAAACCTTTAAATTTAGATACATTATTTACAACTTCATTAAAAAGAACATTTTCTGGTTTTCGTTTACTTCAATTTAAACTTTAAACTCCATAGCAGGATAAGGAATGAAAAATCAGAGAAGCTTACATTTATGTTTAAATTTTTCCATAAAAAAGTTTTTGTATTTCAAATTTTGTTGCGTAAAACCTTTTCTTGATATACATACTGAAACCTATGGGTCAAAAAAATATATATATTTATTTAACTTCACAGAAAATGTTTCTATTTTTAATTAGTTGATTTTCAGTTTTGTTGTAAGTGAAAAAAAAAGGTGAATAATAAAGAAAAAGTTAAATTTTCGTGTTAATTATAATATATTTTAATTTCTAATTGACATTTAATCTGAAGTTATTTATGATCATTGGTAATTTGACTATTTTGAAAATATCAAATAGATATATAAATAATAAATCATTTAAGAAAAGAAATCAGATACTTATTAAAATATCACAAAATTTTGAAAATATCATTATATTTACTAACTCTGTTTTAATCTAAGAATTATAAAAACCCTGGTCTTAAACTGTGCAGGTTTGAAATTGTCTATTGTATTATTATTTTAATCTTATATGGTGAAATGCATATTAAAGAAAATAAAACACTATCCATAAAGCATACATCTTAGTTGATGCTAATTCTGAAAGTACATATTGAGACTAAACCATAATAAGTTTCCTAGGGGTGGAGAATTTTTTTAATATCTTAACCAGACAAGGATTTGTTTCACTAGCTAGCAAGATGCAACATGTAGTAAAAAAAAAATTATGATAAAATTTATGACAGTAAAAAAATCATTACTATATTGCATTTTTGTGGTAATATTTTAATGCATTTTTTTGTTTAAAATTAGAAAATTTATACAAAAGAAGAAATTTTAGTACAGGACAGAACTTAGTGCTGTGTTTGCATTCCAGTAATTGGGAGAATCACAAAATATGGCCAACAAATAAAAATATATAAATTTTTGGTACATTTTCTGTCATCAGCAAATTTAAAAATACTGTTTAAAACTTAATTCCCTTCATGAGAAAATTCATTTGTCAACAGTGAATAATTTAATATGATTTCTCACCCCTGTGTTTTTCTATTTAAGTAAGTTAGCGTTTTTTCTACCAAATGTCAAGTATCGGCAGGGTTCGTAAATATCATGATATTTTTGAAAATATAAAAAATATCTGATATTTTTTATATATATCCGATATTTTCAAAATAGTCAACTTACTGCTAATAATAAATATTTTCAAGCCTAATATAAATTAGAAATGCAAATACATTACACTTAACATGAAAACTTAAACAATATACTAAAATGCTTTTTTCTTCATCTTTTATTTTTCACTTTGAACAAAATTGAAGTTCAACTAATCAACTAAACAGAAATAATTTCTTTATACACTTATATATAAAAAAGAAAAATACTGTAAGATTCAGTATCAACTATCAAAAAATCAGAAATTTATAAAACAAAAAATTAAATACAAAATAGGTTTTTTTTTTTTTTTTGAAAAATTAATTAAGCTCAAGAACACCAAAATCAGAAATTTATCCTTTTCTAATGAAGCTGTATAAGCTGTATAGAACTGATTATCTAAATTAGACAGTTTATCTTTCTATATCTGTCATGAATTTTGTCCCACATAATTATTAGTCCCATGTAATCTACATTAGAAATAAAAACTTCAAACAAAGCTTGGATAAGATTTTTGTTTACTTCTTTAGCTAGAAAAGTCACTGCCATAGACAAATGTACTTTATCTACAGAATGACACAGTCAATATCAGTTAAAAATTTCATTTACACTTGTTTTGACTTAAAATATCAAAAAATCTTGCACAGTGATATTTTGAAAATAAATATCAAATAATGAAAATAACAAACACCTTAATATTTTGAAAATAAATATCAAATAATATAAAAATATCGAAAATATCAAAAATCTTGATATTTTGAAAATAAATATCGGATATATATCATGATAGATATCATGATATATATCCATTGATATATATCAACGAACCCTGAGTATCGGAGTCCTGTAGTTTTTTCAAAGTGTATCATTTTATCAGTATTATAGATTTAAAGTACACTTTTTGTTATAGGCTTAATCATACTCTATAATATGAATGTTAATGCATATGTATATAAATTTATTTTTTATTTATCTTTGTTTGCAGATGAACAGAAGTGGAATCAACCTTATGTCAGTTACAAAAATTTCTCTGCTGAATTTACAGTTGATTTCAGTCTGTTTTTGAAGACATTTTTCAATGGGTAAGCATCTGTTAACCAGAAATTTGATATCTGTGAAATGTCACATTAAGTTTGTATTTCTACCAATGTAAGTTGAGTTAATCAGTAGCGCGATTCGGGCAAAAATTGTGTCCTTCACAAAATTCCATTTCACTAACAAAATAAAAAATATGTATGAAGAATTTTCTTTCAGTCACATTTTTCATATTTTGATTGAGTTTAGAATGTGTTTAAATGTTTGAAAAATTAATTAATATGGCATTAATGCAAAAGCATAATTACAAAGTTATCATAAATTGGAAAGCAGCATTTCAAAGCTATCATAAATTGGAAAAATTATTTGTACTATGTGAAAAGAAAAAAAATCATTAATAACCTTTTTTTTCAAAAAGTTAGCTTTAATTTTAGAATACTGTTTTTAATGAAGTTTGTTATGCTCTAAACTGATGTATACTATATTTTCTTACATGTTTATGACTAAAGTGCACAAAATGATACAGGTAAATCATTGACTTGTTCCTCCATTTTTCGAGCTGAGCTTAAATGATTTACTTTACTGATAAGACCTGATTTGTCATGAAGTGGATCATCAGTAGTTATATCATTTATGTAAACACTAGTTAACAGTTCAGCCAGTACAAATAGCTCTTCTTTTCACACATTTTGAAAATTATTCACATGAAGATATGGATTTGAGATTTTGAATGTTTTAAAATCTGCTTCTTAACTATGAGATTATTTTGACCATCACTTAGCTGATCATTAATGTAGATTTCTCTTCATCAGTACTTAGTACTACATTTGTCTTCAAAACATTTGTAAAAATACTTTTTTTTTCTTTCTCATTTTCCTGAATTTTGCATCAATACCAGTTACTAGCCATTCAAGTGTCCATATACACCAGTGTCCTTTGTACACCAGAGACAGGTCAATTGTCATATAATAAATTTCAGATAGTTTGTTCACTAAATTAATGCTTATCAATACTTTATGCCAGAAGCATGTCATCACAATATATTCAAACTTATTAATGTTAAAGAGTAGAGAAAATGTTTCTGCGTATGTTTTTGAAATAGCTGATGGATCAGTTTTTAATGCATTTAGTTTTTTTTTTCAATACATATGTTTATACATTACAACTTCACACTTTGCTGATCAATGAGCAGGGCTGCCAACTACTACACATTAGGTGTAGAAACTACACATTGGTGTGCTTTTATTACACATTTCTTAGAAGGAGCTACACTTTTTTCAAGTTGTTTTTTAATGAGAGGTGCTCTTGTATTCTCATTGTCCTGTTTTTCTTATTTCATTATTCAACATGTATAAATTTCTTATAAATTTTATTGTTAATTTAAAATATGTATTATGCAGGAAATAGTTTAACTAAAAATATTCAATTGATATTTTGGCCAGAATTATCTTGCGATGTTAAATAAAAATGGATGCTTTATTCAGCTAACAAGATGTTTTTAAATTGGAAAATAAGGTACTTATACGTATTATACGGGCCAGCTCAGATAGAACTGCGCTGAGCATGGTGCCTGTTATACTAATCACAATAACTCTTATTTTTTAACAACTATATGGTTTATTTATTTATTATAGTTTACAGTTTTTTTATTATAATTTATACTTTATTTTAGTTTAGATAGTTTTTTGCTATTGATTTATTATATTGTTCATTAATTTCTGTTTTATTTATTTATTTATTTATTTTACATTATTTACCATTTTTAACAATGTTATGTATTTAATAATGTTAAATTACTGTTTTGAACATGATTGGTAACAGTAAACAAGATTGGCTGTTGGCAACCATTTTTGGTGATCTATCTCCTGGTCTGGATAATACATGAGGACTGAAAATAATAATAATGAAAATAGGCAGCTTTTGTATTTTTATTAGTGAAACTTTGCTTTGTGAGATTTTAAGGCTTGGTACTTTAATATGCTGTTCACTTTGGGTGTGTTCATAATTTTAGTGACTACACTTAACACCTTATAATTACACATTTTCTGGGTTTGAACTACACAAAAGTACTTATTGAAGGTTGGCAGCCCTGAATGATTATCACTTTGAAATTACAGAGGAAGAATTTTCAGAATTCCCCATCTGCTTGTACAGACAGTAAAACATTTTTTACAAAAGCAATTTAGGCCATTGAATTAAATTGGTAGTTTAACTCTATGCATTGAATTGCTGGTTTCTGAAGAGAATCCTAGCATGAAATGAGCCATGTGTAATTCAATTACAGGAATTGTCATGTTATAGCAGGAAGTTATCACTTGTTGACAAGGATAAATCTTTCAAAGATCCACGATTTTCCATTTATTATTATTATTATTTTCTAAAATCCTTTTTTTTTTTCATCTTTTTTTTTTTCTTCCTCATAATTTTCCTAACAACTTTTCATTAATGAAATGGAATCACAGAAAACAGGTACCAACTTTACTAATTTATCAGGAGACTCCTGATTTTCAGCTGATTTCCCTGCCTACATACTTAACAACCTATTTTCCCTTTATAATTTATTATTCTTAACAAAATTTATCATTTTCCTACTATCTGTCTTGAAAAGACAACATGACTAAACATTGCAAAATTTCAATTTTTTCACCTTAAATAAGAAAAAAAAGGTCTTTCAAGTGCAAGTTCTTTGAGAACTGTATCGCAATTTACAGATGATTTTTATGGTTTTTAAAATAATTTTCAAGTTTGGGCTTTTAAAAAATATACCATTATTGTGTGCAGCCCAGTTACAAAGGATTAACCCATTTGCGTTTAAAACAATATAAATGTGTTCAGATAATATTCCATAATGAAATTAATAATTCCTCAATAAATAAATAAAATAATATAAATAAAGCAAAAATTTAACATATATGCAATTGAACTACCCGCTTAAACACTTCAAACAAATCCTTAGACATTTCCATAGGCTATTACCACCTGACATGCAGCTTACATGACATTTCATAATTGCAATAAAGGGATTCTTTCCAGGTTTGTGTCAGGGTAGATGTTGACGAGAGCTTTCCGCTAGATTGGGGTTGGATTAAAGGTTGATGATAATTTATTCTCATTTCTCGTTAAATTACAAGTTGATTTCAAAAGAAATTTCCGTTTCAGGTCCGCTATAACTTGCCCCTCCAGGTCTTTTATTCATACTCCACAAAGAAAATGCAGAAAATTTGTTTTGGCCTTAAAATCTCAGAAAAAAGTCTGTAATTTCAGCTGATTCTTTCAAAAGTATGTAAGTTTAACTATAAAGCTTCAAAAATGAAGTCATTTGTACATTACTCTTATGTAATTAAGTTTACCTTTCAAAAACCTATTTTTAAATATCCAATTTACTAAATTATCACTTATGCTGGGAATGATGTTATTTCCAGCAAAATACTCATTGAATTTTTAATTGTTTGAATTTTTTTATTCAAATTCCTTATAAGGCATATAACTGACAGTGTGAAAAAATGTCCAAGCCAGGATTTGAACCTGGGCCACCAGCATTATGCACCAGCACTCTACCTGGCACTCATCAGTTGGCAAGGCTGCACTTGCAGCACAAGGTGGAATATCTTTATGAACCACAACCCTTTGGCAAGCATAAGACAAAAGATAATTCCAGCCTCAATGAAATGAGAAAAAACATTTTGTGCTGCAAGTGCAGCCTTACCAGTATATTAGAGTGATGAGTGCCCAGCTGATATTACCTGGGTAGAGTGTTGGTGCACAATGCCAATGGCCCAGGTTCAAATCCTGGCCTGGATACTTTTTCCCACTTTTGTTGGTTCTACGCCTTAAAAAGAATTTGAATAAAATTTCAAGCACTTAAAAATTCAATTACTATAATCTTAAAAGCATATGCTATTTCTACAATAAATTATATATAAAATACTCATTATAAAAAAAAATTAGCGCAAACAGGAAAATATCAGGGAATTTTGATGGAAAGTATCTATGACCACCTTTAGATATGTTTAATATATTTGGTAACTGTGAGTCTAATAATATTGTTATGAGAATAATCGTTGTATGGTCGCATGGAAACACTAATATAGAAAGACGCTTTTCTATAAAATCAGAATACTAAATTGGAAATTTGAAAAGAAATACCCAAATTGAACAGAGACTTGTCTATTACAAAACCAAGTCATCTGTGAGAAATCTGAAAATTTTTGAAATTCTAAAGAAACCTAATCATATTTTCAAAAATGTAGATTTAAAAATGTAGGTGAAAGGGTAGTTTCCTTTCACCGTTTGAAAGCATTTCACTTTCTACCCGAAAAAATTCTTTTTGGTAATAGATATCTCTTTCCTTAAGACCTGTCCTGAGATTTCCAAGTGTCACCAAGACTTTCAGAGCAACTTTTTCTTTCCCCTAGCTTGGATTTTATGCATAGCCTTTTTCCTCTGTTTGGGAGGGTTGTACAAATACAATGGCTGTTTGTACTGGGAAAGGATTACTTATTGCAGGCAGTATGTCAAAACTGTCTTTTCATATCCTTGAGAGCAGAATCAAAGAAATTATGTTTTTTTATTGAAGTTGTGCTGTACCAACAGATTCAAATGAATATTTTGAATTAAATGTAAATGTTTTTTACAGTTACAAAATTAAGCACATAATTTAATTTGTCTATTAGCGATATATATATCAAATGTACTTCTTTAAGTTTTCATAAATTGTATTTACAGAAATAAAATCGCATGTTACATAGCAGAAATAGTATAATTTTTGCTCATAATTACATCTTTCTCTATTTGCATTCTTTATGAAAAGTTTAACAAAATAAAATATATGGTATTTGGAACAGATAGATATAAACAAGAAAGTAACATTTTAAGATGAATCTTTCATTAAAATTTATATAATTTTTTTTTTGCGAGGAAGGAGGTTTTTCAATCTTTGTTCATTTGTAAACAACATTACATTTTTAAACATTACATTTTTATTTGAAATATATACATTCTGCAATAGAATAATAGCATATTTAATTGTTTATGAATAATAGAAACTGTGACATTCTTGTTATGTTTTAGAATTTTTTATCAAAATGTGTAGATTTCTGTATTTACATATTAACTTTCTTAACGTTTCATTTTTTTTTCATTTACTAAAACATTTGTTAATTATACATAATAATTAACTAATAACTTAGACTGATTAACAAAATGCATAAATGAATTCCAGCATTAATGAATTTCTGCATTTTTTTTTAACCTCTGACATATGTAATGCATGTACATGTTAAATATACAGGGTGATTATAAAGAAACTTTGCCAACATCTGCACTTCTAGCGCCCGTTCTATTTAACCGATCAAGATGAAATTTTAAATATAGTTGTTTGAAGGTATGCGCTCGAGATTCTGTGAATGGCAATACAGTGGTGCTCACGGTTACGGTTATAGTTACAGAAACTCGAAAATTTCGAATGGCAACGCCTACTTTTTCCTGTCTCAAAATGTTCAGCGCATGCGAAAACCCTAAATAGCGTTGAAACGGTACCGATATGTCCAAAAACCGACGTGTTATAGACATACAAACCGTTCTTTAAGGCGCACCGAGCAATAATGCATTCGACAGAGACAAGAAACTGCTGAATGATGAGAACACATATCAGACAAAAGAAAACCTTTATTGGCATCAAACATTTTCCACATGGGTGCCATCACAAGCAATTACGCATTGCATGCGGGAGACGACGGACAATACCGCTGAACGCAACATGACGCGAGGAATGTTTCTAATCTCACGCCGTATAGAATCCTGCAAGCCCGACAATGTTTGCGGATTGCACAGGTAAACTCTGGATTTGAGATATCCCCAAAACCAGAAATCCATAGGCGTCAGATCTGGGGATCGCGCAGGCCACGGAATAGGATAATGGCGTGAGATGATGCGATCACCAAAATGCTGATCTAGTAGCCTTTTAACTGACCTCGCTATATGTGGAGGTGCACCATCTTGCATCCAAACAACGTCATTGAGTGCATTCCGCCGACGCAACTCCGGTAGTACAGAATTTTTCAGCATGGCTGCATACCGAGAGCCTGTTACAGAACATGTTGCAGGACCCGCTGGGGTCGTTTCCTCAAAGAAGAACGGGCCGAGAACAAATGTAGCTGTAATGCCGCACCACACAGTCACTTTGGCGTCAAATAATGGTACTGGTGCCACAGCGTGAGGATTCGTCTCTCCCCAGTGCACACAATTCTTTGTGTTAATGTTGCCATGTAAGGTGAAATGCGCCTCGTCCGTCCATAGTATGCGAAGTGGCCAGTCGTTATCAGCATCATATCGTAATAAAAATTCATTTGCGAAGTCCAGACGTTGTTGTGGGTCACCCGGCTGCAACATCTGGACGCGCTGAAATCGATAGGGAAACATGTGAAGTACTGAGCGCAAGAGCTTGCGGACCGTTGTGTTCCGAATATCCAACAAGCGCGATAATCCTCTTGCAGTTTCTGTGTGCCCTGTAGTCACTGTATGATGCACTTCCATGACAACGTCCTCAGAAACTGTTGGCCGTCCGGAGCGCGGTTTGTCACAGGTGCAGCCTGTATCTTCGAATTTGCGCACTAAATCACGCACAGCTTGCAGAGTACATGGCCCACGTCGTTGTCGATGATTGCGGCGATACACACGCAAGGCTTCCGCAGCGTTCATCCCATTTAGATAATAGAGTTTGATCAATTCACCGCGAACTTTCCCAGGAAGAGTCATATCGTCGGCATGTGCGAGTTCATGAATGACGACTTCGCATACCCGCTTGGTATTTTATAGGCTTCCTCCGCTGAATATCTGGCGAACGGCGTTCTGTGATTGGTATCTTGCCTGTGTCATATGCAAAGTTACTGCGTGCGCACAGATCGTGTTTTGTTGGCCGGTTTTCAGAACTCTTCTTTGTGTATGCATAACACGTTTGTTTTTGGACATATCGGTACCGTTTCAACGCTATTTAGGGTTTTCGCATGCGCTGAACATTTTGAGACAGGAAAAAGTAGGCGTTGCCATTCGAAATTTTCGAGTTTCTGTAACTATAACCGTAACCGTGAGCACCACTGTATTGCCATTCACAGAATCTCGAGCGCATACCTTCAAACAACTATATTTAAAATTTCATCTTGATCGGTTAAATAGAACGGGCGCTAGAAGTGCAGATGTTGGCAAAGTTTCTTTATAATCACCCTGTATATATATATATATTATGTATGAGGCATTACATTCTTCCCAATGATTTGAATGAAACTATACTATAGCTTTAACAAATTACATCTCTATTTTTATTTGAAAATGATATCTTTAACGAAATATTTTTTGAAGGAAGTACTATTAGAAAGAGTGTTTTAGGCATTTATTGAGTAAATATCTAAAATAATAGTTTAAATGAAAAGACTTACAAAAATATGAGAAATCATTGAACATTAGAAAGTTATAATCGTTTAGTTTTTATATATGATGATGGAACTTCAAAATTGACGTAAGTGAAAACACAACTTGAATAAGAATTTAACCACTTTATTTATTTATTTTGTAATTAATCAGTTTTCATAAATTACTATTTTAATATCTAAAGATCATTTCTTGAATTAGATTCATAGACAAATAACAGAGGATTCCAAATATTTGTCTGTCTAAATACACATAACTTTTTTCAAAATTGCATCACAGGCCATTCCATCAAGTAATATATATATATACTCAAAAAAGATAACACAATCAGTAACTTTTATACATTTAATTTTTTCCAGAAGTAATATTTAATTATCTTAGTGCGATAAAACTTATCTGTCTATCTATAAATATAAAATAATACTGCTATAAATCTTCCACAACGACTAGGCAAAATCTTTGTATTCGAAAACCACTGTTTGAACAATAATTTTCAACTATCTAACTGCAAAATTTTAGTAATTAAATAAAGAAAAAATTATTCAGAAAAAGTGGTGTCTTAAAATCAAAAGAAGAATAATGGGCGTTCGTCGCTAACCAAAAAGCTTAGCAAACGAAAAATAATTTTAATTGAATTTTAAAATAAATCTTTTAATGTCACATCAAGGTGTCACTTGAATTATTATATCATTTATTTTAAAACCCATATTTTAAATTTATGATTGACTTTGAACCCACATTGTGAATGAAATAACATCAGTGAATACATTGTATGTATTATTATGTATTACTATTTTCATGTGAGAAATAATATTTTTATCTATGAATACTGATGTTATTAAACTTTTGTTTACAATGTTAGTATGTCAAACAAAAATATATGTTACAAACTGTCATTATTATGATGTTGCCAGAAAATCACCAAGAAAAACTCCACAACTCTTTCTCCATTAGTGGTGATTATATCAAAGAGAAAATGTCAACATCATGTGACTATTTTTCACATAAGAAATAGTCTATTCTTTCTCATTGTTTATTATGTAGAAAAATTATTCATTCGGGAAAATTACACGTGGAATATTTATTTGAAAATGAGTATAAACCCTGTTAAAGACTCATTTTTAAAACAGAATCGTGACACTTTCAGGTATGATTTTTCAAATGATTTGGAATCAAACAGTTTTATTTCTTTGATCTATAAATGAATTCCATTTTTAGCTGTAAGTGATTATCCCATAATGGCCTTTATTGGGCTCTTATGCCTGAAAATTTGGTTCAAATTACCAACTTTGACAGCATTCCATGAAAGATCTTCGGCCTTTAACCGAAAATTAAAAAAAAAAACTTTTCAATTTCATGGTTTCTGAGTAAGAGCGCCTGCCAATCTTATGTATTTACAAACAAAAATGAATTCAGGAATGAATCAGAGAGTAGCCAGTTTGAATTTAAGAATATCAGGGGTCGCTCATCAGAGCTAAGTCTCTTTTATATCTATCTTTCTCTCTATATAAAAGCCGTTCTTGGTATGTATGTATGTATGTATGTTCCTTATACAAATCTACAGTTTTTATCCGATTTGAACGAAACATGGGGTACATATGCACGAGTAAAACACACGAAGTAGGGAACATGAGTAAAATTACTGTCCACTTTAAAAATTTCTCAGACCATTCTTTATCACTTTTTTAAACATTTCCCATAATTTATCATTACAGACATCTTTTTTTTTCAATTTCTAATGCAATAATTCTTTCCGGTTGTAACACTCTAAAAAACGGCACAGCAATTTTGAAAACAAATTATAACACATTTATTTTTTTTATAAGCCAATAAAAATTCAGAATCACTCTCTATATTTTTTAATTTTCGAAATTGAAGTGATTTTAAGAAGAAAATGCACATTTTTTCTGTATAAATAGAAAACGAAAATTTTAAACGCTTTAAAATGATGTAGTAATTTAAATTTATTTGTGGTTAACAAATCTACTTTAATACAGACGTTTCAATTTCAAGAAAACAATTTTTTAAAAAGGTTAAAAAAAAAAAAAAAAAAAGCTAGGTATGACGTTACATTCTATTAAAAGTTTTGATTTCAAACTGAGTCTAAAAGTAATCGTCTGCTATGTTTTATTCCTACTTCGATTGTATAATACAATATTACAGCTGTATCTTATAGAAAATTTTTCTTTGAATAGGCAATAGAAATGCATAAAATCGTAACAAAATGCATAAAATCGTAACAATGTTAAAGTTACAAAAAGGATAGATGCAAATTATCAGATATGAAAAATAAAGTAGAAATTTGGCACTTTCGTGTTATAGCGGCCCCCAAGGATGAAATATTTTTTTTCTGTTTTCATTACTATATTGTAAATTTGGTACTTTCGTGTTATAGAGGCCCTCAAAGATGAATCGTCAAGCGACCAAGATTTATCACCAAATTATAAAGCATTTATGACATTATAATAATATATATATATAACATTTCTTGACGTATGTGGCCAAGTTATAGTCATATATCATGCATATATGATGTAGATATATGACATGTGTATATGATGTATATATGACATATAAGACGTAAATAATATGTGTATAATGACGTATATGGCATATATAGGAGTGTTTGGAATATTATATGCATATATAGGATGCATGTATAAGCTTTGCGATGATCTTGGCGAAATCATAACTGCAACCTTGGCATAATCATAATTGTGGGAGCCGATATAACACGAAAGTACGGTAATTATTTTTTAAAGCTTTCTGAACATTTTTCCGATGGTTATTGTAATTTGTTAAATTATAATTGTTTTTATTTTTAAGTTTTAATTTAATTTGGAAATTTAGTTGTGGAATATTACATGTAAACCAACAAATGCTGAATTATTTACATTGTTTTAAGAGCAAACCAGGTAATCTTTTGTAATTTAGTCGCACACAGATTTAAAACTATCCATTCTTGAAAAGTACTTTAAAATCCATAAAACATCAGTAAATTGAGATACCCTTTTCAAACACATAACATTAAGAGTACATTTATTTTATTTGACCGCATAAAAATTCAATGTGCTATGTTTAGAAGTAAATGTTTTTACTTTATAAAGATCAAATAAGTTAATCTTTCGTAATTGGATTGGACATAGACTTAAAAATTTTGCATGCTTTAAAATTACTTTAAAATCCATAAAAAATCAGTAAATTGAGATAAACTATTCAAACTACATTTGAAAGTGCATTTTCTAATTGATAGTTTAAAAAATGAAATTATACGATATTTAGTAGATAAAAAAATGCAGTACAAGCAAAATTTAAGGGTTAGGTCATTGCTACCGTCAATATGATGTCGACATTACTCACAGATATGTTTTAGTTTTATAATATAGATAGATGTGATATGAAAGCGAATTTTGTAAAATGTTACGACATTTGGTTGATTGTTTTTTACTGTCAGGAAAATCGCATATTTTTCTATTGTATGTGCAAAGAAAATGCACATTCTCATTTATAAAGCTGAGAAATTTTACTATGGTTGAGTCAATGTAACGTTATTTTTCTAATTGACTTTTTTATCGATTTATGGTCGAGAATGCACAACGCTCCATCATTGTTATTGTCGTATTATTGTATTTTAATTTATGTTAACCTGGCACCCGGGCAAAGCAAGGTGTTTCTGCTAGTTTTTTAAATAAACAAAAGCCACATTAAAGTAATTCTACATAAATAAAATTTATGATCGCAATTTTGAACTGTTTTATTGTTATAATAATGTTAAAAGTTCTACCATTAGCCCAAAAGCAAAAATAGAATTAATCATACATTTTTCATATAGAGAAGTAGCAATCTGATGAACCATTGTACTTCACGTAGAGGTCAGGGTACTTCCACCAATCAGAACTGCCTATTCATAGTGTGTGACCTCCAACCTGACTTCAATTGCAACTGCCCTTTACTTGAGCTCCTATAATAGAAACTGACGCATTCTCGCAGATTTGGTGCTCAAATTGAAGTTCAGTCGAAAAACCAAGCTAATCAGAACCGGTTTAGCCAATCAGAACCGAGTCTTAGGCAACCCCAACTCCGGCTGCGGTAGATTGATGCTGAACTGAGCACTAATAATCTGAAACAAAATGGATATGCATCAGCTCCTATTATAGGAGTCTTACCCTGTACAGAACATGGAAACATTCCACCTACCTGTATAATTCTGAGTAACAAATGAACGAATTCACAAAAGGTGGAAGGAGAGAAACTTACAAGTTAATGAGTTGTGGTGGGTGTAGTTATTCCAAATTTATTTTCATAGTAAATTTTACAATATTACTCTTAAACGGGCATTTTTAGGCTGCTTGTAGATGACTCATTATAACTATAGCACCACTATTTTTAATACAGATTTGATTCGTTTCATAAAAAATATATGTTTTATTGATTGATTTGTTTTTGAATAAAATTTGTATGATTTTTCTTTCCATAATTTTAGAAATGAATGTACAGTAGACTCCTCATTATCTAACATTCCATTATAAGATACACTCTATTACTCACACATTTCATCATCCAATTTGCATAGACATATTTAAGGATGTTAGAGGCTGTATCTCAAAATTCTGGTTGAAAATGCTTTTTTTTAAAATTATAATCAACTATACAAGGCTTAAAGCATGGCATACATAAACATAAATGACTCAAATTATGTTAAATTTATTTTAATACAATGTAGAATTTTGTCACCAATAACATTGATATTCAATCAACAATTTTCAGAAATCTGGAGAAATTCCAACTAAATAAATCTGTATATTAAATTTTTTTTTGCCACAAACATAACTACTTTTCCCTTCAATGCTTGTAAAATGTGTCATTTTTTAGAAGAAAAGTAATTATAGAATTTTCTCCTTAAATTTACTTTATTTTTTGTGTAAAATATTTAAATTCTTCATTTAATTGAATCATTATTATAATTATTCATTTTTATTTTGGTAGTAGCTGTTTATTTTATTATTTATAGTTTAATCTTTGTACTGCTAGAAAATGCACCTGATAATTTTCAGACATAACACTGATTTCGTGGTGTCAGATAATTAGAAGTCTATTGTAGTTTTTAATACTATGGTAAAAAATTTGTTTGTATTCAGTTTTCTGTGGTGATTTCAATTTTTCATGATAAGTTTATTTTCTGTCAAATACATTTTTATTTAATATTAAAAAGTTGTATATTAATTTAACTCTATTTATTGCAGATGCATAAAGTCATAAATGTAGATACATGTCACATCTCTCCAAGTAGTCTTTAAATTATGAAACATGCAGCATAACATTTCTTTACAGGAGCTTTTTGGTGCAGCAACTTCTGCCTCACAGCAAGGAAAATTGTTTCTTTGTGAAGTATGCAGCAAAGGATTTTTTCAAAAGGGTCATTTAAGTGTTTATCTTCGCTGTCACACTGGTGAGAAACCTTTTGTGTGTGAAGTATGCAAAAAGAAATTCTCTCATAAGCATCATTTGAAAGGGCATCTATTAACACATACTGGTGAGAAACCTTTTGTATGTGCAGCATGCAACAAGAAATTCTCTCATAAGGGTGATTTAAGCAGGCATCTGTCAATTCATAGTGGTGAGAAACCTTTTGTGTGTGAGTTTTGCAACAAAAAATTTTCTGACAAGAGTAGTCTGAAAAAACATTGGTTAATGCATACTGGTGAGAAACCTTTTGTGTGTGAGGTATGCTACAAGAAATTCTCTCATATGGGTGTTTTAAGTAGGCATCTATTAATTCATAGTGGTGAGAAACCTTTTGTTTGTGCGATATGCAAAAAGAATTTTTCTGAGAAGAATAGCCTGAAAAGGCATCGGTTAACTCATACTGGTGAGAAACCTTTTGTGTGTGAGGCATGCAACAAGAAATTCACTCATAGGGCTGCTTTAAACAGGCATTTATTAAATCATAGTGGTGAGAAACCTTTTGTTTGTGATATATGCAACAAGAATTTTTCTGAGAAGTGTAGCCTGAAAAAGCATCAGTTAATTCATACTGGTGAGAAACCTTTTTTGTGTGAGGTATGTAACAAGAAATTCTCTCGTAAGTGCCATTTAAGCAGGCATTTATCAATTCATTCTAGTGAGACATCATTTTGTGTGGGTGATACTCAACAATAAATTCTTTCAAAAGAGTAATTTATAAATGTTCAACTTCACCCTCATACTGGTGAGAAGCCTTTTGTATCAGAATTCTGCCTAGAATGGATTCTGATACATTTTCTGATACATTCCACATGAAGAATTTTTCTCAAAAGTGGCATTTAATCATATATTTCTAATTTACATTGTGAGAAATATGTTTTCTCAGGTATACAACAAGGAATTTTCTAATTAATCTATCTAATTGTTTATTCTCTCTTACAAACAACCACCAAACTGAAACTGCAACAAATGAACATATTTCTAAAATTATACTGCTTCTTTATATAGCCAAATGTCATATATTTTGTACTATATTATCATAAGGTTTATGTATGTATAATATGTATAATTAAAACTAGTAAATCTGTTGATCAGGAGCCTCAATGTCAAATACACTTTAATAAATTACAGAAATATTTTTGCAAAAGTCTGCTTTTTTTATTTTACAGCTTCAAAAGTTAGGTTGTTTTACCCATTTAAAAAAAATTTCTAAACTACTTTAATTTTTTAACGAGTCTTTATTGGATTGTAATAATCTAAGAATCTAACTGCTAATGGATGTTGCTATTTTGTATTTTATGGCTTTCGGATATAGTCTGAAATATACTGTAAAATTTTCTTGTAAATAGGTATGTAGTATTCTTTTAAATTATCTGCATTGTATGTTAAGAAAATTCAGAATTTTTCATAGAAATTATTGGTATTTAAATTGAGTTTGTATTATACGATAATGTTTATTCTTTGATCTTCAACTCTATTTATTCTATTAAACAGAATCATTATTAAATATCAGTAAATTCATTTAATTAGACATAATAAGTTTAACATCAATCTTTATTCAAGAGGCAGCCATGCTACCATACATACGTTTATGCTACATTACCTTAGGATGTCAATAGCCTACTCTTGGTTATGGTTATTTAGATTAGTAATACAAATATATGCAATTACAGTTATAGTATATATAAAATATGTATAGTTATATATTACATCCTTTCCTCCAGTTAAAGAAACAAGTACACTTATATAATTTTAAATGCAAATAAATTCAGAATAATACAAGAAATGACCATATATTATAGTTATGACAAATACAAGAGACATGACACTAAACATGTTCAAATATGCAGTATACACAGAAAAAAATAAAACCTAAAATGGGTAAAAAAAGCCCAATTTGGGTTGAAAGATTATTAGGTCTGGGGTTACCCATTTTGGGTCCATTCCAAATTGGGTCATGACGCATGCCTATTTTGGTTACCACTGTGTATCCATTTTGGACACTGTTAAGTACCCATTTTGGGTATCTTAAGACCCATTCTGGGCATCACTGAGAATCCATTTTAGGCAGTGTTTAATACCCATTTTGGACACTGTTAAGTAACCAGTTTGGGTATCTTAAGACCCATTCTGGGCATCACTGAGAATCCATTTTAGGCAGTATTTAATATCCATTTTGGACATCACTGAGAATCCATATTAAGCAGTATTTAATACCCATTTTGGATATCATAAGACCCATTCTGGACACCACTGAGAATCCATTCTAGGCAGTATTTAATATCCAATTTGGATATACACCCAATCTATATATATATTTGTCTTACGTGGCGCGGAAATAGGGCTGAATTTCTACCTTATCGTTGGCAACAACTGTAGTTTCCAGAGCTCAGACCAATGAACAGACAAGATTGTGTTAGCTCTGCCTCCAATATGGCGTCAGTATCAGATCAGTGAAATTCAAGCTAGCAATTATTAAAAATAAAATAATATGAACGTAATCCAAAGCGTCTGAGATGATTCCTCATTTTAATTATGAGTAATATTGTTAATTTCAAATGAATTCTCAACTCTTATTTAGAATTTCACTCACACAAAAAATTGAAGATAATAAAATATAAACTTTCTAGAATGTGCTGCTGCCATCTGTTGCTGTTTTATTGAAGTAAAAATAATTTCTTTTGCAGAAATCTATACTCAATTAAAATAATAAAATGTCGAACGAAATTTAAACTATCTCCCTAACACGTAGTGGTTTTTTTTTTCCTTTTTTTTTTAATGAATGTCGTGCTGTACAATATTATAGGTGCAATAAGTTTTAAACTAATTATGTTTCCAAGATCCTTTTTTTCATAGTATTTAAATTGTTTATATGCCCATTAGTAGCATCAACTAAATGCATTTCTAGTTGTGTTTTCAACAGAGTTTTCAATTACTTTTTTACATTAAAATTTTTTCAATTTCATATGTTCAAATGATTTATTGTAGTACTTATTCCGGCTAGAATTACTATAAAAATTAAAAGGGGCGAGCGAGTGAAACGAGCTGTGACCGCATAGCGGTCTCAATGTGAATTGCTTTGCAATTCACGGGGGGTTGGCGAGCGTTAGCGAGTAGGGGGCTGAGCCCCCTAGTATGAATATCATTAAGTACCCATTTTGGCCTTGCTAACATCTATTTTGCACAATCTTAAATATATATTTTAGAACACATGAATACTCAATTTGGGTGCCTTTAAATACCTGTTTTAGAATGAATTCAACATCCAATTTGGATAAATTTAAATACCTTTCTTGACACATTTATAGTACCTATTATTTTTAACATTGCACAATCATCCCAGTATTTATGAATTTATTTTAAATGTTTATTAATGTACTGCTTCATAACTTAGTACTTTTATTAAAACTTTACAGTAAAATTTTAAAGTTAAAATCGTACCTCCAAAAATTATTTGTATTTGAAATATAGGACAATTAGCTCAATTTCGATGAGATTCCAATAATAAATAGCTGAATAATTTTCTCAGCAACTTTTGGAATTTTATAAAATTTTTAGAATCCTTCTTCTCGGGATCTTGATTTGAAACAAAATTATGACTTTCTTATGAGATAAACTATCAAATTAAATGTGTTATGATGCCACCAGCGTTTATGATTTCTTTAATTTGTCACACTAAAAGAAAATTAAGATACTAATTTGTTTTTTTTTTCTTTCATTTAAAAAAATTCTTATGAGTATTGATAGAATATTATTATCACAAGCAACAAATTTGCTCTTAACATTAAAAAGACAAATTGGGGTCATTTTGACCACTATATGTTGAATACCGAAAGTATAATTGTTATTTATTCAGGGGTCTGCCCAGACTTTACTCCCAGGGTCCTGCTGTTGTGCGAAATTGTGTAAAGCTTTTTACTTTGTGAAAAATCCAGTCATAATTTTTTGAATTTGAAATGATCGTTATATTAAGGTTATATTTATTCATTTTCAAGAAGATATATGTATCTAAAATGCACATTTTTTCTTTATACATATGTAGAAATGACAGTCAGATTTTACTTTTAAATGATTAAATTTGTGAAAAATGTAATTTGGAGAAAGAAAAATTTTGTGAAAGTTTATTTTTAAGACAGAAAGTTTTGTAAAGGGTCCTTTCAAGGACTCAATTTCTTCCTAAATAGATCGCTGTTATCACATACATGGTTTTGTGATATTTTATATGTGAATATAATACTTGGATATTGTGTCATTATCCATGCTTAATATAGAACAGAGTTACAGTTAATCATACCTTAACACTTTCTATAAGGCAAATTAATTCTGTTGCTAGAATGTTGAAATGATTGAATGTCACCAGAATTTAAGAACAAAGTGATTTGAATGTAATTGAATGCTGTCTTCCACGTACATTATAAAAGGGAAATTTTATTAAATTCTGAAACAAATTTGGCATTTGGGGATTAAAATTAAGTAGGATAAATGTACTTCCAACTGCCTTAGAAAGGGTTAAAAGACTGGAAATTCTATACCCTTCATTTACTGTAATCTTATTTTCAAATAATTATATGTTTTATTCTTACTGAGAATTACATTTAATCTTCAAATATTTGTTTAAAAATTGGATTTTATTAATTTAATTATTCTTAAAAAAAAAAAAAGAAAACAATATCAAATGTATCATTATTACATTTTTTTCTAAATTTTAAAAATATCAAGAAACAAAATTTTGAATTTTGTTTGCAGTAAAATTGCTTTTTATGTGTGTGGGGGGGGGGGGATAAAGTGACACTTTCCAGTAAGTAAAACGTCTTGGTCTTTCTAGTAAGAACCAAGAAAGCAATAAAAACAGCAGACAGACCAGTGTTCCTACATTTACAAATCCAGCTATATGTAAACTAAAAGAACCTAAATCTGTAAATGAACAATTAATCATAATCTATTATTACCTTACCTTAATCAAAATTTTTGTCGTGTCACAAATGAATCCATGAAAAAACAAAATATCTATTTCTTGAAAAAGAAAATAAATATTCCACTCTTTTGAATTAAAAAAATAGTCACTTTCAAAATAGAATATGAAGTAATTGAACTATAAAGTTTTTACTTGAAAACAGGTTATTCAAGATTACTTTTACTATATTACTTTTGTTTCTCAAATAAAATTTATTTTGATGGAACCAACACACTTTCTGAAGTTATAGGTTCAATATTTATGTGGCAAGTTTTAGTACAATGATAAATATCTGTAATAAGGCTATGATGAACTTTTTCATGCAAAATTAACAGCAACATAAAATTTTTGTAGCAGCCATTTTCTAGAAATTAGTGAACAAAACATTTTTTTTTTTAAATTGTAATATACAATGCTTATTTAATATATATTCACTATATTTTTAATGAAATAAATCTAGCTGAATTTTTCTGAAAAGACAAACTTTTTAAGTTTGCTTCCTGCTGACTTGATTACCACTAGATAGGTTAAAATTAACTTTATAGATTTTATTACTTCTCTTCATAGATGTTCCGAAGATTGCAGTTTATAACTGTTTATGTTCAATAATTTCATATTTTTAGGTGTAATGGCTAATTCAGTCTATATTTTTATCTTTTCATTCAAAAATCATGTTATTAATTAAATTAGTTCCACCTACGTAACTTTTGTTAAATATTAGTTGACATGAAGTACTGTACATCACAAATCAGGATATATCCTTTTTTTTTCTCTTGCTGAAAATATTGTAATCATGCGCTTATACAAAACGTAGTTCAAATAGCAACCATTAAAAAAAAAGGGGGGGGGGAATTAATTGTCTATTGAATGAAACTTTTGGATAAAGATTTTTTCTTAAAAAAATTATGTACCACGGTTCGTTAGTGAAAACTTGATCCAATTTTGGAAGGAGCCCTAATATAATACCTGACAACTTTTGATATATTTTTATGTGTTTAAAAACATGTAACATTAAAAATATATGCAATGAAAAATGTAATTTGGTTTCTTAATATTTCCTAATAAAAACATGAGATTGAAATAATCTTAAACTATTTATCCTTAATTCAAGAAATTCATTTCGTATAGTTCTCAAAGTTTTGCCTAGGCAGATTCAGGGAGGTGCAGTATCCTGCCTACCAGTTAGTTAAAGAAAAAACTAGATAACCATCAAAATAGAAATAGGCCTTTATTTTTAATTAGTTGCTTTTAAATTAAGTATTAAAAAATTTATGAATTGTTATATTGTGTAAGTGATTCCTATAGATATAAAATTATAGATTGTGTTGTCAGTCCAGCCTACTAACTAATGAAGTGAAATAATTTTAACTGTTAGTTTGTAATTTACATCCTATTATACTTGAATTAATTTAACAAGAATTTAACTAAAAATATTAATTGAATGATTTATTTTTTCTTACTACAGTCTCAAAAATTAAAAAAATATATATCAATTATTCAAATTTTAATTGCTTAATAGGCGTATAGCCAACATAGTGAAAAAGTACCCAAGCCGGGACTCGAACCTGGGTCATCAGATTAGCGCACCAGTCTAATTGTGTGCTAATCTGATGACCCGGGTTCGAGTCCCGGCTTGGGTACTTTTTCACTATGTTGGCTATACGCCTATTAAGCAATTAAAATTTGAATAATTATGGATGCAAGGCGTGAGAAATTTTCTCTGGAAAAATTTCCAAGTATTAAAAAATATATATATATATATCAATATTTAGTATTTTCTAATTTTAAATTTTTCATTAATTTTATTTTTATCAGCCTGACTCTAAAACCCAGATAAACCATGGATATCAAAGATGATTTCTTTTATAATTCTTATATGGATATGTTTGCTTTTTTTTTTTTTTTATAAGGAGAACAATCATATACTTTTCTTAGTTATACAAATATATCTTTTTGATAATGGCATTAAATATAGATAAAAGTTTAGATTACTTTATTTAATTGATAACTACATCCAAAATCTTTTAATTTAAATATTTATAATATAAAATAAGTAATTAAAAAATTACAGTCGGTTGTTAAATTTTATTTACCACAGTCCCAATATTTTGAAAAAATAGTAATATTTAGTATTCCTGATTTTTTTTATAACTACACAACCTTTAAATTTTTTCATTAAATTAATTTTTATCAGTCTGATTCTAAAATCTTGAATTTAAACTTTGCTGTTTTTGCAGCTAAGGATTTATAATACATATTTTTTAATTTCTTGAATTTATATTTTCCATTTTCACACATTGTTTAATTGTTAAATCTTGTATATCAAGATAATTTAGAGTTTCTGTATGAAAATATTTCTTTCTTTTTTGTTTTCTCTCCTTTTATTTTTCCTTTTTTATGAAAAATAATCACATACTTATCTTATATATGTGACATCTAGATAATGGTTATACCGAATATAATAAAAATTGTAGACCAGTTCAATTTATTTAATCAATAATTACATGCATGATCTTTTAATTTAAATACTTTTAATATAAATTTAGTAATTAATACAAAATATTCTTGGGTGTTAAAATGTATTTCAATAATAATAATAAAAAAAAAAATACAAATTTTATAGCTTTTCCTACTGAATTAAATATGGCATTATTAAAATGAATTATTGCCAATAAAATAAGAAAAATCATTCTGTCTGGAGTGGGTATTGAATCGACACAGTGATCAGAACAGAGAAAAACTTGGCCACGCTTTTCTCGTACACAAATAAATAGGTACAAATAATAATAATAAAAAATAACAATTATAATTTTAGTTGTTTGAGCAGCCCAACAACTGCACCACATTTTTGTACAGATTTTACAGGATTTTTTTCTTTTAATAAGACACTGCTTAATAAAAGAAAAGAAGGATGACTTTCTGCTGGAAACTCTATATTAAAAATCCAGTAAGTGGCCATAATTAAAAATACTGCTTTCACAGCTTTGTTCGTTGTGAACATTGGAATTCCATCAACATAGCAGTGGAAACATGCACTCTCTTCAGATCCAATCGCTATCAATCTTGGTGGCTCACTTGTTTGTGGGATTGTCTCCTCAATGGTAGTATTTTCCTATAAAAATGAATAAGATAAACTTTGACAACTTATGAATTCTGTCAATTAATTCTACAGATTATAAAGAGTGATATAACTACAGTAGAAGATCTGTATAATGCAAACCTAAAAATGTAAGGTTTTGAGTAGTACAGTTGAGTCTCAAAAATCCACACTTCTAAAATCCGCAAAACTCCAAAATCCGCATTTGTTGGAAAATGTAAACAATGAAATTTGCAGTTAAGAAGTAATCTTTATAATCTTTGCTCCAAATATTATTGAACGAAAATAAAATTATTTTTAACATAAATTTATTTGAATAAATAATAATATATATAATGGCACAAGATATTACACTATTTATATTATAAATGGCCAGCAACTCTTTTCACATCCTATCTTAAAACAAACACCCGAAAAAAAATATGGGGTACGAATTTCTTTAAGAGATGGCAAAGTTTAAAAACATAACTATAATTTATTGAAAACATAATAAAAAAATCTAAGAACTTCAATACAGCTAAACCTTCTCTCAGGTTTGTATGTTCTTGAAGCAGCAGAGTTGCACAGACAAGCAAGAAATAATGACTGCTTACAGGATGCAAAAAAAACTTCATCAAGAAAAAGGGAAAATTCTGAAGCAAAAAACTATACAGGAACTGTTCAAAAGTTGTAATAAAAAATAATATTGTGTACTAAAATAATAATATGCAGGTAAATTAAAGGTATTCAAGTTTTGATTTGTTTAAATTAAATTATTACATCTTCTTCTAAATGGACACAGGTAAGTTGAAAAAAAAAATCATTTAATCCAGAATCTGCAAAACTCTAAAATCTGCACAGCCTCTGGTCCCAAGCTATGCGGATTTTGGCGATTCTACTGTATAGATCATTTCACACATCATTAAAATGTACCTTGTAAACATGGCAAAGCATGTTTGGAACATACCAATATTAACATTCTTTAAAATAATTTTAAAATTTTGTGTATTTAAAATTATGGTTTTAAAACACAAAAAGATGCAATTTAATAATTTATTATTCACAGAAAAAAAAAATTAAACTGGAGAAATAATTTCACTATTATCTGATTTGTTATAAGTCTGTAAAAATCCCAAATGTTGTGTGTATTAATTGCTATCACAATACTAATTTCATTCTTTCAAAATTATTTCTCAATAATAATCACAATTTAAAAAAATAAATAAATGTGTATTAAAGATCAAAAGATTAAATAATATCCTTTAGTCTCCTAGAGAAAGCCATTTTTCCCCCAATACAAAATTATAAGAGTTTTGTTAATTGCAAATTTCACTGTTTACATCCAAGGAGTTACGCATAGTATGGAGAATTACAGAATAAAGATCTTCTACTATATTTTGAAGTCTATAGTTGCATACAACTATTCAGACCAGGGTTTGCATATTGGGCCCACAATTTTTTTTTCTTGGGTGGGGCTACTTGAAAAAAACCATTGTGTGTTTTTTTCAATTTTTCTCGTGTTTTCACAACTGTAACATTATTTAATCTAAGGTATGAGAATGCAAAAATTAAAAAAGGGGGAGACTAAAATAAGAAATTAAACAATTTAACAAATTACTTGCATTTGAAGCTTGTGTTTAACAAATGTACAAAAAAATAAATAAATAAAAGAGATCGATGACAATTTAAATAGGTTTCAAAAGAACCAGATTTAAAGAAATTTCTAAGCCAAGATGAAACTACCAAAAAAGTAATTAGCTGAAAAGAATGAAGATTATTATGCTTGTAATCTAAAATGCATGCCTTAAGATCTGGTTTGGAGCAAATTAAATAATTGTTTACGAATTGATAAGGCAGCAAAGCTAGTAAAAGTGTACCCCTATTTGTAATCTAAATTTACAGATATCAACTGACACTGACTTTCTATGACAATCTGATTTAACTTTTAATACTATTGTAATATATATAGCAAATGTTGATAAAATTTTCAAAAATAGTACAGTATAGTATCCATTATCCAGAATGCTTGGGACTTGGGGCATTCTGAATAAGGGGTTTTTCCATAATTCAGAACACTTTTTTATAAGTATAAAAAATGTACGAAATAATTTCATAAAATAGTGATAAATATGAATAATATATGTAAATACTTTATTTATAAATTTGTTCATTTAATACATTATTTGCACAAAATAAAAATAAAACATTCTGAATTACAAAAAATAAATAAAATTTCATTTTGGGAGCTGGGCGCAGAATGTTTTGATTTGGAGATAGCGACGGCATCAGCTGCTTGTATCCAGCTTGTTTAAAATTTATACAAGTACCCTAGATTGAGGCTAAAGATCATCTGCTGGAGTGAATTGTGGCTTCGCATACTGGAGTGTGATGCCATGTGTATAAAATTTACTGGAAGTATATTCTAAAAAAGAATTTTAGTTTTTTATTCAGAGAAAATCCCTCTAACTGTGAAAATTCTTTCAAATCTAAATTTACAAATTATCAAGTAACAATTATTTTATGTATAAAAAGGAAATGTTAAAATCAATGCATAATCTGGCAACTTTCTATAACCTGTTATTATTGATGCTGATCGCAATGGCAGATTTGCCGATTCTTAGCATAGAAATAATTTTTCTATGCTCAATTTTACAAAACAAAAAAGAAATGTTAGTCAGTTTTCTGCTTACCATATTTCTCCATCATGGCATTAAACTACATTTAACTTTTTTTAATGAAACATGTAACAAAAAAAAAATTACAGAGACATGTTTTATTTTTCTAAAAAATTGTTTTTAATTTTTTCTTATCATAATGTTTTTTGTATCATAATTTTTTTATATTTATTTATTGAATTTATAAATTAATGAATGAAGGCAATATCATTTTGCTATTTTTTCTTTTACTGACAATTTAATTTTTACGTTTTTCTTTTTTTTTTCTTTTAAGATTTTTTTTTAATGAATTTTTTTTTTTATTTAGTGTTTTGCATTCTGGTTTTCGGAGTGTTCTGGATACCGGGATGCCGGATAAAGGATCCTATACTGTATTATGAATATCATTTTCTTTAAATATACATATATATGTAAATTAATGCAAAATTATACCCAGGTTTCATTGACAAATGAAGAATTTAGGTATTATGCATATGAAAATTAAAAGTTTAAAGCATTCTCTAAAAAATAAATAAATAAAACATTCTCTAAAAAAGCATTTTCTTAAAAAAAACCTCAATGAAATTCGCAAAAAATCTGGGTCCCCCTCCCCCCCCCCCAGAAAAACCTAAAAACCCAGGGTTTTGACTAGTGGGAACAGTGGGCTGGGTTTTTTTCAAACCCTGATTCAGACTAATTAAAATAAATGTTTTTTACAGTTGGAAAAACAATTAGGAATTTTTATTTTATTTTAAATAAGATATAAAAGAAATTGTTAGTAATGAGTTTTCAAATATTAATACCTGAAACATTTGTAGTACATATTTTACATTTTCTTTGGTCCTTTTGCCTGACTGTAATAATTTTGGCAGTTTCAGTAATATTTTTGTGGTTATGAAATCTGAAAAAGTAACAAAAAAGTCAGCTCACGCAAAGGCACTAAAAACAATATACAGCAAATAATTATTACTGCAAAGAATTAATGACTATTCATGCTCTCCAAAACAATTTGTATAATGTATGGGACAATTCTAATTATTTATACATTTTTAATTTATGAATGAGAAATTTTGAAAATCTATAATCATTCGAGGGCACACAAAAGCTGTGACTCACAATACCCAAATATCTTAAAACAACCCTGGTTGTCAATATATGTTGTCTATTAGTCTAGCTTAAATGATTTATCTAAAAATTCTGTTTATGGACAAGTCTAGGGGTTTTTGTATTACTCAGATTATTATCCAGATTGAGTCTAGATTTTGAGGTCCATACTGCATTTCATTTTAAACATAAACATACTATTAAACATAAAAATACTTTTTTAAAACTAAATTCATTATTATTATTTATTTATTTATTGAGAAACTTGAGAAAACAACAAAGAACATATATTCTAAAAATTAAAAAAAAAAAAAATCTTAAATTATGAATTTTGATCTCAAATACACTGCTCAAAACAATTAAAGGATATTTGAAGTTTTATATAAAATAAAGATATAAACGAAATTTTTTTTGCCGAAAATAGAAGAAGAGAATCACAAATGCAAATTTTTCTGGTTTTCAAACTTTGAGTTCGACGTCAGAAACGTCGCTTCAGCGGCAGCGAATGAAATTTGACTTTCAACTGGATAAAAGAGAATGAAGACAAGGATGATCGGCATTCAGTGATTGCTTTGTTTCGATGAGTACGATGTCTCAGCGAAGTCATTTGACAGATTCAGAAGCTTGGAGAATTGTTGGTAGGTTAGAAGGGGGCCAAACTCAAGCCGAAGTAGTGCAAGCCATTGGAGTGTCACAAAGTGTCATTTCCAGGATCTGGAACCGTTTTTTGGAGAGTGGATGTGCAGGCCGAAGACCAGGGCAAGGTCGTAGACGGGCAACAACGCCCAATGAAGATCGGTATTTAGCGTTAACAGCTCGGAGACACCGAAACATGAACGCTACTCTTCTCCAACAACACCTTCGCTCGGCTACAGGCACCACGATTTCAACTCAGACTGTCCGAAACCGGCTCCATGCTGTAGGTCTGTATGCTCGCCGACCAATGGTATGTGTTAGATTAACATCAAGGCATCGTCGCGACCGCAGGGAGTGGGCAACCGAGCATGTCAACTGGAGGAGAAATGAATGGAGCAATATTCTGTTTTCTGACGAGTCCCGTTTTTCTGTGCATCCAGATAATAGGCGTATTTTCATCTGGAGGGACCGTGGCAGTAGGAATAATCCTGCGTTCGTGCACGAAAGTGTCAGATTTGGCGGTGGAGGAGTGTTGGTGTATGGTGGCATCTCCATTGACGGGCACACTGACCTCTACATCATTCGAGATGGAGCTCTGACTGGTCGCCGATATAGGGATGAGATCCTCAGACCTATTGTAGTCCCTTACGCTGCAGCAATCGGAGATAACTTCAATTTAATGGACGATAACTGCAGGCCACATCGTGCAAACCTGGTGGAGGATTTCCTTTTCGAGGAAGGAATCGTTCGAATGGAATGGCCAGCGTGTTCTCCAGACATGAATCCAATCGAGCACGTTTGGGACGCTCTAGGAAGACAAGTTTCTGGCCGCCAACAACCCCCACAAACTCTCCAAGAACTGGAAAGAGCTCTTCTGGAAGAGTGGGGCAGAATACCCCAACTCGTCATTAATAGCCTCATTGAGTCCATGCCTCAAAGGTGTTCAACGTTGCTGGCCGCCCGTGGAAACCATACCCCCTACTGAAAATGATTTTCTTTGAAGAAAACACCTTTTCTTATTCTTTTTTTCTCATATGCACAAATTGTGTTTTTTTCCTTTTGTACACAAATGCGCAATAAAATGCATTTTTTTCTGCCAAACATGTGTAATTTATTCTCATATAACCTACTATGTCTGTCGACCATGTATCAATCAGCTAAAAAGTTTCCCAGATACAAAATCCACCTAAAACTGCAATATCCTTTAATTGTTTTGAGCAGTGTATTTTAAATCCTTTATGGCATGTCTAGGCCCATAGATTGACATGTGGAAGAGGAAAGAGCCTTAAATCCCTTATGCAAAACGAGCCATTTAAACATCATAAAAAGCATACCAATAGCACATCTGCAGAGAACATAGTTCTCTTTTTCCACCAGATAGTTAACCATGGCATCACAGAAAGCCTGCCATCTTTCTTTTGAACTGCACTTCTGTTACCTCTAAGAGTTGTGTAAATTCCCATAGAAGCTAAAAAATATAGTAAGGATTAATTAAATTAAAACGCTTTTTTAATTACGTTAAAATAATTTGAAAATAGCTGCCACAAACCAGATCTTGCATTTTGAGAACAGGATACTTTTCCAAGAGCTTCTGAGCAGGCATGCTTGAGCTGTCTGCTTTTCTTAATTTTCTTGTTGCAGTTAAAAACTGCTTCAATTTTGTAATCGAGGGTGATTTCACCTTCATTTCATCCTGCATCTCAAAAACATTGAAGTCACCAGCTTCACTGACATCCAGATTAATTTATTTTTCTTGGTCTTTTGTGTTTGCCCGGACTTTGGTCAATCTTCTTCTTATTTGTTGTGCCAATGCAGCCTGGAAGGGGAAAAAAGGATAGGTAAACATTGAAAAGATTTAAAAGAAAAGTCTGTTTTCAAATTTATAATGATCTGAACAATACAATGTTTAAATCTCTTAATACATTACCATATACCTATTACCCTTTCTGTAATTAAAAATTAAAATAATTAATCTTTCTTATTCCTGTCAACTTTTTTATTTTTCAATGATAGATGTTGTGGCATCACAAAAGGAAATAAATCTTCTTTTTTTTCAGTGTCCATTATGCATAATAGTATACATTTTATGGCATTTTTAGGGGGGGTTTCTTCTGTGAATAGCCTTCAAATCTTGAAAATGGTTTTCAAAATCAATTTTTTTAATGCACCATGTTTTCATTATCGGTTTTATAATACAATAGACTTTCTATATTCCACATCAATTGATAAATGCATGATCAGGTACAATTGGAATATAACCTTGAAGATCCGGCATCATTCGGAACCAAGACTAAGACAGGTTTATGAAAATTTTGGATTTTTGAAAGAATATCAAAATTATTTCCAATATTTTTAATGCTGCCTATAGTCATAATTTAATTCATGATCAAGTGATAACTATGCGATAAAAAGAACAAAATTATTAAAAAGACATTGATATTTTCTAAATAACAAAAGCATTCTAATTTGAGAATCTCCAGTGTCTGAGATGCGTAAACCTGTCAAAAAATTGTTTCAATTTCTGAAACGATCACAAGACCAGGGCTTGAATTTCAGGGCAGGATAATGCTGAAATTTTTTAAATCCTGCCCAAAACAAATTCCCCATTTTCCGTAGAATTTTGCTTTTTCAAACAAGGATCAAGTCCCGCGGACTGACTGACGAATTTGATGATATTTTCTTGCAACTAATCAACGGAATTTACAAGATTCTACCAATGACAGATCAACAAATTTCGCAATATTTTCCGTGACTGATGAAATTCAGGATCTTTCCCTGTGTCTGACTGAATAATTTCTTGATTTTTCTCTGCGACCGACTGACGAATTTCGCTATATTTTCTCACAACCAATCAGCGAACATAGCAAGTTTCCCCCCCCCCCCCCCCACAACAGATCGACTAAATTCATGATTTTTTTCCAAAAACGATTGATAAATTTCAAGAATTTTTTTGGGACTGATTTTTCTAATTTCAAAGTTTTTTCTTGCAAGAGATTGACATATTTCACGATTTTTTCTTCGTGTCCGGCTGAAAATTTTTTAGAATTTTCTCTGCGTCTGACTGACGAATTTCATAATATTTTCCCGTGATTATTTGGCGAATTTTGTGATATTTTTCAATGACTGATTGATGAATTTCGCAATGTTTTCTCGTGATCGATTGACAAACTTCAAGGGGTTTTATTCGAGCAACCAAACAACAAATTTTACGAAATTTTCCTGCAACATGACGAAATGTATGATTTCTTTTATCGCAACCGATTGGTGAAATTCATGATTTTCATGGGTAAGTAAAAAAGGTGTAAGGAAATATCGCTATTATGCTACATTTTTGAAGCTATACTGTAGTATAGTAGATTGGTAGAAGAAATATTAGGCAATCTTTTACTATATAGTGAAATTGAATAATGGTGTAATAATTACTTCAAAAACTAAAAATCAATTTGAATAAAATGTCAAGATATCAGAGGTTTTATGTACAAAAATAAAAAAGCACATTACCGATTTTCTACCAAAATTTGATTTTAAAGGACTCCACTTGTCCGCAGGAATGTCTGCAACAACATCTACAGATGTTGATGGCAAGTCTTTAGCAAAAAATTGATCTGCCAATATTCTAACGATTTTACATCGGTGTTTAGGCATTAATTGTTTTTTATTTAATGCTTCTTCAAGTTCTGGAGGGAGCCTTTTCAAAATGACACTGGCCTCTACAGACTAAAACAAATGTGAAATATTTTAAATAGTGAAAAATATTTTTTAAAATCATAATCAAGCATATCGCAAAAACAAGCAGCTTTGGAAATATACATGCACTAATGTTTTAAAACTTTTTTTTTACCTCTAGTGTGGTGTAAATCACATTTGAGGGTCCTTGAGCAGCAGACTCTATTTTCGTGCAGCTGCTGAAATCAAATTCAGTTTCAACCTGAAAAATTATGCATTATTTAAGCATGTACAAATCAATTAGCTCATGAATTCAATTAAAAATATAAAACTGAAAATTACATTTTTTGGATTTGTGACAATGACGTCTGAGAGTATGTAACCTGATGTGTCAGCATCAGCAGGAAAGTCTATAAAGCAGAATATATATATTTTTAAGTCATAAATTATAGGTTAATAAAAAATTGCAGCATATAATAAACCAAATGCTATGTTAAGGTGGTTTTGAATAGTAATTTATTTTTATTAATTGAATTAACAATAATGATCTCAAGGTGTTGAATAAAAAAATATACTATACCTAATTTAATATGCTTAGTTGGGCCACATGAGCAGTAAAAACATGCTGGTCCACTGTCTGCATTAAACTCATAGCTCTCACAATCACAGGCTTCACAACGTCCTCGTTTGTGTCCTCGGGGATCGGTGTTCATTTTTCCTTCAGAAACATAAAATGAATTTTTACCAAATGTCAGGAAAAATCACGATATTTTGAATACAGTGAAAACATAGGCAGAAAAAATGGACAGATGATGAAGAGCTAAACAAGTCATTTCATAAGGAGTGAATATGTTGAATGAAAATATAGTTGTTTGCTTACGTAAAGTCAGTTGAAATTGTGTGTCGTTCATATGCTAGTTACTTTCTTCTATCTTTACAAGAAGAAAGTATTGGATTCATGAAAATTTCTGACTTCCGGTTTTCGACGGATTTATACGCTTTAGAAGGTCCTGAACATGATTTGACTGTTTTTAGAAAATGTCTGTCTGTAACTCTGTCTGTCTGTCTGTCTCTGTATGTGACAAAAATTTTGTGGATGCTCTATCTCAAGAACTAATGCACAAAATTTAATAAAACTTTAGATTCAGTTAGTCCCTAATATAAATTGGTACTGATTAATTTTGGGTGAAAATCGCCGACAGGTGGCGCTGCTATGCTGCTTTTTTTCTCGATTTCCACAATAGCTCTATCTCAAGAACTAATGCACTTATTTTCATCAAACTTCAGATTCAGTTAGACCCTGACATAAATTGATGCTGCTTACATTGTGGTGTTAATATCTCAACAGGTGGCGCTGCTATGCTACTTTTTTCATTATTATCATGATAACTATATCTCAAGAACTAATGCACGGATTTTCATCAAACTTCAGAGTAAGTTAGGCGTTGACACAAAGTTGTTGTTGAGTAGGTTTTGGTCTAAATCTCCCAATAGGTGGCACTGCTATGCTGCATTTTGTAAGATTTACACGATTTAAGCAATAGTCTTATCTCAAGAACTAATGCACGGAATTGAATAAAACTTTAGATTCAGTTAGACCTTGATATAAATTTCTGTCAATTCTTTTTTAGTGTATGCGAAACCTGTGTGAGATAGAAGAAAGTTTATGGATTGGCCCATCTGACTAGTTGATATTGTAGCTGATACATTAGCTGTGTATGAAGCTTGTACAAAAAATCTTGGAAGTTTAAGATTAGAAAAAAAAATTTAAATACTTTATCTGTTAACCAAGATTAAACTTTTAATATCTGATAGTTGTTCCAAATAAAGTTGCATTTAAAACATGATGTGTGCATGGAATATAGTGACACTTGTAGGTGAAATATGATGCTTATTGTGTATGAATATTACATATAGTTTTAAGTGTAGATTAGATTTAAAAAAAATAATATTCAAATGAATGTCTTAAGGCTGATTTATGAAAATTAGTACAAATCATAAAAAGCTTGCTTCATTATAATGAGATTTTTTTCAGCGACTTTATGTAAGTGAAAAATCATATGAAAATCTAATGTTTCTGGATCTACAATAACAAAATCTTCACCTACTGCAATTTTGTAACAACATAAATGTACATTTCTCTCAACGCTTTTCGACTTGAGACAAACAAACAAAGGCAATTTATCTACCCTATATATATAAAATCCTAAAGAAACGAATTTGTGAAACGATTTTATGAAACGACTGATTAAACGACTGATTATGTTTCAAGGCTATTTTTAATAAAATATTAAACGCTTGATGGTGAAATTAATACCAATTGTTCATAAAAATCAGCGGATGTCAAAACTGGTAATAGAATTTTGAAATTGGAATTAGTTTTCGAGATATTAATTTTTTTCTAATTTTAATGACATTTCTGTAATGATGGCAACTAATTACTCAGTTTTTTTGTGACAAAAAAGGGAAAAAAATTTAAAAGGATCCCGATAGGGATTATTGATTTCTTTTTATTCGTCATTTTCAAATTGAAATTGAATTTATCTTTTATTTCAATCGATAATGAAGACAAGATTGTGATTAAATTATGTTTTTCAGGAAAATTTGAAAAAAAAAATCACATTTCTATCGTCAGGATTCAATCGTCTGTCAGCATTTAATTTAATTTATAAACTGAAAATATTTTGAATAAATTCGTCCAAATGACGTCATTTAGGTAAACGCAAAAGAAAGGGAGGAAAAGGAATTACAGTAGATTCCCGTTACAACGAATTCCATTACAACGAAAAATCCCGTTACTACGAAATATGACAAATCCCTTTTTCAAATTTCATTAACTCCAATGTATTAAAAATTCCTATTTAACGAAGTGCATTTTATTAGAAATTCCGTTACAACGAAAAATCTTCATCGAGCTCTTTCTTTTTTCAATTGCTTAACAGAAATGAAAAATACTTCGAATTAGAATGTCGAAGATAAAAAAATAACATTGTTTTGGGGACAGGTGCAATTTCAGATTTTTCTCCCCTTTACTATTTTTTATTTTGTTTACTTCTGTTTCCGAATTCCTTTTCTTTCATTAGCCCATACGCTTCAAAATGATCACGTGACAGACAGCAGGTGGCCTTCACTGTGAAAGGAGTGTTTATGCTTGTTCTGGGATATCTGCATCGCCAGTACCTGTTGCAGTGTGTTTCTTGCTTCGTTCGTTGATAAAATGGCTTGTGTGAAACGAAAACAATTTTCGTTGGGAGAAAAAAAGCTTTAATTTCTGAGATTGATAAAGGATTGCGCAAAACTGATGTAGCCAAAAAATATGGAATAACACCATCGACTTTATCTACATTTCTAAAAGATAAGGAAAAGATTGAGAGGCAATTCCAAATTGCAAGCATTGGTTCCCATAGAAAACGAATGCGACAGTCCCAATTTCAAGATGTCGATAAAGCCGTGTTCAAATGGTTTGAAGATGTTCGTTCGCGCAATGTACCTATAAGTGGTCCTCTAATAAGGCAAAAAGCTCAAGAGTTCGGAACAATGCTTGGTATCGAAAATTTTCAAGCCAGTGTCGGATGGCTCAATCGCTTCCGTACTCGCCATGGAATTGTAATGAAATCAATTTGCGGCGAAGCAAGTGATGTACCTACAAACACTGTAAATGAATGGAGCGCTGGAAAAGTAGCTGCCCTTATAAAGACATACAGCTCCGATGATGTTTTCAATGCTGACGAGGCTGGAATAATTTATCAACTTGAACCGAGAAAAACATTAACATTTAAAGGCGACAAATGCATTGGAGGAAAAACTTCAAAGAAACGAATTACATCACTTTTTTGCTGTAACAAATCTAGAACCGAGAAGAGAAAAATATTAATTGTTGGTCACTCTGGCAAGCCCCGTTGCTTTAAGAACTGTCATTCATTGCCTTGCGATTATAAATACAATAAGAAGGCATGGATGACACAAGATATCTTTAATGATTGGCTAGTGCAATTTCACAAAGAAATGAAAGCTAAAAAACGGAAAATTCTTCTCCTTATTGATAACTGCATGCCTCATAATAATCCCCCCAAATTAGACTGCATCCAAGTTGAGTACTTTCCGCAGAATTGCACTTCTATTCTACAGCCTCTAGACCAAGGCATCATCCGTGCTGTAAAATCTCGCTATAGAACTCTTTTGCTAAAAGAAATTATTTGCGGCTTAGAAAATAGCGAAAGGCCAAAAATAAATCTCAAAGAAGCTATTGAAATGATTTCTGGATCGTGGCAAGAAATTAGCCAGAAAACAATTTCTAACTGTTGGAAACATGCCCGATTAACTGAGACCAAAGAGAGTGAATCAGAAGTTTTAGATTTGGATGAGTCCTCTGAGTTAAACACAATTTGGAAGGCTGCCAAAAAATTAACATCAATCCCTGATCAGGTGGATTTGGAGGATTTCTTATCTGTGGATGACAATATTCAAACATGCTCTGAAGTGACTGATGAAGATATCATTTTATCCATTAAAACTACAGTAGACCAACAAAATGACGAAAGCAGTGATGACGATATTGATGTCACCGACGATTCAAAAGTTACCTCTTCGGAAGCTCTCTCATGCTTGGAGAAAATGCGTGCTTTTGTTTCTCATCAAAAGAATGTTCCAGAGGAAGTATTTTCTCACATTCATTCGTTGTACACGTTTTTGTTATCATCAACAACACATTCTTTTGTACAAACTAAAATCACAGATTTTCTGCAATGATGTACTACTAAATAAAGGTTAGACCGTAATTTTGTATTTTTAATGTTGAATTTTAATTTACTAACTTTTTCTATGTTAATTTAACTAGTATTCCATTGAAATCCTCTATAATGAAAGGTAAATTTATCTTACATAATTTATTTACGTGTATATGTAATTCATTAGATAAATAGGAGTAATTCCGTAACAACGAAAAAATCGTTACAACGAAATATTTTAGCGGTCCCGTGGAGTTCGTTGTAACGGAAATCTACTGTAATAGTAATTATTATTTATTGATATCATTTTGTTATTTTTTTGTAAAAATTAACTAAACGAATTTATAAAATCATTAATTCGGATATTTGAAACTAATATATCAAATAATAATTGCCCAACTGAACAGAAGAATAAAAGATCCTGCTTGGTTTTTTCCGCCAAGCTTTTTAAAAAACGTCAAGACCCCTATAATAGAAAAGCACCAAAAGTTCATTGGGTTTATTGTCATAACTTTTGGCAACAAATCTATGTATATTAACGAATCTATCCCTTTGTGAAGCTCGAATTACGCCAAACCTAAAAGCAAAGGATCCTATACTGGAAAAGTACCCGATTTTCTTATGGACAATATTCAAGTGACAGAACATGGTGTAAAATTACCGCGGATAGCAAATTTGTTTAAATATCTCATGAATTGATGCCGAATAAATGCAGGCATACATGCACAAAATATTTAATTCATTTTGTATGATAAATAATTATTAGAAATTTCGTATATACTTATTAATTAAAAAAATAATTTACATATTTAAAATAACATGAAAATATGCATGATGGTGCACTAAAATAGAGAGAAAATTAAAACCTGTTACTGAAAATGTTTATAACATAGTACTTTTCAATACCGTGGTTCTTAATGTTATTCACAAGCAGATGGAATTTTTCTCATCCTTAAACGCAAAGGAAGAATAGACTAGAGATTGTTGTTATAAAAGTCCGAGAGGTAGTCACAATTTAAACCTAACCATTTTATACAAGCTGGTTTTCAAGTAGTAATTGATTTTACTTATCAATCCCAAAAATAGTCGTCAGTTGTCGCAACAGCTGTGTATGAGGCCATGATAATCGAAAAATGTCCCATTTAAATGTTAAAAGCATGGCAACCCAATTACAGATTTACCAATATTTTAAAAATAAAGTACGCTGTCATGTTTTTAGAGGCCTCGAAGTTTGAGCGGGGGTTGGCGAGCGTAGCTCGCAGGGGGTAGGCCCCCTAGTTTACATATAAAATATTTTCTAGCTGACCAAATTGGTAGATTTCATCCTTAAAATTTAATATTATAAAGCATTTTTTTATACATATTTTGTTCCATAAATCATTATCCATGGCATTATATAGATTATGTTTTAAATTAAATCACCTAAGAGTGAGGAAAAGGGCAATGATTGTTTAGCTACTCATTTAACTGGGCCACATTGAATGATGCTATCAAGTGAACTTTTCAGAATATGTGCTTGATACAATTGATGTTTTGTGGCTAAAGACAGAATATTTTTATAGTTCCTTATATTATGAACAATTTCTTTAAAATATTGATGTTTAGCTTCCATGCTCATTGACCAAAAATGAATCAGGGGGCCATATCTCATCAGAAGATTTGGATAATGTGTTAAGAAATGTTGCTTGCGAATTAAGGTTTTTTCATACAATGTTTGGAATAATTCAAGGTATTCTTCAATACATGTTTCCTAATAAATCAATCATAGTCTTGGATGGACAATGTGAGAATATAATGCTGCTAGCTTCTAAGAGTATTAAATAATTTTCAAAATAGGGGCAATCATTAAAAGTGTATTCTGCAATAATTAAAGGTAATATAACAGCCAAGTTTGTGATGCTGTCTGGTGTAAACTGTCTAGATGTTTTATTAATGAAGGTTTATTGGGGCTTTCTGAGTATCCACAATCAAACTGGGCGATTCTTTGGTTCAATTTTGTTAATGATATTAATTTATCTTCAATGCATATTTTATTTAAAAGTAATCTAATCGTTAGAGGAAGAACACCTTCAAGAACATCATGCATAATATCAGGAGGAATCCCATCAATAACAAGATAATTTTCAAGTGAGTTTAATAGTGACCCTTTGTTTATTCCATACATTTTACTAACTTCTTTTTTATAGGTTCCACATGCAGCACTTAGCTCTTCAATTTACTTTTCATGTTTTTCTTCTGTTCTAATTAAATTTTGTACTTCTGTATGCAATTTGCGTACATCATCTAACTCTGCCATACAAAATCTACAACAGTGAAGTGCAGTGAAACCTTCCTTTAAGCCTGCGACAGCATGCACACCAAGATTATCACCACTAAGGGCGATCAGTCTACCAAAAATTGTATTGCCATTTCTTAGAACCAATCCCTTTTCAAATAAATTTAAATCCTGAACTATTGGTTCCAAAATTTGATCCATCCCATGTAACTTAACATGTGAGGCTTTAACAACTGACACAAGATGGATCATTTTTAGGGTAGATCTATATTTTGGAGAAATGTTTCCAAAAACCATATAGAACATTCCCAATTTTTGAATTCCAGCTTTAGAACCAAGTCTATTACAAACTTCAAGTTCATCATAATAAGGAATAAATTGTAGTGTATCAGGATGTTGTTTTAAAAACATACACTTTTGGAAAAGCAAGCCATCTTGAAATGATAACAAAACATTCCTTTCGTTATTAATCTTTTCTGAGATTTTCTTCTTCATCATGTTGTTATGGAAAACGTTGTTTACAATATCTGCTAAGGGAATGTATACCATGGATAAAACTTTTATTTTGTATTGCATGTTATTATTCATCCTACCAGCAGGAACAATGGTCCTTGAAAGATTAACAGGCACAGGCGGAATTACATGAAAATTTTTACTAAAATAAGCATCTTGTTTGTGAACTGAGTTAAGATTTTTAAAGTCCATAATAGAACTTACTATTATTTCTTCGGTGTTGATGACATCCGAGAGTGAAATTGATTTCTATGTTTTTAATGCATCATCAATTTTATTTATTGTGCTGCTAACTTCGTTTTCAATAAAATCTTTCATTTTTTGAATTATGATGTTTAAGTTAGAAGAGGTTATATTGGTTTTGGCCCTTAAATATAGGATAAATTTTGCAATCTGTAGTTCTGTGTTGTTTGCCTCATCTACAAGAGAAGATTTTTCTGTTTCTTGTTGAAAGGTAGGATCTGTGATAGCATTTTGGGAATTATCAGTGAAATCTGTGTTGGGTGTGTAAGATGATGATTTGGAATTGTATTCTCTGTGTTTTCTATGTCTGTAATATAATGTATATATAAAGCATTAAAGGTTTTAAATTTACTAGGACAACCTTCAAGGTTGCACTCCAGAAAAAATCCATGATCATGGAGATGAAAATCTCTAAGATGAGAATGCAAGTCTCTTTCATTTTTAAGTTGTAGCTTGCAGAACTTGCAAGAAGAATTCATTGTTGAAACTAAAAGATAAATACATTTTGAAAATTAAAAGCTGAGAAAATTTTTAGCATTTAAGATTAATTAACTGTTTTACTTTATTTTAATGCAAGCTCACAAATATAGTAAAAATGTTGTCAAATGTAAATTGTGAAAAGAAGAACCCTTCAAACAAACTACAGTTATCTGTGTATACTGGTATTTAAAATTAATGTCTACTATGAGAAAATGATAACAGAAAATATTATTTAGCAATATAGAGATGAAATGTATTAATGAGTTTATAATAATCATCTGTTGATATATGATATATCGGATAATTATGAGTTTATAATAATTATATGTCGATATATGATATATCGGATAATTATGAGTTTATACGTAATAATTATCTGTCGAATGTCAAAACTAAATTTGCATTTTTTCTTAAATGTGATAGTTAAATTTAATTTGTGTGACTAAAATATTTCTTGCAAAGAAATATTTTCCCAGGTCTTTGAAAGATTTGATTGCAGGTTGTGTTCTTTTGAAAAGAACATAACACAAAGCATTTGTTAGGGATTTTATCTCCCACCATTTACTTAGCAAAATTAATTGTGAACATTTTATATTCCTAGATAATTTAGATCTTCGTTCAAAATAAAATTATTTCAAAAACAGTAAAAAAAAAAATATACAATTTAAAACATTAACTTGTTTTTTAAGAACAAGAATGTGAGAGAAAGGCATTATATGAAGTGATTCCTGTCATCTCAGATTTTCTCTAAAAAATTACGAGATGTTATTTAACTTGTTAAAAGACCAAATATAGAATTGTTAGTTTCAAAGTTGAGTTGTTTATTTTTTCCCCCCTAAAAATCATTGTACATTATGAAAAATTGAGTAGTTTTTAAACTTATCAAGTAATTGATTCATTATTATTACACTATTTTTAATTTTAATTAATGAATTTTTTTGTTGGGGGGGGGGGGGGGAGATGGTGGTGGCATTGGCATGCTATGGTTACTTAAATTTCTCTTGGTATGTGGATGCAAAAAAGTTCGCCATCCCTGGTCTACAGTTTACCTTTGTATTACACACCAAATCAGGCACACAATTAAATCAAACAGAAAAAGATGCAATGTGAAGAAAAAGCATAAATTTAACAAACAAAAAATAGTTATTGAAAAGCACTGAAATATAATTAATAGTTTATATCTTGCCGGAAATATTTTTCATGCAATACATGAATTTTTTGTATTAAGTATTTATGAAGTTTTACAATTACAAAACAATACAAGCCCCGTAGCAGAAAATTAATATGCTTTCGGCGACAAACTTTATTAACAGCAAAATTTTTCTGTGGTAAGTCCCTGCAGTCAAACAAGAGTGATAAAAGGACAAACAACAAAAAAAGTTGAAATACTTTGTCCCCCCCCTCCATCTGCCCCCATTTTTAGAAATTCTCTTTGGAAAATTTAGAATGATTATTTTTTGTTGGCAAATATTTTTAACTTTGTATGCTTGGAGGGGGGGGGGGGAACCAAGAATTAGACATTTTAGGGAATAATTTAAAAATAAATGATTCATTTATAGTTTATGAAAAGTAACAAATAGAACAAGGAAACTTAAAAAAAATAAAGAACCAATTTTAAATACTTAACATTTGTCCGTTAGGGAGAAGAGGCAGAAAACAATTTATTATTTTTTTTTTCTTGAGTGGGGGGGGGGGAGTAATTATTTATTTATTGTTATTTCAAAATAATAAATACGGAATTTTTTTTATGACATTGTTTTAAAAGATTTTAAATTGGGATGATGGAGCAAAGGGGAGGTGATCAGAATTTTCGAGTGGGGGGGGGGGCGAAGATCTAGATGCATATTTATGAATTAGTATTTCAAAGTAAAATATAAAAGAACTAAGGCAAAACAACATTAAACAAAGGGAAACAATTTTCATAAAATAACACTTGAGAATTTGTAAGATTAACTACATAAACCATTAACTGTTGTTAGCGGTCTCACAGACCGCTGTTTTTTATTTCAATTTTCACAGTTTATGAATAATAGTATAATGATTTAACAATAGTGAAATTTTGTTTCGTTTGGAGCTCTAGTACTATTGCTAGAATTTCTCAATAGATGAATTTTAATTATAATAGTCCTGCGCACAAAGTTTAGTACAGAAACAGTATCCTATGAGTACACTGAGTCCTTTATTTATCTTTTTTTAAATCAGTCTCAGAGACCACTCGCAGGATCTATGCAACAGTTTTTCTCACAGCAGTTAAGGGTTAATGTTGGAGAGAGAGACAGGGAGGGGGAGGGGCAAAGAGGAGGAAACTAAAATTTCCGAGGTGAGGTAGATGATTGATCAGAGATTTAAAGATTTTAAACAATGTGAGAGGGAGGAAGAGAAGCCGGAGTGTTACGATAAGAAATTTCAGTGAGGTAGGAAATATAGATGATTTGTTATTTATGTCTTAGTATTTCAAAGTAACAGATAAAACAACTAGAGCAAAACAATATTAAAAAACTGGGAAGAACTTGGAACTTAACATTTATTATGATTTTCATCTTTAAAACGAAAATTTCGGGAGGACCCACCAAACCACAGAAGATTGTCAACTCTTACCAATAGAATTTTTTCGAATTGAAACATATACAAATGATCTTTTTGCTGTTGCTTGGATCTTATTCTACTTCTTATTAACATTTGCTGTTTTTTAAAGATAAATGATATAATATCAACAATTTAAACACAAAACTTAGTTGAAAGCAATGAATTAAAATTTTTATATCTATCTGCTCATAGAACATAATTTCTATTTTTAATTAAAAAAGGAATATTTAAAAGAAAATGAATCAATTGTTCAATACCTTTTTGCATTTATACCATTACTTTCATAAAGATTTTTGTTCAGGATAGTATTTTGCATATTTTCATTTTATTGTATTAATAGGTGACCCCCCCCCCTCTTCTTTTTCTTTTTTCTGTACGTCTTATATTCACCACTATGACACGATTAAATATAGGATAAAAAAATAAAAAAACACATCTAATGAAGTAAAATTCAAAATTGTCCATATAAAAATGTATGTTTCATAGAATTTAATTATAGATTAATATTGGTTAAAAATGTCAAACTTTGTTTTAATGACTAAAAGTGATGACTAAAATTATTTAAGAAATTTCAAAAATATCATTTATTTTGAGAAGCTTATGGTTTACTACAAAATGTAATCATAGCAACCATGTAATTTTTATTTTTTTACATTAATTTTTATCTAACATTGTTTAAATTCATAATGTATCTCTCATTGAAAAAAAGATAAAGAAAATCTTTGCTGAATAACTGATGGACATTTCCCTTTCCCTGTACATAAATTTCATAATAGAGTGCACTAGAATAAGCAAGTAATTATGACCAGGGTTGGGGAATTTTCAGAAAATTTTACCAGCCAGCCAGATGCAAAGTGCAGTTGAAAATTTTTATGACAAAATGTATGCGACTGCAAAAATATTTAATTACTATTAGTAGATTCATTTTCATATTTTTTTCCCGAAAAAATTAAGAAATATATACAACAGAGGACAGTTTAGTACAGGATAGAATTTAGTACCATGTTTACATCATGGTAATTTGTAAAGTTGCAAAATAGAAATAGTAAAAAAATTAAAGCGTTTTGGCAAATCTTCAATAGCTTACAGATTTCAAAGGCTGCCTTAAAATCCACTTGCCAGTAGCGAGTAAAATGATGTATTTTCCCCCTGCCCATGGTTATGACAACAGATATTACAATTTTTGCTCTTTCATTAATAACGCATTTAAAGTGAAATTACCAGTGGTGGCAATAAAGTCAATCGCCAAATTTTCTTGCATGTATTTATTTAAAATTTTCAATTAGTGTTAATTTAAAATTAAATAGCTCAAATAAAAATGTTAATATACACATATTTCAACCAACAAAAGTAGAATCCTTGATGAAATACAAAAAAATTATACTCTTTCCTTGTAGGAAAGTGGCCATAAGATGGCTGCTGAGAGACATTTTCTTTTATAAATATGTTAAGTATATGTGATTAATCTCCATAAAAAAGGAAAAAGAAGCAAAAATATTCATATAAGAAATATAAAAGAAATCACTTTGATATCCATGGTTTAGTATATAAATAATGAATGAAAATGTAAAATAAAATTCCAAGTAATCATTAGCTGCAAACAGCAAATTTTAAGTTCAGGGTTTTAGAGTCAGGCTCATAAAAATAGAATCAATGAAAAGTTTTATAGCTCTCATAATTTAAAGAAAATTAAAAAATACTAAATATTGATATTTAAAAAAAATCATAAGAACGAACAAAGTCTACAAAAATTGTGAATGTTTTTGTGAATGCATAGATAAATAATTCATTTTATTATAGTGATAATTACAGGTAAATAACAATAAAATTTTTTATTATTAGCCGGTGGCTGGTAGACTGATATTTTATTAGTCACTTTTTAGATATAAATAACATTTAACCTTTTACCCGCCACACCATGACCTGCTTATCAGATTGATTTGAAATTTTCATCTTTGTATTTATATCAATTCTATGGTTGTGTGCAAAATTTTACGATAAATATATGTGGAGCTACAGATATATTAAAAAAACAACGAAAAAGATAAATTATGTGCATAATACAAAGTTATTGCAATAGAAATGCACATAAACATGCTAAATATTATCAACAAAAACTGCAAAAAAATAACTGATTTACACTATGTATATATATTCAGAGTTCGTAAGTTTCTACCAGGGTGGTTAAAACCAGTGATTGCAACCGGTTAAAACTGGCATGGCAAAAACTGGCAGAAACTAAGAAATAATAGTAAGAACTTTAATCTGCAATGATTTGTAATTCATACATGTGTTTGATATGTAAACAATTAAGTTAAAAATTAAAACAAAAGATTATGAATGTTATTCAAAGCAGCAAAAAGTTTCAAAATGATCATATAAATATACTTTGTTTATATAATACTAATTTTCTTTCACTTCAAAATCAGAATTTTTCATAATGGTAATCTGATGCTGTACAAGTTGAACTATTAATATTATTGTTTACAGTTGAATTTCTATTTAAAAGTAAGGAAAAAAGAAATTTACAAAAAATTCTATGATATTTTAATAAATGACTTTTCAAAGTATTTTAAAATAAATAACACAATGCAATAACTTAAAGATGATCTACTATATGCAAGGGTCGATTTTTTAATTTGGGGCTTATTTAGGGCCCCTTCACAAAAATCAATTTAATAAAATGACCCCCTTCACAAAAATTAATTTGATAAAATGGACCCTTTCACAAAATTCTTTATAATGAAACAGGTCCTTTCACAAAATTCCTTTTAACAAAATAGGCTTTTTCACAAAATTCCATTTCATAAAAACTTACTATTTATTATTTATATATTATTTTGTGACTTTTAACGTTAAAACCAGGGTTGGCAAGTTTTTGACAGTGTGACGGTTTTATCCGTCATGTCAAAAACCCCTTTTTGACATAGTTTTTGACAACTGTCAAAAAACTAAAATTGAATCCAAAAACTGCTTTAAATTATTTTTACAACAACATTAAATTTTCCATTTCTCATAATTTTTAGTGTTAGATACATGGGTAAACTTTTTGAGAGTTTTAGACATTAAAAAACCACATATCCTGTATAAAATCAGAGTTCGGTCCAGGAAAAAGTTAAGGCCTATCTAGAACCCCTTCACAAAAATAGATTTAATAAATCAGTCCCCTTCACAAAATTCCTCTTAATAAAATTGATCTCTTTCCAAAATTACAGTCCATAAAATTATACTCTCCATTATTTTTATTTTGTTAGGCTTTAAAATGTATAATTTACAAAGAAAACAATTTCACAAGAAAGGAAAACTTTTAACAGAAGGACTTAAAGAAGTTATTAAATGCTTGGTTTGAATTTGAGCAGCTGGATTTCATCTTTCATAACAAAATGTTCACAAAAATTTCACAAAATGGGCCTCAAGAAAAAAAATTTCCATCGACCAGTGAAAACTCAAAACATGGTTTTGGTTTAACAAATTACTTAGAAAATAATTGTAAGCTATAAATATATAATACAAAATAATTAAAAGTATCATTACATTAAAAATATAAACTAATCAAACTATTAAATAGTACTTGCAGAATTTCCCGCAGGCAGTTTCAGAAAGGTGCTGCACAGTGCCTGCCCTTTGATTTACAAAATTTGCTTTCATAGTAAAAAAATACTCAATGTTGTCTTAAAAAGAGTGCCCTGACTTTTAAACATTAAAAGTGACTTTAAAAACCAAAAGTATGCCTTGAGCAATAAGTGCCCTTAAGAATCTGAAAAGTGCCCTCAAGAATCCCAAAAGTGCCCTTTTCTCACCAGCAGCACCCTGCCCTTTTTTAAACCTGGGGGAAAATTCTGGTACTTGTATAATTTAATGTATAAAATTTCATATAAATATTATACTTATTCTTATATTGTCTTAATGTTTGTCTCCCAAAAAAGGTACTAATGAACAGAGCAATGTTTTTTCAATTAGGTAAATCATATTCAAAGGTTGGAGTATCATAGTTGAGATTTATTCCAACAGAGCGAAAAATGCAGGGACCAGGACTCGAACCTGGGTCTGTTCATTATGATTTAATTACATGGTATACAAGAGTCTCCGTGTTGTATCACATTCATCATGTAACACATTCATCAAAGAACATTTGTGTTGCAATTGTGGTTTATATTTAATGTTTATGAACAAAAACAAACATTTAGAATCATTAAATGTCTAGTTAACTTATGATCAGCCATTGAATAGTGGACACTTTAGCTTTACACAGACCTTTATTTATTTTTTTTATTATTAATTTTTTTAAGCATAAATTAGATTGCTATTTTTTTTTTTAATAATAAACCGAATACTCAATAGTAATAAAGATATAAAAAGTACTTTGAAAAATGCATTTAATAGTAGTATCAATATTTTTAGCTATTTTTCCTAGCATCGTAATTGACAGATAATTTGAATTATGATATATGTAATTTATTACAACTTAATTACAGTATGACTAAATAAAAATTATTTATACAATATATAAATTATTATTTAAGCAGTTTTTATCCTAAGATTTAATATAAAATATCATTAATGATTGCTAAAAAAAATGCGTATGAGGTTTTTGACACTTTTCGACATGTCATGTCAAAAACCACTTTTTGACACAAAATAGAGGTAATTTATTATGTATTTTAGTTTAGTGCTTTTTAAAGAAATATACTTTTTTTAACTCTAGTTCTTTTTTTTTCTTTAGTTCCCCCACCCCACCCCCCACACCGCTTCATTTTACATTTCAAAGAATATTTTGTGAAACTGGGAAAACTAGAAAAAAAAAAAAAAAAGCTTATATTGTTACTCATATATTTACAATGTTGAAAATGTTACAAGGAAAACTTAAAAGCATAGAATTTGTACACCATTATAATTCTATCCATTTACCTCTTCCCCCCCCCCTATTTTAGATCATGATTTTGTATGTCTCAGAAAGAGACAAAATGACATTAAGATTAAGAAAAATCTGATTTCAGTTAAAAAGCTAAAAACTTTCAATGCATGTGTTTTACAAGAAATTTTGTACTTTTTAATGTTTTTAAACTCAAATTTGCCAGATCTAACACTTAATATTTACCTCAAAAGCAATTATTACTTATTTTAAAGCTATTAATGCAGAAAAAATTCCATATTAATTTTTTTTTAAACATGTTGATGATGATATTTCTACACGTATACATTTTTTTTATTATTAGTGTGTAAAATTGTTTAATAAAAGAAAAAATCTATAAATAGAATAAAATAAAATCTATAATCTTTTCACACTCCGATGGTTAAGGGGCTACTTCACTGACTCTCCGAGATAGAGCTGCTAATGTTATTTCAATGGGAGAAATTTAGAAGTGTCATCTTTTCGCATTTTGCTCGAATTTAGTAATTTTTGTAACTTTCAAAACCTGTACATTTAAATTATGCACGCTCCTTTCAAATTTTATTTTATTTTTTTAATTTTAATGTGATATAAGTGCGTTACTTTAGGATTATTAAAGATTCATGTTTAGTGTCTTATCGCGAAAAATCTGTTTGACATTTTAAAATTTGGTAATGACACAATCATTGCCTGATTATTTAGCTTTCCAAAAATGCTTTTTATTTTGCTTTAAAAAATTTTTTTATCTATGCTACAATTCTAAAAAAATGATACTGTCTTTTTTAAAACAGTCGAAACTTGTAAAACGTCCGCCCCATATAAGGTGCCTCCTTAGCTTTCGGGGAACTCAGCGGGGGTTTGAGCGGGGAAAATCTTCATGGAGCGATAAGAAAGACCACCTAATGTGTGAAATTTTGCCTTTGGCTATCTTTAAGCAACTTGTAGGAAGCTGCAAATTTCATTTTGAGAACAGAGAAGAAAGTTTTAAAAATAGTCTTTTGAATGATGTAAATAGATGCTGATTATTTATTTTACTTGGCATCATAAAGATTTTTTAAAAACATTATTGATTTGGGATCGATAAAGATTTTTTCACCTCTCACGTCTGAAGTTTAATACCCGATAATTTTTTTAATTACCTACAATAGCAAAATGAAAAAGTGCTTATTTGCTAAAGAAAAATACTAGAACGATCATTTATTCACCCTTTCTCGGGAAAAAACAAATATACAGTGGCAAGTGTCATTAAACATGAATAGATAGATATATCCAGCGAATAAATACATTTGTATTTAAATTTACTATAGTACCTTTTTTCCGTTATTTCACATAATTAGTTTTAACGTTTCTTTCGAAAATATTAAATATTTATGCTGTAAACTAAAAGACAACTATTGTATATCTTCATATAGCTTCATAAATGAGTGTGTCAGTACACAATTTTTTTGTCAGACGTATATTTTGTTTAAAGCTATTTTCAAATCTGACACATTTCAGAATTCATTTTTCTTTAGAAACACATGAAATTGGCAGGTGTTCTTATTCAGAAACTATGCAATCGAATAGCGTTTTCCATTTTTTTGGTAAAGGATAAAGATCTTTCAGAAAATACTATCGAATTCGGCGTTTTGAACCGATTTCCGGACGCGACAGGCCGGGAAAGAAGAAAAACCTGTCTTTAGATGACAAAAATTGCTTATAAATCAATAAGTAACTTATTTATTAAAACATGGAAAGCGTATTCGATTTCAAATCGCTTTAACAGTCAGGCCTGCCAATTTACGTTTAAAAGAAAGTTTCGCGTTTGTAAAAGCTATATTTCAAAGAATATCAACAAAGGAAAATTCAAGTGAATCGCAGGATTTTTACGCGAAATTTTATTAACAAAATAGCTAATTTTCAGGTGATTTTATTTTTTTAAATGTTTTTTTTTTGATGAAATAGATGAGAATTTATTTTAACTACTGAAAAAAGATTACCAAATCGGTTTCCAAATGAAAATAATAAAAACGTTGAATGTGTAAATGGAATATAGGTCACATAAGAGGAATTTACATTTGTATAAGCATATTTTATACACGAAATTTTATTCAATTTCAGCAACATATGATATTTAGCGGTTGAGATATAAGTTATTTTTTTAAGGATAGGATAAAATCTATTGTACAAAGTTATAGTTATTCTAATGAAATTAAAATAGTAAATACATTCAGACATATATTCAAGAAATGAAATAGCACAATTACTGGAAATTGGGGATATATAATTAAAGCGACAATGGAGGGTTCAGGGGGTTCCGCCCCCCTGAAGTAATGTATTGTTATTCTGAAAAAATACAGTAATAAATAGTTTATTCTATCATTGTATAACATTGTGTTTAATGCAATACTTTTAAAATTTCCGGAACTTTCGATAAATTTTATATTCTTATAAATGTATAAATAACTTTAAAAAATTGAATTTTAGGATATCAAATATTATGCAGATAATGTTAAAAATTAGTGAGATCAATGAACAATGATTTGTGGAGCTGACGTTGAGGCCTCTGATCTGTAGATTTACTAGTTATTATTATTATTATTATTATTTTGTTGTTTTTTTTTTCTTTTTGGAAATAAATGATGAGGGAGGTTTGGGAAGGGGGGGGGGGATTTTTTTTTTTTTTTTTTTTTTTTTTTTACTGGCGACTAGATTTTGTTGCTGGGTACCAAATTTGATCAAATTTGTAAAACCCTGATGTGTGTATATATATATATGTGTGTATGTATATATATATATATATATATATATATATATATATATGATTAAAATGAAATCACATTACGTGAAAATCAAAGGAAAATATATTGTAAAAATTAAAAACAATAAAATGAAAGTGTAAAATGAAAAACTATGAATATCTTAAAATTCATCAGAGGAGTTTCATAAGAATAATTCATTGTAAACATACGTTAATTCGTCGAATATTGTCAAGCATAAAAATGACAATATTCAGCTCCTTATAACATATCGGAAAAACCCTGAGATGTGAAAAGAATAAGACATCACTATATATATATATATAAGTAATGCATTTGAATGTAAACAGAGTTACTGAATAATTCTTTTTATTTATTGTTTTGGTTTTGAAAATCTCAGAATTGTAAAGGAAATTAATTTTTAATATAAAAATATTTACATTTTGATAATCTTTTAAATTAGAAAATTTTTTTCAGTGTATAATATTTTAAGTACTGTTTGCAAGTCTAAAGATGTTTTATTTCTTTTATATGAAGAAAGTGTCAATTCTTAGAATTTACTAATAATATTTTAAATAGTCTAATTTGATTTTGAAAAGAGTAGTAAGTATGCTTTTGTGCACGCAAATTGTGCAAATAAAATTTTTAGTATCTTTATATCACTCGTATATTTTTATATTACGTATATACCATTGAAATCATTAATAAACAGGGTATTTATTCTCTTTTGTGTCATGTAATCGTTAGTGTAGTATATGAACAATCAATAAAATAGTTTTGATAATCACAATTTGCGTATTTTTGTTTATGTATATATGATTATTTAAATTTTTTTGATGAGCTTGAAATTTCATACTTTTTCAATAAAATTCAGTGTTGAACAAATTTTTTTCTTTGTTATTCTATATTAGTATTTCTATTTATTCTATTTTACAATTATTCTGTTCACAGAAATTTATTTAAGTTTTCGTGTCGAAGAAAAGTTTTTAAAAAGATTATATTAGTGAATATTTTTGAGGAAATTTGTTAATTAACATATCACTTTTGATATGATTTTTATTTGATTGAAATAATCTAAAAATCAACATAAATTATGTTTGTATTCCAAAACCCTTCACATCTTTGAAAACAAATTGAAGTTATATGATATTTAAAAGAGAAATTAAAACGTGGTGGAGAATAAAGGTTCAAAAATGAAGAAAATAAGTAGAAAAAAAAACCTTTAACCATCATATATGTATTGTATTTTTATTTCGCAGTGCTACACTTTTAGTAGCTGTAGATCTATCAACAATATCAAAATGTTTATCATGCTTCAAAGACTATAAATAAAGGGACTATAAAAATAATTATACTATTCTTTAACACTTTATGCCCCAACAGTACTTTAAAGTATCATTGAAAAAAACTTGTTATAAAATTCATTTAATACATCGACTAGTAGTAATACAGTATACAATGAGTTAAAGATACTTTCCTTTATCTTGTTCCAAAAGCATTGTTGATTGCACAAAACGAAAATATATTTAAAATGATGATTTCTCTTTCATTTGCATCTTTTCAGCTTTCTTGATGCTGGAAGATGGTGAGTTAAAAGTTTCAGTTCTGAAAAGTTTTTGTATTTCTATTCTAATATTTGTACATTTCCTAGTTCTATAAATTAAAAAAAATATTTTTTAATTGAAAAATTTGAATGGAGATATAAATATTTTACGTAATTCCTACACATTCAGCTTTGGTTTATTAATTTTAATTGGCAAAATCCTTCTAAAATTGATAAAATGATTATGTAAATCCTCTAATGTGGCTTCAAAAATTCACGAAAAATGCTTTAGAAGATGAAATTTTCATGAATTCATATTTTGGGACATAAAGTATATAAAATAGTTTCAAATCATCATTATTCTACGAATATCTATACTTTTTACAAAGATTGTTGCCAACGGCTGATCCAAGGAAGTGGTCATGGGTTCATGACCGCCCCCTTGAACAAAGAAAACTTCTGAAGAATATTTTAAAAATTTATATTAAATTCTGTTAAATTTTCCCCTTGCTCAACTAAGAGAATCTTTCCGACTGTCTGAAGGGCAATTTCTGAAAGATCCATGAAATCATTTTTAATACCAGATGCAAGACAATTACAAGTGCACGTATTCATAACAAATATAATTGAATAGCGTTTTCCATTTTTCGATAAAGGCAAAGAAACTTTCAGGGAAATATCCGTAAAATAGGTGTTTTAATCTGAATTTCAGGCCACATCAGCCAATTGCTTCCTCATGATGGCATTTCTGTAACTGCCAAGTCTTAAAAATTGTCTTAAAATGCTCATTTTAGGGATGATTCTTTGCCTTTATAAAAAAATGGGAAATTCTCCAATTTCTTGGTATCTCAATAAAATGTGTAAATTTTATATTTTTAGTAAGGAAAGTGACTTTCTAAAAGTTTCAGAAAAGTAGCCATTTTGGATATGGCAACTGCTAGCCTTTAATAAAAAATGTGATCCCCCCCTCCAAAAGAAAAAAAAAAAAAGAGAGCTATGTCTTCCCGTCTAATTGCAGGGCTGGATCCGCCTTTGGTTGTTGCGTCGAGACACATTTTACTGTTTTTTGCATGGATCGAGCCTTAAAGTTAGTGAAAATTTACGCATTTCAAACAAACATCACAAATGCTCGCTCGCACATCTACATACATAATAAATGTTCTTAAAAATGTGGCAAACACATCAGCACTAAAAACTTAGTAATTTCCGAATTACAGTGAATGAAACTATACAAAAAGAATACATGAAAAATATATTATTATTAATATCTGAAAAAGAATGTTTGAACTACTACTTTTTCATATGTAGTGAATGTTTAAAAGAGGAAATAAAATTTCTAATTTTATTGTTTCATTACATTATTTAAAGCTGTTTTTTAAAAAAAGAAATACGAAAACTCATGCATCAAGATATAGGTTATATAAAACTTTCCAACACTTCCAATATACTTTAACAAATCTTTACCGTTTAATAAGATGAAAGATGATGTCTACGTAAATAAATTGGAATAAGCATGACATATTTAAAAACCCAATTTCAGGAATTACCAACAACATTAAAAAAATATTCGAATTCTTTCGTGCATTCCTGTATATGATAAATAGATTTGTATATGTAATGCACGAGCGGGGAAGACCGACCTATGCTCGATAAAAAATAGCTTTGAGTTTAAATATCAGGAACCATGACCAAAATGATCCACTAATCAAATTTTCCCGAACATGTGACCAAGCCAATTGTCTTCTTGTGCGCGAAACTCTCAGGATATAAAAAATTCAGTCAAAATGGTCTGAGCCGTTATTTAGATACAATTAGCTTGACCCTGACCCATGGTGACCTACTAATCGAAAATTCTCGAACATGTGACCTAGCCCAAATGTTTTCTGGTACCCCAAAACGGTAAAATACAAAATTTCGTCAAAATCGTTAGAGCCATTTTTAAAATAAAGTTTGCATATATATATAACCACACACACGATTTCCTCGTATCAGAATATATGTGATAGAATGATAAAATTTTGTTTGGTTTGTAAACACATAGCGCAGTTTAAAATCTCCCTTTTGAAATTTCCGTCAATAAACGAAAATGTGATCGAGATATTTTGTGCTGCCTTGTGTATGATCTGTAGAATTTATACACACCAAGTAATAGACAAAAAATTAGTTAAATTTAAAATAGCGCACCGCAACTGAAAACGCACTTCCAGCAATTATTGTTAACAGACAGAACTTTAACAGAATTCTTTTGTGTGTCCCTGTAAATGAATAATGAAAGATATGCACACAGCAATCTATAGTAAGAAAGTCCCATGTAATGCAACTCTCAGTGATATACATCAATTTCAATATATTTGAAATCGTATAACATCATTTAAATAATACACAAAGAATTTTCCTCTATAGACCGTAATATAACAGAACTCTTTTGAGTGTCCCTTTAAAGTAACTATAAGCGCGACACACTTCATTTTCAATGCCGAACATGCCATAGTGAACATCAATAACATATATCAATTGCGGGACAATCTGAGTATATTTACGTGAGTTAGAGCACGGACAGACAGATAGACAAACCGAATTCATAAACACTTTTCAACTATGTAGGAAAGTGTTAAAAATAAAGAACAGAGACTTGCTCAACAGCGTGAATCTTTGCTGACATTATTACTCAATCACTTCGGAATCGAATATAGTTTTTTTTTTTTACATTTTTATTTTAATATAATTTGAATTATAAAAGAATGGCTACTCGAATACAACTTTTTCCTCTTGTGTATAAAATCAATACAAAGTGCCATCATTGCCATCGTTTTCCGAATAATGTTTTGCCTTCATAGGGAAAAAAAAATAGCATCTGAATATCTGTAAATAATTTCATGCATTTAAAAAGATATATAATTGATTTTAAGAATGTGTTAGAAAATAAAGTTTAGACTTGAGCCCAGCGGAGCTATCTGAGAAAGTGTGATTGGAAACCTATCTCCTGTTTGCTAATCACTTTCCTTGCGGTGGGGTACCACTCTCCCTTACTATCCGCCTGAGGCAAAGAGTGTCTTGTTTTATGTTGTGGGATGACCTTTCTGTTTGTCAATCGCAAGCTTAGTAAATATCATTGGACTTTAAAAGTGTCAATCTTAGTCACAGGATACGCCTTACAGATGGCAACGGTTTTTCTTTTTTCAGCTATTTCGATCTTTCAACTGAGTGAAGTAGCCTCTTAAATAAGAGACGCGGCTTTTTCTTTCTCCATTGCAGACATCTTTGTGAAGACGAAACGACGAGTCTGTTGAAATGTTCTACTTATTTCAGCGGCATCGAGATCTTTCTGGCTGGTTTAGAAAACATTTTTTCAGAACTGAAAAAAATATAACAAATACTAGTACAAAAAATTTATAAACATTGAAATTGAAAGAGAAATAATACAATAAATAAGAAAAAATAATTTACCTTTCAAAAACTTAGGACATTACAAACACGTGCTGAAACCTGATTTCTTCACGCCGCAAGCAAACAAGAAAATTCCACGCCTCGATCTCGCCAGTCTGGTGCCAAACCGCTCTAGAGCAGTGCTAGTTTTACTGACCTCCTACAGACGGCGCTCAAAGCAGGCTCCTTCTTATACGTCTGTTAGAATTCTATTGTCTGTGGCATGGCTTCCTGCGATCTCTATACGGCTGTCCAAACGCCGTTAAAAACGCGAATAGGAAGAACTTACGTTTTCCTCCGCTGCAACAACTTGGCGCTGACGTCATGCACAAATGGAACGAAGTTAAAGGGCTAGTTCATTAGATAAACATTATAATTTGAGGTTGCATTTAGCTCTTAAAAAATATTTTGTACTTACAAAAAATGAAAAACAATTGCAGAATTATTTATATTACATGTTTTTGTAACAAAAATTCCTTGCAATATTTTCTTAACGTGAAAAAAAAAAGGGGAAAGAAAGAAATTGAACACGGATATTTACAAGCTGAGAAAAAAACTAATAATGCTTCTATAATATACAAACGTGCGTTTTGATCGTTTTCTAAATGGTTTAAAAAAATAAATGTTTTGAATTTATACTTAATTTGATTTGTTTGTGATTCAACAAGGAATTTGTATGCAAGTATCATTTAAAAAGCGACAAAACCGGCAAATAGAAATGATGAAACAGAAGATTTTTAGTTAAAAATGACAGATAATAGGTTATCAATCGCATTGCATTTTAGAATGCATTATCTTAAACAACAAAATAAGTTTTTTATTCTATAATAATCCTTTTAATAATTAACTATTTAGCAAGTGTTTAATTACAGATTTTATAATCTTTAAATTTTAGTATGAAACTACTTCAGCACCCCACCACTTAACAGAAATTTTTTTTTCAGCTCAGACTTCCACCAAAATATTTTGGAACCTCAACTAGATTTATTTTTTACTTTTTTTAAAATAAATGTATGGGTTACAATTGATAGCAGTGTAAGCAAGCTGTTACACATAAGTTAATTTATGTTTATCCTTTTAGTTATCACCTATAGTTTTAAACTGAAAACTTATCCAAAAAATAAAAAATATTTCAAAACTCTCATTTTCTTTTCTATTCCAATTGTGAGTTTTTGGTAATGATAAATAAATTTAGCATTCATCCAAAGTCTTTCTCTCCCCCGAAAAAAAAAAAAAAAAATTCTCTTTTTGCATCCCCCTTCAAAAGACATCGGATTGTATTTTAGATAATTGGTAGAGCTGTTTAATACAAATGTCATATAAAAACAAGATACCAGATTGCAAAAAATGTTAGAAAAATTTACATTTTGTTGTTTTGAATATTTATAAAGTAGTTTTTAGTAAATACAGGATGGATATAAAAATCTTTTTTTTAATCATCCTGTATTTACTAAACTCTACGAGTTCTGCAAATAAAAAAAATTATTAATTTGAAATAGAAATAATTAGTATTAATTTTACTGATTGAGCAAATTTTGAATCAGAACTTTGCTCAAAATTCCAAATGCTAAATTTTCTATCATGTTTTGCTAGTGTAAAGAAAAGCAATAGCAAGGAAAATAAATTTAGCATTCAGATATTCCAAGGCTTCATAAAAGGAGACCTATCTTCACATAACAAAAAGAAAGGGAATAAGAAAAAGCAGAAGCTGTAGTACACATATATTGCAGCTATTGTTTTTCATTTTCTCTTTTATACATTTTCACTGAAAAAAAGGCCTTCTATTAAGAAGCCTTGAAACATCTGTGTTCCAAAATATTTGGATATTCATGATTTCCTTTTAAATTGATTTTACATGTACCTATTTTCATCTCAACACAATGGATTTTGTACACACCTTATCAGATTTTATGTGCTGTGTGAGTGGCTTTAACCTGTGCTTTTTGTGATAACCATTAGAGTGGTGCATGCTTGAAAGCATTCTTAGTAGGAGTCAGAAAAACTAATTTTTTATTGTAGCGAACTACATCTACTATATTGAAAATGTTGTTAACTACAACTATTTGTTTGAAAAAGTAACAACTACAAACTACTTTTCAAAAGTAGTCACTACTTCACAACTTTCAAATTTTGTCAAAGGGTTCAACACTGGAAATTAGACACAGATTAAATAATAAAGTGACTTCTTGTTATATTGTGCCTGTTGAGATACAATTAAATAAATGCGACATAATCGAGGGCATTAAAAAAATAAGAAAGATAATATGCAACAAAATGTTTTGCGTTTGTCTTTAAAATATTAATTTATACTCGTAGCAAAATTAAGAGCGATATTGTAATATAGGAAATTACAGAAACTCTAAATGCAAACAAAAAATAAATCTGTAAATAACGCAATTCCAAATAATAAGAAACCTGACGTTAAAACATGAAGACTTAATAACGAGTAAACAGACAAGTGTTGCCAGCAAGAAAATTAATTCCTTTGATAGATTAGTACTTGATTTTAGCAGCAAGTGTCAGTGGAAAAAATCTATGACTTCATGCAATGCATTGCTATACAGCGCAGCTGAGATTTGCAAAAGCAGTTCAGGTTATGCAAAAGCAGTTCAAAATATATGAAAGCCATCGCTTTTTATTATTCCTCAAAACAATGTTTTTTTTCTTGATAAACAGACATGGTAATTATAAAACACTTTATGCAAAAAAAAGTATTTCTATCATTCTTATTTCAATTAATTCTTCGTACCAATCAACTTAAGTGATCTGAATCGTATTAAGATGTTTTATTTTTACGTTCTACAGAAAGAAAATAAATACATATATGATTTTTTTTATTTGAAACAGGGAATTTTAAACTTACGAATGTTAACACTAGAAATATATTAAATTAAAAGAATACACTAAATTTATGTTACTTACAAGAGAATAAATATTCTACAGAATACTGACTTAATTCAAAAATATGTATGGCGAAAAATAAATTAGTATACAGTTATATATTTTTAGACAGAATGCAAATTTAAAGGTCTTTAGCATACGTTTAAATGGAAAATATACTGTCAAAGTGTGCATGAGAGCAGCGCTCGTAGTGGAGGAATGATTAACTACCGCTTTTCGGGCTTTCCTATTGTTCGGCGTTTCGTTTGGACAGCCGTATAGAGATCACAGGAAGCCATGTCTGTGGTCTTTGGTAGAGATGTGTCATTTGTTAAGGAACGATTCCAAAGGACAACTCCAGCAGTAAAAGTGAAGGACGATTTCAGTCTTTAAAAAGGAATCCTTCCTTTTTGGAGCGATTCCTTGGATTCGCTCCTTTTTGGAACGATTCCTGGGAGTCGCTCCAAAATATATCGAATCCAAAAAGGAGCGATTCATCTGAATCGCTCCAGAATGTAATCACTCCGAAAAGGGGAAAGTCCTCGGAATCGTTTCCGAAAAGGCCTAGGAATTATTCCACGACCTAGGAATTATTCCAAAATGTAGCGATTCCGAAAAGGAACGATTCCTAGGAATCAGTGCAAAATATATCGACTCCGAAAAGGATGGATTCCTTGGAATCGTTCCTTGTTCTTGTAGACCGGCCAGTTTTAATAAATTAAATATGCTATTTTATTTTAAAATAGCAGATTTTGATTCTATTAAAGCAGGTTTTTGGCCAAAAATTCCTTCTAATGTGTACGTGATAAAAAAATAATAAAAGAGAAAGAGTGAAGTGCAGGGGGGGGGGGGGGGGCGATTGATCAATAAACTACAACTGTGTGTATTACTTTCTCTTAAATATTTCTTAAGATAAATAGAAGCATATTATTGTACTTCAGTTAAAATATTGTCTATTATTCAGCTATGTACTTATCACCTGCGATTTAATTATATTGTTACTGAAACTTTTTGTGCTAAATTGGTCACAAAGAAAAAAAAAGTAATGTAAAGTAAATGCTTGTTTAATTAATAGTGGGAAATATATATATATTTTAAATCTGATTAGAAACAGTTTTGAATAATATAAGAAATACGCACTTTCGTCTACATTTCACTGTTTTATATGTTTCAAGCATAATTTTAATTTGAGGATCCTCTCTGTCAAAAAAAAAAAAAAAAAAAAGAAAATCCCTGACATCTCGGCAAGCAGAAACAGGTAGATTTCGAAGACGCAGACTGTGGGGCGCCTGTTTGTTGGGAATTGCAGAAGAAATTATCTTTTTGCCATGATGCTGAAGTTGGGATCCCCCACTTCGAAATTTAACTTGTCTGCAGGTGGAGCCGGCAGGGTTTTTTTTCATTATTATTTTTTTTTTTTTGCTATAAGGGTTGGTCCTATAAAAAACTTGTCAGTATAAATGTTTTAGATAATATTAAGAGCAGATAATATTAAGAGTTATTGTGTCCATAAAGATAGATAGATAGATAGATAGATAAAGTTTTGGGTTCTGGGAGTTATGATCGGCATTTTCGTTTTTAATTTTTTTTTTGCTATAAGGATTGGTCCTATAAAAACTTGTCAAAATAAAAGTTTTAGATAATATTAAGAGGATTTATAAAAAATTTAAGTGAATTTGATATCTTGTGAATTGACGAAGTTATAATTTTTTTCTTCTGAAATCCCCCTTTTTTCCTCCTTTAGGGCCATTTTTAATGATATCAAAAATTTGTTATACATAAATTTTTGGCCCTTTACCTAAAATTAATAATAACTTTAAATGGATTCTATACATATCATAATTAAGTAGTTATGTTGTTTTTTCTGTTTTCGCAAAAAGCCTCCCCATCCCCTCCCCCCTCCTCCTTGTTTCGATTTTGCCCATTAACGAACTTGACCGAGATTTTATGCCCCTTGATTTTATGTATCAATTTGGCAGAGATTTGTGCAGAATTGAAGTTATTGTATCCATAAAAAAGCGACATAGATAGATAGATAGACAGATAAAGTTTTGAACTAGGGGTGGTTTTGGGTAATGGGAGTCATAATCAACATAGATCTACAAATGTTTTTCAAAAATTCCAACTTAGGGGAGAATGTAATAGGTAGTATTTCTTATGAAATCTACCTAATAAGAGCATTTACGAGCGCTCGAGTTCCAATTTGTTTCCTCAGTTTGGGGTCTTATTTTTCTCTCCTGAAAAAGATGATTCAAAAGGTCTCGGAACTCCCGTAGATAGTTTTGATCAACTTACAGTGGATACATAAAGGAATACCTATTTGAACAAGGAATTTTTGCAAAACGTTTTCAATTCTTTCTTAAAATTCTTATAATAAAGATAAAAAAAAAAAAAAAAAAACATGGCTAATAATAATAATATTATAACAGTAGCAGCAGTGGGTGGGATTCATATAACTTAACCGCTGCTTTCTACACTTATGGCCGTTTTGAGTATGAACGGGAAAGAAAAATTATGTGCTACACATAGATTATCAGACATTTCCCAACATTGTGACATATATGTAAAGCTGCGTATTTTATGCTTTTTCTGTTTTATAGATTTATGTTAAGATTACATTAAACTAGTTTTATAATATATGTATACAGTAAAAAAGTGTACAGTATATAGTAAAAATATATAGTAAAAAAAGACATAATTTACAGTAAAGACATTTAGGTTTTTTTTTAAAACTGATTCTAATGCTAATATAATTGTATAATTGTGTACGTGTATACAAATTAACAAACATTTTTATATTAAAAAAAAAAAAATGTACCAGCACTATTACGCTAATTTCTTTTTTAATTATTGACTGCTAAAGAATGCAAGTTCTGATTTTGTATAGATTTTTTTTTCTATTTCTTGCTAAATAATAAGAAGTTAAATATCTTTGACTTTTTTTTTAATACAACGAAAATAAAAGCAAGACAAAAATCATTTTTCATAATAATTTCTTGTGACAATCGCGATTCCACGATCGGGATTGATACTCGCAACTCCCGAAATCAGTTCCTGGATTAATGGCTTTTACTATGGTGGTGGATAACAGATATTTGCAGTGCCAAAATTACAGAGAAGCAAAGGGGGCATATACCACGGGTGCCAGTGTAGAAGGGGGTGCAAAAATAGGATTTGAATTTTCTTTTGGTACAAAAGACAAATAACGAAATTTGAACAAAAAATACTTGTAATCAGACAGCCTAAAATAAAAACGTATTTGTTCATTTTATTATCTTTGCTTTCAACAGGCTGGTTTTTATCATTAGGTGATCACATAGGGGCAACAAAACAGTACTTGATTAACGAATTCTTCCAAGATACTTGCAGGAACAATATACTGTCCTAATTCTGTTTAAATATGCTCAGTATATTTAGGATGTTATCGTGATGAAAAGCGTTGATTGTGTTTTGCTTTTATGTGCTCCTGTACATGAACTATAAAAGCTACATACTTGATTAACAAACTCATTAAAGATACTGGCAAATCAGTTTACTGTCACAAATGGGTTTGAATTGATTCTGTATTTCAGACTTTATCGTGAGTTTTTTACATATATTGAAAGTTTAACAGAGTTTTGAAATTATATAGCAGTAAATCTTATTAAACAAAAATTATTAAAAAATAAAATCGATTTAAAAAAAAAAATTGTTTACACCAATGAATGGTGTACTGTTGTCTCCTTAGATTTAGATTTAGATTTAGAAACAAATTACCTCCAAATTACCTACTAATTAGAAACCTCTTAGATTTAGAAACAAATTACCATTTCTGGTTGTTTTATATTATTGATGTTAATTTTCTTTACTATCATGAAACTGTTGTTGAATTGTTTGTTGTACTAACATTTTAGCCTGCTCTTTTGTTGCGGATTATTTTAGAATTTCACTAAATCACCAAATTTTATATATTCCTATTTTTGAAATAAAATGTTTTTTAAGAATATCGTATTTTGTATTTTCTTATTTATTTTGTGTATTTGAAATTGTATTTGTATTAAACTATAAAGTTGACGAAAGTTAGTTAAGTTATTGAAACGTATTGAACTACGCATATAGTTATGATTTTGTTTCTTATCTCAGTATTTGCGTTCTAATTATGTGCGATTTCTAAATTTAAATATACTAGTAAACCTTTTCAAAATCATTCAATCACCTAACAGTTGAATTTCAGAAAACACCTTTTTAATGGATTTTGTCATAACAGGAAGTAACAACGAAAATTTTACGATTTCAGGTGCAGGCATTTTGGTTTTCAGCTGTGCATTGATAATGCAGTCAGAAAGGACATTGTTAAATATTAAGATTAATGTATTATGTTTTCACAAATCGACAGGTATCCGAATTTGATTTTATAAAAGATTCTATTCACGCATGAACTTAATACTAAAAGGAGATAGTCCTGGGAATTGTTTAGAAATGGGCACACTGAGAAAATGCCCGATTTCCAATTAATCGTGGCGAAATGGGGCGACTCTGAAAATGGCCGGTTCCGTTGACTGACATGTAAATGAATGGTTGGTTATCTTGGAGTGGATTTTGAAGAGGGATCTAATCATAAGGCTTAAAATTGCGTAAACTCTGGTGCCAAACATCAGAACTAGAATAAAGATTCCTGCATAAATTAATTAATAGTATAAATGGAGGGTCATTCAACGATATATTTTCAACAGGAAACCCGATTACACTAAAAATGGAATGGGTCGCCACTCTGGTGGGCAAAACAAACAGCTGCAATGAAATTTCTTTGATAAACTATAGCGGTAAATGAAAGGTCATCCAGGGGTAAATTTTCAAGAGGAAATGAGTTTAATGCTTTAGACCATAAAGTCAAGGAGTTGTATTATGGTAATTAGGAAAAATCGCTAATTAATTGCACACTCTCATCAATGAAATGAACTCTTGAAAACGAAATTATCTGTCCAAAAAACTTAAAAATAAGGCGAATGGATGCGTAAGAAAATAGACGAATACGTAAGAAAATAAATTAGTATTATTAATATTATGGATTTCATGTTCGTTCTAATATGTCCGGATTTGTTCCTTTTTTCTCAAAACTATCCCTTTTATCTTGAAATCGTTATTTTTATCTCGAAAGCCTTATTTTTTCGGAATCGTTCCTTTTTTACGGATTCGTTCCCATTTTCTAAGTCGTTCATTTTCCGGAACGATTCCAAAAGGACGACTCCAAAGAAATTCTCTGGTGACGATTCCGGCTGGAACGATTCCCTAAAAGAAAGGATGTTGCCCATCTCTATCCTGCAGAGAGCGTTGGACATCAAGGATCCTAAAATCCCTATAAAACATAGAGGTGGTACAGACATTGAAATTACATTTGCTGAGAATTCGTGTTAGCTTTGGGTGAAGGCTCATTTAGCTGTGTCTATGTTAATGATTTTGATATTATTTGAAACTGATCTCTTTTACTAAAAGAAGGTATGTTTCACTAATACACTAATAGAAAAAGTTTGATGCCTATCTAATATAAATGGCCAATAATGGACAACCTGCAAAGTTGCTACTTTATAAAAAAAAAAAATAAATAATAACAATAATAATTACCAATGGAAATTCAGCTTTTATTATTCTTTTCATAACTCTTCCATGCATGTTTTATAATCTGGATTATTATTGACGACCTTAATCAAACCATAATCAGAAAATAATGTTTTACAATTTCCATTGTTTTTCATAGAAAATTTCAATGAACAAACTAACAGCAGGTTTTATTTTATTAATGGATATCGTCTTTATATTCTTGCAAAAACTGCATATTTTTGTTTTGATAGTAATAGAAAACTTTGAATTGTATATACTGATGACCACTTTACAAATTTCGTTTATTTTGAGATTTTAGGATTGGTTTCCATTACTGGAATGTGGAATGCGTAATTAGTCAATTTTCAGTCCCCATGTGGACATTTGTAAAAGTATAACTTCTATAAGAGATAATTGTACGTTAGCTTGGGTTATTTTGATTTGGTTATCACAAAACCTTCCATCTGCCAGCAGCTTTGTTGCAATCTACTGAGCACAACTACAGTATATTTAGACTGGATCCATGTTTACCAGATTGGCTTTTTTATCGCACTTGGTTTCATTGCCAAACTTTGCAATTGTCTTATGTTTGTACTTTTGTGACATTTTAGTTTTGGAAGGAAAAACAGGAATGTTTTATGATATTGATTATTCAGAATTTCGTGTACTATGTTTGTTTATTGATTTATTGTGAAACTAACAGAAAACAAAGCTTATTAAATACAAAACAAAACAAAAAAAGCAATTGTAAGCAAACAAAAAATGTAATATTAGAAAAACTGTCATCTTATTATTGCTGTGTCTTGAGAAAAGGTCCTGACTGATGTAAAAAATGTCTTACAAAGCCTGTAAGAAAATAAAGAGGCTTTTCTACAGCACTAGTACATGCTCTTTATTAGCAACTAGAAAAAAATGTGTATTAAATTTAAAATTGTTCAGTTGGTTAAAAAGGTTAGAAACATGACCTTCAAAACCTCAAATGATAGCCAGTCCTCTGAGATTGTGTTACTTTGTGTGCCCCTGAAATTCCCATTTGACTTCTGAATTGTCATTATAAGGGCATGCATATAACAGTATCTAGGGGTTGACGCATCTTTTTCTTGTGGGAGGGGGGGGTGGTTGTAATTTTATTTTATTTTTGTGAATAACAAAATTTTGTAAAGAAAATCACATCCAATTCTACTCTTTTTAATAATCTCTGTTATTATTATTTGTTTTGATAAATTTAAGAATTCATTTATTTAAAACAATCCTGATAAATTCTAAAATTGCACATATGTTCTTTACACAGTGGCAATCTGTTCCCATTAATGCTGAAGTTCCACAATTTATTATAATGCTGAAAAACAACTATTCATGTACTTTTTTTGTGTATTTGAAAAGTATATTATAAACAACATAACATTTTATTAAAAAAGCTATTTTTATGGAATGTGATTTTGTGAAGTGTTTGTAAAATGAGCACAATCCCTGTCTTCAAATCTGTTCTTTTAGTTTTCTGTTAAGATTCTCAAATAAATATTAGCAGTATTATTTTTGTTTAAAATTTTTTGTTTTCTTTTATTTCCAAAGGAGCCTATACGAAAACATTTGTGGATATTAGCAGTTTTGAGTATATTGCAACATAGTTCATCGTGTTCTGCTTATTTCAGAGAGGATATAAATGACTAGGTGTCTGTCTCATGTCTCAAGCTGAGAGATAATGCTGTGCTTACTGTCTTTGTAAGTTCCATAGGTGAGAGAAAGTGAAAACATTTAATCTTAATGAGTAATTATGCTTTTTACTGGAAAATAATTCTAGAACTAGTGCATTTAACTTAAAACATTATGAGTCAGTCTGACTCACTTTATCAAGAAACTGTGAGTCGATTGAAAAAAAATCATGAGTTCATTTTTACAGGAATGCCACATTTCTGCAAATTCCCACTTTTCTTGTTTTTTTTTTTTTTTCAATCAATCTGCAATTTTCAATGAATTATAAACAAAATATAAAAAATTCCCTTTGTATACACTGTAAATGAATTTGTCGTCGGCATAATACAATTAGCCGGCAGCATAGAAAAATTCATACTGAGATGAGATTAATATTCGGTCCCACTCTTCAAATTTGTAGCTCGGGGATGATTCAGAGATGTTCTTACTGACTGAAACTAGACATGGACATGTGATTCTTTCATGAATTAGCACTATTCTTCAGATTATTTATTATGGAATTTCTCAAAATCAATTCATCAACTGATCATGGAAAAAAAATCATGGCTATCCTCATTCTTTCACAAAACAGTCAAGAGTTTCATCACTTGATAATGAGTTCTATCAAATGATTGCATAAAACATTGCAAATATCGCAACAAAATTGTGAAGCCTCGCTCATTTTCCTCTAGAAGTCACAGGGAAAAAAAATATGAAATTCATCAATCGGTCATGAAATTAGAAAGTTTTTCTCTGCATAGAGATAAAAAATGAATCACTACAAATTTTCTACCAACAGAAATCGTAATGAGGCTTACAGTGTTTCATCTTTCTTCTTCCACAATATGAATGCCAGAACTTGTTAAATTAATTTTATTAAAACCTAAAAGGCAATAAAAGCTGTCCATATATTTTTATGTATAATAACTATTTGTTATCTTGAATTTTATAGTCATGTTTCTCATTCTGCTAATAAGTAATAAAATTTATCACTGAGTTCTTTGAATTATCATTTTTGTTGGGTTACATAGATTTAAACTAAAGAAAAATTATGTTCATTTACTAAATAGTATAAATTTCTGTGCACAATGCTTTATACAGCATTGAAAGTGCAGAGAACAACAAGATTGAGATAAAATGTTAAAAGTTTACAAAAAAAAAACAATTTTTGTTTAATCCATCATTTTTTAAGGTAGTTGAAAAATGGTAATGATATTAATTTGCCTAGATATCCAACTCTGTCCTCCAGATTGTATAAAATTGCAAAAATCTGTATGAATTTCTAAAGTTTGTGAGGTGGGTTTATTTTTTAAATAATTGGGATAATTATAAATGTATATATTTTAAAATCACTCTGAAAATGTAATTACATTTTCTTGGAACTATTTTGTAAATATTGAATTTCATTGCTATATATTTTCAAATTGAGTGGGTTTTATTTAAGTGGTTTTGTGTAATATAAAAGGGTTGGATCATGGATTCACAGCTGACTCCAAATCTGAGTCATAAGTTATATATTGATTTTTTATATCAGTTTCCAATCTCTGTGTTCAAAGTTTTATATTTCTATACATTGTCAATACATGGCTATGATAATTACTCTTTTAACTATTGTGTATTGCTATAAAATATTTTTACTGAAAATTATTGAAATATTAGATATACTAAAATTTACAATGTATGCTATATTTATGTGAAATAAGCCTTTACTTTTGTATGACAAATGATGTGGTTTTTAATAATTGTTTACATGATTAAAATATATATTCTCTAAAATGATATGAGATTTTCAGCAAAATATAGCTATGTAGGAGCCAAAAATTTCATCTATCCATAAATTTGTTTATAGTATAATAATAATTTCTGTTAACTGTTATGTACTGAAATAAAATCTTGGCTTTTAGTTAGTGAAATTGTACTATGCTTGTTATTAGTTTTTCTTAATTAATTCATATAAAACTTTTGGGGGTTTTGAAAAACAATGATGTGGCAGAGTAGAAAGTAAATATATTTTTCCTTTCTGGCAACTACAATTTTTTGCTGCTGGCTACAAGATTTTATCAAATGTATAAAGACCTGGTAAAATAATTACTTTTAAAAATTAATTAAAGTAAAATAATTACTTTTAAAAATAATTAAAGTAAAATAATTACTTTTATAACTATTATGTATGAAATAAAATGTTGGATTTTAATTGCTGGAAAAATGTTTGTATGTTTTAGTATAGTATCTAATCTTTCAAAGTATGTTGTATTATAGAACATGTTTATAAAAAAAATCATGCGAATAAATAAATAAAAAAAAATACTCAAACTTGTTTGAGAAGTAAATTTTTAACATTTATTTAAAATATTTAAAAAAATAATTGCATTTTTTCTAGTTTAAACTTTTTTTTTTTTTTTTTTTGTAAAACCATTTGCTAGTATATCAGAAAGGTAGTATAAAACAATGAAAAAAAAAATCAAAGTATAATGAGTTGCTTAAGCCATTTTTGTCACATACATTCAAAAGCATTGACATTGATCAAATATACCAAATAAGTCATGGAAGGTATTATAAATTGTAGAAAATCTTAAGATACAAATAAAGTCCATTCTTTGTAAGTACAGGTTGCAATTATATTTTTATAAAACTGAACAATTTTTCTCTTCTAACACAGTAACAACTATTTCTGGTAAAAAATCTACTGGAATAGGATTGGGAGAATAGGCAATAACTGAAATGTATGCAAAAGGGTAGTTTAATAAACTTCTAGGGGGGAGTTTAATAAACAAATATTTACTTGGCCTGTGTTGATTGTTGCCAAGTCATTTGAAAAACTTTCAATTCACACTTGCTTTTAGCTATTTTCAGTCTGTATTAATTTTGAATCGACTTCCATGAACTCTATTAATTTTGAATTCAGTATTTCTGAATCTTTCTGCATTTTTCCTCTGCAGAGAAAAATAAGTTGCATTGGCTTCTCTCTCATCCTTCGCAGCATATACATAGCTTTTTATTGCTCAACAATTAATAGTTATTAGCTTTTTTTTTCTCAACAGAATCGGTAGGGCTTGATTTAAACATATTAAGCAAAAATGAGTTTTCAGTAAACTAAAGATGTATAAGCTTAAAGTGATAAAACAGAAACATAAAGGCTTATAATTACCTTTTAATATAAAGATCGACATGTTTTGAATGGTCAAGGTCCTTAATGATAAATAAACTATTCTTGCAAAATTTTTAAAAATGAACTTGATAAAATAAACATTAACCACAAGATCATATGTATAATGAAAGCAGGTGCTTTAAAATGTGAAAATAAATATTTTTTTTATTTGTAAAATGTCTTGTGCCAAATTTTAGGTAATTGAAAGGAGGCCGATTCAATGCATATGTTCTGGTTTTGCATATAGATTTCAATTGATAATGGAAGGGAAATCAAGTCTTGATGGATAAATTATTTTACTATTCTTAAAATCAATTTGCAAATGCACTATTTGTATAGCTCTAATTCTTCTGTCATCTTTCATATCTGCCATATTCTCATTTCAAACTTTATATTTAACATTTTTATGTAATATTGCGATATTCCATCTGCCCTGGTGAATGGTATTTCATAAACTCCTGATGTATATATAGAAAGAGTTGATCTAGCTCATTGAACCTTTTGTCTCTAATCTTAATTTAATGAAAAATCAACAAAATTCCATTTTTGTTTAGGTTCAAAACTTCCAGATTTTAACTTTTTTGTTTTACACAACAATCCCACTGTTCAGACACCAGTGTTTTTGGTACTAGCGGTTTTAATTAATCATAATAGGAGCACATTTAGCACTTGCTTATTGCATGATGGCTCAAGACAGTAAAACAGAAATGGCAGGCTAAACCATAAAAATATAAATTATAAGTAAAACATGTTTTAAAAACGAACTTTTATTATAATGTACTAAAAAGGGGAAAAAAATGAAAAACAATTGATTGAAATAAATATATTTTTTAAACAAAATAAATTAAATTGCAAGTAATTTTTTTATTAGTTTTTTTTAAAATATAAAATGGATATACAATTTTAAATCTAGCTTGCTGGCAATAAAATATTGATCGACAACCTCCTGAGGTTTGAATAGACATCTATTCGCCTCTGCCTGGAACTGAAAGATGGCACATTTACCAACCATGCCATGGTTCAATTGAAAAACATGAGCTTATTTTTCAAGCAATCAATGACATTTATGTCCTCTTATTAGACAAATGTTTTTGCCCCCTAAGGGGTAGCAGAAGCAAATTTCAAATATTTTTTTACTGAATATTGTTTAGTATTATCACCAGAAATAAGTCACACTACCAAAAGTTAGGTCAATTGTAGCATAGGAAGTGTGTTAAAATCGAATTGCAAGATTTGAGAAAAATGGAAAGACAAGCCAAGTTAAATAAAATCTTATAATAAAAATAATGAGTATCAAATAATAGCATGCGCCAACTAGGAATCTAACATACATATAGATTAAATTTGTCTGGTTTTTTTTCAGCATTAGTAACAAAAGGTGGGGTTATTTTACAAATTTTTGCTAAATTTGAATGCAATAGGGAGAAAAAAGATTAATCTCATATCAAAATTCTTGCTCTATCAAGCAAACATCACTAAATGTGCTCTTAATTTCGAAATCGCTCTATGCTTAATGAAATAGATTCCAAAGTATTCTGATCAAATATATATACAGTATTACAATATACAGTAGATTCCACTTAACTTTTCTAGCATATTTGTTTCAATAAAACAGCTATTCCATTTATCAGAATTGAGTTAATGATAGATTTTTGTTTTGTTCATGAAACTTGTCTTAATTGAACGGAAACAAAAATAACAGGAATCTACTTTGTATACTGTTAAAACTGGTCAGATTGAATGTTAAGGAACAGGAGAAAATTAATATTTAGAAATGTTTCTGTCTTAGTCTTAGCCAGGTACAATGTTTATTATAGCTATATTCTTTTTGTCAGAACAAGGGAGTTTTTCAATTTTAGATAGGTTTATACAGTTGATTCCAATTAACTTTACACAAACATTACTTTAGAACAACCTTTAGATGAATGTAATGTCTTATGTACTTTAATGTTTGACCACCACAGAATTTGCAAAGCAAAGTGTTTCACGTGATAGTCCTTGCTACGTCCCTTTTATACCGAGAGACTGGCAAAAGCCAGTAAGAAAAGAAAAAAAAATTCGAAATTGAAAACGGACAAATTTAAAAGGAAAAATTAACAAATTAACCTCAATAAGCAAGAAGGGTTGAGCTCGGGGCTCTGAAGCTATCGGATGACTCCAGTGCCTTCGAGCTTAATGTATCGTAAGATATTAAGAGCCTACACTAGTCACGCGAAGAAATGCTCACACTAATGTTAAGTCTATGGGAAGGTTATCCCGCGATTTCTCGCTCGCATTTTAATATTTTTAAATGATTTTCTTGTGTAGGATAGCTGAGGTCGATCTTCAACGTTGTTAGTTTTTACTTTTTTGATTTTGGTTAAACATTTTTTATAAGCGGACATTTTAAATTTTGGAACCGGTTCTGAAAATCAAAGTACCCTTATATAAAAAAACTAGAGCAAAAATCAAAAAAGTAAAAACTAACAACAATAGATATCGACGTCAGCTATCCTAGGCAAAAAAAATCATTTAAAAATATTAAAATGCGAGCGAGAAATCGCGGTATAACCTTCCCATAGACTTAACATTAGCGTGAGCGTTTCTTCGCGTGACTAGTGTAGGCTCTTAAGAACTAAGACTTTCACTCATGTAAAAGTAAATATCGAGTACATTACGTATGCCTATTAACCATAAAACTTTACGTTCGGCCATTTCGAACATGATTTGTAAAAGAACCTCTAACCAGAAAAACAGTCACAGATGTTCTATTTGTGTACTCTTAGTCACATGACACATATCCAACCGTTAATTCATTTCTGTCCACTTTGCACAAAAAGCCCATAGTTTCAAAATTTTAAACAAATCCTAAATAGATTTACTGATTACAGGTCATTTTCCAATTCGTGTTCGAAAATTCCGTTGTCAATGGTGACAGATTCCACTTTGCTCAATTCATGAACACAAAATGCCTTCTCTATTTCAGACGCAGCAATTTCTACTGATATTTGCATGACACACTAGTTATCGCCTATGTCAATTCGCACAGCAGTAATAAAAAAAAAAAACATTATGAGTATACCTACCTTATGACTTACATTTGGAGAGCATCCCTTAAACTGTTCCTGTTTTACAGCATCTGGAAGTTGTATACTTAATTATGAATCTCCCTGTTATTATATATATATATATATATTATTTTTCATACTTTAATTATTCTGTGCAAATATGTATTTTATAAAAAGTTATTTACCGTGCTAACACACAAAACATTTTCATATTTAATTTTTAATGAGATATTGCAATAAAAATGAATAATGAAAAGCTAGAATATATACAAAACTTTGAAAAACAAATAATAATATATTTTCTTACCTTACTGTACTTTGTTGGTGTTCAGAATTTTTACAACACGTATCCATTTTTCTCAATGAACTTTGTCAGCTGAAAAACATATGCTTCTTGTTTCAATCCATTCTCGTAATTAAAATGGCATCCAGGTGGCATGCGAGCAATTTTGATAAGTTTTTTTATAAGAAAAGTATCGTAAAATCACAATAAAACACGTTTTATTTTTATTTCAATCACAAGGGAGAATGCGAAAGCTTAAAGCGAGGGTAGAAAGAGATCATGTTGAAATTGGTAGTGTAGGTAGATCTCTCTTCAGTGATGTATACGACCCATGCTGAAACCAGTTTTTTGGTCAGAGTATTGAAAGTCGCACCTCTGCAAATTATTGTTATTGTTTTTAAATATCACTTTGTATAATATTTAATATCCTACAATTTTAAATTAAAAATTTTTAAATAAATATTTATAAGCATTTAAAATTCTTTGAAGCTTCTGGAAATTCTAAGTGATAAAACATGGTTATATGCAAATATATTCTAATAAACTGCTTATTCTTGTCATTTTTTACACATTTTCTTCCAGGAGTGTTGTTCATAATTTCCTATTTATTGTGCTATATCATGATTGTAGTACATCTTGTATTTTATTTTACACGTTAATTTTATTGGGTTAAGCAACAGTTTGGACAAGATTTTATGTTATCCTGATATCCAAATATCAATATTTACTTACCTGCCAATCACAAAACACTCACATCTGATATAAGTAGAATAAAATCTTATATATGAAAGGTCTTTTGGAAATCTAAACTGAATGTTTTATTCTTATATATAATTTACAATTTTACAATTTTTGTCTAACAAAACAGTTTTGGTGGCTATTCTGTAATATTTAGATGTAAGATCTTATCTAAATGTATTGCAATTTACTCGATAGCAATAGCATACTAAAATCACCCAAAAATAGTCTTATTTGGAAACATTTAAACCTATTCGGTAATCCTCTATTATCGTATCCATTGCCAATTGACTATTTTAGCAAATGTGATTTGGCGGTATGAAGTAGTTTTTGTGAAATACTTTCAATAGTATACTCATTCAATTTAAATTGTAATGTTAATAACATTGTTCATATTTTTTTACAAACCTTAGTTATAGATCCGAATTTGAAATACTAACTAACCTTTTATTTCTCTCATCCAGATTTTCTGCTTAATCTTTTGACATTGGGTTTATTGTAATGTTTTTTTTATAGAATATGAAATGGAGTTACTAGGATATTGTTAAAAGTAAAAGAGAAAAAAAATTAAATATGTATTGTGGTGAATAAGTGCAGTAATAAAACAAAATGTTATAAAATTCTTTTAAAAGTTAGACAACTAATTTTTAAAAAACAGACAAATGTATTGACAAAATTTGAAATTAATAAGAGTAATTTAAGACCCTCCATTGAGAAATTATAGCATCAGTAATTGAACATTTAAATTAGTTTACGAAATGCACCATTTTTTTCAGTGATTGAAACTCTTCTGAATTTGTATAGAAAAACATTGACATAAAAGAAAATGTTCTATTTTTTCGGAATGAATCAATCAAATTTAACTGAAATCCATACAACTGAATGTGACTTTCTCACCAATATCAATATAATCGGAGGATTTTTGTTGCAGTTAACGCAGTACAGACAAACAGACAAAAACCAAAAACTTTTTGTTTCCCAACAGTGATTCTCAATTGGCATTTTGGCAATAATATTTTATGAAGAAAAATTATAGAATTTAATTTTTTACATTCTTTTATTTAATTGAAACTGGTTTTTGTATGTAAAAATGGAATTTGTTAGTCGATTTTTAACTCACTTCCTGATGTTCTAGAAATATAAAATATGTGCACACAGGTGTGTTTCTGATGACAATATAACATTTAAATATTTGTAGAACTAAATTTTAAATTAGAACATTAATTTTAAGGCATTTTCCTATTAGCCTACCACAAGCGATTAATCGCCAAATATTCTTGAGGTATATGTGTTACAATAACAATGGATTTTATGATGTGTTAAACCACATTCTCCAAAATTTGCCTAATGACTGTGAAATTGCAGCTGTGAGTCATTTTAGATGCTGACATGTAGAAAATAAAATATAAATAAACAAGAGTGGAATACCATGCATCAAGCATAGCTTATGAAATACTTTTCAACACATTTAGAATGATGTAACAAAACTTCACCATTTAATAAGGTGAGAGAATTGGGCTTTCAACCACAAAACATATTTGAAAGTCCAATTTTAGGATTTATCCTCAATAATCGAAAAAATATTCTAATTCTTTTTTGGAGTCCTGTATATGATTTATAAATTTGCATATATACTACATAGTATGCTAAAATTCAGCTCAGTTAGAAAGCGCATAGCGCATTTGAAATTTCCATTTGGTTTCGAATTTTTCCTAATAAACAGAAATGTCCTTGAGATCTTTTGTGTTGCCCTGAATATTATTTATGCATACATAGTAACAGGAGAAAAATTAGTTTAATTTAAAAAATGCATACCACAACTTAAAACCCACTTCCAGCAATTATTGCTTTTATATAGTACTACAACCAAGTAGTACTGTAATCCAAAACTGTATCAGTGGGGATATATGTCTTTTCTGAATATAGGGTAAGGAATGTAGCATGGAATTTATTTTATTAGACTAGGGGGCAGATTTCCCTATATGTCAATCTCTTGTCGGCAGCACGTGAGGAAATTTTAATATAATTCTTTTCAAAATGTTAATTTTATGTTGATGAATGAATATGGTACAATTATTGGATTACTAAAATAATTTGTAATAAATAAATAGTTTATTAGTAAAAAATTAACAAAAACTTATATCCATAATATAAATTAATTACTTTTCATTAATTGATTTGTTGAATAATTTCAGAATTTTGCCAACTAGATGAAATTCTCTACAACATATTCCTTTTTATCCCATTTTTTGATTCTATTTAATATAATATAATATTTAATTAAAAATATATACATGTATTTATAATAGAAGATCTTTCATAAAGATTTTTTAAAGTTCTCAATTTGTAGAACTTAAATAAAGTGTAAAGCATATAAAACACACCAGTGTCTTTTTTAATACTACATAATGCGAATATTATTTATACATTAATCATTTTTTTGTGGTAGGATACTCAGAGCTGCAAGATTTTTAAAATGATAGATAAGGGTTCAGAAATAAGAACACGATACATTGCTGCACAGGTATAAACAGTATTATCAAAGAAATAATCTGCTGTATAGCAATATAAATCTGTTCTTCTCATAGCTCAGGTGTCGATAAATGTTCACGTTCTTGAAGTGAAACTACATACCTTTTTTTCACAGTAGAGTTGTCCTGCATTTGGTGATGGTTTTCTGAATTAAGTGACATCCTATGAAATAAATGACCATTTGTGAAATAAGTGATGTTTAGGGAAATACGTTCTGTAGAATAAGTCACAATTCATAAAAATGATTATGTTACCATCTATTAAAATTATAATTGAACATTGGTTTGAACAAATAATTGTAAATTAACTTCATTCTTAGAAATCTAAGCATTCGTTCAGGAGAGTACAAAAAATAGCTTAGGAAAAATGAAATAAGTTCACAAATCGCAATCTGCAATATTTAATAACTTATAATCACTGTAATCAGCAAACAGACAAATTTATCCAAATTCTTAAAAGTTAAATAACACCAGGATAGAAATAGCTTAATTTAGCAAACAAAGTATAGAGATTGGCAGATCTTTTCTGCATAATAAGCAATTATATTAGAAGAGGACTCAAGGGTAACGCCTGACTTGCTCTTTTTTAAACAAACTTCCTACTTTTAATTTTGTGCTTGATCTGATGACAATAAAATTTTCCAATTAAGCAAAGTAAAATTAAAAGATTTACAAACACAATTTCCCTTTTCCTTCATTTTTAACCTTCATATAATTTCTCATTTATTGTGTCCTTCCAAATATAGCACCCAAGCAGCTGCTCCACCCCTCACACCTAAGTTTTACCACTGCTAACAGGAAAATATCAGGGAATTTTGATGCAAAGTATTTGTGACTACCTTGGATATATTCAATAAATTTGGTAACTGCGAGTCTATAAATACTGTCATGAAAATGGTCATGGTATGGTCGCATAGAAACACTAATGTAGAAAACATTTCTTTTCAATTATTCAGGGTGCATAATTGAAAATTTGAACGAAGATACCTTAATTGTACAGAGGATTGTCTGTGATAAAATCAAATCAATTTTCAAAACATGAACAATTTTGGAATTCTAATGATATTCATCCATACTTTCGAAAATGTTCATTCAACCTGGATGAGGCTATAAAAAGAAAGAAAAATATTTATTAGAAAACGATGTTGAAGAAGTTAAAAAGACGAAAATCATGCAATTAAAGAAATTGGAAATATAAACCAATATGCTAATTCGTGATTGTAACAAACTGCTCACCATCTGGCAGTCTACGGAGGAATTACAATACCACTGTTTCTTTCATCTCGTTAGCATTGCTTTCTGTAGGTCAAGCATCATTTGACATCTGTAAATTTTAATTAAAATGAATAAAGCTGCGAAAAATGATAATACTTATACTGCTATGCATTATAGTGTAACTCTAAAGGGTCCAAAAATCAAGATTTAAGTTTACATTTATTCCCAAATGAGAATACCAATAATGCTTAAAACCTGCTGACTGGGTAATCACGGGTCGATGCACAGTTTTATTCTTGGGACACAATTTGTGAAAAGTAAAAGTTTTTTTTGTTAAACTAATTATATTTTAATGAAAAATAACATTTTGTAATGGAAGATGAAATCCAGTTACTCAAAGAGCAAAGCATTTATTAGTTCTTAAAGTCCTTCTGCAAAATTTTTCCTTTCTGATGAACTTGTTTTGTTTGCAACTTAACATTTTAAAGCCTAACGAAATAAAAATAATTAATGAAGTGTGTTTTTATGGAATGGAATTTTGTGAAAGGGGACATTTTATTAAGATAAATTTTGTGAAGGGTAGGGATATGTTTTACTAAAAAGAATTTTGTGAAAGAGGCTGTTTTAAGAGGAATTTTGTGACAGAACCTGTTTCATTAAGAGGAATTTTGTGAAAGGATCTGTTTCATTAAGAGGAATTTTATGAAAAGACCTGTTTCATTAAGGAAATTTTGTGAAAGGACCTGTTTTATTAAGGAAATTTTGTGAAAGGACCTGTTTTATTAAGGAAATTTTGTGAAGGAGCCTGTTTTATTAAGAGGAATTTGTAAAGGGGCCTGTTTTATTAACAGGAATTTTGTTTTTCTAATGTCTAATTCTTTGTCTGTCTAATTATAATTTTATTAATTAAAGAATAAAAATACTCCTTAATACCTTCTAATTACAGGTTTGATTGTTTTAAAAACCTACAATTCTTGATTTGCCATTCATTGCCTTAACACAGGAAAACAATAAAAATCAAATTTTAATAATTAAAAGAAAATCTGATTTTTATGATTTTTTTATACCCTACATTATAAACATAAAAATTCTCAATGCTGCAGAATTAGATGACATTACATATGTAATCTATGTTATTGTGAAAATTGTGAACAAAAGAATTTTTTTCTTCAATTTGATTTTGAAAAAAATACTATTTTTGACAATTTTAATAAGTAATATATGCAAATATTAAAATGAAATACCAGAATTTTCTTTAAATTCAATTTTCTTTCACCGTTAAATTTCTAATTTGCGCAATACCATGCTTAATACTACATGAGCTTATACTGCATTAAATTTACTTGTAGTGCATTGAAACGTTTTTCATGAATATCAAACACTTTAACTTTAAATACATTATTTACAAGATTACATACAAAGTAAATTTATATAGATGGTGAATGAAAAAAATAGCACTCACCAGTTAAAGCAGGAATCTGTTTAGGAAGAAACTGGGTTAGAAATGGAGACACAGTAGACTCTTCATTATCTGATACTCTGTTATAACACAAACTTGGTTAAATGACACATTTCATCATACAGGTTGCCTGGATATATCTAAGTATGTTATTGGATGTATTCGAAATTTCTGGAAAAAAATGTATTTTGTTTTACTTCTAATCAATTATACAAGGCTTAAAGCATGTTAAAGATATTAATGTATCATTAAAATGATGTTAAATTGTTATAATACAATGTAGAATTTTTTCACGAATAACATTGATATTCGATCGAGAAATTCCAGAAATCTGGAGAAGTTTTGCAGATGCATTACTTAGTTTTCCGACTATACACATCTGTATATTATAATTTCTCTTTAAACAAAGATAATTTCTTATCTCCTCATTCCTTGTAAAATGTTCCATTGTTTTTGTAGAAAATATGTATAAATATAAATTATATGCTTAATTTTGCTTACTTTCTTATTTCTAATATTTTCTTTATGATAAGTTATTCATTTTCATTTATTTTATTATTTACAGTTTAATCTTTGTACAGTCACAAAACGTATCTGTAAATATTTTGGCACATACCCAGTTCCATGAGAACCAGACAATTGGGAGTCTACTGTTATTTTCAACTATGATAGAAATTTTATTTGAATTCAGATTTTTTATATTGATTTTAATTTTTCCCAAGAAGTTTAATTTACCAATGTTTTTAATTAATCATAAGAAGTGATACATTAATTTACCTTTATTTATTGCAGATGCATAAATTCATAAATGAAGATTTCTATCGCATTACTTAAAGCACTCTTTAAATTGTGAAATATGCAACAAAACTCTTTACAGGAGATTTTTATAGAAAAATCTTCTAGCACACAGCAAGAAACATTGTTCATTTGTGAAGTATGCAGTAAAGGATTTTCTCAAAAGGCTCATTTAAATGTCCATCTTCGCTGCCATACAGGTGAGAAACCATTTGTGTGTGAGATATGCAACAAGAAATGCTCTTTTAAAAGTAATTTAAACAAGCATCTGTTAATCCATACTGGAGAGAAACATTTTGTTTGTGAAATATGCAACAAAAAATTCTGTCATAAGAGTGATTTAAACAAACATCTATTAATTCATACTGGTGAAAAACCGTTTGTGTGTGAAGTATGCAACAATAAATTCTCTCAAAAGAGTTCTTTAAACAAACATCTATTAATTCATACTGGTGAGAAACCTTTTGTTTGTGAGGTGTGTAACAAGAAATTTTCTCATAAGCACCATTTAAGTGGGCATCTATTAATGCATACTGGTGAGAAACCTTTTGTGTGTGAAATATGCAACAAGAAATTCTCTCGAAATAATGTGTTAAAAGAGCATCTGTTAACTCATACTGGTGAGAAACCTTTTGTGTGTGAGACATGCTACAAGAAATTCTCTCAAAAGAGTTATTTAAACAGGCATTTATTAGTTCATAGAAATGCAAAAACTTTTGTGTGTGAGACATGCTACAAGAAATTCTCTCAAAAGAGTTATTTAAACAGGCATTTATTAGTTCATAGAAATGCAAAAACTTTTGTGTGTGAGACATGCAACAAGAAATTCTCTCAAAAGAGTTATTTAAACAGGCATTTATTAATTCATAGAAATGAGAAACAATTTACTGTATGTGATATGCAATAAGAAATTCTTTCAAAAGGATAATTTAAATTTTCGACATAGCTCTCATTCTGGTGAGAATACTGCAATTAAAGTGTTATTTAATCAAGCATCTGTTAAACTTATATTGATGAGAAACATTTTTCTGAGATTTACAAACAAGAAATTTTCACAAAATTGTAATCTGTGGTCACATACTCAGTTTCACAATTTGTTGTTTGCTATTAACTAATTTTGAAACTGCTTATAGGGACATTGGCCTGTTTTAGTCTTAAGAAAGTAACATTATGCGCTGAATATTACAATCAGTCACCAAAATTAAACAGCCGCAAATGAAAAAGAATCTTATCTTATACAGCTTATTTATGGGACATATGTCATAGTTTTTGTGCTGTATTATTATAAAGTTTATTTGTGTACAATTTAAAGTAGCAAATCAGCTGATCTGGACTTAACATAAACTATGCCTAGCACATTTTTATTTTAATCTCATTTCATATTAATATAAACTTCAAAATTCTGAATTTATCATTATTTATTTACATCATATCTATTTAGATGTGTGTAAGGTTTTCTGACGATTGAGGAAATTTAAATTAAACAAGTTGGAAATTGTACATTAAACGTAACAAATAAGGTGCGTTCGTAGTATAAGTTTTTTATGAAATTTCTTTAAAATGGTGGCGATTAGGTTAAAATTTTATCTCTACAAAATAAGATTAATTTGCCTTATCACATTCCACCAATCAGAAGCCAGAATCCATCAGTGTAAATTTCATCCTATTTAAAAGAAGAATCTCAATAGTTTTTCATAAAATTTAAACATAGTAAAATGATATCATTTAATTATGCAGTAATCACAGAAAAGCAGAATACAGATTATTTTTTCAGAAACAATATTAAGTAATCTATGTAAATAAAATACACAGTAAATATTCTATCATACAAAGTAAAATGAAAAATGAAATGTTTAGAATGAAGAAAATGACATCATTCAGAAAACAAAAGATCATTTTTTCTCCATGAATATAAAGTATTTTACTAACCTTGTATCAGTATGACGTCCTATTCACTGACCCTTATTCCTGAATCTAAATAGACAGAACTTCTGCTATCAATTTACTTCCTTGGTATGCACAAAATAAAATATTTCTGAAAATTATATAATTTCCATTTAATTATAATAAATATTTAATGAAAATTTTAAAGCAATTAGTTAAATGACTTACGGTAATATTTCCTATATACTTTTGTGAAACTGATTTTATTTTCCAAGTTTTTTATTCTACATACTCTGAATGTAAAACTAAATCGTCTGCTTATGGAAAATGATATCACTTATAAAACGTGCATTTTCAAACACAAGGTTTCCATTTTTACAAAGCTAAATGACGTAATTGTCTGGATTTTTTCTGACATCAGAACTTCAATGGAATGAGGTGTTCATGTGCAAAGTTTTGAGTATGTTTGTGTAAATATCATGCTTTAAATTTGCAGAGTCACTTTCTTTTTTCATTACATTATTCTTTTATTGATAAGATTAAATTGTAGCATATTTATTTAATATATTCTGTTACGTCGAATTTTGACGGGTGCAACTAGTTGTTATTATTTCAGTGACATGAATTATATTGTCTGTTATGAGCGAAATGAACATGCCTTTTTTTTTGCTTATTACGTATGCCATGTTTACAGATGCAAATTTTTTTTTGACACCAGACAACTGCAAAATTCACCATTTAGATCTGGCTTTGCGAATGATTACCTTCATACTTTAATATTTCTATGATTCACCATGAATGAATCTCTTTTGTTTATTTACTGTAATGGATTGAAATATTTGACTGTTAATGTAATTTCCACTGAAGTTATCTCAGAATCTATACATTTTTTAATGTAACGCATCTCTCAAATAAACAATTTTTTGAACGATCTTTCTAAAATGTAACTTTTATGCAGTTTTATTCAAAATTTTTTTTTTAATAAATCAGCCGCTTGGCATATGAAAAAAGATTGGCTTAGCCCGTATTTGTTTTCTGCAGTCACATGACTGCAGAGATCTTTTATTATATAGATTACATATGATAGTATTTAACAGAATAAAGAAAACTTTTATGAATATCTTTTTAAGTCTTGGTTTGATTTTCATAAAATTTTAAATGACTCAACAAAATTCTGCAATGATTATACATATTAAATTTCAAACCATTCGGTTGGGTAGTTTTTGCTCTGTTAAATGTGGGCAGACAGACGGACCAGACAATGGCTATAGGGGCTATGTATTTATATAATTATGAATGTACCTAAACACTATTATGTTAAACATGGTTTCATGCAATCCAGTTCATTTATTATAAACAATTTTTTGAACGATCTTTCTAAAATGTAACTTTTATGCAATTTTATTCGAAATTTTTTTTTTAATAAATCAGCCGCTTGGCATATGAAAAAAGATTGGCTTAGCCCGTATTTGTTTTCTGCAGTCACGTGACTGCAGAGATCTTTTATTATATAGATTACATATGATAGTATTTAACAGAATAAAGAAAACTTTTATGAATATCTTTTTAAGTCTTGGTTTGATTTTCATAAAATTTTAAATGACTCAACAAAATTCTGCAATGATTATACATATTAAATTTCAAACCATTCGGTTGGGTAGTTTTTGCTCTGTTAAATGTGGGCAGACAGACGGACCAGACAATGGCTATAGGGGCTATGTATTTATATAATTATGAATGCACCTAAACACTATTATGTTAAACATGGTTTCATGCAATCCAGTTCATTTATTATAAACAATTTTTTGAATGATCTTTCTAAAATGTAACTTTTATGCAATTTTATTCGAAATTTTTTTTTTAATAAATCAGCCGCTTGGCATATGAAAAAAGATTGGCTTAGCCCGTATTTGTTTTCTGCAGTCACGTGACTGCAGAGATCTTTTATTATATAGATTACATATGATAGTATTTAACAGAATAAAGAAAACTTTTATGAATATCTTTTTAAGTCTTGGTTTGATTTTCATAAAATTTTAAATGACTCAACAAAATTCTGCAATGATTATACATATTAAATTTCAAACCATTCGGTTGGGTAGTTTTTGCTCTGTTAAATGTGGGCAGACAGACGGACCAGACAATGGCTATAGGGGCTATGTATTTATATAATTATGAATGCACCTAAACACTATTATGTTAAACATGGTTTCATGCAATCCAGTTCATTTATTATAAACTCACTTTCTTATGAAGATAGACTTTAAGAAAATTTTAAGATAATACTTTTCTAAAAATAAGAATATACTTTTCTATAAACTATACCAAACACATTTTTATTTTGACCTTGTTTCATATTATCTATATATTTAAAATATATAATAAACTTCAAAATTGTGAATTTATGATTATTTATTTATATTATGTAGATTTAGATGTATGTAAGGTTTTCTGATGATTTAGGAAATTTAAGTTAAAAAACTGGTATTTTAAACATGCTTTCATGCAATGCAGTTCATCGATTGTAAAACCACTTTTTTATGAATATAGACTTTAAAAAAAATTAAGATAAATAATAGTTTTCTTTAGGGGATGCTCCTGAATCCTGCATTGTCTGATAAATTTTACATTTCCAATTTGGATTACTTTTGCTATTTCTAGATTCTAATATATCAACAGGTGTCTTTTACTCTGTGATTTTATTACATAATAATCACCTTCTACGAGATCTTATCCCATCATAATAAAGATATTTTTTAACCTGCCAACCAGTAGCACTGGGCGATGCATCGATGTATCGCGAAAAATCGATTTAAATCATAAATCGTCAAACCGGATTCTTGATCTTTTGTTTAGCGCACACACACACCAGATCTATGATGAACGAGGTCAAAGCTTTCTCCCGCGATCTTCGAAATGTATAAACAACGTATGCATGAACGAGACCGGTGTCAGAGATCGTCTTCTCCTCCGATCTTTGATGTGCATAAACGACCCAGGTAGCACAATGATATTGGCCAATATCAAAATGTAATATCGGCCAATATCAAAATTTGATATTGGCCAACGTTAAATGACCCCCCCCTAAAATAATATTTGTGAATATTAGTTTTTGACATCTGCCAATATTTTCCAACATCTCTGAATATCATTTTTTGACATTAAGTGATATTTTTTTCTGACATTGCTGAATATCATCATTTGATATTGAGTGATATATTTGTCTAACATTCCTGAATAACATTTTTGGATATTAAATGATTTATTTTTTCATTACCGATTAACAATCTCTTTTTTGCACCACAGATGTGCTGGACCGAAATCTCTCATTGTAAAACGAGATTTCTCTGCTTAGGAAAGTCTAGTCTCGTTATGTAACAAGACAAAAGCAAACCCAAGTACTAGTAAATATAAGCAGCAATATAAACGCAGAGAAAAACTTGTTATAAAGAGCTGTTAACAAAAGCTGGTGGGAGTTGATTTTTCTGTTACTGGAATAAAATGTTTAACAAATGACAAAACTATCATTTAATTATCTCGTATTTTTCAATCACAATCGACGTATTTTTTTATTTTTTTTTTACGTTCCTTTAGCAAAGATTTATTTAAATATAACTTTTTATTACTGAGTTTGTTGGAAATTTTGTAAAAAAATATTTTAAAATAAGTAAGAAATTTAAAATTTAGAAATTTAAACGAAATACGAAATTTTAAAGCTTGCTGTGCTAAAAATCATGTGTTCCCCTTGCACAAAACTATAAAGGAAGTTTTAACAACCCCATTACGTTGAATTTTGCTTTGTGCGAAATTAAATTAATTAAATTAATTTTAAGTGAGAAATATGTGTACATTTTTTCAAAAATACACTACAGAAAAGTTAACACCACATAAATTAGTCCTAAAAGCTTATTATATAATAATAATAATAATTAATTAGATGCGTTATATAAAATATTTATTATTAATAGTGTCTAATTAAAAAATCAGTGACCTGCTTTTGAAACTAAACTTGTATTCTTACAATAATAAAAAATAAAATTCTTATAAAAGTCGGAAATTCAAAACATTTTAAAAAAGAAAAACAAGCATCCATTTAAAAATTACATCAATTGAATTTTTTTTCTTGTAAAAACAATTTTAAAAATAGTATAAAATACATAGTATAAAAATAGTATAAAACATCTTTAGTTTTATTTATAAAGCACAAATTTTCACATGCTTTTCTTATATATAAAAATAACTATAGATTCCTACAAAAAATTATTATATAGGCTTTTTCTTTCTGTGCATATTTCGCGCCCGACGCCTCCATCAAATGCACATTGACGAAAACTACACAAATGGGCGGTCCTTTAGAACTTTCCGTTCCCTTTCGTCAAGATTACAAATTTCGGCAGATATGCTGAATGTCGACAGATATCTTGAAATGTCCGATAAATGCTTTTGTTTTTTACAAATGTCGATAGATATCTCTGAATGTTGTAATAGTAATATCATTTTTACAACATTGGCCAATGTAACCAAATATTAAAAATAAGGCATTAAAATATCAAGTTTTTTAAAAATTGTAAAATTATTATATTTTATTGTTTAGAATACTATTTTTGTACTATGATGTCATAAGTAATGCAAAAAGCTCTTTTGAATGCTTTCTTTTTAAAACTAATTTTAAGTTAAGTCTGTGAATATCGGCAGATGTTGTAAATTTGACGTTCGACATTCAGCGACATTCGAAATATTGGCCAATATTGCAGTGGATATTGGCCGATATCTCTGTGCTACCTGGGGACACATGCGCGAACAAGACCGGTGGGGAAAAGGCGATTTCGTTTATCCTCCGGTCTTGCGTTTTCAAAGTGGATAAACAACGCTCCCATGAAGCATCGTTGAGAGATCGCATCGTTGATTTAGCAGACATCGAGATTATCCAAAATTGATGCCAATCGCAAATAACTGCATGCCCAATTACTGCATGCCCAATTCTAGCTGCATAAATGATCAGTGAGCATCACGACGATGTTCATTTGAGAAAATACGGCAATGCGATTTGTGAAGTTTATGTATTTCCATGAATTAGTCACTTAGAACATGTGCGATAAGCATTCAGAGCTTGTTGACTTTTCAAATGTGTGTGTGGGGGGGGGGGGGGTGGGGGGGGGGCAGTTTGTGAATTATTTCACATGTAAGTTTAAGAGATATAATAGTGCCAAGGGGGATTTGCTTCATGAATTTTCAATTTAAGTATTCATCTGAAATGAAAATGATTTTCTTTTTTCTTAAAGTTTTTCTTAAAGTACTTGTTCTATTATTTAGAATTTCTTTAGGAACTAGTTATTGGTCAGAATTAAAAGTGTAATGCATCTAAATATCAGATATTAATACTTGGCCAGTACGGAAAGGCGGGCTTCGCCCGCAAATCAATAACTGCATTACTATTGAAGATAAATGCTTAAAACTTTGAGAGTGAATAGTTAAGCGAAATCTATTAAAATATCACAAATTAAATTTTAGCCTGTACAGGAAGTGGTCTACGCCCGCAAATTGATAAAATCGGTAATATTAAAGATAATTGCATAAAAATATGAGGATGAATATTTAAGTTTAACCTATTTAAATATCAGAAATTGAATTTTGGGCAGTACAGAAACGCGGGCTTCGCCTGCAAATCAATAATATCGTTAATATTAAACATAGTTGCTTAAAATTTAAGAGTGAATAGTTAAGTGTAATACATTAAAATATCAAAAATTAAATTTTGGCCAGTACAGGAGGAGGGCTACGTCTGCAAATTGATAAAATCGTTAATATTAAAGATAATTGAATAAAAATATGAGGGTGAATAGTTAAGTGTTACCTATCTAATTATCAGAAATTGAATTTTGGGCAGTATAGAAATGCAGGCTTTGCTCGCAAATGAATAAAATCGTTAATATTAAACATAATTGCAAGAAAATTTCAGTGTAAATAGTTGTGTCATTTATTTCAGTATCAGGAATTAAATTTTGGCCAGTACAGGAGACGGGCTACGCCCGCAAATTAATGCAATCGCTCATATTAAAGATGATTCCATAAAAATATGAAGGTGGAATAGTTAAGTGAAATATATCTAAATATCAAATTCTGGTTTTTGATATTATTTTAAGAATTAAAGCTTATTTTAAAAAAGATTCTCCTAATTAATTATAAGATATTTTTTCGAATTTTTAATTTTTTGCAACAAGATTTATTATATTTTGCATTTTTGTCTGTAAACATAAGCCTAAAGAAAAAAGGTTTTTTAAAACATAATATAAGTTTAATGTGTATGTATAATAAATATTCTTAAATTTTATATTAAAATTACAACCATGTTTGTAATACTAAAAGTCTAAGATCGTGATGCATCGCAATATCGCGATTTAGCCTCGATGATGTATCGCGATGTAGAAATCCTCATATCGCCCAGTCCTACCAACCACAAAACATCTGTATCTTTTTCAGAAGTTGAACTTTTTTTATGAATGAGGACAATAAACTACACATTATGTATTCGAATGTATTCAAATACTTTAATGTAGCCTTGTGTATGATCTATAAATTTTCATACACATCAAATAGTTTATTAAAGGTTAATTAAGCTTGAAAACACTTATCTTGAAATTTTTACCTATAGAATGCAATGTATCTGTATCCTTTTGTATCAACCTCTATATAAATATTTTATGTTTTATTTATATTAAATTATATTTATTTATCTTATATGTACATCACTTAGTATAGAAAATTTTAGTTATACAGAAAAATTCATGCATAAAGTTGAAGACACATTTTCAGCATTTCCTTCTCCTAGATGGTAACATGTTTGAAATCTTTTGTTTTGCTTGGTATCTAATCCATTTATACATAACACTTGATATATTAAAATTTAATTCAGCTTAAAATTAGTTATGTGATAATACGTTTTTCTCCTTGCTGGATCTGCTTTATATATTGTATGCTACAAGTTGTCTCCTTTTTGTTAGGAAATCATCTATTTTGTAGTGTTATAAGTTATCTACATCAAGTATGTATTTCGTCTTTATAAATAAACACTTTATATCATGGAACTATTTTGTCTTCACTACCTACTTAACCATCTCCACATATTAAAAGTTACATTCCTCTTGGTTCATATTCACCTTTGAAACTTTGAAATACAAAAACAATTTGTTTTAACTTAAGTTATTGAAATATTCATTTGAATTTTTGTTTGAAGGGAATTATGTTAGTTACACCTCACCACCACATGACTCTGCTCTAGTGAATTTGATTATGGTTTAATGTGTTTCCTGGTTCAGTTAAATTGTCCAATAAATGCCCAGCTACCATTTTGTTATACTGCCCAAAATATGTCCATAAGACAAATTAAAAATAATCTTCGTATCAATGTATCAAGTCTATTACTGGTAACCGAAAAATATCAGGAAATGTACTACCCATTATTAGCCAATATTTCAAAAGTCACTGAATTTCGTACATCAAATTTTCAACATCTGTCAATATTCTTTGATATAACTTAAAATTCGTTTTTAAAAGAAAGCATTGAAAAGAGTTTTTTGCAGTACTTATAACATTATATTTCAGAAATGGTATTCTAAACAATAAAATTTAATATATTTGTCGTTTTAAAAAAAATATATTTTTTAATGCCATATTTTTAATGTTTCGCTCACAACCAATATAGCAATGAAATATAGGCAATATATAGGCAATAGTTCATATCCAATGTCGTAAATATGACATTACTATTACAACAGTCAGGAATATATATTGAAGTTCGTAAAAACAATATTATTTTCCAAATATTTCAAGATAGCGTTTGACATTTAGCATATCTGACAAAGTTCATAATCTTGACCAAAATGAATGGTAAGTTCTGCCCATTAGTATAGTTTTCATCAAAAAGCATTTCATGGAGACGTCTGCCATGAAATTTACACAGAAAGAAAATTCCTACTTATAAATTTTACATAAGAATCTATAGTTATTTATATATATATAAAAACATTTGAAAACATTTATGTAGAAATTTACAACGATTGGTTTAGAAAGTTTTATTTAAAGCAATTTTTGTAGAAATTTATCGAAATGGCAATAGAAAAAATTATTTAGTAACATTAAGGAAATCTTCAATTATTACTTTAGAATTATCTGTATTTAAAAAAGTAATGTAGAATCTATAATGTATTTAAAATATAACAATACTTAGTCTTATAAAGAAAGTAAAAGGCTTTTTATATATAGTGTTGTTTCTCCATGAAAAAGGAATCATTTTTTGTAATTTTTAAATGGATACTTCTTTATCTTTTTAAAATTATTTCTGATTTCCAACTTTTATTTTTTATTTTGGAAAAAACATAAGTTTCATTTCAAAAGTAGGTTATTATTATACATTATTCATCTAAGATAATAATAATAATTATTATACATATATATACAAAAATAATAATAATTAGCAATATAATACCTACGTTCTATATCCCAGGCTGGATTCCCTAGTGTTTATAAAAATTTAGTTTATTTTTCATTTAATAATGATTTTATTTTTCCGCCATTTATCTATTTAAGAATTAATCAATAAAAAAAAAAATACTTTAATATAAAAAAATAAGTCAAAAACAGGAATCTGCCAACTTTAAGTCAAATAAATATATTTTGAACCAAAAGTTTTACATTATAAATGACATCAAATAAATACCACATAGAAGCAAGACACGTTTTGTTAAATAAATTTTCTGGGTTAATCTGATTTAAAAATAAATAATCAAAAAGTTGCAGCTGTGATGCACTATCTGATCAACAGTATCCGGTCACTTTCTCTTTTAGACGTTTTCTCGAATGTCAAGAAAAATTCTTGACAAATACTTCGAGAACTTCTGGAATGTATAGAACATGCTTGACCTCATATATTTCGGCAAAAACTTAGTCAGGAGCTTAATTACGAAATCACACTAAATTGAAGAAAAATAATATTTGCGATTACCATCTAAAACAAAATGTACAGAACGAATTGTAGCTATAGCATATGTCTATGTGGGTCATTTATAGTATTTGTGTAAGAATAATATGTACTACATTCATGGACATATAAAAGTTTCTGTATAAAGTTTTAAAAATTCCCACTTACTTTTTGTTTCTAGGATGCAAATACTTCAAAAAGACTTAATGCCATTTTTAGGAAATTTGACCAATTTCAGTAAACACAGTGTACTGCAGTAAGAATATAAATATATTAAATATTTGATGAATTGTGAGCATTTGTATGAAATTATTTTTAACTATGCATGTGCGAATGATATAATTTTTAATTATTTATTTGGCAGCTCTATAGGATGACTAGTATAAAAGGGCTGGATGGTTGGTTGATTCGGGTTTTATGGCACAAAGTCCCTTTAGGGACATGCTGCGCCAAAAAAAAAAAGATTAAAATAAGAATATCAAATCGAAATATAAAATAGATTTAAAACTTGGTCATAAAAACAAGAAAAAGGGCTGGTTGAATTTCGTGAAAAATTGGACAGATATTGGCAATATAGTTAGTTGAATTTTAGTTTTTTTTAAATAACTGGGCAATAAGCATTTTCTGAAACTGTCATTTTTTAGCAACCGACTTCGAACAAAGGAGTATGTATTTTTAATATCATATGTCCATGCATAGATTTTGACAATTCTTTTAGTTTTTTAATGAATTCATTCTGATAGTTCTTTTGAAAATAACTAAAACACAAATAAAAAATGACAATTTGTAGAAAATACCTTATCACCTAGTTACTTTTAGTAAGCAACGACAATTCAGCTCCCTATATTGTCGATATCTTTCTGAAATTTAGCTATATTCGACTAGCCATTTTGTATGAGTTGTCCTATACAGTTGATTATGAAAAAGAAATTATCATTCGTGCATTCGTATTTAAAATATACAAATGTACATATTTCATCAAATAGTTAATATATTAATTTTCTAACTAGTGTCAATGTCTGTCCTAGGACGGTAGGCAGAAATCGTGGTTTTCACTTAAAATTTGAAATAATTGATACAAATATCTATATAAGCTAAAAGAGTGTTTTTCAGATTTAACATAAAACTGGCTTCAACATTTTTTTAAAGCAGGAATCGAAAGGGTTAAATAGCAGTGGGATTCTTTCCTTCTATATTTTGAAAGCCGTCTGGGTCTGAACAAAGGGAACAGGAAGTGGTTCAAACCCACTTAATAAGAAACTCATTCATTATTCTTCCCCACTTTCAATGGGAAGAAAAACTTTCTTGTTCTTTCAAATGGCAGCTTTTCTTTCAGATAAATTTTAGAAGCAATCATTTTGTTGCCTGGAGTTTTCTATCGGTCAATTATCATTGAAGAGAAACGCTTCATCCTTCGGACAAACAAATAAATCAATAATGATAGTTTTAAAAATACGTTGATGCGATTTTGTAGGATTCTAAATGAAATTTTATGTATTTTTTAAATCTGAGTTGACCAGATCCGAAGACAATGGGGCGCCTAATTCTAAGTTTGTTTAATTTGAGGACTGTTTGGAATAAACTGACCAGGGTAGCAGGCAAAGCTCTTCTAGTTCCTATATTATTCATCGACAATAAGGAAAACTGACTTAAAACGGGGCACGACCGGCAGCTCAAGACTTGATTAATGCAAGGGAGTATGGGGTTTAACAACACATTTGTAAATCAATTTTTATGTAAAAATGGAGAAATTATTTTACAATAATAATATACAATCTACAGATGGGACAGACTTTTAAAGTTTTGAGCTGAAAATTTCTTCGTTCCATTTCCATAATCAGGATGGCTGTTCCTTTTCCACAATCGGGGATTCTGTTCCTGTAATAAAGTAGCATACCCAATAGATCCTTCAAAAATAATAAAATACAACTCCAAAACAATTATTATTTGAAGCTTTTTTTACCATTACATAACACCACTTTCAGTAACTTTAATTTTTTCGGAGTCCTTTATTTTTCCGAATACTTTATTAAAAAATTAATTCATCTAATCTATAATTTATTTTGTAAAGCTATCGGTAATATGTAATCAAGATGAAGTTATTAATAAAGGCTCCTATTCAAATATATAATATTTATAATTAAGAAATGAAAAGTCTTAAATTTACGTCGTGTTGGCCCAATCATATCAATCTTCCTCTTAGGTTTTATTCAATATAAAAATAAATTATAAAAATAAATTTGAAGCTAAGCGCATTGTCATTTTCACTGGCGTAAACTTTTCACTCGTACTTTATGTACTTACTTTTATGCTTAACCAATATATAGTCAAATCAAAATATGTTTTCTATTTCATATTAATGAAAAAAAGGCATCAATAGGTATAAAGGTAATATAAATCTAATGGATAATATTTTTGTAACGTCAGAATACATAGGAATTTTTATTTTCTTATAAAAATGAAGTACACGTGCATAAATTTATCTTGCAAATAAAATACGTCCAAAAACCACATGTTTCATTATATCTCTTTTGTCTGCAACAAGGGAGGTTTTTTTTTTAATTTATCAACGAATCTCACAAATGCATGATTCTCTACACAGCCATCTAACCAACAATGTACATGTACCAAAAATCTTACATTATAACAAATGTACATTGTTGGTTAGATTGAGTGGTTTTGCCCGGAATCGTCTTCCGTATATTGCTTTTCTTTCACTTTTTAAAGTATACCGAAAGTGGTGTTAAATTTGGTTGAAAGTTCTGCATACTGAAATATTTAGAATTTTATAAAGAAACTTTTATATTTCCATGAATATATGTGAGCCAGGCAAAATGAATTTTCATTTAGGTCAATGACTTTTAACTTATTCTTCTACTTCCATTTCGAATATTAGTTGAAAGAAAATTCCTTTCCAATTGGTTTACATTTCTATTTCTGTCAATTTTTGAACAGAGTTCCCAATGTTATTCTACTGCATCCGAAAATTTCAAACCATAATCTAGAGAACTGCACCAGCCGAAATTTTCCGGCAAGAAATCAGCTCATGTATATTTTTGCAAGTCACGTCCCGGTCCATGCAAATAAATTAAATCATGCCTGAATCAGCCAGACTATATTTCTACAAAAAATTACAAATTTACTTAACATATAACAAGGATAAATTTAAAGCTACACAGCGTAAATGCATTGACTCACAAATCACTTATTACCAAAAAGGTGCAAATACAATATAAAAGTTTTAAAACATTAAAACTATCAAGATGTTAAAAATCACAGATGTCACACGTGTCAAAATATCTTGAACACTCTTAGCTAAACACAGGGAAAGTGCTCGGATATTTTGACATGTGTGACAGCTGCGATTTTTAACATCTTCAGATTCTAATGTTTTAAAATTTTACATTATATTTGCACCTTTTTGGCAATAAAATAATTGTGAGTCAATGTATTTACGTTTTGTATTTTAACTTATTAAAGTGAATATGATGTTAGATATATAGAATTTTCTATATGTATTCAATTCTTTTAAATAATACAACATACCTATTTATGTAAAAATTTTCCAGTATATTGCAGACTCTATGTCCGCAAGCCTTAGAATATAGAGTAGAAACATTCATGATCACTTAGAGTCTTACATTAAAAAAAAAGACTCGTTAAAAAAATCAATGTAGTTTAGAATTAAAAAAAAAAAGATTGTTAAAAATATCCTTATTTTGGATGCTGTATAATAAAAAAGCAGACTTTTGAAAATATTTCTCTTTAATTCATTAAAGTATATTTCCAAAAATTTCATTAACAGAAGTTCACTATTACTATTATTTTTACAAAAAAAAAAAAAAAAAAAAAAAAAATCCCTGCCCGATATGGCATGAGAACAATTAATTATAGATCGGCCCGGCCTAAGAATATAGAATTAAATGGAAGCATGAGCCCTGCCCGAGTCTATTGAAAAAATGATACCCGACTCAAACATGATGTAAATGTCTGATGCAGATCTCTGTATTGAAGTTGTCAAACTAGCATCGTCTTGTTCCCACACATTTATAACTTATTCCTCACCCAACCAGGTCCATTGAGAAATTGTCATATTTTGTTTCTTCGGCTTAGTCCGACCCTCTTAAATTTGTTATATCATGGCAGAATGAAGATAAATATTTTAATGGGTCCAGCCGATAAAAACGGTCTTTGCCGAGTTGATTAAAAAATTAAACAGGCCAGCCACACTGATAAAAAAATTTAAGCGTGCTGACCGACCTTGTATAACAAATTTAACAGTGTTGGGCTATACTGACAAAACATTAATAATTTATAATGTACCTGGCTGCGCCGAGAATAAGTATAAATGTTCTGCACGAGCTGATGTTAGTTTGACAACATCAATACAGAAAACTTCATTAGATATTTAAATTGTGCTTGAGAACCGGAAGTTAACATTTTTCGCAGACACGGACCGGGACAGGCTCAGGATTACATTTTTTCTGACCTACTCGGGCTAGACCTGCATTTAAATGCGCCCAAGAGTGTCTGGCAGGCAATTTTTTTGTAAAAAATATTAGTGATAATGAACTATGTAGATGGTTGAACAGTGTAACAATAAAAAAACAAAGACTGTCTGTTGAAGTCTGTAGAAGATTGGTTGCACTTTACGGGAAATGAAACAGCAGCTTGTCACCCACACTGCAGTGTCGACATGTGTAGTTTTCAGAAGCGAATTTTACGTAGCGAATCAGTAGAAATAAAAATTTTAGCGATTATATTGGGAGCACAGCAATAACATTTAAGTAGATTGGATTGGGGAAAAATACAGTATGGACTTTGGAGATAAGTATCTGGTGCTCAGCTGTTTGCAAAGGTTTTTCGTGAGAGTCTTCATTTGCCAGATACTTTTGGTGGGAGGGATGTGTGAGAGAGAATTTTTAATTACATGATTAATAGAAATTTAGTCGATATGACGTGAAAGATTGAAAGCACTCCTTGTTTGTGGATATTGGCTTCTTTTGAAAAGGGGACAAATAATTGAAAAAAAGTCGACCGCGTCCATTTTTTGCTCAGTAACATTTTTTGGTTTTTTCGCTAATGAAATATTTTATGTTGTCTCGTTCTGTGGAGTCCTAGAATCTTTTTACATTTGAATCTTCATTTTTAGTTTTTAATTTAGGATACTGCTCTCTGGGAAGTTTTTTTTATTATTATGGAGAGTAAAACACAAAAAAAAAAAAATTCTATCTTGAAAAGTAAAACAATTTTTGTGTGGAATTTATAAAATTGACAACAAGAAACGAAATTATGTCAATCCATCAAAGCCAAATGACCAAGCACAAGTTTTACAAAAAAGAAAAAAAAAGAACTTCTACAACCTAGTATAAGATCCTAAGAAAATATCTGGACAACAAAACTTTCAGGAAAGATGGTTAGAGGAAGTTCAATGGCTACTATTTGAAAATGATACAGCCTCGTGTAAAATATGCTCTTAATATCTTACTCTTTCAGGTAATTGATCAAAAATGGTTCGAGGTTTTTAAAGTTTAAACATTAAAATGCACCACACACCGAAAACGTACAGAAACGACATTGGTTATAACATTGCTATAAACAAACATGAGAATACAACACGAGCAATGTGTCGGCAAAACCATGGATGAAGCAATGTTCAGTCATTTAGAGTTTGTGCAACAGAGCATATTATGTTGCAAAACTTAACAAACCATTTATGGATTTTCATAATCTAACTATTAATAAAATAGTTTTAATAAAAACAAATTTAATGTAGATGTTTCTCTTGGACAGTATCAAAATGATGTAAGGTGCAGAAAATGTATCAGAGGAAATAAAGAATGAATTAATTGAAGAAATAAAACACTCCTGGGTCTATCTAGTCCAAATTTGGTGCCTATTTAGAATGCCTTCACAAAATTCATTGAATAAAATAGTTAACATCACAAAATTCCTCTTAATAAAATAGGACACCTTCCCAAAATTCAGTTTGATAAAACAGGACCCTTTATAAAATCCGTTTCATAGAAACGTACTCGTCAAGCATTATTTTTATTTTGTTAGGCTTCTGTCATTTGCAAACAAAACAAGTTCCCCTGAAAGGAAAGCGCTAGCAGAAGGACTTAAAGAAGTTATTAATAAATGCGTGGTTTGAATTTGAGTTACAGTACATTTCATCTTTTGTTGCAAAATGTCATTTTGTACACAATTATAATAAATTTCACAAAAATAACTTGTACATTTCATAAAATGTGTCCCAACAAAACAGAAAACTGCAATCTATGCAAGTCTTGATTCTTCAACAGATAAATCTACAGTACAGGAGCTACTTGCTTATATTCGATACATCAAGAAAAAGAAAGTGTTTCTGTCAGTTGTACCACTTTAATCATCTACTGCTGAAGGATATTGCAAGGTTTTAGATAAAGAAATGAAAAATTTTAAAATTAGTTGGTTAGAAGCATAGTGGTGAGTAGGAATTGGAACAGATGCTGCTGCTAATGTGATTGAAAAAGAAAATAGATTAAGTGCAAAAATAAAGAGAAACATCACAGATGTTTTGAAATTAAAACTAAATTTGAGTGTTCCGATTTCAGTAAAAAATGTAAAATAGCACTATAAATTCAATACTATTCTCACAATATAGTATAAATTTTACAGAAACTCGCCTAAACGAAAGGGCATTTAAACTGTATAGCTGAAACTCAAAACAAAACTTCTAAAATTAAAACAATTACATAAGGTCAAATAGGTTTCCCGTAAAGTGTGTGCTCTTACTGCATAAGTCAAGAATTATAATACAATTATAACACATTTAAGAGGATGTGAAAGACCATAATGATTCTATGGCAAAAAGAATTTTTAAAAAAAATTAAGGTTCAGATTTCTTTTTAAGGTTGCAATTTTTACTTGAAATTTGATTGATATTTAAAGTCCTATCATTTATTTTCAAAAAGAACAGTTATTGTTTAACCAGCTTAATTTATATATTAAAAAACTCTAAATGAACTTAAAAACTTACAATGCAGCTCTGCTTCCCATGAAACCTATTTTCAAAATACAAGAATGAGAACAGGAAATTATTTGGGTGTTCAAGTATCAAACATAGAGGCAAAATGATCAATGATGGAATGAAATACATCCAGGAATGATTTCTAGATTTTGAGACTACACTGAAAAAAGTATGTTCCGTGTTTGATACTTTTGTGTGACCGGAAGAAAACCCGCAAGATTTTAGTAAAAATGAAACAGAAGTTTTTTTCTAACACTTCCAAAGACACACATTTTCTCCCATAAGGGGATTTAATGGTAAATCCATTTGAAGTCACTGATGAGTAAATGGTATGAGTTCAAAGATTTAGGACAGCAGATTATGTATTATTTGACCAAGGGAGATTTCCATTACTAAGCCACTTACTAGAAATAGTTGGAGTGCTTACAACATTTACAGCATCATGTGAAAAAGACTGCAGCCATATGAATTTAATAAAAACAGACAGCAGAGCATATATAGAAGCATAGACATTTGATAATCTCATGATCTACTTGAATGGCCCCTTATTGAAGAAATATAAACTACAGAAAGCTGTTATTAACTAGTTCTTTGGATAAAAAAATATCCAAACATACACAAGGACATATTCCGGTTGCTAAGAGGCAAACATTACTTAAAGAAGATGATCCTGAAGAACCAAATCAGAAAAACAGTATATAAAATTTTATCTAAGATGAAATGCTATATATCCATGTATACTTTCAAACTCTGATTAATCTTTGGTCTTGTTTGGATTTGATTCTTAATCTGTGTAATCTAATAATTTATTTGGAATCACAGACAATGCCACAGCCATTTATATACTAAAAATCTGATTGAATGGATGTTGCTTTAATGCCCAACCAGTCATATGGAAAATCCAGTTATACAAAATACATCTGGCCCTGGCCTTTCTGGATAAATGGTTCTACACTGTAATACACAATTTTTGAAGAAATTTTGTTTTAAAATTTCCACAGACAGAGAGTAAAACTGCAAATGATGAATATTTGATGAATATACTACATATTTTAAATATATGATGATTTAATATGTGTAGTAATAGAGGTATATTGGTTAAAAAGATTTTAGAAGAAAAAATTAAACAACCATAATATAATGGAATTAATAGAGTAGCATTCTAAATGAATTATAAATGCTACACATTTCATATTCAATAGCAAATGTGTCATAACCTCAGTAATATACATCATTCAAAGTTATAAACAATTTTTAAGTATAGTGGGAAGAGTTAAAAAGAGAGATTGATGAGTAAAGCAAAAATTTCAAACACTTTCTACGAACCTTTATTGACGTTTTGAAACCTCATCATAAAGTTATTTCTTTAGGAAATAACAATCAGTATATGAAACACACAAATAATTTGTTCAATATTTACACCATTTAATTGCCTGCAACATGGAGCAGTTTATTGGTGAGATGCAGTTGTAGTTTCACTGTGGACAAGCAAAGAGTTTTTAGTGTCTGTATGCATGTATATCTTCTGGCAATAACTGGCACAAAAATAATCTGATTAGGTGTCAATTTACAGAAAATCTTTGTGAGGTATACAAAATTAGCTGTAAGGTTTTTTGGTTTAATTCGAACTAATTGCTTGTTTATAGGGATACTCCGAAGAATTCAAATATATTATGGTCTATGCAAGTTAATTGTTTGAGGTATATTTTAGTGTTGTTACACTACTTCAAAAATAAAGAAAAATGATATGTACTACAAATGCTTTGTATAGAAAATGGTGTGTATGGCATTTTTGTTCATTTTCAGGCACACACAGAAGATTTGATATTTTTAATGTCCGTAAGAATAACAGTTTGAAGAAAGCTTTAATAATGCTGAGTTAAATTGAACATAATGAAAATAATATGCTTTATTTGGTGCACAATATCTTTCCTATAGAAAACTATGCATGTACAATTTAAAATTTTTCTACTGTGCTGCACAAAATAATTCAGATCCATTATCGTCTAAGAACAACAACTATACAAAATATATTTACAAATGTGTTATGTCTTTTCAAGCTTAACAAAAATTTAATATAAAAAATGTGATATGTATTCTACAGATCATGATGTGTAAACCCCATAGTTCACATACAGGGCTGTCCAAAGAATTTCAAATCTATGATTAAAATTGCTCAAAATGTACTTTTAATTGTTTTATGTATTTTTATAAAAAAGCTAAATTTTATACAAAATGTTGAGAATATAATAGAAATAACTTCATATACAGAAGAGCACAAAACATATGGATACAGAAGTTTCCATTTATGGTAATTTCCAGAAACTGACTATCATTTTACAGCAGAATTAAATTTTAACATACTAAGTGAGTATAAATAGCTATAGGTAATATAGAAAGCAACACAAAAGATTTTGATCACATTACTGTCTATGGGAAAGAATTCCTGAAAAAATTTCTTTTAAACTACATGCACAAGTTTTCTGTTGAAGGAAAGTCTACTGTACTAAGTATAATATAAATTTATATACAGGGTGGTACAAAAGGATATGGGAACATTGGATTTTGTAGACAGTACCTGAATACATTGTTTAGGTCGCCATTCTTACACAAAATTTTATTCAACATCTGAAATAGATGCAGATTTTTTGTAGTTGGCAGATAATAAAATATCGTTATTATTATGGGAGAAGCTCTCGTAGAAGGTGATGCTTATTAAATTAAACCAAGAGTAAGTCATATCTGTAGATATATTAGAATCCAGAAACAGCAAAAATATCCTAAAATGGATATGTACTAAAATTAATGAGACAACAGTGTGTTCAGAGAGGTAGCACGTTCCTAAATGGAAGTATTTTTTATTTTAGAACTTTATAGGAAAGTCAGACTTACAGTCAAGGAAATTCATTGTTTGATATCAGGTTTATTGCAATAGTTTTTTTAATTTAATTTTCCTCAAACACCAGAAAATCCTGCAGAGAATAGTGAAATTTTTGCTATAATAAAAAGTAAGATCAGAATGAAAATGTATTTGGTGCAGTAACATTGAGGCTCCTGATTGGCTGATTTACTAATTTAAATTATACATATACAGGGTATTTCATGAAGGATGACTAACTTTGAAAATAAATAAATCTAAAATGGCGATAGATAGAAGCATGAAACCAGTGGCATGTTTATTGAAAAACCTGTACAAATCTGATACAGAAACCCCAAAAGTTCAGTAAAAAATTGCACCAATAGATGGCACTGCAAGTGGCATAACCATAAGTAAGCTGTATCATATCAAAAGTGACTCAAAATGTGTACCTTTTACACTGCACATGTCGTAAATGAAGAATGAAATTGTCAGTGACTCTCTGTAGTATACCTCCAGAAATCAACACACAAGCTTGGCAAATTGTCTCCTCCAGCTCGTCGAGTGTTAAAGAATTGTTGCTCTAAACAATGTCCTTCAGTGCCACTTCCGGAAACTGTTTCTCTGTGTGCTAATAGTGATCACAATTGAACAGTGAAATATTTGACGACTGAACATTCTTGGAGTCTGAGCTCTCTTTATAGGGATCCGTAATGCTGCCTGGAGAGCTATCTCTCGGTGCTATTTTAAATTAAATTTTGAGGTTGCTGTATCATATTCTTACAGCTTTTGTAATAAACATACCAATGGTTTCATGCTTCTATCTATCACCATTTCTGAGTTATTTACTTTCATAGTTAGGGGTCCTTCATGAAACATCATGTATAAGATAGTACAAAATATATGACATTTGACTACATAAATAAGCCATATAAGATTAGAAATAGTTTCATTTGCTGCTGTTTCATTTTGGTGATTGATTGTAATATTTTCCAAGAAATCGTACTTCCCTGATACTAAAATATGCCGATGATCCTAGATAAAAAAGTATAAAAATTATTTAATAGCAAACAAGAAATTACGAGAGGGAGAATTAACACTTAGATAGATTGATTAGAAAAATTCTTGTTGAATATTTCAGAAAAAAAAGATTTATTTTAAATATAAATTAACAGATCCTTCATTAAAAACTCCATTTGAAAAAATTCTTTGAAGCAGAATTCTCACCAGAATGAGAGTAAAGTTGAACATTTAAATTACTCTTTTGAAATAATTTAATGTTGCATATTCCACACACAAGATGAATTCTCATTAGCATAAATTAAAAAATGCCTGCTTAAATGAACCTTGCGAGACAATTTCTTGTTCCACACCTCACAAAAAAAGGTTTCTAACCATTATCAATTAGATACTTTTTCAGGCTATTCTTGTCATTAAATTTCTTTTTGCATATCTAACAAATAAAATGTTTCTCACCTTTATGAATTAATAGATGCCTGTTTAAATAACTTTTACGAGAGAATTTCTTGTTGCATATCTCACATACAAAAGGTTTCTCACCAGTATGAATTAATAAATGCTGGCTTAAATGATGCTTATGAGAGAATTTCTTGTTGCATACCTCACAAACAAAAGGTTTCTCACCAGTATGAATTAACAGATGTCTCTTTAACACACTTTTACGAGTGAATTTGTTGTTGCATATTTCACACATGAAAGGTGTCTCACCAGTATGAATTAATAAATGCTGGCTTAAATGGCCCTTTTGAGAGAATTCTTTTTTGCATATCTCACACACAGAAAGTTTCTCACCAGTATGAATTAATAGATGTGTTTTTAAATTGCTCCTTTGAGAGAAATTCTTCTTGCATATCTCACAAACAAACGATTTTCCTTCCTGTGAGTCAGAAGATACTCCTCCAAAAGTCTCTTGTAAAGAAATATTTTTCTGCATAGTTCAAACTTTAAAGACTGTTTTGAGTAATGTGATGTAAATCTACATTTATGGCTTTACACTTCTGCAATAGATAGTATTAAGTTAATCAATTACTTTTATGATTCATTAAAAAGCAATTTAAGAGAAAATAAATTTATGAAAAATTATAATCAATATAGAAAACTCAAATCAAATAAAATGTTTAACATAGTCTTAAAAACTACAGTAGACTCCTGATTATTGTGAAACAAAATGTATGTCAGATGCACTTCCTAACTGTATAAAGATAAAGTTATAAATAAAACTATAATAAATAACATAATTAGCTATAATCATAAAATTTAATAATAAAGAATCTTATAATAAAGAAAAATATATATATATAAGAAAGAAATTATACAATTTTATGAAAACAATGATACACTTTACAATCAATGAAGAGAAAAGAAATTATTTCTGTGGCAAGGTGAATTCTAGATTAGAATTCCTCCAGATTTCTAGAGTATTTAGTTTCATATAAATGATTACTCGGACAAAATTCTGCATTATTTAACATAATTTACATTGTACTGGAATAATATAACAGCGTTTTAATCATTTATTATTTTTTTTACCATGTTTAAAGCTTTGTCTGATTGATTATATGTAAAAGGAAAGGCATTTCCTTCTGCAATTTTGGAATACAGCTAGAAATATTCTGAGATATGTCTTTGGAAATTGGATGATTAAATGCAGGAAGAGCATGATTTAACCAAATTATAATATGGTATATATACAGTGCTGTAGTTTGAAAAAAAATATTTGTGGGAACTCACCTTTTCATAGAGTAGATAAGGAGTGAATTTTTTGCATCGGTCATGATGTTATTCATACAGGTGAATGATCTTTCGTATTCAGATATTGAAATGGGTATAGTTTTCATAGTCTGGAGAAAAAAAAGGCTTGTGCTCGTACGCATTATTTTTTTACAGTAACAAACCAAATATTTCTGGGAACGGCGTTCCCACCCAACTACAGCACTGTATATATAATAGTTATAATGTCTTAGAATAGATCATCAGATGGAAGAGAAAATTCACATAAATATAAAAAAAACAAATTCAAACATATTCAAAAACAAATTTATCAATAAAACTTTCAGTATATTAAATAAAAATTAATATTTAAACTAATAGTTATGCAGCTATAATGCATCAGCTACAAGCAGCATACAAATGCCTGTTTAAGAGCAACATTGTAGAATTCCCTACGAAAGTGCAGCAATACATTTGTAATAACTAATTTTTTATAGTGATGTTAAAGCATTACAAGAGACAGGTTGGTCTCAAGTATCTTACGTTTACATTCTTTCAAATTTCCATGTCAGCATTAACCCTCTGAGCATCTGATAGTTTTCCTGCAATTTCATAAAAATATTTGTAAAACTTAAAATAATTTAAATTTTCTTTCCCTGTGTGTTTCTAAAATACACTTCATACCTGTTTATTTTACATGTGTCTTAAAATACACTTTTGTTAATTTTTTTTTTGTCTAGAGCCAATTTAAGTTGTTTTAGGGAAACTGAAAAATACAGTCAAAATGCTAAAATAAAGACATTTTCATTCTTTTACTACACTATTCTGATATATAATGATTATTTAATTAAAGTATATATGAAAACAAAAGTTACATTATAAGATATTTAAATAGGAATTCTATAAACAATGTTAATAAATTCATTGTACCACTCAACATTACTTTAAAAATGAATTTACTCAATTACTGTAACCCATAAAAACACCTTTGCATTGTACACATGTATTACTTTCCTTTTATTTATAAAAGACAACTGTGCTATAACATTACACTTAACGAACAAACATGTGCATGGGATTTACTGATGAGACCACATTATAGGAGATTTAAAAATTTTAGCTATGCTATTTAAATTTATTAAAATCTAAAAAGTAATTTATAAAATAATTTCAAAACACAAAGTTTGTTTTTTAGTTTTTAAAAAGAAATTATTTATTTATTTCACTGTCTTCATCTCTTCTGTAAAAATGCATTATTAGCATACTGCTTTATATTTTCACTTTTATTGTTTATTTCTTTAAATGCTAATTTTATTTTTTTGCTTTTTAATATTTTTTTTCTGATTTAGCATCCCTTATTCCTGCAAATATTTGTCTTTATTTTTACAGTATAATTTAGTGTTGAATGTACATTTTTGAAATTATGAATGAGTTTTATTGAAATTTCAAAATTGTGATAAAGACTTGATTTTGTATGAGACCACATTGCAAAAACTACGTTACTAATTTGCATAATTGTGTTAAAATTAATCTACTTGATTTTGTCACAGAGAAACCACTGCGCAATTATGATGATATTGAAAAGTCTCCTGTCTATATGGGTGTTTCAATGACTATTTTTAAGATAATAATTATGGATTCACAGTTATCATAATTATGAAATGTACCAAAGGTACAAATATTCTACGTCAAAATTCCCTGATATTTGTCTGTTAGTGCTAAAATTTTTCGCATAATTAGTTTTTGTTAGGATTAACTTTTCCCCCAGCATAGTTATAATTTTGTCAAAGGAATATAATAAATAATGTCTTCATAATGTAAACACTATCATACAACAGTACTGTGCAAATTATTTAATTTATGGAGCTTTATACCCAGGTAGCACAGCAATATCGGCCTATATCGGGAACAACGATTTCGCAATATCGGCCAATATCGGTAAACACCGGACCGGCCGATATTGCATGGCTAGCTTTTTTTCCAATATCGGCCTATATCGGGACCCAATATTGACCGATATCGGTGAACACCGGACCGGCCGATATCGGTCAACCCCGGACCGACCGATATCAGTGAACGCCGGACCGGCCGATATCGGTCAACCCTGGACCGACCGATATCGGTGAACGTCGGACCGACCGATATTGGCCAAAACTGGATTCAGAACTATAAAATGGCAAATCTTTTTTTTTTCTCATATAGGGAGATATTGATTACCAGTCTTAGCAAAATATTAGAAATCAATAACTCTTTACATTAGGAAAAAAAAAGGTTTACCATTTTATATTGGTGAGTCCAGCTTTGAATTAGCTAATCCATGTATATATAAGCATTTAAAATGCCACATGGATTAACTGTTCTGTTAAAAGCCTCAGTTTTTATTATTATATCCATTAGATATAGTTGTGATATTAAAGATTATGAATGAAAGAATACTAAAAATGTATTTTATTAAATTTAATATTAATAAAATAATTTATTCAAAATTTTATAATAGCTACATTTTGATGTTTTTCTTCTTTATTTTCAGTTTCAGTGTTCTATGTGAAAACATTAAAATGTAAAAAAGATAATGAAATGTTACTTTTCTCATTAAAAATAAAAAATCATATTATATCCATAGTAATAATTTGAATTTGTGCAAGTGGTGTAAGATTGAAAATTGTAACATACAGTATTTTTTTTTGCCATATTACCAATTTTTTATAAATTTTTTTCACATAATCAATAGAAATATTTAACCATTATTAAAAATTTAAGAAAAATAACATGTTGCTGTAGGGTTTTATTCTTTTCTGCTCTTACCATAAATATAGATCTTCAGATTTATTTAATTGTATTTATATAAACTAAAAAAAAAAAAATCTTCTGGCAAAATTTAGTTGAAAACAATTCGTTAAATTACTTATGCAAAAATCCACCTGTTGTATAACTTTTAAAATTGAATTACTTTTTATTAAAAATTATCAAAAATCAATACAAAAATTTATTAATTTAAACTTTTTTCTTTGAAAAAAAAAAATTATATCTTATTTTTAGGACTTTTTTCATTTTGAATCAGAGACTCGTGTATACAACTAGCGGATAAACACTCGGTTGGAATTCTATATTATTCAGTGAATATTCTATTTTTCATTAAATTTTTATATGTTTTAATTAAAATTACTTTTTAATGGCAATTTTAAATAGAAAGTGCAACTGAAATCACCATTTAAACAGTCAATAATATTTTGCAAAGGCATTAAACAAAGTCAGGAAAGCTATTCTTTTCTAGAAATTATGTACAATTAATGCATTTGAAATAGAAATTTTAAAAGAGCTTAGCTTTCAAATATCACAATTATTTATGTATGTTTTACTAAAATTCCAATTTTAATTGGATTTTATGAATTGTTTCACAAAGCCTTTAAAATTAATTTTTAATGATTTTAAAGATTTGTAAATTTATTTTATAAATAGTATTCTATTAAAATATCTCAAACATGGAACACTAGTTTTAAAAGTGCTAAAACAGAACTAAATTATTATAAATAAATAAAACTTCATAAAAATTGAGTCATTTGAGCCAAGTGGCAAAGCAAGACACTTTGCCTTTACCTTATATGACAACTTTCCCTCTGCTTTTCTTTTCTGGAGAATGATTGGCGTTAGGCTTAAGGGGACTCTTCACTGACACTAAAACACCTGCTCGCTAATGTTAAACCTATGGGCAGGTTCTTTTCTAATTTCTCCTTTAAATATGAACTCCTTTTTTTTTGCATAAGATAGCTGAGGTTAATCTCAACTATCCAATGCAAAAAAAAAAAAAAAAAAAAAAAAAAAAAAAAAATCAAATTTAAACAGGAAATTAGAAAAGAACCTGCCCATAGCTTTAACAAGCTAGCAGGTGTTTTTGAATCATTGAACAGTCCCCATTAATGTCTTCTGATCACTAAATGACCTGCTGTCCTGAATAAGATAAATAAAACATGGCAAAAAATTACAGACCATTGCATTTATTTGAAATCACAACATGTCAAATGAAACTTTTTTTTATTCACAAACTATCACTATTTATATTATCATATTACATTCAAATTTTCTCCAAGTCATCTATTTCTTGTTCCTATGTTCTCCTTCTTTGCCTTTGAAAACAGTTTTCATCCCAATTGGCAGATCGCACAGGACATTTTCAATGGGGCTGGAGATAACAGTTGTTTTTGCTTTATCAAACTTCATTTTCACACTCACTAGAAAAGTAGAATGAGCAAAAATCAAAATTTGTCCAAGTGAATATTTTCATCATGAAAATTAATAACTTATTACTACTTATACTATGCTTACTTATTCTCCTTTTTATTTACAAACTATGTAATGTAAATGCTAGATTTTAATTTAATATTAAAAAATTATAGCTTGAAAAATTTTTTTTTTTTTTTCACTCAAAATATTTAACCAAACTTGTGTTAATATATTTTATCTTTTTGACTGTCTTCACTCTGAATCAGAGTCTGAACTTACTGATTCTAGATTTTTCTGCATAATATGAAGCCAATCTTCTGAACATACAATAATTATTTATAGAGATATAAAGAAATTATAGTGAATAAGAACAACAAAGTACCTAAAACTACTTAATTTGCAGCAAGACTTTTATAAAAATGAAATGGTTACCAATGAAACACAGGATAGTTCAGAATGCAATTATCAAAATTTGGTTTTCACCATGAAAACCAGAGTTAGAAACATATTTTTTTAATTTTAATGTATGAATGATAATCAAAATAGTTTTGTTTAGCTTTAGTGTGTTTATAGTATAAATGACACTTATTAAGTGTGGGATAGGGGCACTACAACAACAAAGTACCTAAAATTAATTAATTTGCAGAAGTATTTTTAAAAAAGGAAATGTTTACCGATGAGCCACAGGATAATTCAGATTGCAACTATCAAAATTTGATTTTCACTATCTTAAAACTGCAGACTAATCGAAACTAACATGCTATTTTTTATGAAAACTTAATTTAGCTAAGTAATGATTAGCTAAATAATTTAGTATATATATATATATATATATATAAAGAAAGCTTGTTTCCACATCGATATTATTTTTGACGTTACTTCAGTAAACTTACTTCATTTTCGGCACAGAAACGATACTCCTATTCTATCAATAGATCTTCAAGGTAAAATTTCAAGCCAACATATTTTTTAAAGTAGCAGCTAGCACAGAGGAACATCAAATTTTACGTGCTTGCAGAAGATCACTCATGGTAGTCGTTTGTTACACAATAAAACTACACACTCGTGATCTTCAGTGAGCAATCAAACCCGGGGATATCCACCAGACATTGATTCCTTCATCTGTTTCACTTTTCATAGATTGAAATATTAGTTCTTGCCAGAAGTGACGTCAAAAATTATATAAATGTTCCCTAGAAAGTAGTTTTTACCAAAAGCAGAATATGGTAAAAAGTGTGATGTATGTCGCAGAACAATGAGCTTCTTTACAGAACATTTCAAATTCTCAATTTCAATGAAATTTATCATTCAGTCTTAGTAAAAAAGTACAAAATTCATCAGTCCATCACCACAAAAGTGCAAAGTTTGTCAGCCTAACATCATAAAAAAAAAAATCCTGCAAAATTCTTCAATCATTCATGTAAAAACAGCAAAATTCATCAATCAGCAGACTTATATAAAACCAAAAATTTTCTGCGCACATAAATATTGTGTCAAAAACTTTCTGCAAATCAATTTAATGTTTAATAAAATTAACAATTTATTAATTTTATTTTTTTGATTTCTTCATTCTGAATCTAAGTCTGAACTTACTGATTCAAGACTAATAAGTGATGAACAGTCTGTTGGGAAAAATATTATGTTCTAAAAAAAATAAATAAAATCAATAATTTTGAAATATTTTAAGTGATAAAAACTAAAAGTGTCTTCAAAGAAAAAAAAAATCAACCAAAATCAGAAAAAGTACAAAGAAACTCTGATAGACATCAACCTCAGATATTTTATGTAAAAAAATCATTTCAAAATATTAAAATGCAAACGAGAAATTTCTAAACTAAACTCCCTTGGTTTAATGTTAGCTTGTGAGCATCATTCCATTATTAAATAATGCAAAGTTAAAATTTTAGGTGGGATTAAGATGCTTTTTTATGCTATAAGTCTGGCACATTTATTTCATACAGTAATTAAATAGGATTTGAAAAGTTTAAATTTCTGAGTTATGCAGATTCATGATCACCATAAGTTTTCATACTTACCATATATATACAGGCATGAAAGTATTATTATTGCAATATAACATGCAGAAATAAATATCTGTGAAAATTACACAATGTAATTGATTTAGGTATATGTAAAATAAATATGCAATTAAAGTTAAAAGACATTAAAATTGAAACCACTGTTTTTATTCACAACTATTTTCTGTTATTCATGCTATATTATGAGTTCAAAGTTCAAACACATCCTCATGTTAAAATTTCTGTACTATATTAGCATAGCTACTCAAACTGAAGCAAACTTTGCGGGAAGAAAACACACTAAAGCAAAATCGGAGATAATATCGCAAAATTTGCATGATGTGCATGCATTATGAGCACAAAATAGTTAAAAAATTATATATATTAGTTTAGCACTTTTTAAAAAAATGCTTTTTTAAAAACTATTTCTATTTCTTATTTTAGTACCCCCCAACCTTCATTTTGCATTTGAAAGACTATTCACTGAAACTGGGAACACTAGAAAAAAAACTGAGCACACATATTAATTATTTTGTTATGCATCTTAAAATCAGTTTTTAAACTTATATTATTAGTTTTATATTTTAAATGTTGCATATGTTACAAGGAAAATTTAAAAGCACAGAATTTGTACATCATTACAATTTTATCTATCTTCCCTCCCCCCTTCTCTAAATTTTCAGGGCATTATTTTTTTATGTTATCCTTTTAATATTGCATCAGTCTCCGAAACAGCCAAAGTGACATTAAAAAAAAAAAAAAACGATTTCAGTAAAAAGCTGAGAACTTCCATGCTTGTATATTAGATAGGACGACATTAGGATCAACAAAAATCTTTAAAAAGGGATCTCTAAACAAATTGTCCCATACAAAAATCTAATATTTACAATTAATGTGTTTCAATGATGTGTTACAATGTTTCAATTTGACCATTCTAAAAAGTGAAGATTTCTCGAATCTCTCACTACAAATATAATTTTCTACTTTTAACACTTTTCCAGTATTAAAAGGATAATTATCGTAATATATACTATTCACTACAATTCTACAATAATATACCTGCCAAATTTCTGTTAAGTCAAATAAACATACTTTGGACCAGTCATTTTCATTGTTATGACAATCAGAATAAAAAAATCCCAAAACATGCATACTTACGATAGAGTATCTTAAGTAGATGATTCTGAAGACTCAATGACCGTTTTTGTCCACAAGAGGTTGGCAGATGACAAAAAGCATGGTACAATTGAGATCCTGAAAAAAAAAAAAAAAAAAAAAAAAATGATAAAACAAAACATTTATGAAGTATTTTATAATGTAAGACAAAATTATAAAATGGGTTTTGTTTTTATTTGGTAAGATTTGATTTAATTTATTAAGTAATAATTATTACTACTTCATAATAAATTTATTAAGTTATAATCCTTATTAAAAATGTTTATTTGACTTTAAGTAATGAGAAGGTGTTGGCAGCTGATAAAAATAACCAAAACAAAAATCAATAATTTTGAAATATCTTAAGTGATATAAACTAAAAGTGTCTTCAAAAAAAAAAAAATTCAATTAAAATCAGAAAAGTACAAAGAAACTCAGATAAACATCAACCTCAGATATTTTATGTAAAAAAATCACTTCAAAATATTAAAATGCAAACGAGAAATTTCTAAACAAAACTCCCCTGGTTTAACATTAGCTTGTGAGCATCATTCCATTATTAAATAATGCAAAGTTAAAATTTTAGGTGGGAATAAGACGCCTTTTTATGCTATAAGTGTGGCATATTTATTTCATACAGAAATTAAATAGGATTTGAAAAGTTTAAATTTCTAAGTTATGCAGATTCATGATCACCATAAGTTTTCATACTTCCCATACATATACAGGCATGAAAGTATTATTATTGCAATATAACATGCAGAAATAAATATCAGTGAAAATTAAACAATGTAATTGATTTAGGTATATGTAAACAATTATTGTTTTTATTCACAACTATTTTCCGTTATTCATGCTATATGCTATATTATGAGTTCAAAGTTCAAACACATCCTCGTGTTAAAATTCCTGCACTATATTAGCATAGCTGCTCAAATTGAAACAAATATTGCAGGAAGAAAACGCACTAAAGCAAAATCAGAGATAATATCGCAAAATTTGCATGATGTGCAAGCATTATGAGCACAAAATAGTTAAAAATTTATATATATATATTATATTAGTTTAGTGCTTTTTTAAAAATTATTTCTATTTATTATTTTAGTAACCCCCCTCCCCTCCATTATTTTGCATTTGAAAGAATATTTGCTGAAACTGGGAAACGCTAGAAAAAACTGAGCAAAGATAGTTAATGGTTATTTTGTTATGCATCTTAAAATCAGTTTTTAAGCTTATATTATTACCTTTCTTTATTGCTGTTTTATATTTTAAATGTTGCACATGTTACAAGGAAAATTTAAAAGTATGGAATTTGTACACCATTACAATTTTATCTATCACCCCCCCCCCTCTCTCTGTCTCTCTCTAAATTTTCAGGTTATGAATTTTTAATGTTATCCTTTTAATATTGCATCAGTCTCAAAAGCAGCCAATGTGACATTTAAAAAAAAAAAAAAAAGTTTATTTCAGTTAAAAAGCTGAGAACTTTCATGCCTGTATATTACATAGAGTGACATTAGGATCAACAGAAATCTTTAAAAAGGGATCTCTAAAACGAATTGGCCCATAAAAAAATCTAATATTTACAATTTCAATTTGACCATTATAAAAAGTTAAGAATTTCTCGCATCTTTCACTACAAATATCAAAACTAGTGCATTTTAAAGCTTCCTCTCTAATTTTTCATATTATCCTTTTAATATTGCATCAGTCTCAGAAGCTGCCAAAGTGACATTAAAAAAAGCCTATTTCAGCTAAAAAGCTGAGAACTTTCATGCCTGTATATTACATTAGGATTTCTGACATTAGGATCAACAAAAATATTTAAAAAGGGATATCTAAAACAAATTGCCCCATAAAATAAATCTAATATTTACAGTTTCAATTTGACCATTCTGAAAAGTGAAGATTTCTCACATCTTTTACTACAAATATCATTTTCTACTTTTAACACTTTTCCAGTATTAAAAGGATAATTATAGAGGGAGTTTGGGAAATGCACTACTACTACTATATATTGAGTTTATAGACTGTATAGAATACTTAGCCTGGTTAACCATGCAAGTTACTGAGATGGAGGTGCTGAATTTAGAAACTACTTTAAAAGTTAATTAAAATGTTATATTAAAAAATTTTACAAAATATACAATTACATACTTACAATACATTACTTAAAAACATAAACGGTACATTACTTAAAAAAGTGAGTAATTTTTGTCTGTTTTTGCATTGTGTATGCTCGAACAGTAATTTATTTATCTTAAACTTTAAAACATAAATGACAATATGAAAGGTCAGACACAGAAAATCGTAAATCAAACAAAATATGTAAATCTTATTAAACTGAAAAATTAAAAATATTTTTGAAAATACATTCCACTGTGATTGCCTTGAAAAATGGTTTTAGGAAGAAATTTAAAAGTAAATATATAAGCTACATCCTACACAAAGGCACAAAATATTTGAGATAGAAAATACCAATTTCAATAGCATACCTATACGCATTCTAGTTCTATGACAAAATTTAAAAAATCGTTCATTAGAATCAAGACAATCAATCAAAAAAATAGTAACAGAAACATTAAACGATATATACCAATTAGCGTTAGGCTTAAACAGATAAAAAATACGTTTAAATTAAAGTTATTTCATGAAATGCATAAAATTATATCTTCAAATGTTCAAAAGCAGTACAGATTATAAGTAATAGCAATACATACCGATTAGAGAGTAAAAAGAGTCTTCTTTAAAGATGTTTACAATTTTCACACAAAACACTAGCATGCTTGACCGCGGCCATGTTTTAATCTGAAGAAAAAGGATGCTTGTCTCTGATTGGTTGAATTGCAGCCTGCCGATCTTGATCAATGTCGCCCGATGTTTGCCAATATGAGTTTTTTGCCATAGGTTTACAGAACTTAAAGTGTCGTTAAAATTGTTTTCTGTCTGCTACCTTGCTAAAAAAGAACTATATATAAGTTAAAAATTTAAATATCGAACATTAGAGAAATTGTAATATTACAGATTCAACATCGGTCAACATTGATCAATATCGGCCAATATCGGTAAGAGGTGACCAGTCTTCGCCGATGCATGCCAAGATTGCCCGATATTGGGCAATATCGGACCGATATTGCTGTGCTACCTGGGTAGTTAAAACTATATATTTTTTAAAGCAACAGATGCACAAAGATGATTACTAGTTTCATTTTTGTTTCTGAGGCATTAAAAAGAAAGTGGAAGAGATTTCGAGTGTGGAAAGAGATTTCGAGAAAACACTATTCAAATTTTGGAGAAATCTGACATTTTTTTCTTTCAAATTAGACTACAGATAAGCAGACATAAGCAGTGATAGATTTAATTCAAAACTATACACTGAAACTTGCATCTAACAAACAAAAAAGGAAAATGTTTAGTTTTGTTAAAGTAAAATTCTTGGTGCCTTTCTGGTATTAAAATGAAATAATCTAGCTTTGACAACAAAATCGTGTTTCTGTTGTTTATTTACAGTCATTATTTTAAGTATATTGAATGTAATACAGCATTTTCAGGCTGCATGTTGCTGTTTTTTAGATATATGTGGGATCCATTATCTGGCATCCCTGTATCCAGAATGCTCTGAAAACTAGAATGCAAAATAATAACCAAAGCTTACTTTGTTTCAATTTAAAAACATAAAAAAATCACAAAATTCTTCAGTCAGTAACAGCGAAAAATCATGAAATTAGTCCATCGATCGCATAAAAAAAGTTTTGCAGTAAGTGGTAAGAAAAAATCTGGAAATTCACTAATTGTTCAGGGGAAAATATCGTGAAAAAAACATAAAATTCAGCAGTCGCGAGAAAAAAGATCGTGAAATTCGTCAATTGGTCATGTAAAAAACAGCGAAATTCGTCCATCAGTAGAAGGAAAACACACGAATCTCGTAATTGGTTGCAGGGGAAATATTACAAACATTGCCATTCAGTTGTCAGAAAAAATTACGAAATTCTTCAGTCACCTGTAGAAAAAATGAAAAATTCTTCGATCAGTTGTTAAAAAGACTTGCAAAATTCGGCAATCGGTAGAAACAAAGTATCATGGAATTCGTCGATCAATCGCAGAAAAATAATATGAGACGATCGTTGGAAAAAATCACGAAATTTTTTAATTGGTCGTGGAAAAATTATTCCGAAATTCTTCGATTGGTCGCAGAAAAAAATTGCAAAATTTGTCTGTGAATCGAAGGAAAAATCGCAAAGGTATTGCAAAATTCCTCAATCAGGCGCAAGAAAAATTCGTCGATCGGTCATGAAAAATTATCGAGAAATTCTACTGATAAAAGGGGACTTTAAACAATCCAGTTCAAATTATATTTATTGAAAAGGATACCAGAGTTTTTTGAAGACAGTGTACCTTTTTTTAAGATTTCCCACTAGATAACCCTTTTGCTCTAGAGTCAAAGCAAAGAAAATAATAAATAAATTATGCTGTTTGCAATTATTAATTTACAAATTCAATAAATAAATACAAAAAAAAATTATGGTGCCAAAAACATTACAATAAAAAGCATTAAAATCGCCATTCAGTTGTCAGAAAAAATTACGAAATTCTTTAGTCAGCTGTGGAAAAAATGCAAAATTCGTCGATTAGTTGTAGAAAAGACCTGCAAAATTCGGCAATCGATAGAAACAAAGTATCATGAAATTCGCCAATTAATTTCAATTGGTTGCGGAAAAATTATTGAAAAATTTTTCAATTGGTTGCGGAAAAATTATTGCGAAATTTTTCAATTGTTGTGGAAAAATTATTGCGAAATTCTTCGATTGGTAGCAGAAAAAATTGCAAAATCTCAAAGGTATTGCAAAATTCGTCAATCAGTCGCAAAAAATTCTTCGATCGATCATGAAAAATTATCGAGAAATTCTACTGATAAAAGTAAACAATCCAGTTGAAATTATGTTTTTTTGAAAAGGATGCCAGAGTGCTTTTTTTCAGAACAGTGTGCCTTTTTTAAAGCTTTCCCACTAGATAACCCTTTTGCTGTAGAATCAAAACAAAGAAAATAATAAATAAATTATGCTGCTTTCATTCATTATTTTACAAATTCAATAAATAAATATTAAAAAAAATTATGGTGCAAAAAACATTACGATAAAAAACATTAAAGATGAGCAACTGATATTTTTGCTGACTTGTGGAATGCAGCAGTGAAGCTACTTCCATGAACAGCAAATCATGTCAATGTGCAGGATACAAGAAAAATTTGTGCAAGAGACATGCTTTAACAAGCAACCAACTTTATTAGAAATGTTCAAAAACCAAATCAAAGGATTCTGCTCCTAACTCACAAAACTAATTTTTAATTGTTGATGCAATATTTTAATAATTTTAATTGTAATTTAGAATGTTTTATATTTTGTTTAAATAGGTTATTAAATTAACAAAATTGTAAGTATATATTTGCATATATTACTTATATTTATAACTATTTGTGAAATTAGTTATTTTGTACATTTCTTATAGTAAAGTGTTCTGAAATGCAAAAAAAAACCTTTATCCAGAACATCCCAGATCCCAAGCATTCCAGATAACAGATTCTATACTGTATCAAGTCATTTCGAGTGTACATTTTGTCAAAATAAGGAGAAGTAGTGAACAAATTTTCTAAGTAAGAATATCAAAATAAATAAGTAATTGCACTCTTTATCATTTAAGAAATAATACTTTCTATTTGTTTTCATATTATTTAATTTTAGTCATGTATCATGTACCAATGCATAACATCAAATGGTCAAATAAATTAGTTTATATACCTTCAGGGGTTATTATTACATTCAATTGCTAATTTTTTTTATTCTTTTAATTTTTTTTAAGGGAGAAACTTCAAAATGTTAAAAAAATATAAGCAATACTGTTTTATGCAGCATTTTTAAGGTCACAAGTGAAATCGCTGAAAAACATGGTAAAAAGCATTTATCTTTTTATTTAATTGAAAACATTAAAAAATCTTCTATATTAAATAATTTTTTTAATACAAAATATATTAGATATATAAATAAAATTAAATTTTTATTTCAATTTTGAAGAGGATACAAAACGCTAATTTTACACTTTATTCACAATTTCAAGTTTTGCATATCAGTACATATATGCAGATTATGCAAGGGGTCCAATTGTCAATTTTAATATAGTGTATTCAAAAGGATGAATATAATAACTATTATTAGTAATATACTACATAAACTATACTATAATAATTTTAAAATAGTGAAAAGAAAAATTGAAAAAGAAAGCAACAATTTTTGATAAATGAATATAGATTAGTAACATTTCTAGGTGTGGGAATGGACCCAATAGATCATTTCCCTGGTTATAGCTTTAAAAAAATGTTAAAGTATCTTGAGTGAGGAGGGTATTTTGGTCTACTGGTCCATCTCGTTAATTCAACATTAGGACTTACAACAGAATGTTCTGCATGGAAAGTCATTTCAGTTGGATTAGGAAACTTCCTACTTTGAAAAGGTGTGTAGAATGCAATGATTCACTACAAAAGTTTGAAACACTTTTGAATCAGTCCTATTTTTGTATGAGATATTTTTTCAGATTACCGTAATTGGAAAAAAAAAAATGGAAATGGATGTTTTTTTCATGGTTTTCCCCAAATTTCCCTGATATTTTAATACTTTTCAGGTCCATGACCACCTCGGAAAGAACTGTGATGGAGGCCTATTATGACATTAGAGACAGGACTGAAATTAGACGGATACTTAAATGTTAATCCTCATGGGGTTCATGTACTATGGTAACAAGTTTAAGTCAGCTATTTGATAGGCAGATGGTTGAGTCAATATTAGCCAAGAGTAACTTGTGTTCCCAGAGTAAAACTTACCAATAATTTGCACAAGAAGGAATTGGAATACCTTAACTGAGGCCTTTACTGGCTGCAGCTACTGGATAATAGTATCCGAGTCCAACTGCTCTAGGCAACACTTTAATCAATTTAAAATGAGTTATCAATTTAAAGTTAATATTGGCAATCCGATTTATCTATTCAATCTTAATTATTTAATGAAGTCCAACAAATCTTATAAATTAATACATTTTCAAATGCCTTCATAGAAGGAAATGAGTAAATATTAAACTTCTTATGGTTCTCGTTCAGGCTTCATATAGAGTATATACAAATATGACATTACATATATTAAGCATACTTTTAACCGTTCAACCATTATTTCATGAAATGTGGTTAAATTTGACACAGGTAAAACACCTTTCAAAACAGAAAATTTATTTGATATACAGTAGAAGATCTTTATAGCGCAATTCTTCATATAACGGACAACTTCTCAGATGTAAACAATGAATTTTCAGTTAAGAAACACCTGAATTCCCACATCATAAATAGTTGCTATTCTCTAGAGGACTCAATTTGATACATTAGTTCAACTTTATCTCCTTAATTCACAGCTTATTACTGACAAAATTGCTATGATTTGATACAGGTATGTTTGGACAGTTTATAAAGTAAATTTAACAATATGTGGAATGATCCATATTATGCAAAAAATTATAATCTGCACAACTCCTGGTAATAAAGAATGCAATATAAAGATATTTTAATGTATTTTGGCATGTTTCACACCTATTTGGCCATGTTTTACAAGCTAAATTTAATTATGTGTGAAATGTGATCTATATAATGCAAAATTCTATATAACGCACAACCTCGTGTTTTTAGGTTTGCGTTATAAAGATCTTCTACTGTATATTTTATTATTCAATTTCATGTTTCTATGTGAAAACTTTTTCATTTCTTTTCTAAAAATAATTTCTTGTTTGAAACATGGGTCAAATTAACCAACATTTTATGGATGAATGTTTGGATATTGGTAGTTATATATTATGGTGTATGCATTTTTAATTTAAAAATTATTTTACACGTTGCAGTCCACTAGCAATAATAGGGAAGAAAAAGTACTGTAACAGAGAAGTGTATTACGGTGGGCCAGAAAGAAAAATGGCTGCTTAAAACTGTTAATGATGAGAATCCAGAAATGCTTCTTGAGTTTTTTATAAATCTTAGAGAGTATCCAAAATTTTCCTGATTGTTATCAAATACAAATGAAATAAAATATACCAATGCTTTTTAATTTAATATCAAATGTGAGAGCTTCTTCAACAAACTTTGTGAAGATAAAAATGCTTGTATTTTACAGTGTTTATACAAATTTGAGAATAAAAATCCAAAGAGACTAGAAAAATTGTAAGGCATCGAAGGATTTTAAAGTACTCACAGTATTTTTTCATGTATGCCGTGCCTTTGTGTAACATGCATACCCACCCTAATTTTTAATGTCTCATTTGGAGAGAAAAACAGATTATATTATATTAAAATCTAACAGTTACTGCTAAAATTATGCAGTATTCAAAATTTGTTGCTTAATGGTTTCATAAATTTGACTACAAAATTGCCTGACAACTAACTATTTTACGCAGTGACCAATGTCCATATATACAGTGGGGAGTCAAATCTCAAATACTCATCATGTATGACGTGCATGCAGATTTTTAAAGAAAATTTTGAAGGGATAAAACTACATGGCATATACAATATAATGCAATAACATTAACTTCATTTTTTTTCTGAAAGGCAGTATGCAAGTGAATAGCAAAATTCAGAATGTCAGTATTCAAGTGATGACTAAAAATCTTCTCATGTTTACATTTATAAACATGAGAAGATTTTGAGTGTACCTCCTTCAAAAGTAAATCTCTTTCAAGCCATAAATAATTAAAAAAGAAAATTATACAAGCAGTATCATTCATTGTGTAAGATACATGTCTCCCTTTTCTATTTTTGCATATTTCAATTAAATCACTGATCAATGCTAAATTTTGTTTCACTATAATTTAAGGAATTTTTAAGGGGCATTTTTTTTTGTTTAAGGCATTCAGAGTACTTCTTAGAATAATTTTTATTTATAAGGAGTTTCAAAGGAGTCTTATGCAGCTTTTATATAACACTTTTGTTTCATGCTGAGGTATGCCAAAAAAAAAAAAAGAACAACAAAACTTGTTTTTTGTCTGACCTTTCCTTGAAAGAATGTTGTTTTAGTCCATAGCTCCCAATTAACCAATTTTAACATTGCATTTTTAGTCTATTTTCAAAAGAGTGCAAAAAATTTGCTATAGGGCAAAAAAGGGCTAATAAAGTGTTGAATGGGCAAGAAAGAGCTGAAATAGCTCTCTTTTATAGATCTTTTTGAGACATTTTTAGCACTTTTTTCTTTGATAATTTACCAACACTGAATAAAACTCTCTTAGATATGAAGGCAAAAATGTACGACATTGTTGTAATATAGTTATTTTAAAAACATTTGTAACAAAATGTAATCTGTTTGATAAACTAACATATTATAAAATGAGTTGTCATTGATACTGCACTTTTAAGCTTTTCCATGTGAATAAGAATTTACTTTTTAAATAATAATAAGTATCTGGTACAGATGAAGGGGGAAGTCATCATGATATTTTAGAGATGCTTAGAGGGGCATGGACAAAAAATGTTGGGAATGACTGATCTAGAATATGAATAAAACTGAAATATATTATGCAATGATAGAAAAAATTCTTCGTCTATAATATTTGGATTTACTAAATTTCAGCAATATTTAGAAAGTGTAAAACTATAGCAGATCATGAATATTTACTTAGATTGATTCATTCTATTAAAAAGGTACCTGATACATTATCACATGGAACGTTGATGTAGTCACTAATGTTAGCAGGTAATGATTATACTATTGAGTATTGCAAGTTTAAAAGATACATTCTATTTGAATTATCCTACTATAAATTAATTTTTTAAATGTTTATGTACACATTTTAAAGCCTAGTAATACATAAAAAATGTGAAGTTTGCTTATAAAAGCAAATTCTTCATATTTTGTTAGGGGTGTGGAATTTTATGAAGAGGCCCATTTTGTGAAGAAGCCTCTTTTTACTAAGTGTTTTTTTTTTTTTTGTGAACTAACTGGTCCCCTAGAATGAAAAAATTGCCTGGGTCAAAGCATGAATTAAAAAAAATGTTCAACTTACATTGTAAGAAATGCAAACTTAATACAAAATTTCAATACATGAAAATTTCTGCTTAATAAATGCTCACTCCTTGAAAAATGTCCTCAAAAACAGAATGAAATAAACTCTAAATTCAGCACAGAATTGTTTGCAATTGACATGTAGTTAATTCTATTTCTGTTTCTCTTTTTAAAGAACTAAAACTGTCATTGATATTAGCATGATAACTCATACAACAAAAGACATAATTTATATCTGAACAAACCAGATAAATTTATAAAAAATTGGAGGAATCTGATACATGATATTATATAAAAAAGATATTAACTGTCTTGTATAAAATAAACTACAGGGATGGGAAATTAAATAAAACTATTTGCCATTTGCAAGTGAGTTTTTTCATTGGACAAGTTAACTTCTATGCAGCTTTAGAAATGGCTGACTACAGAAAATATACATACATTTTTTATATTTTTTTATTTGCAGGCCACATTTTTCACTTCTCCCCAGTGCTGCTATGCAAACATGTCTCCCAGTTCTGTCCTACATTAAATTTCCCTCTCTTGTATACATTTCTTAATTTTTAAAAAAACTGATTAAAATGTTACTAAGGAAATGTGTTGCATTAGCAAATATTTATTTTCACATAATTTTTTTCATGACATTTTCGATTATATGTTGCATTTTGCTGGCAATTGAAATAAATGTTTGGCCAGTAAGATTTTTTGAAAATGTTTTACCTTTAGAAAAGTAAGTGTCTCAATCAATGTGGCTGATAAAAGATTAAAGATGTTCAGAATTTAGTTATACAATAAATAGCTTACATATAATCATATATATTGAGTCTGATGTCAACCTGATGCAAATTCTATGCACATAGAAAGTACACAATGGTGAATGAAGTATCATATGAAAGGTTTTGACAAACTACACTCACAAATTATTAAAACACATTCTTTGATTAAATGAAGGTAGTTAATTAAAAATTAATAAAAAACGTATCCGTAAACATTCTCAAATGCTGTGCAGTGTAAAATAATCACACAGATCCGCTTGTTATTATATTTTGAATAAGATAACCCTCTGACCATCCAGCAAAAGAAAAAAACTTAAATGTGGTTTTCCCTGTAATTTTTTTAAAATGCAAAAAAGATGATTTTTCCAACATGACATAAAAAACTTAATTACATATATGAATATAATCTTTGAGAGTACTCATTGTTTTAAAACAGCATTATATCTGTAGAATTCTTTTAATTTAAATAATGCTTCTATTGTAATGGAACCTACAACTTAGTGAACAGATGTTGTGCAGAGAAGAATAATAACAGTAATGAAATTATTAAAAGGCGGCAAATAATTTAAAAGTTATGCTGTTACATTACTTAAACCTAAGTACTTTTTATGTCCTTTTTTCTTTATTTTTCCAACAAAACATTATAACAAATTTTTAATTTGTTTTGCAAAATACGGTATAAATCAACAAAGGCTAAAATTCCACAATTGGCATCTATGCTGGACTGACACTCATCAGGGATCACGTTTACTAACATTTTACATATAAATTCACAGAAAAATCATAAAACATGACTCAAACATTTTACAAGTAACAGAATTGCATATTTTATGATATGCAGAGGAAAGTACAGGTGAAATACATTTTGTGAATTTTTTTGTAACATTTATAGATGAATTCTGTAAACTACATTATATTGAATATAAGGACAAAGTTGTTATATTAAAATGATAATCTAATAATAATTTTTGAAATAACAATATTGCATAAGAATGATATTTATTCACAAAAATAAATAAATAAATAAACATTAAAATTTTTTTACTTAAAAATCTCTGCATTAATATTATAAATAAATGTCTAAATCAAATATTTTTATAGAACTCAAGTTCATTCAAAATATAATTTAAAATATTTAATTAGTATATAGATTGTATTTTTATGCAAATTAAAAATTTAGTTTAAAATTACAAAAAAAAAATATTTCATTTTTAAATTTATAATTCTTATGAATTTAAGTACTATATAAAATAGGTTAAAAAGAAATAATTTTGTATAATGCACATTAATATAATTTTTTGGTTTTATTTTCATTAAAAAGAAAAAATTAATTTAAAAAGGGAAATTGCCAGATCAATAAAAAAGAAGAAACATATCTTCTCAAATTCCTCCTTAACCTTTCCTGAAAAATTTATTTAAATACCCTTTGCATATATCTTGGTTACTATTACCTTGGTTTAACTCTAAAATTTCCAGAGATGTTGGCATTTATGTTTATTGTCTACTCTCCCAAATCCTATTCCTGTTACCAGTCTCTTTTTTGAAGCAATAGTTGTTGAGTAAGAAGCGAAAAGAATTGTTGGTTTTCCAAAAATTCAAAGCAACATCTATTTATAACAAATTAAATGCCTGTCATAAACAAATACATAAGACCCTCATACAAAATTTGTCAGGAGATTTATGAATAAAATTTATTTTATTTATGTCATGAACTTATTGTTTACATTTAAAAAAATATTTTTATTATTTCATTTCATATAATTTAGAATAAAGTATTTTATTTGTTTACTTTCTGGTGCAAGTAAAATGCATTTTGCATTGGGAGGCCCAGGTGAAGCCCCATCCAAATGTTGCTGAAGGCAGCAGAGCCCTTCAAACAACTGTATAGATGGACAAAGCCTGACTAATGTTCTAATAAACTTGGATTTTTAAAATTATTTAAATTGACTCCACATTTTAAGTAGCCATTCTTTTCTAATACTTCATATTATGTTGTCTCTCCATTATATTTTAAAAACAAACACAAATATGTAAAAATATAATAAAAAATATAATAAAAATTTCAAAATCTATAAAAAATTAATTTTTAGTGTTATAACTTAAAAAAATATACATTTCTCAATTATAGTTTGTAGAGAATTTAATTATTTTTATTTTAAAAAAAAAATGTGTAAAACTGTTAACTTATTCAAAGGTTATCATGACAAAACTGCTGAAAAACAGTGTTTGGGGATAATTAAGTAAAGTTTTGTTTTCACAGGTATCAAGAGCTCATCATTTACACCATGTACTACCATAATTTAAGAGTTTTCTTAGAAAAAGATGAAAAATGGGGTTTTTTTTAGCAATCTTAATCAACTTTTATCAAAATATTTTTACAATTTCTATAAAAATGTTTATAATTTTTTTGCTTTTTCAAACAAAAATGCATAGTTTAAAATAATATAAATGCATTATATGGAGATGCTTGTAAGACAAAAAATGAGGAAGAAAAAAAAGAAAAGAATACAAAAAACAATAAAACAAAAGATTGGAATAAAAGAAAATTATTAAAACACATAACATTGTAATACTGAGTAGGTTAAAATTAGAGGTTGTAAGTCACGTTTTATTAAATAATGCTAAAAAATAAAGTATTTACTTGAAGCATAACAATGGATTCTTATGTGGTGGTACATCTTCATGTATGCTATATAGGGAGTTTTTTTTTTTTTTTCAACTATGGCTTATTAACATTGTAACCACTGAAAAGATAGTACTACATGCATTTAACTCCAATTTTCAAAATTCTTTATTAACACTATAACTTTAATAAGCTCAATTATATATATATATAGAGAGAGAGATAATATAAACCAATTAATAGCAATATGATAATACCTATTGGTAAATATATTAAAAAGATAATAATATTTTACAGTAAAAACACAACTTTAATATTTGCTAGTAAAAAATATAATTACTCAGTATGATGAATTATTCTCATTATTTCACCTTTGGAAGAGCCACTGGAATATATGAAGATAGTAGACACAGCATTATCTCTCACCTGAGACAGACGTCCAGTCAATCATATCCTCTGTGAAATAAGCAGACCACACTGGACTATGTTCTTATAAGATTCCAATCTCTTATGACAACTGCTAATATCCACAAGAGTCTTGGTACAGAATCTTTTGAAAACTATAAATAAATTAAGAAATGTAAATTAAAATATAGCTACTAATACTTTTTTGTTTGTTTGTTGAGTATCTTAACACAGAAATAAAAAAAAATAGATTTGGTATCAAGGTTCAATTGTGGGGAAGTTAGGGTTCATTTTAAACGCCTTTCACAAAAGGACATTCCATAAAAATGGTCGCTCTATAAAAAGTTTTATGTTGAAAGGAACTGTGGTTACCTTTGTAGGTCTCCACATCCCCCGAGTTCTGGTAAAGCAAGTGCGGGTCAGGAAAACCTGACTTAAGGCCCAGGCCTGGCTCCCTTTTGGATGTCCAGCTCTGAAGCTGTTAGGGGGACTCCGACCCGTCCCCAAGTGTTTCCTTGGTGGTCTCCCCTGATAATGGGATCTACCGCGTGTTGCAACAACCTAGTTCCTCAATACATGGGTTCAATCGGGGTGATGTGCCCTGACCGGTGACAGTGCATACAGGAGGTAGATCCTGGTTGTGCACGTTATATGTCCCTCAGGACATGGGTGCGATAGTTGAAGTGCTGAAGGGCGCCCCTCCGGCACCTGGCTCAGTTTTATACCCTTTTCAAACACACACAAAAAAGATAAGAAATGTAATTTTTCAGCATTTTAACAAATTACAGTACTTAAGTATTAAAAGGATATTAAGTAATAGCTCAGGACTTTTTCAAGGGCTTCTGCCAACATTGGGATTTATCGGAATTAATTTCGACAAAACATTCTTAAATTTATCAAGAAACAAAATATCAAGAGGAGAATATTAAAAAAAAAAAATGCAAAGTAATTATTCTATTAAAAGTAATTTACTTTTAATACAATTTCCATATAGATTTTTTTATAAAAATTGTGCTGTTTGTGGAAAAAGTCTTTTTATATTATGTATTACACCAATTTTATAAAGCATTTTTAATCTCTAAAAGTCAAAGCATTCTTTTCAAGATAACAGTAATAATAACACATTTTTATTATTACTATGCAAACAATTTTTTAATAGAAAAACACTAAGTGTGCCATCTTTTGAGTGAGTCAAGAAGGGCATTAAATTTTGGATGAAGGACAAAATGGTGCTTTTTTTTACCACGAAAAGCATGCAGAGTGCAGAACTCTCTTGAAACTGTCTGGTCGAATTTACAAGCAAGAAGCAAGTTGCTTTTCAGAAACTTAAACTGAACCATTTTACATTTAGAACTTTATATCTTGCTTCATTAGCATAAAAAAAATTGTTTATAAAAAAAAAAGTTGTCTACTCGTAAATATAAGAATATTGTTGTGTTTGTTGGATGAAGTATTTTGGACAGTCTTTTATTTAACTTAACTTGGACCATGCATTTTAAAGATGGCATTTTGTAAATGACCTTTCACTCACTTCCTGATATGCTAGAATTTTAAAAATTGTACACAGGTGTCTTTCTGGTGACAATACAGAATTTTAATACCTTTAGAATTTAAATATAAATTAATAAAATAATTTTGAGGTGATTTTCCATTAGCTGGGCACAGGTATCCAAAAATATTTTTTATGATTTCAACTCTATACAAGTTACAAAATACAAATTAAAAAAAAACCCTCTTTTTTTCCTCATAAAATCACGTAATGAGTGATCAACTTCAAAATCACAGGCAACAATATAATTTGTCCTCAATATAATTGTTTGTTTACATTTATGGAAATCATTGCATACCGATGAAACAATTTTTTTTCATATTGTCAGCACAACCATAAGTCATCTTAACACATTAAGAAAACTTAGCACCTTCCTATGTTAATAAAGTAAGAAATGCTGGCCTCAACTACAGTAAAAAGACTTTTTCCTGCCATGACAGTCAAGTTCATGTGAGCAATATAAACAAAGTCAAAGAATGAAAAATAACACGAAAATGATAGCAAAAAATAGCACTAAATTATAATTATAGCACAAACTTATTCAATTTTACATTTTTTTGAACATACATGCTTAAAATTGTCTCCAAATCAAAACTTGCACCTTTCGGAGTTAACTTTAATATAATTTTCATCCTTGAATCCATAAAATTTTCTAATAATTTAATATTCCTAAAAACTTTTTTTTTTCTTTTAGAAGTTGAAGTTACAGTAAAACTGATGCAAACTGAAACATATATAATGCAGAAACGTGTCTAAATTGAACTAATTTAATGGTCCAAAATGAGAAAATTAAGTTGTTAACTTTTTTGTATAAAGCGGAATTCGTCTAATACGAAAATGGAAAGAAATAATTAAAGAATTCATCAAAAATATCTGTAAAATGCTGAAGTGTGACATAATATTAATGCAGATATAATAAATTCACTATTCAAATGCTCTATTTTTCTCTCTGATAACTCAATTGAAAAAAGAATAAAATCACACTGTATAAGAAAACAACATATGCTAGTAGGGAGAAAAGAGATAATATCAGCTAATTTAAAAACAAGTATGACCAGACAATCAAATCCCAGATGCATTTCTTTTGCAGCCAAACCTTTCAATTTGCGTCTATCCTCTAAAAGCGATGGGATCCGTGTTTGTATCTAAGTTATTAAAATGCAATCCATTTTTTCTGCTAATTTTTGCATTGTTTATTACACATCTAAAAACTGCTATGCAGCTGCAGTCTCTACTCTAGTTCCAAATCAATGCTGACACAAACAACAAAATTGAACACTTGTCTTCTGTGGTGATCTTTGTGCAAACAGTCCTGCACAAACATAAAAAAATGGAAATAAATTTCTTTGTCAGATCTTTGGTTAAAGGCTTAATAACTCAATTTTTAATTTTTTGCCTTGCATTGTAAATGTATAGGCCTAAACATTGATTGCTAAAATAATAAAGGGGGAATAAAAATTGGTAAAAATAATAAGGTGAAGATAGGTAAACATACAAGATTTTACAATGTGCAATATTCTGACATAAATGTCTCAATTTTTTGATAAAATAATAAAATTAACATAGCTTTCTACTAGTATAGTATAATATTATGTACATCTACAATTAAAATTATTAAAGTACATTATATCATACAATAGTATAATGCATTATGTAATAATATATAATGTACAATAATATTATAAAGGATTAAAAGAAACAGTATTGAGTAGACAGCAGCATTTGGCGAAAGAAATGGGCGAGAAGTCGTTAAGCAGGCTTTATATAGCACTAGCAGGCTTTGCCCGCTACGCTGGTCGGTTTCTCCAAACGAAATATACCCGTGAATTTGGTCATCTTGTGTTTTAAAGCAATATGCACCTTTACTTTGATTGTCCTTCGCAATGATGTAAAACGAAATAGACGTCATTGCTCTGTTATATTTTCTATTTTTCACACAAAATTTGGCTATTAAAGAACAACTTCTTTATTTAATCATTTACAGTATGATTTGCTAAAGAACTATGTAACAATATGCAATATACTAAAATTACTCCTGGAAAATTATTAATGCAAGTTCAATCGAAATCCATTCTGCAGTATTTTTTAAAAAGGCTAATGTTTCACGGCTTCAACTGATTACAGAAATTTCACCCCTAGTTTTATAATTAGACAACGTAGAACTATTATACGATAATCGTTACAAAAATATGCATTATCTCATGAACAATAGGACTTAGAAGAATGTACTTTATACCATTCTATTCAGCATACAAAAATACATTAAAATATATTATAATTGTCACTTAACTATAATACTCGAATTTTAAGGAATTTTTTTAAAAGTTTGTTAATTTTTTTTTACCTCCCTTAGGGGTGGAGTTTTTGAAAATCCCGTCTTAGTGCGCCTCTACATACTAAGAAGTAGTTTTCCCCCAAGTTTCGTGTTTGTAGGTTCAGTAGTTTAGGCTCCGCGTTGATCATCTTCCCAGTCAGGATTTTCATTTATATATATAGATAACAGTTTGCGGAAACAGATTTCGCCGCATTATCTTATAACAATGAAAAGAAGTCCGTCGCGTTTTATCGACAATTTGAATTTCTTCCATTGCTATAATAACGCGCGTATGTTGTGAAATTATCATTTGTAATATTAGAATTTTGAGGTTTTGCCGCCAAGAACGTCGCCAAATTTGTAAAATATGCAATATCTCACGAACTATGGGACTTAGAAGAATGTACTTTGTACCATTCGATTCAGCATACAAAAATACATTAAAATATGTTATAATTTTTCACTTAACTGTTATACTCGATTTTTAAGGAATTTTTTTTTAAGTTTGTTCATTTTTTACCCCCCTTAGGGGTAGAGTTTTTGAAAATCCCGTCTTAGTGCACCTCTACATACTAAGAAGTATTTTTTCTCCAAGTTTCGTGTTTGTAGGTTCAGTAGTTTGGGCTGCGCGTTGATCATCTACCCAGTCAGGACTTTCATTTATATATATAGATAATGCACTACACCAAAACTATCTCTGAAAAATTAACAATGCAAGTTGCATCGAAATCCATTTAGCAGAATCTTTTAAAAAGGATAATGCTTCATAATCGGGTTCAATTGATTATAGAAATTCCCCCTAATTCTATAACTAAGCAACGTAGAATGATATGTTATGCACTAAAACCTTGCTTCAAAATTTAGCTAACTAACAGTACAAGTCCCATCAAAATTCATTCAACAAAATTCCAGTTATAAGTGGCCGGATCGAAATTCCCCTTTGCATTATATATATACAGTAGATAGGTGAATGTATCTTTCATAATCATCTTGTCCTGATGATAGAACAGGAATTTTCAAAAATAAACTTTGCACACCCTCCGTAGCTGTAATATATACTCTCTAGTATACACCCTCTGTCTATAGCGTATATGCACAGTATTCTTACGACTACACCACTGACAACTTTCTCCCATAGCTCCATAACTAAACAATGTAGACAATCAATCCCTGAAATATTATCTAACTAACTGTGAAACTTCCATCAAAATTCGTTCAGTAGAACTTTATAAAAGGTAATCTTTCATAATCGGGTTCACCTAATTTTATCTAAAACTCCCCCCCGTAGCTCTATAAATAAGCAATGTAGAACAATGTGCTTTCTTTTTAAACCTTTCTAAAACAAATTACCTAACTAATAGTGAAATCATATAAAAATCTGTTCGGTAGAACCTGAGTTTTAATCGATCTGATTGAAATACGAATTTGCGTTTTATAAATATTGTAGATGATTATGATATGATTTATGTAATCGGATTCGTTGTCAAGCTTTCGCTTCAGAAAACACAACGCAGACGAAACTTTGCTCCAGAGAAGCACCAACCATCTCCACAAAATTGCGTTAGCTAACTGTGTAAATCCCACCAAAGTCCGTCCAGCAGTTTTAAAATTATAAACAGTCGGAATGAAATACGAATTTGCATTTTATATATATAGTAGATATATCTTTCATAATGGCACTCATCTTTCCCAAACACTTTCCCATTAGCTCTATCACTAAGCAACATAGAGTGATATAGAATAGGGTCATTAGCCATACCTGAAAAGTCACTTCCATCAAAATTTGTTCAGTAGCATTTTTTTGTAAAGGTAATCTTTAATAATCGGGTTCACTTAATTTTAGAGCTTTCCTCTGTATCTCTATAACAGAGTAACGTAGAATAGCTATACTCTGAATCCTTTCAAATACATTACTTAACTGACAGCGTAAAACCTAACAAAATATCATGAATAATCGGATTAAAATATGAATATGAGGTTTATACTCATAGTAGATGATGATATGATTTTCTGTAATAGGATTCATCATGAAGGTTTCGCTTCAAACGTAAACGATGCTTTTCCTCATTGGATACTTCTCTATTATCCCGTCGACCACTTTTCATAACAAAAAACTATCGCCAAATTGCAAGATTAAACACTAAAAATGCAGTTCCATTTACTTGATGTCAGAAGAATTATATGTGTTTGTTACGTCATCAAGTGGTTTTTAATTCGACATTTGCGTGTATTTTTCATTATGTTTTACTGATTTATTAATTATTTCATTAATTAAAATAACAATTGTATCCTTACAGTCTTATATTTTATTTATTTATTTATTTTGACATTCCAATGGCAACGTTCTCCCGTTTATTTGGCGTTACAGTTTGGCGATAGTTTTTTGTTATGAAAAGTGGTCGACGGGATAACAGAGAAGTACCCAACATGGTAGCTAAAACTCCAATTGGCGAGGTATCTGATTGCGGAAAATTAGTCCGAAATCGTGTGAATAACTAACTACCCAAAGAAAAGGGGAAACATGGATGAAGACTGAAAACAAATAAAGAAGCAATATACTTGTATAATGCTAAACAGACCTTCGAAACTTTATTTTAGCAATCACGTTTTATTTTAAATCGTGCGTTTGTAGAATTAATAATTGTATACAATAACTTATCGTTTCTTGAATGACAATAGTTTATGTAGCGCGAGCTTCTCTATGTCCCTGCAAATTACTTTATCATAAAAATTTAACCAACCTTTTAAATGATGTCCTTTCTTCTGAGCTAAAAAAAATGGGAAAGAAAGAAAATTATATTTTGTAAGGTCTGAGAAAACTCGATTTGCTCATAAATAATAATTTTTAAAAAATCATGATAGTCATAGATACAATGTAAAATTAGAAATAAAAGTTTCTTTTCCAAAATAAGAATATAGTTATAAATAAAAATGTGTTCATAAAAACACATAAAATTGCTAAATGGTACTTTTGTTTCAATTTTTCTTTTGTGAAAAATCCTACTATGTTTAAAAAGACTTTTTATTTTTGGAAGAAAACGCAATAATGCTTTATCAAATTGATTATTCATAATTTTGCATACTATTTTTGTTTAATGGTCTAATGAGAAAATAATAAGAAACAAAACTTAAACAAGGATTTTTGGAAGAAATGCAATAACGCTTTGTCAAATTGATTACAGTAATACCTTGGTTACAGCACCTAGAATACATAGTGTGGAATTCTGCTACAAAATAGTACTGAAAAATTTAATCCAATAAATGCACAACGTTGCTGAAAATATAACGATGGGATCGCAGCTCCATCTGCTAGCTGTTCTCAACGTAAACATTTCAAACGTTTCGGCTCGAATGATTATCTTATTATCGTAGGAGCACCATTGCACATTTATAGGCTACAACTTTTTAGCACTTTTTAAAGCATTACAAGGATAGCCAGTTTCCACACTATGTATTCTAGGTGCTGTACCTCGGTTTTCGTTGACTTCGGTTATCGTCAGTTTTGGTTTTCATCGATTTTTCCGTGATAAATTTGTTTCTGTTTTCTTCGGTTGCCTCTTATTTCGTGTATTTTTGTGCTTTTTTTTTATTGATTGCGAGTGCTTCATCATGGAACAAAAATAAGTTTATTGTAAACAAGTTGTTTAATAATAATGTCTTGATCCATTTTAGGCAAATCTTATACAGGTGGCAAAAACAGACCACTTCGGTTAAAACCTTTTTCGAGCGACATAGGTTCCCTGACTCTGAAACTAGTTCTACTGCCAAAAAGATCAAAAATTAAAAGTGACACCAAATACAATGCCTTGATAACATACGCTAAGAACACTGTATTATTTTCTTATTGTTTTTAGTATTAAATGCTGTACATGTTCTCTATAAAATGTGTTTTTGATACGTATTTTGGATAGTTTAGAACTAATTAATTTGATTTACATAGATTCATATGGATATAATTGACTCGGTTTCAGATTTCGCCAATTGTTTTCGGACAGATTATCGACGAAAACCGAGGTATCACTGTATTCCTAATTTAGCATACTATTTTTGTTTACAGCTTTAATGAGAAAATAATAAGAAACAAAACTTAAATGTGGACTTTTAAAAGAAAAGGCAATAATGCTTCATCAAATTGATTATTCATAATTTTGCATACTATTTTTGTTTAATGGTTTAATGAGAAAATAATAAGAAACAAAACTTTAATAAAAATGAAATGTAAACAAACAGAAAGGGGGGAGGGGGGTAATGGAAGTACTGTTATCTTATTACTCTCATGTCTTCAAAAAAGGTACGAGAATAATGGAAGAACTATGGAAAAAGCAGCATTAAAAGTAAAATTGTTAAATTGTTCGGAATGTTCAGAAATGGAAATGTTCAAAAAAATGACCTGGAAAATTTCAAATGCTAGCCACTGTGATTGTGATAAGAAGGATCTCTTGAAATCCCCATTTTGCTTGTGAATTGTTATAATCAGGGCATGCATAATAATACAATATTGTGCTGTCCTCTAAAAAAAACCCATTTTTTGAAATTTTCTCTGCATAAAGTCTAATAAAGAATGCACAAAAATAAAACATGGCTAAATATTTACAGCTGGTTCTGACTAAGAATTTAATGTTGAGCATTTTTCATTTTATCGTTTTATTACAAAATGGCCGCCAATTAAGCAGAAATTTGAAAGAAAACCCACTTTTCAAAAAATAACCCATGTTACCTGAAAAAAAAAATACCCACACCTGACATACTCAGCTGAAAATGAAGCATTTTCTCATTCATTAATGATTTAAAATAAAAAGGATAAAAACATTATGTACATCATTCCAAAATTGTATTATAACGAGAAAATCTGTAAAAAGGAAGTTTGTGTTTTGCCAAAATTCTGCAACTGTTAACTTAAATTCTTTTAAAACTAAATAAGCACTCCTTAGGTATTTTTAATATTTTTGTTATTCTAAATGACACATAAAAACAGGACAAAAACAAATGACTTCAGTGAAATATTTGATGAAATACTGGGTGGATTTTTTTTAGGAAACATTTCACTCTGTTTTTTTTTTTTTTTTTTTTTTAAGGACAGCACAATATAGTTTTTCTCTTGTAGGTAAAAAATATTTTAATTTGTTTATTTTTGTGAATAACAAAATTTATTAAGGAAAATAACATCCAGTTTTACTTTTTGATAATCTCTATTGTTATTATAACTTTTTTTTTTTCATTTTGTTAACTGTAAGAATGTCTTGTTTATTTAAAACAATATTATCTTAAAATTGGTAGATATTATAGTCCCTTTAATACTCAAGTTCCACAGTTTGTTATAATGCTGAAATATAATAATTTATGTACTTTTTGTGTGTTTGAAAAGTCTATTTTAAACATAAAATTTATAAAAAGGCTCTTTTTATGGAATGTAATATTGTGAAGAAATTTTGGGTAAAATGAACTAATTTTCTACAGAGTATCAGCTGAAAATAAATGATAAACTAAACTTAATATTGGACAATGTGCATACAAATTAAAAGGTAGATTAAATATTAAACCATGTTTTTAAAGATGAATTTTAGCATTCTATTTATTTATTTACTATTTATATTGTTTTAAGTTCAAATAGATTAATGTTTTGTAGTTGGGCTGCACGTGGCAGATTTTGATTTAAAAATAATTCATGCTTGAATATTATTGTGAAAACCATAAACATTCAGTAAACAGAGATTCAGTTTTCAAATAAATTAAATTTAAAAGTACATTCTGTAACATTCAAAAAATTTAAATTTTTGCGTCATAATACTGCCACGTGAGTTAAAAATGTGAATAGCAACAACAGACGATCAAATTTCGCTTTTAATACAATTATTATTTATTTTTTGCTTCTAAACATCACACATTTTTAATTTTTACACTGTTAGATATGAGGGGAGGGAGGGGGGAGGAATGTACTTCGGAATGCAATTTGTTTGAAAACAATATAGTAATTTGCTTGAAAACTGTATTACAGTTGAATCAGTTTTTATTGATTTAAATATATTAGCTTAATAAATAATTTTCAATATATTTTTTAAATCTATCTCTGTCACGTGCAGACGATTGCAGAAGATAAGCCGGGTCCACCCCAGGTATCTCCAGTGCCCCCCCCCCAGAATTTTAAACTCACGTGGCAGTATTATGACGCAAAAATTGAAATTTTTTGAAAGGTTGCACAATATACCAAAAAATATAGTACATAGATTACTGAATTGAGAACTGAGAGCCAGTTCTCTTACATGTGAATATGTGTGGTATGGGTGCATGGGGAGAGAGGGGGTCAAAGGGGCAACTGTTCTATAGCCCGCAGTCATCAAGTTCCAGGATTTTTTCTTCACAAGCTGATGGCGAAAAATAGTTTCCAGACGTCCAATTTAGTAGTCTTTAGTCGATAAAGTTATCACTTTTGAAAGCAGTGGGTCGTCGCTCCATTTAAAAATAGTCGGGTACTTCCTGCCTTTTTATTTGCGGAAGGGAAGAAACGACCTTATTTCCATAGAACATCTGACAAAGTTCATTCAATTGAACTAAGGGTTTGCATGCACGGGTCCAGTCCTAGGTGCGTTTCTAATTAGATAAATACGTATAGAAACTATAGTCGTTTAGTCCATCCATCTGTCTGCATATAACAGCACAAAAACTACACAATCGAATGGTTTGAAATTTAATATATTGAGTCCTTGCAGAACTTTGTCTAGTCATTTGAAATTGTATGAAAATCAAATCAAAGCTTTAAAAGATATTAATAAAAGTTTTCTTCATTCTTTTAAATCTTATCATAAGTAATTTATTCAATAATATCCCATGATAAGTAATGATTCTAGGTTGCTATAGTGATTTCATCATATTTAAGATGGAGTTATATTATTTCCATATTATTGAATTTAATATACATGTATAATCGTAATAAATTTTGCATTTTTGCATAAGAGTGCCACAGTTATTGCACCAAGATCTGAATATTTATAAAACTAGTTATAGTATGAAGGCACCTCATTTGCCACATTTGACGTACGATTTTCAACTTGTTATATTCCGAATTCCTCGAGTCTGTATCTAAAATCCCGAATTAACTGGTATGAGAAGTTTTATTTCATAACATTTTAATAAGTTAAATCGGATTTGAAATTTTTTTTCGTGATTGCGCAAGACATTTAGAATAGAGTTATACTTTATTTAGTTTTTGAAGCGGATAGTGAAATTTACACTAATAACTGAACTATAAGCAGTTAAAAAATCCTTATGTTATTTTAGAACATTTTTTTAGTGTGTGTGTGGGGGGGGGAGAGAGAGAAGGGGAGGGGGAACATTAAGGTATTAAAGATCAAATTTTCAATGTTTCACAATCAATTTATTTGCTAATATTTTTTCCATTTGGCAATTGTTTTTGTAGTTCTGATTAGCCAAATTCCTAACGTTGTTTAAAAAACAGCAAGGACACTGAATCAGATCATATTCTAAACTTTCGTTAAGCAATGGAAATTTCTGTATTTTTATAATTAATCATAACCACACAAAATCCCTAGTAGTAAATTAACCCATTAATTAAAAGGAGAATCATAAAAGCGCCGATAAATGTGCGATCGTCCATATAAAAATGTCAACACACAGCAAAAACAACATCACTTGCAATTACAGGCAATAAAATCATATTCAAATAAATTTAGAGCACTTTTGAAGCATACCCAGAATTATTTTAGCTAACAGGCTATCAAAGCCTGAGAGCTAATATGCCCACCGGTTCTGTATGTATGTACGTATGTAACATGAAAGCTCTTGATAGAAATATCCGATTTGCTTCAAATTTTGGAAATAAGTTCCTTTTCATAAGGCGCTTTCCTGATTAGTTTTTTTTGGAGGGATCATTGGTTAAGTACAAAGGGGGGAATGGGGAGAGTCAAATCCCCCCTCCCCCCCAAACCTTAGATAGATGTATTCAATTTGCTTCAAATTTTGGATATTTATTCTGATAAGGCGCTTTTCTGATTAGTTTTGAGGGTTCATTGGATAAATGTAAAGAGGGAATGGGGGACAAATCTCTCCCCACAATTTAGATAAAAAGGTTTTTTATGCAGAATTGTCCGATTTTCTTCAAATTTTGTATATAGGTTTATTCTGATAAGGCGCTCTCCTGATTAGCTTTGGGAATTCATTCTCATCATTAGCTTTGGGAATTCATCAAAGTATAAAAGGGGGGTAATGGGTAGTTATTTTTCCCCTTCATTTATATAATGGGTTTTTCCTGCAGTATTATTCGATTTGCTTCCAAATTTTGGATATAGCTTCATTCTGATAAGGCGAATTCTTGATTCGTTTCAGGGGTTCATCGGTTAAGCATAAATGGGGGAATGGGGGGCTAATTTTTCCCCTCTTAATTTAGATAAATGTGTTTTTCATGCAGAATTGTCCGATTTTCTTCAAATTTTGTATATAGGTTTATTCTGATAAGGCGCTCTCCTGATTAGCTTTGGGAATTCATTGGTAAAGTATAAGAGGGAGGTATTGGTTAGTTATTTTTCCCCTTCATTTATATAAATGTGTTTTCCTGCAGAATTATCCGATTTGCTTCAAAATTTTGGATATAGCTTCATTCTGAATAGGAACTTTTCTGGTTAGTTTTCGGAGTTCATTGGTTAAGTATAAAAGGGGTTAATGGGGACTAATTTTCCACTCCCTTCATTTAGATAAATGGGTTTTTATGGAGAATTATCCAATTCCCTTCAAATTTTGGATATATATTTATCCTGATAAGGCGCTTCCCTGGCCACTTTTGGTGGCTCATTAGTGAAGTATAAATGGGGGGGGGGGGACTTAATTTGTTTTTTGATGGGCAATATTCTTTGAAATAAGAGAATAATATACAGTTAGTGTAAATGGCCTGTGAGCTCACTGCCATTAGTTTAACTGGGCATGTTTCTTTTTTATCTAATATTTGCAAATAAAGTGTCAGACACTGATTCACTTTGTGTTAGTTATTGGTGTTTCAAAATAGGGAGGGTGTGAGTTACTGGTGTTTTTGACCATATTTTTAAAAGAAAAATAATATTTAATAGTAAAAAAATTTAATAGTAAAAAGCATATTTTTTCAAAATTTGTCAACAATATTTTTCTAATGTATCTCTATTATTCTATCAAAAACAAATAAAATTGGAAAATTTATTTTAAAATTTTGTAATAGTGATTTGAGTAAGAAAGAATCCTTAAGGTGCCAGATACTCGGGCTTTCACCCTATTTGTTGAATGATTTTGTTTTAAATAACCATATAGAAAGATTCTTAACAATCGGCGAGTTTTTTATTAAAGCAAGACTTTTGCTAATAGATATGAAAAGAATCAAAGCTTTCAAGTGAAATTATGAAATAGTTAAGGCCAGGCATTCCTAAAGTTAAGTAAACAATTAATCATTATTAATATATCATTAATTTAATTTTAAAATTTTGGAAAAAATAATGTTCTAGAAACTGAAAATTCAGAAAACATATTTATAGTGCGTATACTAGCAAATTTTGTTTACAGTTTTTTTTGGGGCTAGCGATTTTTTACCGCAGAGTACCGAAAAGAACGTAAATTACTTTCTTTTCCACATAGCGGAAGCCACCCGACAGAGCCTTTTTACCTATTGACGCTAGTTTCTGGGAATTGACACCCGTAGAGTCTAAATTGATGTCCTACTGATAAGTCAGGGAGAAAAAATGGGAAAAAATCAGGCCTAGGCATTATTGGAAACACTTTTGGCTGGAGCAATTATCCGTCGATGGCATTTTCAAAGGGAATTTTGTGGTGTGAAATTATCTGACAGAGCCAATTTAGATAAGAATATCCGCGACCTGATATATCAGGTCGCGGCGTTTGGAAGGTTAAACCTAGGTAAACAAGCTAAAAATATTAATAAATGATTAAGATTCTGTTAATTTTATTTTAGTACAATGTAGAATTTTGTCATAGGTAACACTGATATTCAATCAAAAAATTTCAGAAATCTCATGAACTTCAGAGTAAACAAATCTGTATAGTAAAATTTCTCTTCCCACAAAAATAATATATTTTCTCCTCATTGCTTGTAAAATGCGTGAAGAAGAAAAGTAATTATAGAATTTTCCCTTAATTTTGTATTGTTTTTTTAATTTGTTATATTTTCTTTATGATAAGTTATTCATTTTTATTTATGACAGAAGCTATTTATTCTATTATTTATAGTTTAATCTTTGTACAGTTAGAAAACGTGTTTTATAATTTTCTGACAGACTCCTGGTTCCATGAATGTCAGATACCGTAATTTCGGGTAGATAAGCCGCGGCTTATACGTGTTTAAAAGTTAAATTTTATCTTTTGCGGCTTATCTGCCGGTGCGGCGTATACGAAGTAATAACGATTTTTTCAGAAAAAAAAATCGAATCCTGTACATATTATAGAGTGAAAATCTGAAAAACAATATTAAAAATGCTTCACGGATTAGAAATAGCAATTGCTCAAAATATATCGGGAATTTGGTAAAGTAATCGCCGCTTCCTCTTTACTATTTCTGTTACTCAGATTGCTCTTCTAAGCATGTTATAAAATATCCCATTTTAAGTTCTTTTTATTTCATTAAAAAAGAAAAAAATCTATACATGGTTTCTTTTTGCATAACGAAACGTATGCCTATAATCCGCGTCGGCATATAATCCGCAAGTGTCAATCTCATAAGATTTTGAAAAAAAAATTATTGTATAATCCCCAGCGGCATATAATCCGCAGGTAAAATTTTCACTTAAAAAAAAATTTCACAAGATCTACAGGACTAACGTTCAGCCATAAGAGAAAAAATATTGAATCTATTGTAAAATATTTTAATTTTTAACTTTTGTACTTAATATAACACTTGATAAATAAATAAATCTGAAATTAAAAAATGATAATTCAGTACAAAGATATTTGCAATTCTATTACACATAAGTAGAATAAATTCAGAAGATTTACATTACTTAGTATAAAATTATAATTAAGTAAGCTAATTACTTAAATATTTGTTTAAATTAAATATGAAATCCTTGTACTAGTTTTTTTTTCTTTTGTCTTATTTTTAATTTAATATTACGAGATCAGTGAATCAGACAAAGATTTGTCTGGCGCCATCTGTCGAAGTTAAAGCTTACTATGCCATTCGATTATCATTTGAATCGAATATCGCCATATGCGGAGAATGAATACCTGTAATGGATGAAGCATAGAGTGCGATGTTTGTAAACTAAATATGAGTTAAAAACTATTGTAAAGCATGAAATAAATGGATTTAAAGAATCAATTATTAATATAAAACAGAAATCAAAAGATTATTGGTAAGTTAAAAGTACTTTAACAATAAGTGCGGCATATACGCCGGTGCGGCATATACGATGGAATTTCAGCTTTTTTTTACCATTTTCGGACGTAGCGGCGTATACGCCAGGGCGGCTTATCTACCCCAAATTACGGTAATAGGAGTCCACTGTAGTTTTAATACTATGATAGAAAATTTACTTAAATTCAGTTTTGTACAATGTTTTATTTTTTAATTAGAAAATTATTTTTTCTCAAATAAGTTTCTAATTAATAATAAAAATTGATCTATTAATTTAGCTGTATTTATTGCAGATGCATAAAGTCATAAATATAGATCCATATCTCATCACTCAAAGCAATCTTTAAATTGTCTAATATGCAGCGAAACTTTGCTTTACAGGAGACATTTGTAAAAACACTTCTGGATGCACAGCAAAGAAAATTGCTCATTTGTGAAATATGCAGCAAAGGATTTTCTCAAAAGGGCCATTTAAATATCCATCTTCGCTGTCATACTGGTGAAAAACCATTTGTATGTGAGATATGCAACAAGAAATTCTCTCAGAAACATAATTTAAGCAGGCATCTGTTAATTCATACTGGTCAGAAAGAATTTGTGTGTGAGATATGCAACAAGAAATTCTCTCAAAAGAGAAATTTAAATAGCCATATGTTAATCCATACTGGTGAGAAACCTTTTGCTTGTGAGGTATGCAACAAGAAATTCTCTCACAAGACTACTTTAAGCAGGCATCACTTAATCCATACTGGTGAGAAACCTTTCGTATGTGAGGTATGCAACAAGAAATTCTCCCAGGCGAGTAATTTAAACTATCATCTATTAATTCATACTGGTGAGAAACCATTTAAGTGTGAGATATGTAATAAGAAATTCTCTTGTAAGAGAGATTTTAGCAGGCATCTGTTAATTCATACCGATGAAAAACCTTTTGTATGTGAAATGTGCAATAAGAAATTTTCTGACAGGAGTAATTTTAAATGTCACCGGTTTATTCATACTGGCGAGAAACCTTTTGTGTGTGATATATGTAACAAGAAATTCTCTCATAAACATAAATTAAGCAGGCATCTGTTAACTCATCCTGATCAGAAACCATTTCTGTGTGAGATATGCAACAAGAAATTCTCTCAAAAGAGTTATTTAAATAGCCATATGTTAAACCATACTGGTGAGAAACCTTTCGCATGTGAGGTATGCAACAAGAAATTCTCTCATACGAATAGTTTAAGCTATCATCTATTAATTCATACTGGTGAGAAACCTTTCATGTGTGAGATATGCAATAAGAAATTCTCTTGTAAGAGTGATTTTAGCAGGCATCTATTAATTCATACTGGTGAGAAACCTTTTGTATGTGAAATATGCAATAAGAAATTTTGTGACAGGAGTAATTTTAAAAGGCATTTGTTAATTCATACTGGCGAGAAACCTTTTGTGTGTGAGACATGCAACAAGAAATTCTCTCATAAACATCATTTAAGCATGCATCTGTTAATTCATACTCGTGAGAAATCTTTTTCTCTATGAGATATGCAGCAAAAAATTCTCACATCAGAGTCATTTAACAGTCATATATTAATTCATGCTCGTGAGACATCTTTTTTGTGTGTTAGACACTCATCAAGAAATTCTTTCAAAAGGATAATTTGAATCTGTTAAACTTCGCTCTCATACTGGTGAGAAACCTTTTGTATAAGAATTCTGCAACAAAGAATTTTTTATAAAAGCAGTATTTATTTAAGTATCTGATAATTTTTGTTGGTGAGAAACCTTTTTTCTCAGATAAACAAGAAATTTTCTAATTATCTATGAAAGAGAGTTTTCAGTCTCCCTCTCATAATTTCTTGTTTGCTATTAACTAATTTTGATACATCCTGTATGTGTGTTACTTACCTTGGCATATTTTAGTCTTAAAAAGTAAGATTTGTTGCAAAATATTATAAACAACCACCTAAATAACACTGCAACAAATGAAAATATTTCTAAACTTATATGGCCCATTTATATAGCCAAATGTTATATGTATTGTACTATATAATTATAAGACTTATTTATGTATAATTTAACTAATAAATCAGTTGATCAGGAGCCTAAATGTCAACTCAACCAAACACATTTTTATTTTGATCTTGCTTTAGATTTAGATTATATCAAAAACTTAACAAATCTCTATTTATTTTTTATGCATTATTTACATTTATTAGTGTGTAAGAGAAGTGTGGTCAGTGAGGAAATTTAAATTAAAAAACTATTGTATTACTTGTTATCAAGCAATGAAGTTCCTTGACTGTAAAACTGATTTTCTTATGTTTTAAATAAAAAATACTTTTCTAGAGATGTTTCACTGGCACACTGAACCTACTGTTACTTCATTAATTTTATACTACCATGGTTGGATATTTTTGCTTTTTATTGATTCCAATATATTTACAAATATGCTTTACTCTGTGGTTTAATTAGATAAGCATACCCTTCTACAAGATTTTATCACATAATATTAACAATATTTACATATCTGTCAATGCCAAAAATCTGCATCTATTTCAGGTGTTTAATAAAATCTCGTGTAGGAAGATGACCATAGAGAGTAATGTATTCAGATACTTTAGTGTAGTGTTGTATATAATTTATAATTTTTCATACACATTGAATATTTTATTAAAAGTTAATTAAAAAACCACTTTTTTGGAAGTTACTGTACATAGAATACAATCTATCCATATCCTATCATACCACACCACCCTGTATATAAATTTATTTATATTATAATTACACCACCTAGTATAGTAAACTTTAATTCAACAGAAAGATTTTTGCAAGCAGTTGAAAACACATTTTTAGCAATTCTTTCTCATAGATGGTAATATGTTCAAAATATTTTTGTTGCTCTCTATATTATCTATAGATATTTATATTCACTTTGTATGTTAAAATTGAATTCTGCTGAAATATGATAATGTTCTTCTGTAAATTACCATAAATCAAATGTTCTCTATCCATATCGTTTTGTACTCTGCTGTAGATAGAATTATTTATATTATATCTACAACACTTATTGCAGTAAAATGTAATTCTGTAATAAAAATGTATAAAACAATTAAAAACACATTTAGACAAATTTTAATCATAGATTTGAAATCCTTTGGACGGCCTTGTATGTGAACTATGAGGTTTAGACATCACGATATACAGAATACACATCACATTATATATAAAAATTTTGTTAAGCTTGAAAACTCATAATGCAATTGAAAATATATTTCTTATAATTGTCGTTCATCGATGATAATGTATCTGTATTATTTTTTGGAGTACTGTAGGAAAATTTTAAATGTTACCATGCATAGTTTTCTATAGGAAAGATATAGTGCACCAAGTAAAGTAAAATTATTTTCATTATGTCCAATTTAACTTAGCATCATTAAAGCTGACTTCAAACAATTATTCTTACAGACATTAAAAATATTAAATGATCTTTGTGTCCCGAAAAATGAACAATAAAGGCCATAAACACCATTTTCTATACAAAGCATGTTGTAGTACATATAAATTTTCTTTACGTTTGATGTAGTGTAACATCACTAAAATATATTGCAAACAATTAACTTGCATATACACTAATATATATGAACTCTTTTTGGTTTTCCAACAAACAAACAGATTGTTCAAATTAAACCAAAAAGTTTACAGCTGATTCAGTATACCTCACAAACATTTTCCGTAAATTGACCTTTAAACAGATTATTTTTGTGACAGTTATCACCAGTAGATAGACATACATATAGACACCAAAAACTTTCAGGTTGTCCACAGTAAAATCTCTACTGCATTTCACCAATCAACTGTTCCTTGTTTTATGAATTAAAATGTGTAAATATTGAACAAATTATTTGCATGTTTCATACTCTGGTTGTTATTTCACAAAGAAATAAACATAATGAAAATGTCAGTAAAAGTTTGTAAAAAGTGTTTGGAAATTTTGCTTTTCTCATCAAATTCAATCTGTTTTTTTAACTCTTTTCACCATACTTGAAAAGTATTTACAACTTTGATTTCTCTGTCTCCATCTATCCAGGCTTTATCACTCATAAGTTGCTTGAATTGCGATGCAAATTATATATGTTACTGAGGTTTATTATGACCCATTTGTTACTGAAAATGAAATGTGTAGCATTTATATAGTTCGTTTAGAATGACAGTAAAAATAATTCCATTATATTACTGTTGCTTAATTGTTTTTAAATCCTTTCAAGCAATATTTAAATATATTACTACATATTTCAAATCATCATGTATTTGATATATGTAGTATTTTTACCATTTGACTGCTAAATTAAAAAAAAATTACTTCAAAAATTGTGTATTTTATAATTTTTTCAACAAGTGCCTTGCCCGTAGAAATTGTGGAATAAGCAGTCATAGGGTTAAAGTACAGAGGTTTTCTAAATATTATGTATAGAACACAGGGACCATATAAATTTAAACTTTGTAGCTTTAACTATTTTGGCATAAATTGTATTTATGAGGATGAAGAACAAATTTGAAACTTTTTTACTTTTAGAACTATATTTCTAAAGCCAATGGTTTAAGAAATTAGCAAATGGCCAATGATAAGAGTGGACACCCATTTATATCATTCAAGATGACAGTTTTTATTTTCTGTACGCATGGAAAGAAAGTACCGTAATCGTGAGAAAAACCCAATAAAGGAAATAATGGTATATTTATACATTTTGAAATTCCCTGAATCCATTCTCACAATTTTTACATTCATTATATATGTAGGTGTGTATGCATGAGTGTATATTAAAATTTCTTCATATTTTCAGGTCCTCGGAGCTTGTTTTGATATTTTTTAAATCCATTGAACTACAAAATGAATAAAAATCCCTCTAAATCAAGCTGTCCAAACTTTCAGTAATTAGGGGTTCACTTCTGGTGGCAAACAGTCGAAGATACTAGCATTTGCTAGATTGTTAGCAGGCAACAATATTAACTCACTATAGCCGTAGCGTTGAACTCGTATGTCTTTCAGTAGTAGCAAAAATCCCTCTACGATGAGCTATACATAGTTCAGTAAGTTTAAATAAGTACCTTTTGAAAAAATAATTTGCAGAAAAGTGCATAAATAGTAAATTTAGCATTTCATCTTTCCGAGATTACCTTATCTTAAACATTTTTGCAGAGCAAGGATACAAAAATCTTAATGCTGCGTGTAATAAGAAAAATGTAAACAGTTTTGATTTTAAACAAAGTAACTTTACAATGGATTTTTATAAAGTAAACTGTCTAAAGCTCTGTGTAAGAGGCATAGCAACAGGATATAATCGAAAAAGTACAAAAAGAACTTTCAGAAGGCACCGCATTGAGTAGCCCTGCTCTAATATATATACAAAATTGATGACTGGCATTCTCATTATCACATTTATAGACAATATTAAAAGAGTTCCGTTTTCATGTTAAAATGTAATTTTAAACAATGGTTGGTTGATTATTTGTTACGGTCGATTATCTGTGCTAGGGATATAGTCCGGCAGGCGGAGTTCCCTCCATGGGGTCTTTCTAAGCGATCCTAACCTGTATTTACACAAGGTTTGAATAAAACTAACGAAAACTCTGAAAAGTTAGGTCGACGATCGTGACAGGGGTATAAATCTGGCAACTCCCGTTCACCAGCTTTGAGAGCAGAACCTCTCAGCCACTGGTTGGGGCAATTTTAAACAAAGAAACATTTTTTAGATTGATGACAATATTCTTTGTAAATAGTTTTAAGCAACAAGTCCAAAAATCTATATAATAAATATTTATAGTGTGGAAGTTGCAATCACAAAATTTGAATTTATATATGAACTAGCTGACTTTCTGGAACCCATGCTGATATGTTTAAATATACCTAAAATCAATGTTGAAATATTGAAACGAAAATCCTTCTAAATGAACCAAATGGGAATCCCACTGCTTTCAGTAGCGTACACTCTCGATTTTGTATGATTTTTTTTTAATGAAAATATATTTAAACAAATTTAAAGTGGGGCCTCACTGCCTTCGGCAATGTACACCAGACGTGTTACGTGCTATTTTTTATATTATAATTCGAAAGTTCAATTACTACTAATGTGTGATATCAGGTAGTAGGGGAAGCAGAGTTTGATTACAGCCTAAGAAAACTTGACTACTTATTTTTAAAAGTATTTTTTGCCTTATCTAATCCCAATTTCTAATATCTATATATTTAAAACGCTAAGCGTTTTCTTTTGACAGTCCGTGAGAACAAACTACTGCATCAAATTACATCATTCTTTTTTTAAATAAAAGATATTTGGACACAGATTTGTTATCGTACATTCGTTTGTTCGAAAAGTTAATTAATTAGCCGTAATTTTACATTAAACTTTTACTTCTGCGTGTGTCGTCATAAAGTCAGCAAATCGGATAACGCTCACTATTGCGAGGCACAGAGTAACCAGAAACTCTATGGTTGCGAGGATAGAAGAGAAATAATAAATATTAAAAGTACGTGGCTTTTAGGCCGAATTTTTTAATTTGCAAGTTCAATTTCGGTAAAATATTTATCCGCATGTTTTATGAGCGAATAAAATTCATATTTATTGTGACGTCACGGGAATATTGTCCATTGGGTTTATTTTATCATTGTGCATTATAACTTTGTTGATGCCATTTTTTTCATTGCAATTAAATACAAAATATATTTTTATTTGTATACATGGTGTTTAAGCAGTAACCTATACAAAGTCCGTGTAAAAAGTTTGCGCCAGTGAAAATGACGTTATGCTTAGCTTGAAGTGCATTTTAACTTTTATAAAACTGAAAAGAAAAATTTATATGACTGTGCCAATATAACGTAATTTTAACTAATTTTTCAATTTTTAATTTTAAAGATTAGAACTGGAGCCTTTATTGTTTGCTTCATCTTGACTGCATACTTTTATTACATGTTACCAATTACTTTTTTTAAATTACAGGTTAGAAGATTTCATTTTTTAATAAACAAATTCACAAAAGTAAAGCAATTCAGGAAAATTAAAATTATTAAAAATTAATTTACTAATTAATTATTAAAAAATATTTAATTAGTAATGTTATAGCAAAAAAATAAAAGAAAGAATAAAACTTAAAATAATGATTGTGTTTTTAGTTAGAATAAACAATGTAAGTCTAATATTTTAAATGAATTATTTTCGTAGGTTTATTATAAGTTCAATTAACAGTTCCTTATTAGCGGCAAAGTCCTATTTCTTTCACTGTGAATTTCTCTTTCGGTGTCAAAAAATGGTAGTCTGCTTTTGGACGCCAGCCAAAACACAGTGTCAATTTTTAGAAATGTATAACAGTTGTGAAACAAACAGAGTTATCGCTTTAGCTTTCACCGCGCATACATCACTTCTAAATACTACAAATTTCAATTTTTTACTACATTTTACAATTTCAATTCGTACATCATCAATTAGAAAACAAATTGGCTTTCGATGGAAATTTATTTGAAAACTGCCGCTTAATTTAGCGACTTTTTAAATAATTTTCAAGCATGAAATCTTTTTAAATTCTATCTCAACAATGACCATCAGTTTGGTTTATTAATGTAAAATAGCCTCTGGGAAAGTTGCCACAATTGAAAAAAGATTTCTCTAACCATCATGAAAAGTGAAATAATAATAATAATAATAAATCATAAGATAGACCACTTTGATGCTAAACTAAAATATGTCAAAAAAAAACCATTTTCAGTTTATGATTAACATAAAATTGATATGTTGCATTCGTTGATGTATATATGTTTCATCAGAATATGCTAGGAACTGTATTTTATTATTTTTTAAAAAATCCATTCGATATTTAACTGTATAAGAGGGAAAAGATCTCCGACTGTGATGGAAAAGGAATAATCATCCTGATTATACAAAGGGACCGAAGAAACCATACAAATAAATTACACTTGAAACCATTAAAAATCTCCCTCATCTGCAGATTGATTTATTATTGTGAAAAAAATTCTTCATCTTTACATAAAAATTGATTAGCTTAAAACAGTGGATGCGTTTTAGAAGATATGGATTTGAAACGAACAATGATTAAAGAGAACATTTTAAAACTTTTAATTTAAACGTTTAAAAACTTTTTTTAACGTCGATTTCGACTGTGCCTTTGAGCAGATGCAATGCACATGCGCATAAGAGCTCATTCGGTTGCATTATCACAGGGTGTGTACTTTATTGGAAACAGCACTGTATTTCACTAGGGAAAAAAACTTTTAAAATAAAATATTTGAAAGACTGTTTCATACGCACCCCTTCTTATGTAATAAAGAAGCTTATTTTACTGATATTGTTATAGTAATTTTTTCCGTGAAGTTTTGACGGAATTCATCTAGTAATGATTAATGTTGGAAAATATTTTTCAAAAAAGTATTTCATCGAAAAAAGTTGTGTAAATTTACATAGGTGATAATCAGATCTGATACTTTTTTCTTAATGCCACCTGGGTGTTGTGCTTTATGGCTTTCATATATTTATATACTAACTATACTCAATCGATACACAAACGTTTACTGCATAACGTATCTCCAACCTTGGAACCTCTCCTTGTGAGACTTATATAAAATTTAAACTTTTTACTGTTCCACTCGAAACGCAACTTCACTCTAATAAAAACATCATGTATCGTCATTAAAACGCATAAATCTGTTTATTCCAAACTCGTCAATCTTTTTACTCCATTGAGTTTAGTGCACATTCCGACATCGCTCAATTTTTCCTACAAGTATATATGAATAAAGTTACAAACTGAATCAACAAAAAAATATTTGTCAAGTATGAATTGAGACGTAGACAAAAAGTTTTCATTTTGTTGCTTTAATATTACAATATTTTAAAGAAACTTAAGCAGCTGGACAGTTTATCTTTCATAAGTTGATAACTCAGCAAAATTGGCATCAAACATCAACTCAGGTGGCTACAGTGTGGTTTAAAGTGAATGTAGAGACTAGTGGTAACTCCTCTATTGGCGCACATGATCTCCAAAGAAAAACGAAGAAACAAATTAAATAATATAATACTAAACACATTTCCAGATTTTTGTTGATTTCCCGAATGAGCTTATATACACGCTCCCCGCCACTCATCTCTTTTAAATATGTACATGACAAAATCTTACTCTAATAATGTAAACTTCAAGAAAATGTGAATAGAGAGTGCACAGTCTTTTCAAGTTCGCACATGCGATCGAAGAAATCCTCTTCAAAACCAGCTTGTGCAGGTGAAAGTGGCGAGAGATTGTGAGCGAAGGCTCTTAGATGTTACGTAAGTAATGTCAGGGGTTTGTGGCATATTGTAGATTAATATACAGGGTGATTACAATTAAAGTTTAAGTTTCAAAACGCTCTAAAAACGAACCACTGATTAGAATGACGTCAAAATTGAACGGCGTATTATTAAAGAAGGGGAAAAGAACATGAACCAAAAAAATAGTTCCAAATTTTAACGACAGATGGCGCTGTAAGCGTCAGAATTTCGACTAAAAATGACAAATCGTAAAACGACGGCTAAGGCGTAAGTTACAGGATAAACCAACTGTACTGTTCAGTGTGCATGACTGTATAGGTGTGATACTGTTAGTAACGTAAGCCCATCCACCACGTCAAGGTGGTCACATCGGATGGGGAATTTTTATTGGTTTTTAATTGTCCTGAGGCCAAAAACTGCATAAAAAGCATCCATCCAATCGGTTTTAAGTTTCACGAGACTGGCGCAAAACATGTTCAATATGCTGTCTACCGTTGTGTGCAACAAGATGAAATCGGGAAACAGCATGTTTCACGACCGATCGAAGTGTCACCAGGGTCAAGTTCAGAATGTGTTGCGCAATGCATGTCTTCGATTCAGCTACGTTGGCAATCGGAGTACTGAACACATCTTTCAGATAACCCCACAGCCAGAAATCGCACGGATTAAGATCAGGCGATCGGGCCGGCCAGGCTGTAGGGAAATGACGACTAATAATTCTAGCATTTCTGAAATGCCGCCTCAACAACTGCTTCACTCGATTTGCAATTTGCGGAGGAGCGCCATCTTGCATAAAAATGATATTATCCGGACATCCACGCTATTGCAGAGCTGGAATGATGTCATTACGCAAAAGAGACTCATAGCGCTGACCATTGACGGTAACGGTAACAGGACCGAAAGCACCGGTCTCCTCGAAAAAATATGGCCCTACGATAAATGATGCCGTAAATCCGCACCACACAGTGACCTTTGCAGGATGAAGTGGTGCTGGGTTCATTGCGAGTGGATTTTCTGTTGCCCATATTCAGCAATTCTGTGTATTGACATATCCCTTCAGACGGAAATGGGCTTCGTTTGTCCACAGAATTTTCCACGGCCCATCATTGTCCACTTCCATGCGAGCAAGAAATTCCAAAGCAAAACCCTCTCTTGCTGGCAGGTCAGAAGGAAACAACTCCTGCACATGGCAAATTTTGTATGGATAGCATTGCAGGATGTTTCGTAGAATGTTAGGCACCGTGTTCACAGGCCTGTACAATGTTGTTCAGGCAATTCTCTGTGCCCTGCATGGTTGCACACCACCGCTCGACTGCTCCTGAACTGCTGTGGCCACTTCTTCAACTACCGCCGAATCACATATTTTCCTTCCTCTACCAGACTGCACATCAAACGAAACTGTATTTTCGAATTTTTTCATCATTTTCACCAGACCCATGACAGTCATCGGTCAAACGCCTTTTTTCATACCCTTGAGGGTCCTGAACTTCTGCATACTGGTGCAGAATCACCGTTCTTGTAATAAAGCTTTACAAGCAGAGCGCGATCGTTCATTGAGATACTAATGGCGAACGTCTGAGACGCGAAATGAGGAAACGCTGTTTACCCAACGCTTTTATAACACCTGAAATGGCCGTGCGCATGCCAGGTATTTTAATTTACATCTTCTGACGCTTACAGCGCCATCTATCACTAAAAATTTTAACTATTTTTTTGGTTTATGTTTTCCCCCCTTCTTCAATAATACGCCGTTCAATTTTGACGTCATTCTAATCAGTGGTTCGTTTCTTAGAGCGTTTTGAAACTTAAACTTTAATTATAATCACCCTGTATATGTATTGGAAAGCGTTTTCTTAGTTTAAACTCCAATATTCGTATAGAAAAGGATATGTATTTACTAAAAAACCTGAAATATCTTAATATTTATAAGTAATATAGCATTAACTGAAAATAAAATAGATTTTATTTATTAAGTGGTCATGTGAGAAACATAAGGATGCCTAATATTAAAAAGTGCAATACACGTTTATTAACTAATGAAAACAAACAAAATAAAAGTAAATGCTTCAACTAGACATAATTTCTTAACAGTAATCAATAACATAACCTCGATTATCTAAAATTGGCTTAAGTGAAAAACAGTTTTTTTTAAATATGAAAAATTTTATATAAAAATATAACACCTTGTAATAATATACTTTTTAATGCTAAAAGGCAAAAAATAATACATTTATAAACAATAAAATAACTTTATTAGACTGTTGACATGCTTTGGCTCCAAAAGAGTCATTTTCAAAGGAGCCGAAACACATCAACAGTCTAATAAAACTTAGTTTACTGTTTATACAGTTTTTATTTTATGCCTTTTAGTAATTAAATAATATATGAAAATTTTTATTGTTAAACAAGCATATTGTTTATGAAATAAATAAACAGAGTGAACTTACTTATTTGGACCGTTGTGTAAATACAGGCACTTTATTACACAGACCTTAATTTCTTCACAAAATATGTTGTGATTTTATTTTATTTTTCAACTTTGCACCACTTCAATGTTAACTTATCACGCAATCGTTTAAGCAACAACACATTTGATGCTGTTGCATCTTCCTCCATTTCAACATATCGAAGTGCCGCATCTAGGATCTTAATAGCCTCACTGTGTGTAATCTTGGCATAACCAATCTCTTCAGGCTCAACAAAGGCTTCTTCTTCAGCATCAACATTTTCTTGATTCATCGCAGCAAATTTTTCTGCATCTGCAAATCTTGCTCTTCAGTGGTTAGGGTAAGCGAGGCCTCTAACTCAGCTTTTGATATTTCTCCGGGAAGCTGCTTGAACCTGTATAAAAACACTTCGGTGTTAATATCTTCCTCATTTCTGTCCACAATTCCATTGACATCAGTTTTTGCAGACTCCAACCGTGTTTCAAAGACTAGCAACTCAACTTTAGACGATAACTTATGCCAAGATTTCACTAACGTTTTACTTTGAACTTCATTCCATTAAGTAACCACCCAATAGCCAACATTGTTCAAATGTTGAACAACTTCTGCTCCATCAGCCAATCAAAAACTGTATCAGCCTTTTCTTGTAATGCCTCTTAATGTTCTCAATAACTGTTTGGTTAGATTAGAGAAATAGCATACGGACAGGCGTGGATCCAGCGAGGTGAGGATGGATAGCGGCGATAGTCCTTCCCAAAATTGTTTTTAAAAGACGGATGCTCATCCATTTTTATAATATATCATTGTTATAATGAAAAGCTAATAGATTTTCTTTATTTCTAAATGCAAGTGTTTTTGCGAAATGCTTAAGAAAAGACATCATGAAGGAGTGATGAGGTCATTCATTCTTCCAATTTTTTGTATCATAGTGCGGTATTTTCAGATCCCAATTGTTTGCTGATAGGTCCATCAATCAACTGTAACCTTTCTAAATAATTGCCTTCGCCCTAATGACTGAAACTGTTTTCTCTTCCTTGGAAAAAACATCTCCGCGTACATAAAGGAAAGTGTAAATGGGTTACACACACGAAACCAGTTTAGATAAAAGAATTCTTGAGACAGATTCTTTTAGATAAAAGAGTCTTGATACTTTCTTTTAGATAAAAAAGTCTTGACACTTTCTTTCAGATAAAAGAGTCTTGACATTTTCTTTTCTTACTGCTATGTGCTGAATCTTAGCCTTGCTATCTTCCAGCGAAGCTTTTTTTTGGAACAGGTTTTCCGAGATCCAAATACAGTAAAAATCGTGAAAACGTAGCCTGTCTGTAATTTAATTTTGCCTTAAACGGAAATATTTCATGATCCGAACGAATGGAATGCTATACAATTATACCTGCCAAAGAAAAGGTTTTGTTTTCGATTCATAACGATCCTGTTTGCACGAGTTTTAGTGTGATGTGTAATAACCAATGTAAAAATAAACACACATATACATTAAGGTTGCAGCTAGATGATAAGTATGAATTTGTTTCACACCTTCTTAGAACTCTTCACTTTTTAGAGCAGAATGAAAAACCAGTGATGCTCCTGTTTCTTACTATCTTTTATATTGTATTTTGCCCTGAAATGGTGTAAGCTTTGAAACAATATCATGCTATTTTTTTAGATTTTTTTGCATTTATTTTCATTGTTTTTACACATCAAAACACAAGCGTTTTGTACTTATTCGTTTTTAATTGATCTTTCATCTTATCTGTACGTCAATCTAGCTAAAGTAAAACTTGGTAAGACAGAATCACTAGAGACCAAGACAATTTCCATTGCACACAGATTTCTGTCTTAGGAGGTATAATTATAGGGTATTCCTTTTCTTGGAACAGTGAAATATTTCCGGTTAAGGTAGATTTTCGTATAGACAATTTTCATTTTAGTATGTTTTATTCTATTTCGAGAAATACTATTAGCTCTATACAAATTCGAAGCATATATTTTCTACTTTCAAAGAACTGAAATTATTTTATAAAAAGGAATTCTTGTTGTAATAAAATAGTTACGACATAGTAACACCTATAAAAACATAATCACTAGGGACTGAAAAAATTCCACTTTAGACAGGTTTCTACCTTAGCAGGTATAATGTATGGAATTGCTTTTGTTGAGACCATGAAAATTTTCAGTTTAAGACAAGATTTCGTTGTAGACATGTTCAGTTTTACAGATTTTACTGTATCACCAAAATTTATTTGAAAACTAATAGGTCCTGCATGTGTCCACTTATGGATATCACAGATTAGAGTAATCTGATTTCGGTCAGTTCGAAGCGTACCTCCACACTTAGTTGTCTGGCTTAAAACTTTTAACGACAGGTGACTGCAGGCATCAGCATTACGCATGTTCAGTTCATTTAACAATTAGACATCAAACATCGATGATTATTTTCAGATAGGTTTAGGCTCCCTCCAAGAAACTCAAACATTAAACTTTCAAAATATTAATTTATTTATATCACTTCATGTACATAAAACTAGCTTTACACATTTTCTGTGCATGTTACATCTAAATTACACATCAAACATCAACCACATACTATTTCAACCGAATTCTTCGACTTCTTCTTTCACTTTGTTTTTCACACTTAAGCTTTGCACTTCAACCATTTACCACTCCACCTCAAGACTTCAGAATCTAGTTATTCTTTCTCATCCTAACTTTGCCCATTTTAACTATTGGGCACCTTCTGTCGTTAAATACTCACCTTTTCAAATACCAACCATGCCTTCTATGGTTGCACTTCTACACCTTAAACCTTCCCTGGACATGACTCTGTTACTAGTCATGTTTAATCTGATAGCTTGTCTCTCCCAGCATACTAGTTTTACCCTCTCATATTCACTTTTTCCAATTTTCCAGTAACCATCCTTTCATGGTTAGTCTTCTGCACTCTTACGCCACTTTTCCTGGACATGGCTCAATTACCTGTCATGTCTAGCTTAATAGGCCGCCTCTCTTTTCCAGCTTACATTTTATTAAAGAAGACATGCTGCTCACAAGGCCTCTATGGTCTTGGTTTCTCTCAGACCATAGTTACATAACTTCACCACTTAGTTAATAAAATATGAAACTTCTTATATGAAGGAAAAACCTCTCGTTAGGGTAGAAATGATGTAATGAACATAGACTTTCGGCCGTACGTACCCGTCATCTCTAGGAAGCAGTCGCTCGCACAGTCCACAATTTCTTTAATTCCTTAATATAACTGGAATCACTCTCAACCTTTGGCCTCCCTCAAGGCGCCATTTATTCTTAAATCAGCTCATTGGGCATGAGCGTATTTTTGTATTGTGTCAGCAGTAGACCATTTCCTACTGAGATAACAATTTCAACAGACACAATGGATGGCGGTGAGTCCGAGGACCCATGTAACCACCACTTGTGCTGCCATTACTTCTCTGCACCTCTGACCCTTGGTCAATTGCGCCTTTCCGTTCTCCCAGCTCAAACGTTGCTTCAAAGACCAAAGCCGGCGGCGCTCTCTGGAAGCAGCATCTGTTCTATCGGCCAGATGCAGAAGATAAAAATGAGAAAAGAGAAAGGAGGAAGGAAAGTGAAAGAAGGAAAAAGTTGGAAACAAGGAAGGTATCAAAACAAAAAGGAGAAAATACAATAAAATGTGAAAGAAATCCAACAAAATATTTAAGGAATAAACAAAAAAATTCCTGACGACTCGGCCTACTGGTACAGGTAGATTTCGAAGATGCAGACCGTGGGGTGCCTGTTTATTGGGAATTGCAGACGAAATGAGTTTTTTGACACAATGCGGCAATTGTGACCACCCACTTCGAAATCTACCCGTGTCTGTAAGTGGACCAGGCAGGGATTTTATTATTATTGTTGTTTATTGCTGTAAGGGTTGGTCCTATAAAAAACTAGTCAATATAAAATTTGTAGATAATATTAAGAGGATCTATAATAAATTTAAGCCGATTTGATATCTTATGAATTGATAAAGTTATGAATTTTTTTCTTATTAAACCCCAATCCCCCCCCCCCAATTTGAGGTCATTTTTAATGATATCAAAAGTCTGTCATACATAAATTTTCGACCCTTTTCCTAGAAATAATAATAACTTTAAACGGATTCGATATGTATCATAATTAAAAAGTTATGGGTTTTTTCTGTTTTCACAAAAAGCCCCCATTTCTCCCCCTTGACCCGATTTTGTCCATTCAAGAACTTGACCAATATTTAATGCTCCTTGATTTTATGTATAAGTTTGGACGAGATTTGTGCAGAATTATGGAAGTTATCGTGTCGATAAAAAAGTGATATAGATAGATAGATAGTAAATAGATAAGTTTTGAACTGGGGGTTTGTTTTGGGTTCTAGGATTGGCGTAGATCTGCAAAAAATTTTCAGAAATTCCAACATAGGGGAGAATGTAATAGGTACTATTTCTTATGAATTCTACCTAAAAGAAGGAAATTCAACAAAATGTAAGAGATGGAGAGGGGATAAAAACGAAGAAAAACACTATAAAGGAGTGTTTCTCAGAAATAATTAAAGACATACTTATGTTTTTTTGTAACAATCAATATATTGACCAAGTGCCGACATCTGTTTCGATTAAATCCCCTCTGAAACTTAAAGAGAAAGGAAAACAAAAAAACTTTAAAAGAAGAATCCTCTTCCTCAAGGAGAGGAGAAAAACGTTGCCCCCACTCAAAAAGAAATACAAAAACTCTTAAAAATACTTCCTAACTCAGAAAAGACTAGAACAATGAACACCCCCTTCCCAAAGTGGGAAATTGAGATCACCTCTCGGATCTTTGGCCCAAAACTCTCCTGTTAAACTACCAGGTCAAGACCTTCCCGCTGCACTAGACAGACGTCGATTATGTTACGCTTTGAGGGAACGCGACAACTCCCTTGAGATCGGTACTTCACAAGTTGCATTTTACCCCGCTAGATGCCTACATAGTTCGTACAAAGCGGTTCGATTCATATGGTAGTCTAAAGTCTGTTCTAACCACTTCACTCACCACCCACTTTGGCATCGTCTGTTCGTCGTTTGCTTCCTTGATATGACCGGCCTACCACATTTCCTGGTAGTCTTGTCATCTATCAGAATCCTTGATGACACTTGCCACCGACACTGCGCTGTCCCTAAGCTCCTATACTACAGGCTGAATCCGAATGGCCATTTAATAACCCGTGACCAAAAACCAAACCAAGCTGAAACCGGTTAGCTTACCGCAGTGGTGGACGGCGAGTGAAAATGACAGAGAAGGCAAACACCTGCTCCAGCGATAAACTAATGCTAAGCTGGACTACAATATGGCAGTGATTTTGGGCAACAAGATGGATGTGCGTCAGATCCTCTTATAGGAGCTTTAGCAAGGACCATCTGGTCTGTAGAGGGTTCTTCATTATTGTTTTGAAAATTAAGTTAATCTTAATGCTTGCTATGAAATATTTGTAAAAAACTATTAGCTCAATCGAAGTCGCAGCATTAGTTTTTAATTTTTAAATGAACTAAAATTATTTCATAATGAAGTATTTGAATGGTAATAAAGACAATAAAACTTGATAAGCTAGAATTGCCAAAGACTAAAGAAACGTAACCAGGTTTCCCTATTGACAGTTATAATTGTACGATTTTCCTTCTGACATGCGAAAACGGGACCTGTCTTTAACAGACTTCTCTCTTAGGCGGAAACATTTCAGGATCCCAACGGAAGGACTACCACATTAACCTACCTACTAAGACGGAAACCTGTCAAAAACTTTTTTTTCGGTCCCCAGCAATTTTATTTTCAGAGATTTACTCTACTTCTATTCGTAAATCTTTAAAAATACACATTGTAGTATTAATTTTCTATTAATTAAACAATTATTAATAAACTACAAATTATAGCAAAGCTTGTAAAAACGGATAGCTATGAGCTGGAAAAAATGTTATTTTATACAGGTTTTCATTGTAAAATGTAGGTTTGCATAGCATTCCTTCCATCAAGACTATAAAGCTTCTTCATTTAAGACAGAATTGCAGTATAGACAGGTTCCGTTTTCAGATATTTTACTGCATGAATTAACCAACAGGAATTATGACTTATGAATAATTGTGAAAATTAACTCACTGCATTTTTTTACAAACAGTAAGACCCTTAAAAACAGAATTGCAAGAATCAGAATAAAATTCCGTTTTAGACAGCTTTTTGTTTTTGAAGATATAAATCTATGGTGTCTTTCTGTCAGAATCATGGAACTTTTCCATTAAAGACAGTTTCTGTTTTCATAGTTTTTACTATACTACTGTGCACATTATGTGTAACTATGTATCTGCCCCCTCCCCCTTTTTAAAAAATGAGTGTCTGGATCCCTTGCTTAAGATTTTGATTTATTCTCATGAAATTCATTCTTAATAGTTGGAAAACAAATTTCAATGTGCTAATTTTTTAAACATAACTCAAAAACTACTTTGCAGAATAACTCAAAAATTACTTTGCAGAATATTTCAGATTCACATGTTTGAAACTTCTAGAAATCGAATTATATTTAAGTTTATACGAGTTACAATACATATTGTTTTCCGAATATAATTAAAAATATATATAAATAAAATCAACATTCGAAAAATATATGTATTGCAACCTACACGAATTTTAACATAAATCAATTCATAGAAGTTTCAAGCTAAAATGTTACATTATTACGCAGAGTAGTTTGTGAGTTGTGCTGAAAAAAGTATACTTAGTTAGTTTTACAACTGCAGTCTGTCTCGACAGTTGAGATGCAAAAAGAAAATGTTGTTTATTAAATAACAATATGAAAAAAACATTATTTACTTATAAGATTCTATAAATTTATTCAACTATATCACATCAAAATGAATAAATGGACACATATAATAACTTCGATAAAGACCCTAAAAATCTGTAACCATACAGTGTCTCAAAAGTTTTGGGAGAATAGTAAATATTGCATTATTTAATACTTTTACAAGATGCCATTTATAAATTAGTATTTTCCTAGTTTTTGATAGCTTCAGCTAAACGTATTTCCACTGAATCGTAAGTTTTTGAAACAATATGGCTGGTAGTGAAAACTATGCTTTTTCAATGCCCAATTTTGGTTTGTTAGAAGAGTTTATGAAGAGAATATACGAAGGTTAAGAAGAGAATATGCTTTCCAATAATATTTCACAGATTTAGATATCCTAAATATTCTCAATTGGGTGTAAGTCTGAGCTTACAGCTGGCCAATCAAAAACGTTAACCTTTTGTGCAGTAAGCTACTGTTTTGTGCTTTGTGAGTTGGGGACTGAAGCACTGTCATGCTGAAATCTTTATTCAGGATAACCTAAGATGTCATCCAATGGAAGCAGACGTTGCAGTAGTGTCTCTTGATACATTGTTCAGTCTTGTTTGCATGGAAAAAGGCCAGGGAAATTTCGCCATTAAACCCAATTTCCACCCACCAAACTATCAGCGACTTTACTGTCTTCTTGTCTACTGAAGATAGTAAGTGACTGTTTACTGATATGAAGCCAGTGTTATTTTCGCCCATCAGGCAATCCACATTACATTGCTTTTCGTCACTGAATAGTACTGTGAACTGAGAAGTGAACGTTCTCGTAAGGCATGTACTTTCAAGCGCAATCCATTCTGGCATAATTTTAGGCACAGTTTGCAAGAATTGTTTTCTAAAAGAATGATTTTTGATTATCCTATGCATCTATGTATTGTGTTCTTTGAAACACTGACACTAATATTATTCTTAATTTGCCTCATTGACATATTTTGGGCAGTATGGCAAAATGATTATTGGGAATTTTAATCCAACCCTGTGACACCTAAACCAAATTTGAATTCACTACAACAGAGTGATGTGGTGGTGGGGTGTAACTAAAATAATTCACTTTAGAAAAATTTATAATTCAACATTTCAATTATATGTGTTTAAAGAAAACTGATTCTGTATACTTAAAATTTTCAAAGGTGAAAATGAATACTTAGAATATAGAATTTAATATGTGCAGCTGAAAATATTTCCATGATATCAAAAAATTTTTTTAACTTTATTGTTATCTAATATACTTCTTAAAAAATTACTTATGATGTAGCATAAATCTCAGGTCGTGATAATAAAAAGTTGCTGAATTTGCTATACTTAAAAGTTACTTCAGTCTACCCCGGTTGGGAAAATTGATTTGTTTTTGAATCAAAACTATCAGCTTTTTTAAAATATTAAATCCTTTTTTTTTATTTATATCATTTTTTTCAAAGTTTTAATCAATTTCTTAAAATTTAAATCGTTTTTTTTTATTTTAATCATCTACAAAGGAAAAGTTGTAAATGATATTATATAAAGTAACAGTGCAATGTATTAAATAAACGATATCATAACTTTTTCATCCATTGCCAAAAAAACTCTTATAAAATTGCAATGACAGATAAAATCCTGCCAATTGATTACATATATATAAAGGAATTCTTACATCTTAAAAAATAAGATTTTCAACAAGCATCTCTACGGCAGAACAGGTTCTTCTTTATTTATTGATACAATATTTATCAAATCAGTTTTTTAAGGATTAGTATTGAAAAACACATATATCCAGATATAAAGGTTTATGTATTTATTTGTTTGATGAGAGTGGGGGGAGAGATATTAAACATCAACAAAATTATCTTTATTCTGTGATCTAACATGTTTACATGAATTTCTAAAGAAACAAAAATTAATAACAATGAAAAAATTTCAACGGCATATTCAAAAGTTATTTTTCATTCTTATTTAGTCTTTTATTTAAAAACACATGTTTAGATGCTTTTGCAATTGTATGTGCATTTCATTTAAACTGTATTTTTGTATGGAAAAATTGGCACAGACAGCCTTTCAATATGTTTTGGAACAAATAAAAATGAATGTAACATTAGGAGTTCCAAGTTTTGAACATACATCATTCCTCAACTACTAGAAAGAATGACTTCCCATTTGGTATCCCAAGGTAATATTTATTGAAGTATCTAACAAGGATGTCAAAATTGGTGTTCATACTAGAAATATTTAAGTTTGGCACAATTGCTATATGTTGATGGCTTGCTAAGCGAATTCTAAATAGGTTAGCCTTAATTAGTAGATATTATTAGTAATCGAATGGTACCAGTCACAATCATATAGGATGATTTGTGGCAGAGTTAGTATAGGGTGCTTGTTCTCTTTATTGTTTGCTGATTCTGCAACTAACTTCTTCACTAATTCTAAACAATTTTGCAGGGTAACTATTATTGCATTGTATATGATTTTTATGATACATAAACATTAACATACTTACTTGAATATGAATGTTGCCAGTCTGAAAAAGAAACTTAAAATATAATCATACATATTAGTAATGATATACTGGAATTTGGGTACTTTGACTCTATAGGATCCGCGATGCAATAGAGAAACAAGAATGAAAAATCATATATCAAGCTTAGATTATGAATCTCTTTGCAACACTTCTAAAATACTTTAACAAAACTTCAGAGTTTATTAAAGTGAAAGAGGCCATCTAAGTAAACAAATATTAACATATAAAAAATATTTAAAAACCAGATTTTGACAGTTACCTCTGTAGCCAGAAAGGCACTGAAAATCGTTTGTGCAGCCCTGTATACAAACTAAGGATTTGCATACATTCTATATAATATACATACCAAAATTTAGCTTAGTTAGAAAATGCATAACACAGTTAAAAATTTACCTTTCAGTAATTTCTGCCAACAGGCAGAAATGTACATGAATTCTTTGGTACAGCCCTTTATATTATCCACAGATTATTAAAAATCACCTATTAAGCTAAAATTTAATTCAGAAAAAAAGCACAATACTATTAAATCTCACTTCCATAAATAGCAACCCAACGATAGCAATGTATTCAGTTCTTTACTTAGCCCTGCATGTGATTCTATTCATATTCTAGAGACATATCTTAGTACACTAAATATATTCAGCTAGAAAATGCAGAACTCAGTTTAAAAACACCTTTAAGCAATTCACACCAATAAACAGTATTACTTACGAATTCTTTTGTTTAACCAATACAATCTATAGAATTTATACACACCCTGTAGTATGCAAAAATATAGTTTAACTTACACACACACACTTTAACTCTTAACTAAAAACACACTTTTCCAGAATTGACTGCTCATAGATAGTCATGTAGCCGAGATATTTTGTGTGTCTAATAAAAATAACGATAAATGCTGTGCATATTCTAATCAACAACAAGCATCTTGTAGTGAATCTCAGTACTGTATATAAATTTCATTATACTGAAATAATGTAACATCTTTAAAGTAGGCTGCAGTTATTCATGCAGCATACTCAATCTTCTGTCCTCAGAACACACTCTACTTATATCCTAAATAAAAAAAGGTCATTAATATAGTAAAATAATGAAAGTAGTATAACAAAGTTAATAGAATTAGTATTTGCTATTTAATAAGTATAAAGTGTACAATTACCAAATTGTAAGGATAAAAAAAATCAAAGAGTTTTATCAATGTAAAAAGTTAATTTTCATAAATGTAAAAACGTGGAATACAAATTAAATTAAAATAATGTTTCATGAGAGTTGTAGATTAATATATATATATATATTTAGATTAATGCTCACTGTGGACGATATCATATTAACTTCTAATACAATGTATACTTTCTGAAATGCTAATATAATGCATTTGTATTAATTTTTATTAATTGTTCCACCCTGTCCACTTAAATCATGTGTATTTAATTTTTAACAAAGTTTGTAGAAACATTAAATGTAACTAATTAATTTCAATATTTAATTAATATTAATATTAATATTAAATCCTTAGCATCTTAATTCTTATATTTTTTTATTTAAATTTGATAATAAATTAATTTATGTGATGTTGCATTTCTGGCAAATGTATTTAATTGTGGCTATGTCATTGCTAGGTGCAAAGGTTTATCTGAAGCATTAATCAATAACTATTAATTTCACCATTGTTACATATCATTTTTTACATAGAATTTTTCATTAATACATCAATTATTTTTTTATGTAATTGAAAATTTATCAACATAATTTTATTTATTATTTAACTATCAGTTATCATTCATTAGAAAGTACTTGTTTTAATCTTTAACTAATAATAGTAATAAAATGCTTTTATTAAATCATAGAATATTCACTAATTTTACCATAGATGGCAGCACCTTATTAATTCATTTGAATACAGGTTTGGTGTTCTATTTTGTATTTTCTATAGAGGGAGTTGTTTCTATATATTGGTTTGTGTTTGGCTTTGCTGTAAAATAATAATCCTTGGTCTATCATCTTTTAAAACTTATTTTGGCAAAATGTTCTGATTTTCTCCAATTCATTGCCTGAGTTATGTGTTGACTCCTGTTTGGATCATGTATTTTATCTGGTAACTGTTGTTTTCTTTTCCCTATATCCTTTTTAATCTTGTTGTATTTTATAAAAAAAACCACTTTACTTACAATAGTGAATGTATCATAGTGAACATCAGTTATGTATATCAATTACATAACAATTTGAGTATGAATTACTCGGATTGTTATGTAATTGATATACATAACTGATGCTAAAGTTAGATGGAAAATAGCTAAATCAAAGTCATAAACATTTTTTAAGTATGTTGGAAAGTTTTAAGGAGAGATTGAATTGGATGAGGAAAGCAAAGATTACAAACATTTTTTACCAACATTTATTGACATTTCAAAATCTCATTGGATGGTTATTGCTTTACGAAATAACAATCTGCGCATCATGCACCAGGAATTTTTTCAATATTTACTTATATTTTATGTTCCATATTACGGGACATTTAGGAGGAAAGAAAAAAGGGAAATTATTAAGAAAATTATTTTTCATCTTAGAAGTTTATAAGAAAGTTATTTTTACAGTCAGAAAACTTCATTGTTTGAAATCACGTTTAACATACTTTTTTTTAATTTAAATATCCTCAATCATCAGAAAATCTTATATGCTTATAAATCTGTATTATATAAATAAATAAATAAATAAATAAATTGATGATAGTAACATTTTTAAGATAATATAAAGCAAGATCAAAATAAAAAAGTGTTTGGCATAGCTGATGTTACGGCTCCTCATCTGCTGATTTACTAGATTTAATTAGAAATATTTTCATTGGTTGATGTTTCAGTTTGGTGACTGTAATAAATGTCAAGAAATTCAACTTTCTTAATTCTAGACTATGCCAAGGATGCTATAAAAAAGAAGTATGAAAGATGTTTAATAGTAAATAACGAATTGAATGTCTGTATTTCGCTGGCGAGATATTTTTCTTATATATCACATACTTGTATATCACTAGTATGAATTAACAGATGCTTGCTTAAATTGCTCTTCTGACAGAATTTTTTGTTGCATATCTCACACAAAAAAGGTTTCTCACCAGTATGAATTAACAGATGTGTGCTTAAATTGCTCTTTTGAGAGAATTCCTTGTTGCATATCTCACATAAAAAAGGTTTCTGACCAGTATGAATTAACAGATGCTTGCTTAAATTGCTCTTTTGAGAGAATTTCTTGTTGCATGTCTCACACACAAAAGGTTTTTCGCCGGTATGATATAACAGATGTTTTTTCAAAGAACTTTTCTCAAAAAATGCCTTATTGCATATCTCACACACAAAAGGTTTCTCAACTGTATGAATTAACAGATGTCTTCTTAAATGGCTCTTACGTGAAAAATTTTTGTTGCATGTTTCACACACAAAAGGTTTCTCACCAGTATGAATTAACAGATGTGTTCTTACATGGCTCTTACGTGAGAATTTCTTGTTGCACATATCACACACAAAAGGCCTCTCACCAGTATGACCTAATAGATGATTGTTTAACTCACCTTTTTGTGAAAATTTCCTGTTGCAAATTTCACACACAAATGGTTTTTCACCAGTATGAATTAACAAATGTGTGCTTAAATTGCTCTTACACGAGAATTTCTTGTTACATATTTCACAAACAAAACGTTTCTCCCCAGCATGAATTAACATATGCCTGCTTAAACTACTCTTTTGAGAAAATTTCTTGTCGCATATCTCACACACAAAAGGTTTCTCACCAGCGTGAATTAACAGATGTGCTTTTAAATGCTGCTTTCGTGAGAAATTCTTCTTGCATATCTCACAAACAAACAATTTTCCTTGCTGTGAGTCAGAAGCTCCTTTTCCAAAAATCTCTTGTAAAGAAATATTTTGCTGCATATTTTACACCTTAAAGACTGTTTTGAGTGATGCGATGTGTATCTGCATGTGTGGGTTTATACATCTGCAATAGATATAATTAAGTTAATCAATGATTCATTCTTTTCATCATTCATTGAAAAGCAATTTAAGAGGAAATACATTTCTGAAAAATTATAATCAATGAAAAGACTGAATTCAAATAAAATTCTATTCATAGTATTAAAAAATAGAATAGATTTATAATTACTATGGAACTAAAGGTTTGTCAGATGCATTTCCTAACTGATAAAGATAAAATGATAAATAAAATTACAATAAATAACTTATCATAAAGATAATATTCTAAAGAAAAAATAAAGAAAATTTAACAAAAAAATATATACTTCTATGAAAACAATCATGCATTTCACAATGAATGAGGAGAAATAATTTTTTTTTGTGGTAAAGGTTATTCTGATATACAGATGGGTTTAGTTGAAATTCCTGCAGATGTCTAGAATTTTCAATCTAATATGTGATTATTGAGACAAATTTCTACATTATTTCCTATAATTCACATTTTATTGGAATAATGTAACAGTATTTTAATAATTTTTTTGTATGTTTATCATGTTTAAATCTCTATCTGATTGATTATAGATAAAACAAAATGCATTTTATTCTTCAAATTTGGAATACAAACATTTTTAGATATGTCCATGCAAATTGGATGATAAAATGCATGTAGAATATCATTTAACTGAGTTATAACAGGATAGAAATTATAATAGTTATGATGTCTTACAACAGAAAATTAGATTGGAGAGAAAAAGCACATAAATAGTAATATTTTATTCAAAAACGAATCCATCAATAAAACTTTCAGTGGATTAAATAAAAATTATCAAAAGAGCAACGTTTAAAATAATGGTGTAGCAATTATCATCTACAAGAATCATAAAAATGCCTTTTTAAAAACAATACTGTAAAATTTTCGATGAAACTACTGAAATAGATTTAGTATAACTAATTTTATTATAGTGACTTTGAAACATGACAGGTAACAGGTTAGTCTCAAATAACTTAGATCAAAATTCTCTCATATTTCCAGGTCAGCATTAGAATAGAGAAATTTTCATACTTTCGCACCACTACTCTGATACATAATCATTATTTAATTAAAGTAGATATCAAAACAAAAATTACACTAAAAGACATTCAAGTTGAAATCCTATAAACAACACAAATAAGTTCATTGTTATACTAAATATTATTTCTACAAACAATATACTCAATTTAGAGTAACCCATAAAAACAAATTAGTATATTGTACATGTATGTATTTCTTATATGTTATTTACAACAGGCACACGTGTGCTATACTTTTATACATAAGGGATAAACAGATGCACGGAATTGAATAATGAGTCCACATGGCAGGAACTAATGGATATAGCAGAATGTGCACAGCGTGCCTGCTATACAGTGCCGCAGGCAGCAGGGACATGTGCCTGAGGTTCATATAGAACAGATTGCACCCCCTGCCGGTAAAAGTTACAACTAATGAATTTTGCAGCACGCTTGTTATACGTCCTGCTGGCAGCAAAGACCCAAGCAGGAGGTTCTTTTAATTACAGGTTTATAATATTGGAGGTGGAAATTAAGGGATTTCCAGTGCAGCACACCTGATATACGGTTCCGAAGGAAGCAGGGATTCGAGCCGGAAGTTAGTTCGTTTCTATGTATTTCTTATTCAAGTTTCATATCAATTGGAGGCTGATGAAAATTAGGGGCCCATTAGTGGATGAAACCAGCTAGTTTTGTTGTTAATATCTTTAACTGCAAATTTTATTTTCTTTTTTTTAATAATTCCTTCATCTTATTTAGCATCCTTTTTCCAATAAATATTTTTCTTTTTTTTAGAGTATCATCTAATGTTGAATGTAAATTTTTGAAACTATGAAAGAGTTTTATTGATATTTCAAAATTGTTACCATATATCCCACAGAAGACATGGTTTTTTACTCAAACAACTCTCAGTACAATTACGGTATCGAATACAGTCTTTCTGTAGACATGTTTCCATGATTATTTTCATGATAGTATTTATAGTATTCACCTTTACCAAAATTATGTAATATATCCAAGGGGAGGTAACAAATACTTTATATCAAAATTCCCTCATATTTCCATGTTATTATTGAAATTTTACAGATGAGTATTTTGTTAGGAAAAACATCGCCCCAGCATATAGTCATAATTTTATAAAATGGATATAATAAATAATGTCTGTGCAATATAAACAGAATTGTACAAGAGTCATGTACGAATGATTTCTTTTGTTCATTTTTGAAGCTTTATAGTAAAAACTATATATTTTTTTAAAGCAACCGATGCACAGAGATGATTATCTATTATTTTTTTTTCTGAGTGTGCAAAAAGATGATGAAGAATCAAATTATGATGACCATTTTCAAAAAGAATTACTGTAGTCAATTATAGAACAGTATTCAAATTTTAGAGAAATATGATATTTTTTCTAGAATTAGATTACAAAATTTTTAACAATGTTGTTTTGTATGGCTCATTGATGAAGTTCAATCTTAAGCATTAAAATATTTGTTTAATACAAAACATGGTAAATATGTAAATAATATATATTTTTTTCCATTCTAAAGAAGACACAAAAATATAATTTTATACATTATTCACAAATTCAAGCTTTACACATAAGTACATATGCAGATTATATAAGGGGTTCCATTATCAATTGTAATATAGTGTAATCTGTAGGGTGAATACAGTAACTATTATTAGTAATGCACTACATTAACTATACTATAATAATTTTAAAATAGTGAAAAAATTCTCTACTATGAAGTAACAATTTTTCGATAAATGAATATAGCTCAGAAACATTTCAAGTTGGGGGAACAGACCCAATAAACAGTTCTGCTGGCTATAGCTTTAGAATATTTTAAACTATCTGCAGGGATGGGGGCCTTCTGATCTACTGCAGCATCTCGTTAATTCAACATTAGGACTAACAAAGGTTATGTTCTTGATGGAAAGTTTCCAACTTTGAAATGGTGCCTAGAATGCAATGTTTTACTAAAAAAGACTGGAGTACTTCCGAATGCATCCTATTTTTGAATGAAATATTTTTTCAAATTACTGTGATTGGAAAAGAATTGGAAATGAAATTATATTTTCTCACAAATTTCCATAATATTTTAATATTTTTCAGGTCCATGCCCACCTTGAACTGTGATGGAGGCCTATAATAACATTAAGAGATAGGTATGAAATCAGACAAATACTTAAATATAAATCCTCATAATTCACCTATTTTTAAATTCTACCAAGTTTTAATTCATCTATTTAATAGGCAGAAGTATATCTTATCTTAAGTATATCTTATAGTAATCTTATAAATTCATATATATTTCCAAATGGCATTTTAGAAAAAAATGAGTGATGCTACTGGGATTGATTGAGTCAATATTACCCTAAATTCCGGCCTATAATCCGAGGATCAAACAATGATGTTTTGACGCAGAAATTTTATTCAATAAACTGAAGTCAAATATTTACAGCAATTTAGTAAGTTACATTTTATAAAATAAAATTTCTGGGTCGAATCATGATTGTTTGATCTACAGATTATAGGGTGAAAATTACGAGGCCAAGAGTAAGTCGAGTTCCAAGAGTAAAACTGACCAATATTTGAACAGGAAATAATTGAAATAGCTTAGCTAAAGACTTTCCTTGCTCCATCCACTGGAATAATGGTATCCTAGTCCAACTGCACTAGATCTGATCTTGAGTCAATTAAAAAATATATATCAATTGTGTAAAAACATTGGTGATTCAGTATAGTTATTTAATCTTAAATATTTAATGAGGTCCTACCAATCTTATAAATTCATATATATTTCCAAATGGCATTTTAGAAAAAAATGAGTGAATATTAAACTCCTTACGGTTCTGGTGCAGGTTTCATATACAGTATATAAATATGGCATCACATATAATAAGCATACTTGCATAATTTATTTTTAAGCTGTTAGATTAATTTGATTGGACTGAGAAAATCTGCCGTGCCTGCTATCATGCTGCAATGTTTCTGCTACTGGGATTGATTGGTACCAATCACATTTTAATACAATTAATTTGCGATAGAATTAGTAGGGCAGATATCTTTTTTTTTTCAAGACCATACCACAATTTCGACTAGCATTTAATGAACGAGACCTGTATTTCTATCAGCTAAATTTGAAGAAACATTCAAGCATAAAATTAATTTAACGTCTTGAACTAATTTTACCTGAAAAATATTTGAAACTTATAAATGAAGTCCTACCAGTCTTATAAATTACAGAATTAATTATTAGAAGTATTACTAATTAACTGCCAAGTAGCAAAGATTTCAATGACATTCTGATGCAAACCTAAATTCATCTGAGATCCAACAATATTGAACCGAGCTACTATTGTAGGAACTTATAATAACTTGTAAAATAATTAAAATTTGCATTTATGAAGAGAATGTTATAAGAAAACATAATAACTCTAAAGAAAAATAAATTTTAGCATTTTTTTAAGCATACAGATTATTTTTTATCAGTTAGATTAATTTGCAAGGTCTGAAATTATATGCAGTGCCTGTTGTCATGCTGCAGTGTTTCCGCTACTGAAACTGATTGATACTAATCGCATTTTTATACAATTATTTGTAACAGAATTTTTAGAGCTGAGTTCATTTTTTTCAGGACAACAAATTTGACTAGCATTTATTGAATGAGACCTGAATTTCTATTCACACAATTTATGGCATGAAGAAATTTTCAAGCTTAAACTATCTTGTAAAATTTTTACCTAAAAAATATTTGAAATTTATAAATGAAGTCTAACCAATCTTATAAAAATTAATATATTTCCAAACAGCATCTTAGAAGGAAATGAGTGGATATTGCGTACATAAACTTTTTTACGTTTCTGGTACAAGTTTCATATACAGTATATAAATATGGCATTACATACATTAAGCATACTTACAACATTCCCACAATTATTTTGTGAAGAGTGTTTTAATTTGATACAGGTAGAACAGCTTTCAAAACAGAACATTAACATTTATTTTATATATCTTTTATTATTCAATTTCATGTTTTTATGTGAAAAGTATTTGATTTTTTTAACCGCTTAAATGCCAATGTTTCAAAACTGGAACAGAAGTTTTAACTAAATATTACAAAAGAAATAATTTTCGAATTATTACTTTTTTTTGTATAACTATAACAAAGATTTTAAAATATCTTTTCATTAAAAATTAAAAATTTAATAATTTTATATTTTATGATTTCTAGAAACTTCATATTTTTGGGGTATTTTCCACTATTTCAAATAAAATTCCCTAACACATTTATTATGCATAAAATTGGAAAATCTTTATTATAGTGTTAGGAAAAGAGCTACTATTTGTAAATAAACACTATTCAAAACTTACTGAAATATAATATAATTGTTGGAATCTGTTGCTGGAATTGCTGGAATTGTGGTATAATTTGGAATCTGGCATGGATAGTTAAACATAGATGAATGAATGGTTCCTTAATATCACCGGCATGCATGCAAAATGTTTATCAAAGGAAAACCTATTAGGTTTGTATTTAATACAAGGGTGCTCTGTTCATCAAATGGATATCCATGTGCTATGGAGATAAAAAAGTGGAAGAAAGGGAATCTCGCCTGTTGTGCAGCTGGGTTCAAGATGTGTCAATGAATTATTATCTGTATTGCAAGACAATTTGAACATGAAAAAAAACATTGGTAACTTTTTTATTTCATATGATAAAATTTCTGAGCTTGAAAACGAGGAATGCTAGTGATATGAACAATTCGTGAAAATTGCACTTTTATCCATTGAAATCCGAAAAAGAATTCATGAAAGAAGACAGGAGAAATTATGATTTTTTTTTCTGACTGAACGGTATACATCTCTCAGTAGCATGTAACTGCTACACACAGCTGAATCTGTTGAAACAGTCAAAAGATATTGAAATTCAAATAAATGAAAAATTGATGCTACTTAGCCTCACATGATCAAGAAATACAATGAAGGACGTTATGATGTTATGGACAAACCTTTAAGCAGTTATGGGCAAAAAATTAAGAGGGAGAAATTTTGGTGGGACCTTTTCATAAATGCTTTAAACATGATAGACGTTTCAAATGCGAATCTGCATTCTGAGGCGAATGAAAACAAAATATCACATTCAGAATTTTGTAGCAAATCATGACTTATCTTTTACAAAGAAAAATGTGTCAGACAAAGGTGTGTCTTCCATCATTGATCCCGTAGTCAGGTGAAAAGAGAAACAAGAATATAGTATGGGGATTAAATTGTACTTATAAACCATGATCATTGTGCAGTTTGTCAAAAAAAAAATAATACAAAATAATGTTTTCAGTGCTAAAAATTTATTCATCCCACTTATTTCCTAACATATCATGGACATTAGAAGTGGATACATTGTTTTTAATTTTGTAGAAAACATAGAATGTAGAAAAATAGATCCAATAGAACCTGATCAACTTTCCGGTATTTTTGAAATCCCATTCACCAAGGCAGATGGATCGGTGCAATATTACATAGGAATGACAAAAAGAAAATTTAAAACGAGAATAACATAACATATAGGAGATAACAAATATGACAGAAGAACTACTGCCGTGGCTAGACTAGATAGAGTAGAGCTGTTACAGATTGATTTAAAGAATAGTAAAATGATTTTTCCATCAAGAGTTTATTTGTCACCCATTATCCATGAATCAATAGAAACATATTTGTGAAAGAATAACATTTGCAATGAATGGGCTTCTTTTGAAATACCTAAAATTTGGCACTTGATGCTTCACAGATTGAAAAAGTAATTAAAATTAAAATAAAATAATAATTTTCATGTTTTCCAGTTTGACCAATTTTAGCACCTGCTAGCATTGGACGTGTTATCTCATGATTTATGTTTATCATTTTTAAAACTTTGCGAGAATATTTTATTTATCATTTTGATCTGAAGATGTCAGTCACCGTTTGAACAAAGAAACATATGTAATCTATATTAAAAGTATTTTTAAACCTTTTGTGTTATGTTTTTTTATCACTTTACGCAATAATTACACTTTAATTTAAAGTTAGCTAGTGATTTTATTATATTATTTGTAAAATTAAATGTGTTTGTAAATAAATAAAATAACATAATGTAAAATTAACTAATAAATAAAATTGAATGTGTGATAAACAAAAATAAGTGAAAATAAGACTAATATGTGTGTTAAAAAAATTAAATGTGTGTAATAAATAAAATTAAATGTATGTGTTTTCTAATAAAATTATAATATAATTTCATAATAAAATATGCACACTAGGACTAACTAGGTGTCCAAAAACCAGGTTTTCTTACAAAAATAGCATCAACAACAGTGCATCTGTGACATGTGTTATGAAAACTGTTATAATGAGAAATTTAAATAGAACCAGGGTTCGTAAATATCATGATATTTTCGAATATATCAAAAATATCCGATATTTTCAAAATAGTCAACTTACTGCTGATAATAAATATTTTCAAGCATAATATAGATTAGAAACTAAAATATATTGCACTTAACATGAAAACTTAAACAATAAACTAAAACAGCATTCCCCCCCCCCCCCCTTTCCTTCTTTTATTTTGCTCTTTGAACAAAACTGAACATCAACTAATAAACAAACAGAAACAATTTGCTTTATACACTTATAAAAAAACAACTATGAGATTCAGTATCAACTATCAAGAAATCAGAAATTTAATACAAAATAGTTTTTTTTTAAATTGAAAAATTTAAATATCAGAGTATTTTTTTATTCCCTAACATGTTGTACAATTTAAGCTCAACATCAAAACAAAAAATTATTCCTTTCTAATGAAGCTATATAGAACTGATTATCTAAATTAGACAGTTTATCTTTCTATATCTGTAGTGAATTAGTTATATCCTACATAATTATTAGTCCCATATAATCTATATTTAAAAATAAAAAACTTCATACAAAGCTTGGATAAGATTTTTGTTTTTTTCTTTAGCTAGAAAAGTCACTGCCAGAGACAAATGTTCTTTATCTAGATAATTGAACAGTCAATATCAGTTGAAAATTTCATTTACACTTGTTTTGACTTAAAATATCAAAAATATCTTGCACAGTGATATTTTGAAAATAAATATAAAATACTGAAAATAATAAACATCTTGATATTTTGAAAATAAATATAAAATAATATAATAATATTGAAAATATCAAAAATCTTGATATTTTGAAAATAAATATTGGATATATATCCATTGATATATATCAACGAACCCTGAATAGAACTTACAATTAATATTAAAAAATAACTCTAGTATTACATTTACACATTTAGTTATGAAAAATTAAATATATAATACCTAGAAATATCGAATTAAGTCACAAATTCAATACTTTAAAATAATCATAAAATCAGATTTTGCTTTGTTTTGGAGCTATCTATCTTAGGTTTGGATACAGAAAATAGCAAAATTATATAAAATTAATATTAATTCCAAAATTATATTACTTTAAAAACTGTGAATTCTTCTTCTTATTATTAATTAAATATATTTTGCAATGGTATTGCACAAGGCTAAATAAAAAAATATAAATTATACATAAAATAAAAAAAGTATCACAATTAATTTTAAAATTGAAAAACATTAAATATATTATTCAATCAAAGTTTATTACATTGCATTACTTCAAGAATTTAACAATAGGAAGCTATTTTAACAAAGCTATGGGAGATGGGGGATGAATGGGGCATTTTCATAAAAATATTTATTTTAAATATTTTATGTAAGTTATTATCAATATTATAGATCACATGTCAAACTTTAAGTGTTTGACTACATCTTATGCACAATATTTGTTCAAGATAATTTATACAGATATATAAATTAAATTTAAAAAAAACGTTCTTCTATGTCCCAATCATCCCCACAGCAGGGATGAATGGGACACAAGCATTTTCCTCCCCGTATTCAATGTTAAGGACTAAAAGCTGAACAAAAATGCCGCCTTGGCAAAAGCTGAGAGATTATAAATTGTAATATGATCTCCAGGATTATTTGTTAGTCAATGATCTTGGACTCATCTCAGCTTTGCCTTAAAAGGCCCATAAACGGTGGACTGAAGACGATGGCTACAAAGAGGATGAAATGTTAAAAAAATAATTACCATAAAGTATTAATTTATCAACCTATATAATATTATTTAGTTAATAAAAAATTTTCAGTATCCTCTAGGGACGAATGAAGCAGTCCCATTCATCCCCATTTGAAATGTCCCAATCATCCCCATGATGCATATATTCAATTGTCAGCTATTTTGTTTCAGAAACTATTTTGTCACAATGGTTAATATGCATTCATTTTAATTACCAATATTGAGCCTTTAAATAAAAAACTACAACATTTCTTAATTGTTTATATTGCATAAGGTATTTAAGTAACTTCAAATGTAAAAAAAATTACTTTTAAGCAGAGTTTTCAGGAAATGCAAATTTTTAGAAAACTGAAAACAGCCATGTGCCCTTGCTTTTGGTTCTGAAGCACACTATGGTAGTGAAATCTATGAGGATAGGAAGCAACTAAAAAAAAATGTTTATTGCCTGAAATATTGAGAGCGTCCCATCCATCCCTTGTCCCATTCATCCCCCATCTCCCCTACTATTTTCACAATCAAATAAATAATACTTTGAAATATATATTTCTGATATAAATGGAAAACATCTGTAAAAAGGTAAAAATGAAAACTAATGTCACTTTATTTTAGTGCCATCTGTCATGACTAGCATTAAAAAATTTAGTTAAATGCATACCTTACTAAAATCCCACTTCCAATTATGGCTTATAAACAATATTTCGGACACAGTACTGTACCTGAAATATTTTGTGTGTCCCTGTAAATGAACAATAAATGCTATGGTCATAACAAGTATCTTGTAGTAAACTTGAATAATGTATATTTCATTATATTTCAAATGGCGTAACATAGTTAAAATGTACTGCAAACAGTTTTTCTCCCGACCATTATGTAATTGAATACTTTTGTGTGGCACTGTAAATGAAAGAAAAAAGCTTTACACTCCATAGTCTGCAGAAAGCATGTCTTAGTGCATATCAGAAATTGATATAAATTTAATTATGTTTGTAATAGTGTAACATGATTAAAATGGAATTCTTTTCAGTTTCCCTGTAAACTAATTATAAGTGCTAGACGTACAATGTTCGATAGTAAGCATCTTATAGTGTATTTCAGTGATGTATATCAATTCCAATATATCTGAAATAGTGTCTAATCATTAAAATACACTGCAAAGGATTTTCCCCCATAGACCAAAATGTAATGGCATTCTTTTGAGTGCACCTGTAAAAAAAGTATATAAGTGCTACGCACTTTATTTTCAATACTGAACATGCTATAGTAAACCTCAATAACATATATCAATTGCATGACTAGCCGGATATATTTACATGGGTTAGAACACAGAGAGACAGACAAACCAAATTCATAAACACTTTTCAACTAAGTTGGAAAGTGTTGAAAATGATCAGCATATAAAACACGTTTGCCTAAAAAAATAATCTTGGTGCAAAATTGTAATTAATGTTAAGGCAAAATATGTTAACTATAACTGAGTTAAAGATGGTCATGGCAGGTGTCAAACCTGAGAACTTTGAATTCACATGCCAATACTTCACCAACTGACTCATCCTGGCCAGCACAAATCACTCAAATAACCACTGGGCAGTAGCTCCCACCCTGCCAACAGGTTATTTGAATGAATTATGTTGACAAGATTTGTTCAGGATTACTCTGTTGGTAAAGCATTGGCACGTGAAACCAAAAGTCCTACATTTAATTCTTGGCATGGACAACTTTCACTCAGTTAGAACTAAATTACAGCGCCTAGAATACATAGTGTGGAAACCGGCTACAAAATAGTACTAAAAAATTGTATCCAATAAATGTACAATGTTGCTGAAAATATTAGGATGGGTTCGCAGCGCCATCTGCTAGCTCTTGACATTGTATAGAATGTTTCGGCTGGTGGTAAGTATTTTAAATACTTAAATTATATCATTTTCTCCTCTGACTTAGTGATTTTTATAAGTTTTTTTTTTTTAAATTATGAAAGCATGGCTAAAAAACGTGATACGCATTTTTTTTTGTCTCTGGTTGCAACATTATCATAGGAGCACCGTTGCACATTTATAGGCTACAACTTTTTAGCACTTTTTAAAGCATTACACCATTTGCCGGTTTCCACACTATGTATTCTAGGCGCTCTAACTAAATGAAACTCACTCATAAGATTCCCTTCATTTATAATTGAGATCAAATTAATTTCTCAAAGCATGTTTGCTTGTTTAATCTATTTTTATATGAAATCCAATTATGGTAGATTTCTATTAATAAATATTTGCATTATTTAAGTTACCAGAAAATTTGCATAGAACAAAAACACCATTGAAAGGTGTTTTTGTGATTTTTTTTTCACCTTTTTGGGAAAAAATGGGTATTTTTGATAGTTTTGACAAATTTTAAAAAAGAAAAAATATATATTTCTGCTATTTCTATAAAAATGTTTTACATTTTTTTTGCTTTTTCAAACAAAAATGCATAATTTAACCAAAATATAAATGTATGTTATGAAGATGCCAGAAAAACAGAAAATAAAGTAGTAAAAGAGGAATGAATAAAAAAAATATACAGGAAACAATGCAAAAAAAAAAAAAAAATTATTGTAATAAAAGAAAATTGTTAAAATATATATCATTGTAACATTTGAGCAGGTTCAAATCAAAGGTGTAAATCACATTTTCATTAATAATGTTCAAAAATAAAAGATTTATTTGAAGTATTGCAATGAATTCCTATGTGGATGCATATATTCAGCCATGCTATTTATAGTGCTTTTTTTAAGTACTAAGGCTTATGTTGTTCTCCCTGTAAACATAGTTTAATATGTCTAGATACTCTACATGCACTTACCTCCAATTTTCAAAATTAGTGATTACCACTATGACTTTGACAAGCTCAATCATACATACTAATATATATTTATCAATCAATTCATAGCAGTATGATAATACTTCTTGGTAAAAGTATAGGCTAATGGTATTTACCAATAAAAAACCCAAACTTAATGTTATTTACTAACAAAAAGCATAATTACTCAGTAAGATTAATAATTCTTATTATCTTACCTTTGGAAGACGTATTGTAATATAGGAAGATAGTAGACACAACATTATCTCTGTGAAATAAGCAGACCACACTGAACTATGTTGTGATATGACTCTATTCTCTATGATGAACTGCTAATATCCACATGTGTCTTGGTACAGAATCTTTTGAAAAACTATAAACAAATTAAGAAATGTAAACAAAAATATAGCTAACTTTTTTTATACATCAGAGATCAGAGAAAGTTAGGGACTATTTGAACGGAGATTGCTTTGAGACCTATAAGCTACAAGGCTGTTGGTCTCGAATGATCCATATTTTTTCCAACAAAAATGAACAATTGTCTTTCGTAAAGGATTCTTAATCAAAAAGACATTAACAATAAGAAAAAAAAATGTGTAAATAAACTTCGGTACTTTTCGGTTAGCCGGGCGCCAGTGATATGTATACATGTATATATACACATATATACATTTATATACACATATATCTACACATATACATATATATACATACATATATATATATACATATATGTATGAATATATATATGTATATACATACATATTTCTATATGTGTATATATCACTGGCGCCCGGCTAACCGAAAAGTACCTAAACTTCTTTGTCAGAGTTATGAAGAAAGGCTTAGTAATTTAATAATACATTGTAACTTTCTGCCTTGCCTTGTAAGTGCACAAGCCTAAATATTCATAACAATAATAAAATAACAAAAATTGGTAACAATAATAAAGTAGAGGTAACAATACATGATTTTACAACATTGATCATTGCAAGAATGTCATCAATGTCTGAACTATTTGATAAAGTATCTAACAAAATTATCATAATATACTGCTATTGTACTACAATGTAAAATAATGTACCATTATAAAATTATAGTTCAATATGCAATATTATATAATGGTGTATAATACAATAAGGTATTATAAGTTAAGATGTATAATTTCTTCAGATTTTGAGTAAGCTTCTTAGTATGTTATTTTGTAAATGCGGAAATGTGTCCATTACAGAAAAATATTTCGGTCTCTTGCATTTCCCATTTGAACAAGTTTTACTGTATACTTCAGAAATATGACATAAATTGTAAGGTGGTGTTTTAAATGTATTTCTAAAGCATGGAATCTGCAGATAAAGGTGGTCATAGGTAGAAATCAACAATAATTGAGTCAAATTCTTAATACATCTGCCGATTAATTTTGAAACTTAATTCTGCATTAGAATCTTTTCTCTATTCATATAGACAGATTGCTATTATTGTAGCAGTAAACTTTATCCAAAAAATTGCAACCACACATTTATAAAAGCAAAATATTAAATATGTAAAAAATAAAAGAAAAAAAAGACCAAATTGCAATTGTTTAAATATATGATATCACTGTGGAATTTTATCGTAATGATATACAAAACTAGCAATATTATTTTTTATATTCTTATTCAAAACCATAGGAATACAAATAAACAATATATGTAAATAACAAAATAATAATAAAAACTAAATATGCATCAACAGTATATGTAAATCCATCTTCTGTAAACAAGACAAACAAAAATATATCATAATGCCCTTCAATGTATTTAAATTTTTCAAAAATGAAAAGTTTTAGTTGTAGATATGTAAACGAAAAGTTTAAATACCGAGAAAATGTGGCAAAATAACAATTAACAGACGTCGGTTAAATAATCATCAGTGAAAAATTTAAAATAATTTATTTTACGGAAGCTTTGAGTTTTGCTTATTATCGATGACGCGAAAACAGAGCAGTTTTAATTTCTAAAAACGGAAAATGAGTCAAGAAAATAGTTTTTATTTCATCCGGTAGAGAGCGCCGTTTTCCGTAAAACATAGACGTACTCTAGTAACATGACATGTCTGGAAAAAAATTGCTTTGAGTAAAACAGACATTGAAATTACATTTGTTGAGAATTCGTTATAGCCTGTATGTTAATGATTTTGATATTATTTGAAATCAACCTCCTATACTAAAAGAAGGTATGTTTTACTAATAGAAAAAGCGTGATGTCCAATATAAATGTGCCAATAATGGACAACCTCCAAAGTTGCTAGTATATATTTAAAAAACAATAATAATTACCAATGAAAATTCAGCTTTTATTATTATTATTTTCACAACTCTCCCTTGCATGTTTTATAATCTGGATTATTACTGACAATCTTAATCAAACCAATCAGAAAATGTTTTGCAAAATCTATTGTTGATCATTGAAAATTTTAATGAACAGACTAAAAGAAGGTTTTATTTTATTAATTTATATCCTCTTTATTTTTTTGCAAAAACTGCTTATTTTTGTTTTGATAGGAATAGAAAACTTTGCATTGTATATTCTAAAGACCATTTACAAAATTTCGTTAATTTTAAGGTTTTAGGATCAGTTTCCATTACTGGAATGTGGAATGCTTAATTACTCAATTTTCAGTCCGCATGTGGACATTAATAAATGTATAACTTCAATAATAGATAATTGTACGTTAGCTTGGATTATTACGATTTTGTTATCACAAAACCTTCCATCTGCCAGCAGCTTTGTTGTTGCAATCTACTGAGCAGACCTACAGTATCTTTAGACTGAATCCATGTTTACCAGATTGGCCTCTTTATCGCTCTTGATTTCATTGCCAAACTTGGCAATTTCCTTATGTTAGTACTTTTGTGATATTTTAGTTTTGGAAGGAAAAGCAATAATGTATTATGACATTGATTATTCAGAATTTCACGTACTATGTATTGAGAAACTAACAGAAAACAAAGCTTGCTTAAATAAATAATAAAAAAAGCAATTGTAAACAAAAAAGAAAGTATTATTAGAAAAACTGATATCTTATTATTGTTGTGTCTTGAGAAAATGCCCTGACTTTTAAATAGTAAAAATGTCTTACAAAAAGCCTGTAAGAAAATAAGAGGCTTTTCCACACCACTAGTACCTGCTCTTTTTTAACAACTAGAAAAATACTGTGTATTTAATTTGAAATTGTTCAATTGGTTGGAAAAGGTGTGAAAAATGACTTTGAAAACCTCAAATGATAGCCAGGCCACTGTGATTGTGTTACGAAGGTGCCCCTGAAATTCTCATTTGACTTGTGAATTGTCATTATAAGGGCATGCATATAACAGTATCTAGGGGGTCACACAGTTTTTTCTTGCGGGGGGGGGGGGGGGAAATTGTAATTTTTTTTATTTTTGTGAATAACGAAATTCCAAAGGAAAATCACATCTAATTCTACTCTTTTTAATAATCTCTATTGTTATTATTTGTTTCGGTAAATTTAAGAATTCATTTATTTAAAACAATCCTGATAAATTCTAAAATTGGCACAAATGTTCTTTACTCTTTACACAGTGGCAATCTTTTCCCATTAATACTGAAGTTCCACAATTTGTTATAATGCAGAAAAATAACAATTCATGTACTTTTTTGTGTGTTTGAAAAGTATATTTTCAACATAGAATGTTATTAAAACGCTATTTTTATGGAAGGTGATTTTGTGAAGTGTCTGTAAAATGAACCCAATTTTCTCCTGCTGGCTTATCCCTGGCTTAAAATCTGTTCTTTTAGTTTTGTGTTAAGATTGTCAAAAAAATATAAACAGTAGTGTTTTTAAATTAAAGTTCAATAATGCTTAAAGTGATAAAAAGCATAACACGGAATATTTAAAATACCTTTTTAATGTAGATTACATATGTTTCGTTCACACTATCGGTGACATCTTCGGATCTAAAATGATAAATACAATATTCTCGCAAAGTTTTGAAAATGGTAAACATAAACCACGAGATCTCATGTCCAAGGCTAGCAGGTGCTTAAATTGGCCAAACTGGGAAACGTGAAAAATCATTATTTGTTTTCATTTTGATTGCTTTTTCAATCTATCGATCATCGCGGGCCAAATTTTAGCTAATTCAAAGGAAGCGGCTTCGTTGCAAATGCAATTTTTTTGCAAATACATTTCTATAGATTCATGGATAATGGATGGGAAATAAGCTCTTGATTGAAAAATTATTTTACTATTCTTGAAGTCACTCTGCAACTGCTCCTTTCTAAAGCAGTAGTTCTTCTGTCATGTTTGATATCTGTCATATGTTCTTTTATTCTTGTTTTAAATTTTCTGTTTGTCATTCCACTGTTCCATACAAATATATGCATGTATTTTCTTTCATAAAGATTCTTTTTAAATTATCAATTTGTGGAACTTAAATAAAGTGCAAAGCATATAAAACATGACAATGTCTTTTTTAATAATTCATAATGCTAATATTATTTATACATTATTCATTTTTTCATGGTAGGATACTCAGAGCTGCAAGATTTTTAAAATGATACATAAGGGTTCAGAAATAACACATGATATATTGCTGCACATGCACAAACAGTATGATCGGAGAAATAATCTGCTGTATAGCATTATACATCTGTCCTTCTCATAAATCAGATGTCAATAAACATTCATGTTCTTGAAGTGAAACTATATATCTTTTTTCACAGTAGAGTTGTCCTACATTTGGTGACGGTTTTCTGAATTAAGTGACATCCTATGTAATAAATGACTATTTGTGAAATACGTGACGTTTAGGGAAATATGTTCTGTAGAATAAGTCACAATTTGTAAAAAGGGTTATGTTACCACCTATTTAAATTGTAATTGAACATTGGTTTGAACAAAAAATTGTAAATTAACTTCATTTCTAGAAATATAAGCATTCGTTCAGGAGAGTACAAAAAAATAATTTAAGAAAAATGAAATAAGCCCACAAATTGCAACCTGCAATATTTAATAACCCATAATTACTGTAATCAGCAAACAGACAAATTTATCCAAAATCTTAAAAGTTAAATAACACCATTGGATAGAAATAGCTTAATTTAGCAAACATAGTACAGAGATAGGCAGATCTTTTCTGCATGATAAGCAATTATATTAGAAGAGGACTCAGGGATAACACCTGACTTGCTCATTTTTAAACAAACTTCCTCCTTTTAATTTTGTGCTTGATCTGATGAAAATAAAATTTTCTAGTTAAGCAAAGTAAAATTAAAAGCTTTACAAACACAATTTCACTTTTCCTTCATTTTTAACCTTCATATAATTTCTCATTTATCGCGTCCTTCCAAATATTGCACCCAGGCAGCTGCTCCACCCCACACACCTAAGTTTTACAACTGCTAATAGGAAAATATCAAGGAATTTTGATGCAAAGTATTTGTGATTACCTTGGATGTATTCAATAAGCTTGATAACTGTGAGTCTATAAATACTGTCGTGAAAATTGTGATGGTATGGTCGCATAAAAACACTAATGTAGAAAATTTTCTTTTCCATTATTCAGAGTGCATAATTGAAAATTTAAAAAAGGAGATACCTTAATTGTACATAGCATTGTCTGTGATAAAATGAAGTCAATTTTCAAAACATGAACAATTTTGAAATTCTAATGATATTCATCCATACTTTTAAAAATGTTCATTCAACCTGGATGAGGTTATAAAAAGAAAAAAAAATTATTTATTGGAAAAATATGCTGAATAGGTTAAAAAGAAGAAAATCAAGAAACTAAAGAAATTGAAAATATAAACCAATATGCTAATTCATGTTTCTAACAAACTGCTTGCCATCTGGCAGTCTACGGAGGACCTACAGTATCTCAATAAATTAATATGCTAACATAAATATACTTCTTTCATCTCATTAGCACTGCTTAGCTTACTGTGTGTCAAGCATTATTTGACATCTGTAAATTTTCATTAAAATGAATGAAGCTGTGAAAAATGATAATATTTATACTGCTGTGCAACTGTGTAACTCTAGAAGGTCCAAAAATCCAGATTTAAATTTTCATTTATTCCCAAATGAAAATACCAATAATGCCCTAACCCTGCTGACTGGGTAATCAGGGGTCGATGCACAGTTTTATTCTTGGGACACAATTTGTGAAAAGTAAAAGTTATTTTTGTGAAATTAAATATATTTTAATGAAAGATAACATTTTGTAATGGAAAATGAAATCTAGTTACTCAAAGAGACAAGCATTTATTAATTCTTAAATCCTGCATAATTTTTCCTTTCTGATGAACTTGTTTTATTTGCAAACTACATATTTTAAAACCTAACGAAATAAAAATAATAAATGAGTGAGGAAATTTTGTGAAGGCGCCTGTTTGATTAAGAGGAATTTTGTAAAGGGGACTGTTTTATTAACAGGAATTTTGTTTTTCTAATGTCTAATTCTTTGTCCGTCTAATTATAATTTTATTAATTAAAGAATAAAAATACTCCTTAATATCTTCTAATTACAGGTTTGATTGTTTTAAAAACCTACAATTCTTGATTTGCCATTCATTGCCTTAACACAAGAAAACAATAAAAATCAAATTTTAATAATTAAAAGAAAATCTGATTTTTATGATTTTTTTATACCCTACATTATAAACATAAAAATTCTCAATGCTGCAGAATTAGATGACATTACATATGTAATCTATGTTATTGTGAACAAAAGAATTTTTTTTTTCAATTTGATTTTGAAAAAAATACTATTTTTGACAATTTTAATAAGTAATATATGCAAATATTAAAATGAAATACCAGAATTTTCTTTAAATTCAATTTTATTTCACCATTAAATTTCTAATTTACACAATACCATACTTAATACTATATGAGCTTATACTGCATTAAATTTACTTGTAGTGCATTGAAACGTTTTTCATGAATATAAAACACTTTAAATTTAAATACGTTATTTAAAAAAATACATACAAAGCAAATTTATATAGACGGTGAATGAAAAAAAAAAGTACTTACCAGTTAAATCAGGAATCTGTTTAGGAAGAAACTGGGTCCTTTAAATAACCCTTCACAAAATTTATCATCTCAAAACAGGACCCTTCACAAAACTTTTCATATTAAAACAGGACCCTTCGCAAAATTCTTTGTCTTAAAAGTAGACCTTTCACAAAAATTTCCATCTCCAAACTAATCCTTTCAGAAATTTAATCATTTATTGCCACACATTACTATGATTTTAAGATAAATTTTATCTGCTTCATTTAAACATTTACTTTCTGTAGAAATCTCCACAAATTTAAAAATTTGTACTAAAATCAACAAATTTTCCATTATGAGATTAACAAAAAAAGGATTTATTTCACTAATTTATTTCAATTAATTCATGCAAGGCAAATACTACAAGCAAAAGCAGTGATATGCACGTACAAGTGAAATTATTTGCAAATATTAGGAAGTTTAAAGCGACTCCTGTCATTGATTACAAATGCGAATAAAGAAATAAAAAATATAAAGCAGTATGCTAATAAAGAAATTGAGGTATTAAAAGCAGAGATGAAGACAATGATAAAATGATTAATTCTTCTTAAAACTGAAAAAAAAGCCTTTGTTTTCATATTTTTTATCAATTACCATTTTCATTTTAAAATTTAAATAGTGTAATTAAAGTTATTAAATTCTCTGTAATATGGATTCATGTATCTCCTGGGATTCATCATTCAGTTCCATGCACATGTTCTTTCTTTAAATGTGATGTTATAGCACATTTAACATAGCAAACTTGTCTTTTATAATAACTAAAAGGTAAGTAATACATGTGTTTGCAATAAATACTAAGGTTTTTTTTGTTGTTGTTACAATAAATAGAATGAAATGATTTTTAAAGAATAACTTCCTAGAAAAATTAAATTATTTATTTTATTTATTTGATTCACGTTTAAATATCTTTTAGTCTATTTTTTTCCATATCCACTTTAAATAATGGTTATGTAACAGAGTAGTGTTGTGAAATGAATTACTTGTCATAATTACTTTATCATAGGTAAATCATATTCAATGGCTCCATTGAACATGAATATCGTGGAATTTTAACATAAGATATTTGTGAATGCTCAATATTTTGTAATGTTTCAAAGTTACTATAAGAATTATTACTCAAGATTCATTTTCATACTGTCATACAGAATTCTATAATACTATTCTTAAATGGATATTTTTATGCTGCTTCTATATGATTCATTCTACAACAGTGCTATTTTTAATATTACTGTTTTGATAAATAATATTTAACATAGTCAGTTTTATTGTTTGATTTGTTTTTGAGTGAAATATTGCTATTTGTGTGATTTTTTTCCTTCCTTAAAATTTAGAAATGAAGATACAGTAGTGTCTTCATTATCTGATACTCTGTTATAACACAAACTTGGTTAAATGACACATTTCATCATCCAATTTTCCTGGATATATCTAAGTATGTTATTGACTGTATTCAAAATTTCTGGAAGAAAATGTATTTTGTTTTACTTGTAATGAATTATACAAGGCTTAAAGCATGTTAAAGATGTTAATAAATGATTAAAATTATATTAAATTGTTATAATGCAATGTAGAATTTTTTCACGAATAACATTGATATTTGATAGAGAAATTTCAGATATCTGGTGAAGTTTCCAACTATACACATCTGTATATTATAATTTCTCTTTCCAAAAAGATAATTTCTAATCTCTTCATTCCTTCTAAAATGTTTCATTGTTTTTGTAGAACATATATCATTAAATTATATGCTTAATTTTGCTTACTTTTTTATTTAAAATATTTTCTTTATGCTAAGTTATTCATATTAATTTATTATAGTATCTGTTTATTCTATTTATTTTAATTATTATAATTTAATCTTAGTACAGTCAGAAAATGTATCTGATAATTTTCTGCACATCCCTGGTTCTATGAGAATCAGATTATTGGGAGTCTACTGTTATTTTCAACTATGATAGAAATTTTATTTGAATTAAGATTTTTTTTACTAATCTTAAAATTTCCCAAGAAGTTTAATTTTCCAAAGATTTTAATTAATCATAAGAAATGATGAATTAATTTAATTTTATTTATTGCAGATGCATACATTCATAAATGAAGATACCCATCACATCACTGAAACCAGTTTTTAAATTGTGAAATATGCAACAAAACATTTCTTTACAAGAGGTTTTTGGAAAAGCAACTTCTGACTCACAGCAAAAAAAAATTGTTTGTTTGTGAAATATGCAGCAAAGGATTTTATGAAAAGGGAAATGTAAATGTCACTCTTTGTTGTCATACTGGTGAGAAACCATTTGTGTGTGAGAGATGCTACAAGACATTCTCTCTGCATAAAATCATAAAGGTAGTTAAAGTGAAAAGTTCATTTAGATATCCATGATGTCATTCCAAGCAAACAAAATTATATAAAATGTGAAATATGGAACAAACTATTTCAATGCAAGACCATCTTGGAGAAGGATCTTCTAACTTGCACCAAGGAAAATCCTATGTTTGTGAGGTATGCAACAAGATTTTCTCTCAAAAGAATGATTTGAACAGACATTTGTTGATTCACAGTGGTGAGAAAAATTTTGGGTGTGAGATATGCAACAAGAAATTCTCTCGAAAGTTTGTGTTAAACAGACATATGTTAATTCATACTGGTGAGAAACTTTTTGCATGTGAGATATGCAATAAGAAATTTTCTGACAGGAGTTCTTTGAGAAGTCATTTGTTAATTCATACAGGTGATAAACCTTTTGTGTGTGAGATATGCAACAAAAAATTCTCTCAAAAGAGTAATTTAAGCAGTCATCTATTGCTTCATGCTGGCGAAAAACCTTTTGTATGTGAGATATGCAACAAAAAATTTTCTAACAGGAGTACTTTGAGAAGTCATTTGTTAATTCATACTGGTGAGAAACCTTTTGTGTGTGAGTTATGCAACAAGAAATTCTCTCATAAGCATCATTTAAGCAAGCATCTGTTAATTCACACTGGTGAGAAACCTTTTGAGTGTGAGGTATGCAACAAGAAATTCTCTCAAAAGAGTCATTTAAGCAGGCATTTATTAATTCATAGAAGTGAGAAACAATTTAGTGTGTGTGATATGTAATAAGATATTCTTTCAAAAGGATCATATAAATTAAAGGATTATATTATTTTTTGAAAGTGTTATTTAATCAAGCATCTGTTAAATTACGTTCGTGAGAAAAAAAAAATTCTGAGATTTACAAACAAGAAATTTTTACAAAATTGTATATCTATATCCTCATCCTCACTTTCATAATTTGTTGTTTGCTATTGACTAATTTTGATACTTCTTTTTTAGGTGCATTGGCATATTTTAGTCTTAAGAAAGTAACATTATATGCTAAATATTGCAAACAGTCACCAAAATGGAACAGCAGAAGAAGAAAAAAATTATTATCTTATACAGCTTATTTATGAAGCATATGTCATAGTTTTTGTACTGTATTATTATAAAGTCTATTTGTGTATAATTTAAAGTAGTGAATCAGCCGATCTGGAGTCTCAACATAAACTATGCCAAACATATTTTTATTTTGATCTCGTTTGATATTGTATAATAAACTTCAAAATTCTGAATTTATCATTATTTATTTACCATTATTAATTTATCATTATTTACATTATGTGGATTTAGACGTGTGTAAGGATTTTTGATGATTGAGGAAATTTATATTAAAAAACTGTTATGTTAAACATGGCTTCCCACAATGCAGTTTATTGATTGTAAACTGACTTTCTTATGAAGATAGACTAAGAAAATTTTAAGATAATACTTTTCTTTAGGGGATGCTCCTGAATCCTGTGTTATTATATAATAAGGTATGGAATTCTTAATTTATTATTATTATTTGCATTATCTCAATTTATAAATGTCTATGGTTTTCTGGGGATTGTGGAAATTTAAATAAAAAAAATTGTTACATTGAACATGGTTTTACACAATGAATGTCCTTGACTGTAAAAGTGACTTTCTTATGAAGTTAGACTTTCAGAAAATTTTGATATAAGAAATACTTTTCTTTAGGAGTTTGCTGCTCTCCTGAAGCCTCCATTGTCTGGTTAATTTTACATTTCCAATTTGGATTACTTTTTCTATTTCTAGATTCTATTATATCAACAGGTGTGCTTTACTCTGTTGTTTTATTACATAATCATCACCTTCTACAAGATCTTATCCCATCCTAATAAAGATATTTTCTTACCTGCCAACAACAAGCATCTGTACCATTTTCAGAAGTTGGATCTTGTTTAAGAAAGATGATTATAGAATATAATGTATTCAAATACTTTAATGTAGCCTTGTGTATGATCTACAAATTTTCACACATATCAAATAGTATATTAACTCTCTGTTGACCAAGAGCAAATTTCTCTTATACCTTTAAAAAACCAGAACGGCCGACTGCCAAAGATAAATCCCTTCCCCCCTTTCATTCTGTCTAGCCGAAGTGAGTGGGTGGGAATTCCTTACAGAAGTCTACCGCCTCTCTTGAGAGGGAAAATGAGAAAAGTTTTCCTCCTCGCACAGGGGAAAATCATCATCCGTCACTGTTATCCAAAGATATAATAGTTAATTGAAGATACATGTTTTAGAAAGAGCTTAAAAATAACATAAGAAAAAAATTGTAAATATTTTAATGTGACCCTTCTCACTAGTACACAAACAATTAAAAAATTTAAAAGGATAAAAAAAAATATATCAAAAAATGTCTAAAACTTTAATACACATGTATGCAAGATTTGTTTTCTTTCTTTTTTCAAAATATATAGTTTTTGTTTATCATAAAGAATGGGAACTTGCTAAATGATAATTAGATGCATTGAATTTACACTGCATGAGATCTTTTGACTTTGTAAAAGAAAAAGAAATGTAATAAAGAAAAAAGCGAAGAAATCTTATTTATTTCTATGTTTGGAGAAGATATATTAATTTTAAGCATATTAAATATAATAATTTTAAGCATGAAATAATATCACAACTAATGTAAGTTGGAAAAAAAATTACAAAATTTACATGTTGATCTTTTTTTATTTGATACATTTATTGTAATTACTGTCTCGGTTTTGCTATAAAATTTCACATTTTTATTGATGCCAATTTCATTTATGAAAACATTTCTCTTTTGGAAATTTAATTCAAAAATTTGAAGCTGGTCGAATAAAGTCTTTGAAAATATCATGTGGTTGAATTTATAAAAAAAAATATTTAAATTTTGTCAGTTAAAATGTATGCTTTATTTTAAAATTGATATAAATTTTGTTTGAAAAAGTTCTTTTAATGGCGTTTAAACATCATTTTACTCATATTAAAATTAAGTTTATTTTTATTATCTTTGAGAAAAGGGCATCAACAAAGACATAATAATCCTTATTACCCTTAAACCTTACCCTTAAAAATAGAATAAAAGTGTTTCCACAATTTTAATTCATTAAAATATTATCTTTAATAAAAAATGATTAATAATAATCATTAATAATAATCTTTAAAAAATATCATTATTAATGTTGGAAATAAATTTAATTTTTTTAATTTTAAGATATATTTTAATATAGCTTTTTTCTTGCAAGATGTTTCGAATCGCAAATCGTCCTATTTTCCATGTATACTCATTGAATTTCCAAAGAGTGTAAGTATATAAAATGCATACATACATTCATATTTTAATATATAGAGTAAAACCTCAGACGATGTGTCAAATTTCAGGAAAAATCTGTTTTAGACAGGTTTTATTCTTAAAATGCATTCCAGCTATCATAACCTTATTGTGTTCTTTTTCCAAATACCATGAAAGTTTTCCATTTAAGGCAGGGGTACGTTGTATATGTGTTTTTGTTACACATATAATTACGTTTTCAAAGCTTTATTTTATAACGTTTTGGGTGAAAAAGTGCATGGTTGAGATTTGTTTTGTCTCTTCAATCACAGATTAATTTAAAATTTTCGTATATTGCAAACATACATTGTAAGGATAATTTTGAACTGTGTACCAAAATATTTTGGAAGCAAAAAGAACTTTTCTAAATTTAATCTTTTTAACACAATAAAAATATTATAATTTCAGTATATTTCTTTTCTCATATAAACATTTAAATTTGCCTAAAAGATTTTAACTATGCAGGAGGAAATTACCATGTTTAAATATATTATTTACTGTACATATTATATTAATTATATATCATATTAAATACATTATAAATTATATTAATTATAAATGTTATTAAATATATTAATTGCATTAACATGCTCCGTTATGACTATTTGGCTGCTTCATAAAAGTATTGAATATAGTTTTAATTTTATTTTAACGGACTTTTTAATATTTCAATCTTTAGAATGTACAAGGTGGCCATAATTAAACTGACGGTACTCAGAGTGTTCTGTAGTACAATCTAAAATTGTAGGAAGATTAAACAAGACGGGGGACGAAGGATTCCGCGAAAAAAAATTTTAATTCCAAAAGTCACCGCCAGGGGATTATGTAGCGCTGTGTATTCGAAAAAGAGAGTTTCAAAAAAGAAGAATCAATACTGAAATAAAATTACCGTTTATTTAGCCCATCCAACTCAGGTTCGATGTTTCCGCCATTTTTGTTGACCACATATTGCATTCTGTGTGCAGCAGCATAGAGTAACATGTCTGCAGAAATCTCCCGTAGAGTTCACGATATGTTATCCTTCAACGTAGTCAGGTCCTGGACACCTCCGTGATAGACCTTAGACTTTAGGTAACCCCATAGCCAAAAGTCGCAGGGTGTAAGATCAGGGGACCGAGGTGGCCATGCAGTTGGAAAACAGCTGCTAATGACTCTTTCTGTTGTGAATTTCTGTCATAGCAGCTGCTGTACCCACAAAGCAATATGTGGAGGTGCTCCATCTTGCATGTAAATGATTTTCTCCAGACACTGTCTTTGCTGAAGTGCTGGAATAACAAAGTTGTTTAACATTTGGCGATATTTGTCTCCGGTAACAGAACAAGTTACAGGTCCTGTCAGAGTAATGTTCTCATAGAAGAATGAACCTATGATCATATTTGCTGTGAAATCACACCAAACAGTTATCTTTGATGAATGCAAAGGAATTTCCTTGAATGCTCTTGGTGACTTGTTATCCCAAATTCGGCAGTTCTGGGTATTTACAGTTCCATTCAGGTAAACGTAGGCCTCGTCTCCCCATAAGATTTTCCAGGGCCAAGCATCATCCAACTCCATTCAGGCAAGAAAAGTGAGAGCAAAAGTCAATCGCTTATCATGGTCGGTGTGACGTATCTCTTGTACATGGCTGATTTGTAAGGAAAGAAGTGGATAATCTTTCGTAGGATTTTCCATACCGTACAATAAGGCATATCCAGATTCCAAGCTATCCCACGAGCACTGGAAGTAGTAGCAATATTGTCTGGTGTTCTGTCGACAAAAGCCGTTGCCACTTCTTCGATTGTATCCTGTGATAAGGGTTTTCGTCCTCTGCCTGACTGAACATTTAGAGAACCTGTTTTCTCAAACTTCTGAACCATTGCTTTTAAACTATTAACTGACAAAGGACCATTACCTTTACGCATTTTTTTGTGGTTTCTAAAAGCAAGAAGAGCGGCTGGCGCATTGCACTGGTTGAGGTAAAAGAATTTGACTAGTAGAGCTCGCTTGACTAAAGAAGGAGACATTATGAAAGATAACTTTCAATGAAATTGCTTCTAACAGTAGCACCTTTTAAAGCCGAACAAGCTGGCACTGAGCCAAAAGAAGTAACGTGAAATTTGAATAAAGAACTTCTTCTTCTGCTGTTGCTTTCTTTGGGGCTCTGTAAGTGAAATTGCAGATAAAGAAACTTTAGCAGTGTTTATGTAAATTTTTAGCTTTTTATAAACTGTTACCATTTTGAGCTTGGATTAAATTGCTAAATTCGTTAAATATACGGTAATTTTATCTCAGTATTGATTCTTCATTTTTTGAAACTCTCTCTTTCGAATACACAGCACCATATATTCCCCTGGCGGTGACTTTTAGAACTAATTTTTTTTTCGCGGTATCGTTCGTCCCCCGTCTTGGTTAATCTTCCTGCAAAAGTTGGCGCCATTCTTGCAATGAGATTACGCTACAGAACACTCTGAGTATCATCAGTTTAATTATGGCCACCTTGTATTATTTTTCGGTTCAGAAAAATATATTTTTAAATAGATTACTTAACCATTGTAGTATTTTCTGTATTATGAAAAATGTCAGAATATGGTATCACATATTGGCCGGTTAATTGTGCATTACATTTTAATGGCGTCATAGCATTAAAAACTCAAATAATTTTGTTGTGTCATTTAGTTATACTCTATTATAAGATAAGTGTAGAACCTAAATAATTTAAAGACAGGATTTGCAACATTGGGAAATTTTAGCTGTATTACTAAAAAATAAAAAAAATCCTAAATTTTTCAAAATCACTGTTTTAGGGATTGTCTTTATTAAAAGAAGTTTTACATTGTCTTGAAAGAAGCTCTTTATAAAGACGTAAGCCAGAAAACAATATATATTATCTTTATTATCATTAAACGTGCATCACATCCTATTCAAAATTGTTCCAATAGAATAAAACAATTATTTTTTACGAGATTGTTTTTTTTAATTTTTTATGTGCAATATTTGAAAGATAACTTTCTTTTTCCTTCCAAATTATCAAAAATTATATTTTCTTTTGAAAATAAATTTCAGTAAAATTTAATTAATCTTTAGCTTATTCAATGCATATATGAAAACACTGACAATCTTCACGTAAGCAGCTCACACATAAAAATTTTAACTATCAATTTACAGATTCATATAGCATAAAACATATATTTCTGATATAAATATTTTAAAGAAATTTATGATAGATTTAGTAATTTACGTTAAGTTATGACATGTTGACACAGCACACACACTAAGACGTTTGAAATATGTATTTGACTTTTGCAGAAAATGAGCAGATTAAATGATTCTTATTCCGGAAAAATCTTTGTTAACAAACAGTGCAAGGATATTGCATTCCAGCAATATGTATTTAGAAGTGACTTCCTGTCTTGCACACTGCGTGTGGTCAAATTGGCAGACATAAAAAAGATTGTTGATAAAAGAAAAAAGTGAAAATAAACAGGACGCCCTGAGCATTTCTTCCTACAAAGTTAGGGAGTTCAACTACGTTTTCTTATCGAAAAGTGTGTGGGAAAATATTACACCTCTTGGGTTTTGTTTGAAACATGATTCGTAAAAAGAAAACATGAACATTTGTGCTTAATCTCTTAAAATTTATAAACGAATAATTACAATATTTATAAAATTAAGGTAATACGAATTCATAAAGTATCGTATTTCTTAATTTGCCATGCTAATGTATATTTTAATAGTAATAATCAAAGAAAGAAGCGCACTCCAACTTCTTACAATAATAAAAAAGACAGTATATAATAAATGTTTAAAAATCGTTTAGATCTATCTGTTGTAAATATATAAATAAACAGGTGTATTTGTGTGACGATAGCATTACGACGTTTTTTCACTTTCACATCTAAGAATTTTTTCTTCCATAATTTTTATTGTTTGTTCTCACATCCAAACTTGCTACTTTGTGACATATTTATAAAATAATTTTTGTTCTTAAATGAGTAGATTTTACAAGTACATCCTTTTTCCCTGTAAAGGAAAATATATTTAGGAAAATGCTGTGAAAATAGATATTTTGAACCAATTTTAGAGATACAACAATCCTAGAAAGCCTTTTATTTATTTTTTTTAATCATGATGTAATACCTTTATTGGAAGATGAAAAATACTGTAAAAAATATAGATTATCACTTTAATTTATTTATCATCATTGCAACTGTAATATCTCCCTTTCTTAAGATTTCAACTTATTGGCTCAGCAGATAAATTAATTTGATATTGAATTAAAAATTTAAATCGTATGGTACATTAAAAAGTTGCTCATGTTATTACGCATAATTTATCGAAGTACGAAAATTGATATAATACTTTCATAAAACGTTTTTGAAAAATTAACAATACTACTTAAAAAATACTATTGCTCCGTTTTATAAATTTACTTTATATGTAGGTAAAATTTCCAATGTGAATGAATTAATCCATTGAAAATTTACTTGGATATATTGTTTTGTTTTTTAAATTACATTTATGTTGTTAACTTGTGCGGCTTATTCGTAATTTAGGTAAATATATTACAGTAGTTTTGATAAACAATAAGAGAATGTTTAGTGATTAAACGATTGCAATTAATAATTTTAAGCAAAAGTATTTTCATTATATAATCACGTTGATAAAACAAAAAAATTTTGTCAGAAAATTAACAGATTATACCAAAAGTATTATTTATGTGCTTGCTGTCAAAAAAATTTCTGTACAACACAGTATTGCAGAAAAAGGGATTTGAAATCATGGGAGAGAAATTACTTCCTCTGGGGTCACATTCGGATTGTGTGGTCTTATCGGTATCTACTTGGAAACAAAGACATTGCTCCCAGCTATTTTCGCTTCAAAATTGGACGATTCAACTACTAGCACATCGAGTTGACGGAAGAAATACCGCAAATCACGGATCTTGTTTGAAACATGCTTTGTAAAACAAAAATCCCAAACATTTTTTCTTTTTTTACTTCATTACTTAAATTATATGTAAAAAAAATAATTTGAATATTTAAAACTCTGAGCAGTTGCAAATTTATAAATATAAACTAGGAACAAGAGCCTTTTATGTAACTAGTTTACGTTTACTTGTATTTATTCTTATCAGCATTTTGAACAGGGCCGTATGTGCAGGAGGTGTGGTGGGGGTTATAAACACAAATAATTTTGAAAAGAAATATTTGCCTTAATACGCATAATTCTGCAGCTCAATAAAGGGGAATTTATCATATCCTTTCTTGAAACGGTATTCATTCTGTATTTTTGCAATATACAGTGATAATATTTAAAACAAAAAAAAATTTAATCTCTTTAAATCACCTACTAAAGTCTAAAACATTCAAACAAAATATATATGAAAAATGCAATGCAATTAATAACTGTGCTAATATTTTAATGAGCTTTATAACATTAATAAAGTATTGTCCTAATTATTTAATCTGCGTAAATATATATTTTATTATTATTATTATGCATTAAAAGAATTATATTATGATTATAACTAATATAATGATTACAACTAATATTTTCCATAGAAAGTCTAATGTAGAACACAGAATTATGTGTTCTACATTATTAATATCAAATTTTACAAATGTTAATATACAAACAAAAGATCGTTACACATTAGAGATAAGTTCGGCTCTTTTTACGGAGCCTCAACCCAAACTGAAAGTAAGCAGTAGAAATTCTTTAATAACATTTAAAAATTGTTTCACTGTTAATTTTCTCTTTTTTTAATCTCTTTTTACCTCAAAATGTGTATTAACCCTAAACAGCACCTTTATTTCAACATTTCATGCTTTTTATGCCTCTGAAAATCTCTTTGAAATTCCAAATTTGTTATTTGTACCCAACCACTTGCAGAAATCTCCAAAAGTCACAACACTTATTCATTTTTAAATTTTTTTGTAGCACAAGTACATCATAACATAAAGGCATGGGTTCTGTTTTCTGGTAATTCTGGTCAGATCTGTAGCAAAGTTGGTGACAGAGGTTCACCTGCACCAGGCGCTATCGGTTAGGATAGGCGTTAATAGGATTAATTGGCATGCACACTTATTGATAGTCATGCACCTATTATCGGTAGAAAAACTAATGATGTTTTATGCCCCAGGCGCCAAATACAGTTTGTGCAGTGTTGATTTTAGTAAAAGATCAAACAGATAGCGACGATAGACAAGGGATATCCTACGGCTTATTTATATTATTTGCACTGATTTCAGTGCATCCTAAGTCTTCAGAATCAGATAGAATATTACTACTTATATGCATCAATAACAATTCAGTTCTTTTTCAAACCGATGTTTAAGGAATTGTAAAAACATTTTAAGAAACTTAGACTACTTTTTTGCTTTTTTTTTCAATTTGTAAATAAATGGGATTTTATTTTGAGTCCGAGCACAAAACAGGTACAAAAATTGCACCCGAGTCCGCCTTATCTCTATTAAACATTGAGATTTATACAAAATTTCACACAATTATTATGAAATGTTACTTTTATATTAATCTTAGGACCACATTCATGGTATCCCACAGCTCGGGTAATTTTTACGACTTTGCATTTTTCATTGGGCTGAAATTTTCGAAGCGCATTTTTGGCATTGACTGTCCATATATAACGTTAGCAGTTTAGGAAGAGGGCGAGGGTCTGTCACTTGATATCGTAAGCTATCTCTAGGAGGGGAAGGGGGTTTGCTTTGGGTATCGTTATTATTTGTAATCCAACTAAAATTTTCTAACAATTTTTTTTTTGGAAACTTTTTCACATTAAAATAGTCTGTTTTTTTAGCTTATAATTTCTTTGCATTTTCACGAAAATGCAATGTTGTTGTTAAAACCGTTAAATGATTATAAAATTATTTCATACCAAAATATGGGATACCCCAACGTTTCACATTCCTATTCATCTGCTCCCATGCACATATAATCCGCTCTTTGAGTAAACATTTGTGAAGTCAGTTTGAAATGATGCTTGTTGTGTTTACTAGAAAGAAAAGAGAAAGAATGTTGTCCACCTGTTTTGATTATAACAAACTATGCTTGCCCCCTTCCCTGTGCAGGGGGCAAGTGCAAGAAGACAATATTACTGTTGAATGCATTATGCAACAGAAAGCTATTATCAAATACTTGTAATTATTAACTATTTCTATATATTAGATGATATAATGTTATTTCGTATATAATAGAGAGATATTTTATTATCTTTTCTCCAAATGAATTAGTAAAGTGTGTGAATAACAAAGGTAAACCATATCTGTACATCATTGCATATATATATATATATATAAAAGAAACAATTATAAAATAAAAAGAATTTTTAGAGATAGATACCGATGTATTTGGTGGGGGGGGGGGATATCAATGAATGATAACGTATGCTATCGTAAAGGAGGGAGGGGGTCCAAAATTACTAAAAAGTTGATATCCTTATAGATATACAGCCCCAATTAATCATTTCTATGTTGTTTAATAAGTATATAATATTTTTGTCAGAGATACTACATATGATTTTTAAAAAATCTAAAAATTCTAAGATTAATGCAAATAACATTGTTTTAAAATCATTGATGTGTGGATTCATAGCGTTGAATTTTTGGTTATGTACAAATAATGTGCTTTCCTGAAGTTAAAAATAAATGTTATTAGTGTAAATGCAACAAACATAAGACAGCTTGTAAGAAACAAGTTGAAAGCTTATGGAGTACTTATTCTGAAAGCATTCCTAAAATCTTTTATAAATGATTCAGCAAAATTAATTTATTTATGCATTTCAGCAATAATAAACTTGGTATTGACACATATTATATACATGCATAAAAAAACATAATACAGATTATTCTAGAAATATTTATCTGTCCTATTTTCCATGTGCGCCGTGTAATTATTGTGCCATATATACTCTATAATAAACCAAAATTTAATAAATCATAATATAGGGTAAGTCAAAATGAATATAGCGATTACAAACGGCTATAACTATTTAATGGAAAAAAGTTTATCGATAAGATTAACACGGAATGTTGACGGAACTTCAAAATTTTTTATACATACGTCATAGATGTTCTATGTGACTTCCCTTGGTCACACAGACAACATCGTAGTCCATTTGACGCCATACACTCTGAAGCATTTGTTCAGTCACCGACGCAAGGGCATTATGACGTATGTATCCAAAATTTTGAAGTTCCGTCTACATTCTGTGTTAATCTTATCGATAAATTATTTTCCATTAAATAGTTATAGCTGTTTGTAATCGCTATATTAATTTTTACTTACCCTGTATATTGTTTCTCAATTATTTAAAAAATAGCATTACACACACACACACACATATATATATAATAATATAATATGTATATATATATATATATATATATATATATATGCATAATTCTTTTTAAATTCTTGTGTCAATTTTAAATTTAAAAAAAAAAGCTTTTTATAAGGAAAAACACCTGCTCAGACATACATAAATAATTTCTGCATAAAATAAAACTTGTTTCATCAATTAATTGATATGGCATTATACATTTTAAAAACGTGTATTTTCTATATTAATACACATAAATTTCTTAATCTAATAAATACATACATCACGTTAATTTTAGAAATACCGATACTAAGAACTTTCACTGTATTTTTGTGTAAGTCACTTTTTTAGTGAAAAAAATCCCTGTTATCTAAGGAAAATCTGCACTAACAGAGGCTGCTTTTGGTCGAAATAGAAGGGCGGTTCTAACTGTTAAAGCAACAATTGCCAAATTGATTGAAAGCCTTACCTCCCTTCTTTTAAAAGGGGATAGGAATAGATTCTCATTTTCGGCCGGCCGTCTTGGTCCTGTGAATGAAGGGCCGTCTTGGCCGTTCTGGGTGTCAGAAGGTTAAAATGCGGTATTGTGATTGAAAACACACGTGTTCACAATTTTTATAATTCTAACATATCAAGAAATGAGTGAGAAATTCCTTACAAAATAAAATTCGTACATACATGAATCAAGTTCAGTAAAATAAAATTGTAAAAGAAACCTTGAAATTATTTTTTTTAAATACTTAAATACGATTGATCGTATTTAAGTATTTAAAAAATAAATAATTTAATAATAAATAATTAAATTATTAATTAAATTATAAATAAATAATTAAATAATAAATATTTAAATTATTAATTAAATTATAAATAAATAATTAAATTATTAATTAAATTATTAATAAATAATTAAATAATAAATATTTAAATTATTAATTAAATTATAAATAAATAATTAAATTATTAATTAAATTATTAATAAATAATTAAATAATAAATATTTAAATTATTAATTAAATTATAAATAAATAATTAAATAATTAATTAAATTATTAATAAATAATTAAATAATAATAAATAAATAAAATAAAAAAATTAACCAAAATTGTCTGATAAGTTTGAAATACCAGTCTTCCTTTTGTAACTTTTATCAAAGTATGACTGGTATTTATTCTGAGGTTATTTGGGGGTATAGTCAGTTGTACCCCTTCCGCTTCCCAGGGAATTTGAAATTTCAGAATATGTCAGTCATTACAGTTAAAAAAATAAGAGATAGCACAAAAGCTAAAGTAACGTATCAGGTTTTACTAAAACAGAAACAATATCATTAAATAAACACTTTAAGCACAAAAATTAAAAATTATCAAAATTTGCTGAGCTCTTAATACTGCATCATTTTCAAAGACATTTTCAAAACACATATCTTAAACTTGTGCTGTTGGAATAACCTGCATGAGTTGCCGAACTACAACCCAAAAAACTTGGTTGACACGTACCGCTTCACTGTCAACCTATTGGCAATGTGCACAAGGACTATCCGCTGTCGCTGTTAGAACAAGATGCCTCTTCCAAACACAATGCCAAGTATGGGGCCACCATGACACTGGACGATATGGACTGCCAAGCGACGTCACCTTGATAGCTGCTACACTCATTATTTGTTCCTAAGCAAAAGCGAGATTTGTCTGTCCTAGGCCATAAATTGGTCCAGCGATGACAGCAAGCAAGATGTGCAGCCTTATGTCGAACGATTAATGGAATTAAAATGGCTGGTTGTGGTACGCGAGGCCATACCTCATGCAACATAATGCGGATGGTTTGGATGGAGATGAAACCTTTGGTTTTGCTTCAGATGTGAAATAGAATGATCTGGAAGCCACATCCATCATCCAATGTATCAAACACTCCAGCATACAAGAACCCACTTGTTAATGGTTTAAATTTATTGAATTTACCTTTTAAATTTTTCTGTTGGGACCGGAAAAACTGTTACCTTTCCGGTCTGTGTTGAAAACGAAAGGGACCTTCGATTTGTCTGCAAAAATCTTTTTAGCAAAGTAGTGGCGGTTGTTAAATTATTAGTGGATCATTATATTATCAAGAAATTGAACGTTTTTTAATTTTTATTGAAAGGGTTAATATTAATATTTTCTGAACTGATTGCAGAGTTTTAAACAACAAAGTACAAAATTTCAGTAAATTGTTTCCATTTTTCAGTATACCGAACGGTTTCGCCGACCGGTGCTTCGAAAAATATACACTGATGGAAAAGAACATTCGGATTTTTCCCTGATTCTGCAGTCCGGAACTGCAATAGGTGCAAACTGCTACGCATGTGCCTGCGATGCGTTTTTAATTAATATCTCGGCTAATAAGCGATCGATTTGTTCTACACCATTTTAGTTGCCTCGGCCGTGTTTTAATATGCCTGTATGAAAAAATTGATGATTCTTGATTCTAAAGTGTGGATTCGTATAGTAGCTCAGTCAAATTAGCCCATTTTTGAGCAGTTTGCCATAATAAATTCTAAAGAGATAAAAATTGGTTCAGTTGTTCATTGATGGCTAATGATGACTATATAAAAAGTGATGATGGATACGAACTGTGATATTATTATGGATGGTGGTTTCCTTCTTCACAAAGTCCCTTGGTCAAGAGGTTCAACTTTTAATTCAATTTGTGAAGGTTACAAAAAATATATCTCCACACATTATAAAGGAAAAAGCTGTACAGTAGTTTTTGATGGCTACTCGGACACTGCTAATAGCACGAAATCAGCAGAGCAAAACTGAAGATGTGCACTGAAGAAGTCCGTGGATATCAATTTCAACGAGGACACAGAGGTTACCGTCAAGCAAGAAAGCTTCCTTTCAAATGAAAAGAACAAATCAAGTATGATTGCTATGCTTTCTTCCAAATTGTAGGAGAATGGAATATCTTGCCGGGAGAGTACTGGCGATGCAGATACCCTAATCATAAAAACAGCCATTGAAAAATCTTCTTCTAGTAGCAGAGTGACAATTGTTGGTGAAGATGTTGATCTTGTTGTGCTCTTAATCGCCCTAACTCCGCTCGAACGAGAAATTTTTTTCGTTAAGCCAAGTCGTGGAAAAATTGAAAGAAATGTTTTTTCCTCTCAACAGTTAATTCAAGAAACAAGACTGAAAGACGTAATTCTAGTCCTTCATGCATTAACTGGATGTGATACGACGTCAGCCACGTTCAAAAAGGGAAAAACAAAATTTTTCAAGCTGTTTCAGCGATGTGAAGATATACACAAAATTGCTGATGTTTTCAATAACAGGGAATCCGACCATGATGCTGTTGCTGAAGCAGGAAACGAACTTTTTTTGAGATTGTATGGAGCACGTCCCACATCTACATCTCTCAACACTTTCCGATACCAATCCTTCGCCAAATCTGTATCGAATGTCAAACCTGACATTTCATTCCTTCCACCAACAGAGAAGGAGCAGCTAAACAGAATTCTTTCCGGGTGTACCATCAGGTACAGCTCTGGCTTGGCCAGGAACAAAATGCCGAACTCTGGGGCTGGGAACGAAAGCAGAATCGTCTAGTACCTGTTACAACTAAGGACCCAATCGCATTTGAGGCTGTTTTAAACACTATCTTCTGCAAAAGTATCACTGGGTGTGGAGCTAAGTGTGGGTGCAGGAAAGCAGCCATTAATTTCACACTCATCTGCAACATCTGCCATGGTGACTGCCTGAATGCTACACCTATAGCTATAAATACAGATCAACAGGATGAGGAAGTCGGTGAGATTACGGATTCAGTCATGCTGAGAACGCCTTCTAATGAGCCGTCCACTTCAGATGATGATGACGTGTACAGAAAAAAAGAATATAATGATTTAGTAAGTATTTGTTTAATGATAAATTAGTACTTTCATTGTTCCCTATTATGTTTTGTCGCACTTACAAAGTTTCACGTGAAATTTTGTGTTATTTATTTATGTGAATTTGACAGACTTTCCTAAAAAAATTACTTTAATATAAAATTTATTTACTTAATGTCGCCATAATAAATGCTACAGAGATAAAAATTGGTACAGTTGTTCATTGATGGCTACTGATGACTATGTAAAAATTCCTGATGGATTATAGGTGAGCGAGGATGGGGGGGGGAATAAAGTACCTTTTTTAGTTTTTTAGAAATATCTCAGAAATTATGTAGTATTTTTTTCATGAAAACCAACAGTTTCTGAGATATTTGTAAAAAACTAAAAAAATTAATTTATTTTGCCCCCTCTCCCCTCACTCTCCTCCTATCCATCAGGACTTTTTACACAGTCATCAGCAGTTATCAGTGGACAATTGCATCAATTTTTATCTTAGTAGCATTTATTATGGCGACATTATGTAAATAAATCTGAAATTAAAGTGATTTTTTTGCAGAAAATCCGTCAAAGCTCCGGTCTCCTGGCTGACGCATAATCAATGTCCCACTGTATATACCTGTCATTTGTAGAGAATTTTATGTTTTTAAATTTATGTCAAATTAATTTTTTTATGAAAACCAACAGTTTCTGAGATAATTGCAAAAAACTAAAAAAGTACTTTATTTTGCCCCCCCCCACCCTCCCCTCACTCACTTTCTATCCATCAGGACATTTTACATAGTCATCAGTAGCCATCGATGAACAACTGTACCAATTTTTATCTCAGTAGCATTTATTATGGCGACATTAAATAAATAAATTTGAAGTTCGTGATTTTTGGGGGGGAAATCCGTCAAAGCTCCGGTCTTCTGACTGACGGATAGTCGATGTTCCACGGTACATACCTGTCATTTGTAGATAATTTTATGTTCTTTAATTTATGTCTGATTAATTTTTTCATGAAAAATAACAGTTTCTGAGATATTTGTAAAAAACTAAAAAAGTACTTTGTTTTGCCCCTCCTCCCCCCGCTCACCTCTTATCCATCGGGACTCTTTACATAGTTATCAGTTACCCTCAATGAACAACTGGACCAATTTTTATCTCTTTAGCATTTATTATGGCAAAAAAAACCTAATTTGACTGGACTATAGAGAGACAGACAGAGTAACAAATTTTCATTTTTATATTTTATATGTAAATTCAGTATACTAAGAACATGTAAAAAGATAGTGTCATAGTGTAAAAATACTGACATTTAATTACTTTTAAAATAATGCCTTATCGAGGTGCTAATTTTTTCAAAAGGGCTTAAATTCGTACTTTTGAAAACAAAATGTACCATCATAGAACAAGTATCCGCTTTAAGTAGGTATATTTATTATCTCTGAAAATGAGTCTTTGAATATGAATTCATCAAAATAGCGAAAAAGAAAATGGTGAAATCTAACTTAGTTTTTTTTGAAAGGGTGGATATTAATATTTTTCTATAAAATTACAGCGATTTAAGCATAAATATACAAAATTTATGTATATGTCTTGCGTTTTTTCAATAATTTGCCCAACGCTCGTTTACAAAAGCGGTTTATAAAAAAAGTCAATCTCACATTTTTTCGATTTTCTGTGCTTGTTGACTTCAAATAGCTCTGAACTGAGCATGTGTGGGTGTATTGTCTGATTTTCAAAAAGAAGAATGCTTTTTCGATGAGATTTTAATTAGTATCTCATCTAATTATATAAAAGTAAAAAAATCTGAGCCTCAGGTGCATCAGGATCTTCCTCATCAAAATTTTTAGACTTCTGCATGCAGTAGATTTCGCTAGCCATCTATAAAAGACAATTTCTATATGTCAGTGGTGTGTTAAGCAAATTCTAAGCAGGTTAGCCTTAATTAGTAGATATTATTAGTATATTCGATTGGCACCAGTCACAAATTTATAGTATTATTTGTGGCAGAGTTAGTATGGGATGTTTGTTTTCTTTATTTTTTTTTGCTGATTGTGCATATCACATTTCACTAATTCAATACAATCATACATCAAACATAGATTATAAAACTCTTTGCAACACTTTATACCAAGCTTTTTTAAAAAATGCCAAAGCCCCTAAAGTGAAAAAGTACCAACTTAGCTTAGTTAGAAAATACATTACATAGTTGAAAATTCACCTCCAGCAAATTTTGTCGACAGACAGACATGTACATGAATTATTTTCCCTGTATCGTCCATATTATCCATAGAATTTGATATACGCCACCTATTAAGCTAAAATTTAATTCAGACAAAAAAAGCAAAACACTATTAGAAACACAGTTCCACAAATAGCCATCCAAAGATAGCAATGTATCCAGATCTTTACATAGCATCTCAGCATATGATTTTATTCATAGTTTAAAAACATCTCTTAGTATACCAAATATATTCAGCTACAAAATGCATCAGCTACAAAATGCATATATTCAGATACAAAATGCTGAAGTATGCAAAAACATAAACCTAACTCTTAACTGAAAACACACTTCCAGCAAAGGTTGCTCATAGATAGTACTATAGCTGAAATATTTTGTGTGTCTAATTAAATGAACGATAAATGTTCTAAGATACAGCATCTAATCTTATACATGTTCTAATCAACAGCAAGCATCTTGTAGTGTGTGTGAACCTCAGTAATGCATCAAAATTTCATTATGTTTGAGTAACATCATCAAAATAGGATGCAGTTTTCACCCGTAGATCACTATGTAATCGAATTATCTTGTGTGACTTTATAAATCAGTCATACTGAATCTTTTTTCCTCACAATACTACTTATACAGAACTTCGTATACTTATACAGAAAAGTCTGGAAACGATCAAATAACTCGAAAAATATACATCGCTTGAAAAACGGAAAATAATCAGTTCCGTATTTTTGAAAAATCTATTTAGGGAGTTCAAAGTTGTATTTTCCTCCAACTTTGCCTCCTGGAAGGGAAACGTTTGAAACTTTAAATACCAATTCCTCTATTTTTCATAGCAGATTCGTATTCTATGGGGAACTTTTATATTTAAACATTTTCTTTGAAAAATCATAGATGGTGCTGTAATTGAGTAAAATGCAGTTAGAATCGTTACTATTGAAAAGTCTGGAAATGGTCAAATAACTCGAGAAATATACATCGGGTGGAAAAAAAGAAAAATACATGTTCAATATTTTTGAAAAATATATTTAGGGATATCAAAGTTGCCATTTTTCTGAAACATTTTTTCATTTTTCAATGTGATATATATTTCTCGAGTAATTAGATCGTTTTTAGACTTTTCAATGGAAGCGATTCTCATTGCAATTTACTCGATTACAGAGCTATCTATGATTTTCTGAAGAAAATGTTAAATGCAAAAGTTATGTATTTTTTCCCATAGAATCCGAATCATCAATAAAAAACGGCGTTATGATTTAAGATTTCAAGGTTGCCAACCCCCCAAGCTTTTCCCCAAGGAGGCAGAGTTGGGAGGCAGCTTTGATTAACGAAATAGATTTTTCAAAAATATTAAACACATATTTTCCTTTTTTCAATTCGATATATACTTTTTGAGTTATTCAACTGTTTCCAGACTTTTCAGACACCCTGCATCATTTTAAATTAGAGTCATTAAAAAGTAAAATAACAAAAGTGGTATAACAAAGAAATATAACAGAGTTAATAGAATTTTTATTAGCTATATAATAAGTACAAAACATTCAATAACAAAATTTTAAAGAAAAAATCAGTTAATTTTCTTTAGAAAATCACTTTTTATCATTGCAAAAAAATGTAAAAATATAGAATACAAATTTAACTAATTAAAAAAAAATGTTTGATGAGTGTTGTAGACTGAGAAGTATATATACCATTGTAACATGAATAGTATTCCATGTAAAAAGATCTTTTGACTGAACAAATGATAATTAGGAAGTTTCAACATAATTTTAAATTGACATAAAATAACAGGCCAATTTTTAACTCACCTTAAAAAATATATAAAACAATACTGAAAGTCTTCTATATATTTTATGTGCATCTCACATTTTTATAAATATGGTTTAATGATTGCGTTCCGTGCCACAGGTTGAGTGTTGTTGCTATAAATGAATATTAAATACTTTGCACTCCTTATTCTAGAAAAAGACTGTTTCAGGGAACCTCAGAAATCCATACAAATTTCATTCAATAAATTCTTGAAATACTGTAAAATATTCTACAAACAATTTTGCGACATATACCATGATAAAAGGGAAATAGTTTGAGTGTCCCTCTCAGGAAACTATAAATTTGACACACATCACTTTCAATAGCAAATGTACTGTTTGACATGAGTGACATACATGAATTACATGGCAATGATAGTACTAATTCACAAGAGTTAAAGCACAGCAGCCCAGTTAAAGGAGACAGTTAAAACGAAGTCATAAACACTTTCCAAGTAGGAAAATTTTCAGGTGAGATTGAATCTTATGAGGAAAGCAAAAATGTCAAATAATTTTTATAAACATTTATTGACATTTAAAACCTTATTGGATTTTTACTCCCTTATGAAATAAAAATCAGTCTCACAAACAAACAAGCATTTTTTAAATATTTAATTGTATATTATCTTCAATATTACAAAGGATTCAGGAGGCAGCGCCAAAATAAAGAAAAACATTTTTCAGTTTAAGAGTTTATAAGAAATTCAGTCTTATAGTCAAAAATCTACATTGTGTCAAATAATTTTTAACAGAAGTTTTTAAATTTAAATATCCTTAATTATCAGATAATTTTACAGGTGTGTAAACCAATATTATTCGAAAAATTAAAAAATTGAGGATTATAACTTTTTCGATATACTATAAAGCAAGATCTGAATACAAATGCGTTTGGTGCAGCTGATGTGGAGGCTCCTGATCTGCTGACTTACAAGTTTAAATTAGAAATATTTTCATTGGTTGCTGTTTCAATTGATGACTGTAATATGTGTCCAGAAATCCCACTTTCTTAATACGATAATATGAAGAGGCTGCTATAAAACACAAGTATGAAAGTCAGTGAATAGAAAATAACAAATTTTGGGATGAACATATAGATTACTCTTTTTGGAAAAAATTTCTTGTATATCTCATACTTATTTCTCATCAGTATGAATTAACAGATGCTTGTTTAAATAACTCTTACGAGAGAATTTCTTATTGCATACCTCACAAACATAAGGCTTCTCACCAGTATGAATTACCAGATGTTTGCTTAAATCGCCCTTTTTAGAAAATTTCTTGTTACAAACCTCACAAACATAAGGTTTCTCATCAGTATGAAGCAAAAGGTGCTTGCTTAAAGCACTCTTATCAGAGAATTTTTTATTGCATATCTCACACACAAAAGGCTTTTCAGCGCTATGAATTAACAGATGCCTGGTTAAATTACTCTTGTAAGAAAATTTCATGTTGCATATTTCACACACAAAACGTTTCTCATCAGTATGGGAGTGAAGATGTTCTTTCAAATGACTTTTTTTAAAGAATTTCTTGTTGCATATCGTACACACAAAATCTTTCTCCCTCTCACCGGTATGACATAACAGATGACGTCTTAAATGGGCCTTTTGAGAGAATTTCTTGTTGCATACTTCACACACAAAACGTTTTCACCAGTATGAAGTAACAGATGTGTGATTAAAATGCCCTTTTGAGAGAATTTCTTGTTGCATACCTCACACACAAAAGATTTCTCTCCAGAGTGAATTAATAGATGTCTGTCTAACACAATCTTTTTAGAAAATTTCTTGTTGCATATCTCACAAACATGAGATTTCTCACCAGAGTGAATTACCAGATGTTTGCTTAAATCACCCTTTTTAGAAAATTTCTTGTTACAAACCTCACAAACATAAGATTTCTCACCAGTATGAAGAAAAAGGTGCTTGCTTAAAGTACTCCTATCAGAGAATTTTTTATTGCATATCTCACACACAAAAGGCTTTTCAGCACTATGAATTAACAGATGCCTCGTTAAATTACTCTTGTAAGAAAATTTCTTGTTGCATATTTCACACACAAAACGTTTCTCATCAGTATGCGAGTAAAGATGTTCTTTCAAATGACTTTTTTCAAAGAATTTCTTGTTGCATATCGTACACACAAAATCTTTCTCCCTCTCACCGGTATGACATAACAGATGACGTCTTAAATGGGCCTTTCGAGAGAATTTCTTGTTGCATACCTCACACACAAAAGGTTTCTCACCAGTATGAATTAACAGATGTGTGATTAAAATGCCCTTTTGAGAGAATTTCTTGTTACATACCTCATACACAAAAGATTTCTCACCAGAGTGAATTAATAAATGTCTGTCTAACACAGTCTTTTTAGAAAATTTCTTGTTGCATATCTCACAAACATAAGGTTTCTCACCAGTATGAAGTAAAAGGTGCTTGTTTAAAGCATTCTTAGAGAATTTTTTATTGCATATCTCACACACAAAAGATTTTTGAGCACTATGAATTAACAGGTGCCTGCTTAAATTACTCTTGTGAGAAAATTTCTTGTTGCATCTTTCACACACAAAAGGTTTCTCACCAGTATGGAAGTGAAGATGTTCTTTCAAATGACTTTTTTCGAAGAATTTCTTGTTGGATATCGTACACACAAAAAGTTTCTCACCAGTATGAATTAACAGATGCGTTTTTAAAATGCCCTTTTTAGAGAATTTCTTGTTGCATATATCACAAACGAAAGACTTCCCTTGCTGTGAGTGAGAAGATGCTTTTCGAAAAAGCACTGGTAAAGATATGTTTTTCTGCATATTTTACAATTTAAATGTTTTGAGTGATGTGATGTGCATCTACATGTATGTCTTTATGCATCTGCAAAAGATTGAATTATGTTAATCAATCACTTTTTATGATTCATTAAAAAGAAATTTAAGAGAAAATAAATTTACGAACATTTTTAATCAATGTAGAAAACTCTATTCAAATAAAATGCTAATGCATTAAAAACTACAGTAGACTTCTAATTATTACAGAATTAAAGGTGCGTCAGATGCATTTCCAAACTATATAAAGATAAAAGTATAACAAAATTTATAATAAATAAAATAAATAACTTATCATAGAGAAAATATTATAAAGAAAAAATTAAGAAAAACAATCTGCAATTTTATGAAAACAACAAAACATTTTACAATCAATGAGGCGAAAAGAAATTATTTTGTGACAACTGGAATTCTAATATAGAAGGTGTAGTAATTAAATAACAAGACTGGTGTGAGAAATGATATTTATTTCAAATAAATGTATACTTAATTGTAATCCCCTTCATCATACATTCTTCTACTACCTATACACAGCTGCATCAGTCTTCCATTGTGCAAAACAATGCTACAACACATCAGTTGTCAGTCTCTTCAACAACTCTGTTGCATTTGCTTTTACTTGTTCAATAGGCTGAAATTGAAACATTCAAAAATCTCCAACGGAATGTTGATAAAGGAATTGTTTGGTGATAATGTTATGTCACATGAGCGAGTTTTTGAATGGCACAGTTTTCTGAAGGTCGGGATGAGGTCAAAGAGGATGAACGCCCCGGTCGACCTGTGACTGCAAGAACTGAAGGAAATGTGAAGAAAATTAATGAAACTGTATGGAAAGATCCTCGTCTGAGCATTTGGATGATCTATAAATAATTACTAATCAAGATGAGAGAAATAATAAAGAAGAAAAAACTGGATTTGTGGTTGCATTCTGCACCTGACAAGTACACCAGCTCTCAATGCCTTATCAGTAAAGTGGTTTGTAGAAGAAAAGCACATTCCTGTGCTTGATCATCCTCCATATTCACTAGATCTAGCATCGTATTACATCTACCTGTTCTGAAAAGTGAATCAAAGGGTACACGTTTTTAGTCTGTTGTACAAGTAAAGGCAAATGTGGCAGAGTTGTTAAAGAGGTTGAAAACTGAAGAACTGCAGCATTAGTTTAAACAATGGAAGACACTTATGCAGGGATGTATTAATAAGGGAGGAATGTATGTTAAAGGAGATAACAGTTAAATATAAATTTATTTGGAATAAATATAATTTCTCACACTGATCTCTTTATTTAATTGCCACAGCTCGTTACAGGTTGGAATTCCTCCTGATTTCCAGAATTTTTTGACTTACTATAAATGATTATTAGGACGAAATTCTGCATCATTTAATATAATTTAAATTATATTGGAATAATGTAGCAGTATTCTAATTATTTATTAGCATTTTTACATCTCTACCTGATTGATTATAGGTAAAACAAAATGCATTAATGTCTGGAATTTGGGAATACAGCTACACACATCTTTAAATTATGTCCATGCAAACTGGATGATTAAATGTGAAGAGTGTAATTTAACCAAGTTATAATAGATTAGTTATAATGTCTTACAGTAGAGCATGAGATGGGAAGGAAAAATCACATTAATAGCCATATTTTATTCAAAAACAAATCCATCAGTAAAACTTTCAGCATTTTAAATAAAAATTATTAAAACAGCAACATTTAAAATAATGGTGTTGCAGTTATAATATGCCATCTACAAGCAACATAAAAATGCTTGTTTAAGAACAAGATTAAAGAATTCACTATGAAAGGGCAGAAATAGATTTGGAATGACTAATTTATTATAGTGTCTTTGAAACATTACAAGACACAGATCTGTCTCAAATATCTTACATTTAAAATTCTCTCATACCTCAAGGTCAGCATTAAAATAAAAAATCTTTCTTTCGCAACACTATTCTGATACATAATCATTATTTATTTAAAATAGATATGAAAAAAAAATCACACCAAAAGACATTTAAATTAGAATCCTATAAACAACATAAATAATTTCATTGTTGCAATAAATATAATTTAAAAAATCTATTTACTCAATTTAGTGTAACCCTTAAAACAACTTAGCATTATGTATATGGATTATTTATCTTTTATTTACAAAAGCCAAGCGTGCTATAACATTACACTTAAGAATAAACATGTACATGGAATTGAATGATGGGTACACATTATAGGAGATTTAATAATTTTAATTATACTATTTAATTTTTATTAAAATAAAAAAGGTAATTTATAAACAAAAATTCAAAACACTTTTTTTTAGTTTTAAAAGAAAATATTTAATTTTTCATAGCCTTTATCTTTTCTGTTAATATGCTTTATTAGAATACTGTTTTATAATTTCAATTTGAATGTTAATTTCATTAGTTGCTAATTTTATTTTGTTCTTTTTACTAATTTCTTCTTCTTTTTATGAGTATCTATTTTCTAAAAAAAAAAATTCTTTCTTTTTACAGTATCGAATAGTATTGAATGTACGTTTTCGAAACTATGAATGAGTTTCATTGGAATTTCAAAATTGTTCACACATCTCTCACAGATTACTTGATTTTGTCACAGACAAGTCTCTATAAAATTAGGATATCGAAAAGAGTTGGTGTTTCCATGCAACATGAGTGTTTCCATGATTGTTTTCATGTTAGTATTTATAGTCTCACAGCTAACTAAAATTATGAAATATGCAAGGTGGTCACAAGTACTTTAGATCAAAATTATCTGATATTTCCCTGTTACTATTGAATTTTTTCTGATAATGAGTATTTTGTTAGGAATAACATCACCCCCAGATTACAGTTATAATTTTGAAAAATGAATATAATAAATAACGTCTTCAGAATGTAAACAGAAATGTATAAAAGTAATGGATAAATCATTTCATTTTTGAAGCTTTATGTTAGTTAAAACTATATATTTTTTAAAGCAACAGCTGCACAAAGAGGATTACCTGTTTCATTTTTTTTCTGAATCTGTAAAAAGATGAGGGAGTATTAAATTATGTTGACCATTTTCAAGAAAAAAAAAATTATACTGTCGAAAGAGATTTAGAGAAAACACTATTCAAATTTTGGGGAAAGCTGACATTTTCTTTCTTTCAAATTAGACTACAGATAAGCAGACATGAGGCAGTGACAGAACTAATTCAAAACTATGCATCAAAACTTGCTTATTAAAAAGAAATAAGAAAATGCTTAGGTTTGTTAGAGAAAAATTCTTGTTGTCTTTCTGTATTAAAATGTAATAATCTAGCTTTGACAACAAAATCATCATCCTGTTATTTATTTACAGTCATTCTAATTATACTGAATGTAATGCGTCAATTTCAGGGTGCACTTTGTTGTTTTCTAGATAGTAAGACATTTGAAGTGTTCAATTCACTAAGTAAGCATATTAAAATAAATAAGTAATAATACAAAATTAAGCTTTTCATTTGTTTTCATATTATTAAATTTTAGTCATGTGTCATGTACCAATGCATAACATCAAATGTTCAAATAAATTAGTTTGTATACTTTCAGAGGTTATTATTATTTTTAATTGCTAATTTTTAAACAAAAAAGGAGGGGCAACTTCAAAATTTCACAAAATAATTAACAATACTGTTTTGTACGGCTCATTACTGAATTTTAATAAAAAAAATATTAATGATATAAAATAGCATTGTTAAAGTTACAAGTGAAACTACCCAAAACAACATGGTAAAAAGCATTTATCTTTTCTTTTTTTAATTGAAAAAATTAGAAAACCATCTGCATTAAGATATTTTTTAATACCAAATATGATAGATATAAAAATAACATAAAATTGGGGTATGGACAGAAAAAGCTTGGGAACCACTGATCTAGAATATGAATAAAACTGAAAGATATTATGCAATGATAGGTAAAGATGCTTTATCTGTAACAATTAGAGCTACTAAATTTTACCAATATTTAACTGGTAAAAGGTTTAAACCTATAACAGATCACAAACTTTTACTTATATTGTTTCATTCTATTAAAAAGGTACCTGATATATTATCACATAGAATGCTCAGATGGTCACTAATGTTAGCAAGTAATGATTATATCATTGAGTATTATGATACTAAAAGATACATTCTACAGGGTGACAATTATTGAACTATATGAAATTAAACCGTCATAACTTCTAAGCAGTTTGCCTGGTGAAGTTCAAACTTCGTGGTTGGCTGCAGGGCATGATGGGAATTAGTATGCGCATGCGCACGCAACTTCTTGTTGTCGGCCATTTGCAAATGAAAATGTCAAGGTACAGCGTGCCTGAGCGCATTTCGCGATCAAGAAGTCTCTCCACCTTCAACGGGTGACTGTGTGGTGTGTAATGTCCAGTCACGGAATAATCGGTTCGATATTTGTTGACGGCACGGTGACTACTGAACGATACGCGAAGGTTTTGGAAAATGGTTTCATCCCCATTATCCAAAGTGACCCTGATTTCAACAAGATGTGGTTCATGCAAGACGGAGCTCGACCCCATCGGACCAAGAAAGTGTTTGATGTCCTGGAGGAGCACTTTGGGAACCGCATTCTGGCTCCGGTGTACCCAGAGGCCACTGGAATGGGACTCGCTTGGTCGCCATATTCTCCGGATCTGAACACATCAGACTGATTTTTGCGGGGCTACATTAAAAACAATGTGTACAGAAATAACCCGAAAACCATTGCTGAGCTGAAAACTGCCATTCAGGAGGTCATCGACAACATTGATGTTCAGACACTTCAGCGGGTCATGCAGAATTTTGCTATTCGTCTGCGCCACATCATAGCCAATGATCGCAGCCATATCGAACATGTCATAACCTAAATCCGAATATCTGTAGTGACATTTGCATGTTGAATAATGTTTGTGCACCCAGTAGTTTTTAAATAATTTACGTTTTATTTCATATAGTTCAATAATTGTCACCCTGTATATGAACCTTGCTATTATAAATTACTTTTTTAAATATTTATGTACAAATTTTAAAGCCTAGCAATGTATTAAAAATATGAAGTTTGCTTATAAAAGCAAATTCTTCATATATATATATATATTTTTTTTTTGTTGTTAGAGGAGTAGAGATTTATGAAGAGCCTTCTTTAATTATATGGATTTTTGTGAAGGGATTCCCTAGGATACAATTTTTGCCTTGGTCACAGTATGATTAAAGAATATTGTTCAACTTACATTGTAAGAAATACAAATTTAATGCAATATTTCATTAGATAACAAATTTCTAGTTAACAGATGCTTACCCATATTTTGAAAAATTTCCTCAAAAACAGAATGAAATCGACTCTAAATTCAGCAGAGAAATGTTGGTAGTTGACATGTGGTTACTTCTATTTCTCTGCTTCTGTAAAAGACAACAACAAAAATTGTCATTAATATTAGCATTTATATTAGAGCATATGATTACACATATAACAAAAAGCATACGTTATATTCATACATAAAAGCTGATGAAATTTCAAAAATTGGAGGACTCTGATATTTTATATTCTGTAGAAAAGACACTAAGTCGCTTATATACAAAACTACAAGGATGCAAATTTATATAAATATATTTGCCACTGGCAAGTGGATTTTCTCATGGGACAGTTGATTTTTATGCAGCCTTAAAAACTGCTGACTATAGAAAATACACCTTTTTTTTCAGCCACATTTTTTTACTTTCACTCAATGTTGCTATGTAAACAAGTGACGAAGTTCTGTAAGTGAGAAGTTCTGTTAAATTAAATTTTCCTCTCTTGTATACATTTCTTAATTTTATACCAAAGAAAAAAAAGAGATAAAAATGTAATTAAGAAAGTGTATTGTAGTGCTTTAAGCATCACCATCAATGTGGCTGATAAATGAACGGATGTTCAGCATTTAGTTATACTATAAATAGCTTACATATAATCATATATATTGTGTCTGATGTCAACCTGTTTTTTTATGTCAACCTGTTTTTTTATGTCAAATCTATGCACATACAAAGCACAAAACTATGAATGAGATATCATATGAAAGGTTTCTGAACAGGATTCTGACAAACTACACTCACATTTCTTTAAAATTCACTGTTTGATTAAAAAAAAAAAAAAAAAAAAAAAAAAAAAGACAGTTAATTAAAAATTAAGGAAAAAAAGTATGAGTAAACAATCTCAAAGATTGCACAGATACATATTATATTTTTGATTATGTTAATAACAGTAATGACATTATTAATGACAGCAAATTAACTGGAATTAAAACTATTACATTACTTAACCCTATGTACTCTTTTTATCTTTTTTATTTATTTTCCCTGAAAACACTATATCAGCTTTTTAAATAGTTTTGCAAAATATGGTATAAATCAGCAAAGGTTAAAATTCCACAATTGGAATCCATGCTGGATTGAAACTAATCAGAAGTAAAAAAATATGAGCAAATTGCAACTGTTTTTAAATAGGATGTCGCTGTGGAATTTTATTATAATCCATGTGCAAATGTAGCAATACTATTTTTATATTGTTGTTCATGAGCATATAAATACGAATAAACAATATTATGTTAAAAATATATATATAAACAAAACAGGGCCGTAACCAGTTGGTAAAGTCAGAAGGGGCTTTGAAATTTTTTGATGGGGCTAATTCACAGCTTGTCTTCCCCCTTCTATTTTAAAGATATATAAATATAGACAGAAGTACAAAGCAAGTCATAAACTTTTGATTATAAAGTTTTAAAATTCTTAAATGTAATGAATAATGTTATTTGTATTAAAAGATTATGAAGTCTAGAGGGGGCTCAAGAAGTTTCTAGGAGGGGCTCAGCCCCCACCCCCCCCCCTCTTCCCCCGTCTGGTTACGGCCCTGAAACAAAACAATCGAAAACAGATCATAACGTTTTTAATGTATTTAAATTTTACATAAATAAAGAGTTTTAATTTTAGATGTAAACGAAAAATTTAAATACCGAGAAAATGTGGCAAAACAACAATTAGCAGGCGTTGGTCAGTTAAACAATCATTATTAGTAACAAATTTTAATAAAATTTTACCACGGTTTCGGGTTTTACTGCCTCGTTGCCAGATTTTAAATTGGAAAAATACGCATAGAAATCTGTCTATCTTCATGGGAAAAAATATTAATTATTTAATTAGTATTAAAAATATCAGTCAATAGGTAATATAATTGTATTGCAATTCCTTGGTAATTGTTATTACTAGTTTATTTAAAATTTATGAATAATGTGTGTATAGTTAGTTGAGTTTGATTACTGCTTATTAATAATTATATCTGAAACCATGGGATCTCTATTACTTTTTCTGTTCTTTGAAGATTTGTTTTCTTTAATTCCTTAACATACCAATAAACAAATATGGTAATCACAATACACAATAAACAGTGACTAAAGGTATTGCATTTTCGGCACTTTCATGTTGGTCGAGCTCAAAATGATATTATTTCTTCTTTTATTTGTGCTATTTTATAGGAAACGAGTGCAATGCATGTATTTCATTTAAAATGAAATGAATGCAATACTAATGATGGCGAAGATAGCAATATTTAGCGATTTAACAACTGCGGCCCGCAAACAAAATATACTGCTTATTCTTCCGAATTTAAATGCAATTTTAAATATAGCATGTACTCAAATCGGAATAAATTGTATCATAAGTACTTAAACAATGAAATCTGGTGTGGTAAAGAAGCAAATGTGCGAGTCATGTTTCACAAAAAAGGGTGTACATGAGGAGTAATATTATATGACTATAGGTAGACTTTTTTTTGTAAAACTAAATGCTGAGCATCTTTAATCATATTAGAACCGTATTATTTAAAAGTAACGCTTATTTAACGGGACGAGTATAACTATGTTGGCGACATTTTCAGATGGGGTATAACATAGTTACAATCACAACCTTTGATACTTTTTTTCAATTTGTATAAACAAAATCAAATGAATTATGAAAACTATACATCTTTAACAAATTAAGTATTTTTTTCTTTCAAATCAGATCCTTCAAATGCAGTCCTTGTACTCTGTAATAATACATATGTGCATGATTCAATTCAGAATATTACATTTAATAAATCATTGTGTTTTTAAATTACTCACAATTTAGAAATCTCAGAAAACATTAAATAGCGAATACTGGCATTTAGCTGCTTAGTGTGCTTGAAAATGAAAAGAGAAAGAATTGCTGAATTAAACTATCTCACATATAAATAAATTTATAAAAGTATGAAAGTCATTAAAGCTGCGATCACTACTACATGTATGAAAGTTTCACCTTCATGAAATCTAGAAAAACCTCACTGGATATAGCAACCTAAAAAATGCATGAAATTTATCAAAGCTGCAATGATTAAGAGACCTTCGTCCCCCCCCCAAAAAAAAAAAAATCAATAAATATAATTCATCATGTTGTTGAAAAGTAATCTAAAAACTATTTTTTAAAATAAGATTTCTCTGTCTTTTTGTTAAATAATTTAAACTAAAACTGTCTTTTATCATTTCTTTCATCTTTCTTATAACGACCGAGGTTTATACAGCCATGGAAAAAATTATAAGGACAAGCAAAAAGTCGCCAAATGTAGGAGCCGCCTGGGTAGAAAATTATGCAAATATTTATATGATAAAAAGGCTTGAAACGGAACATTTCTAAACAAATTTTAAGTTGAAAACTAGGCAAATCATTAAAAGGTTTTAATAGCTTGCTGTTCGGAAAAAATTATAAGGACACGCATTCCTTTTCAAATCGCAAACAAAATTTTGCATATTTGGTAGTGTCATAGGATTGTTTAAAGTAACCTAAAACTGTCCCGCAGTAAGACTATAAAGTTTCTTTTGTTCTTCATTATGCCAAAGAGCACACAACTATCTGAATTTGAAAAGGGAAAAATCATTGCTTACAGAAAATGTGGAATGAGTGGACGTGATATTGCAAGGAATATAAACAGATCTAAAACCGTAATTTATAATTTCTTGAAGAATCCAAAAAATTATGGCAAGAAGAAGCATACAGGTAGGCCTGTTCCTTTGACTATGCGCCAGAAACGTGAAATTGCGCATCGAGCTTGCTTAAAAAAAACAGAGTTCTACTCAAATTAAAACAAAAATGAATCTACCATGCACTAGCCGAACAGTGCGTAATGTTCTGGAAAAGAATCCCAATGTTAGATATGCTAAACTACGGTCACGTCCACGACTTACAAAACTACATAAGAAGATTAGATTGGAATTTGATAAGAAACACGTTTCTTTTGGAACTTGCTAGAAAGATGTGGTATTTTCGGACGAAAAAAAATTTAATTTGGACGGACCGGATTTTTTTCGCCATTATTGGTATGACTTGCGAAAAGATAAACCTGTTTTTTACAAACACCAATTCGGAGGAGGTTCTGTGATGGTGTGGGCATGTTTTGCAGCCAATGGAACAACACCAATCCTGTCCATTCGAGGACGCATAAATTCATGTGGATATGCTAGCTGAAAAATTATTGCCTAAAGTACCCCTTATCACAAGTGGTGATTATTTGTTTCAACAAGACAATGCAAGTTGCCATGTGTCTCGTGCATCACGTTCATGGTTCGAAGCCAATTCTGTCCAACTTTTGGATTGGCTGCCAAGAAGCTCTGATTTAAACCCCACAGAGAATCTGTGGGGCATTTTAGCTAGAGAAGAGTATAAGCAAGTCACACAATATGCAAATACAGATGATTTGACATCATCCATAGAATTAGCGTGGAAAAACATTTCTAAACAAACTTTAACTGGATTTTCTGAGTCAATGACTGAACGATTGATAAGGGTCATTGAGAAAAAAGGTGATTTTGTTGAATATTAATTTAATGTTCAGACATATTTCATTATGTCCTTATAATTTTTTCCATGTTTCGTGTAATGTATTTCTACTAATATGTGATTTATAAATTTTATTGTAATTTAATTTCTTATTAAAGCTAGAGAAGAGTATAAGCAAGTCACACAATGTGCAAATACAGATGATTTGACATCATCCATAGAATTAGCGTGGAAAAACATTTCTAAACAAACTTTAACTGGATTTTCTGAGTCAATGACTGAACGATTGATAAGGGTCATTGAGAAAAAAGGTGATTTTGTTGAATATTAATTTAATGTTCAGACATATTTCATTATGTCCTTATAATTTTTTCCATGTTTCGTGTAATGTATTTCTACTAATATGTGATTTATAAATTTTATTGTAATTTAATTTCTTATTAATAGGTTCCTAATGTTTCTTAATGACAAGTAGTAAATTATGTTGGATTTTGTTTTCAGTTGATGATTACTTTAGTACATATTACTCATTTTTCAACGTATCCTTATAATTTTTTCCATGGCTGTACTATATATAAAGGGTGTAGATGCAAAATTCACAATCTCCACTTTTAGAAAATGCAAAAATCTGATTATTATGAATAAACATGATATATTAGTACAATTTTTTTGTGATACATTTGTTGCCATAACTTATGGCAACAAATATATCACAAAAAAAAAATTGTGCCAATATATCATGTTATTCATAGTAATCAGTTTTTTGAGGTTTCTAAAAGTGAAGATTGTGCATTTTGCATCTACACCGTTCATATGTTATTGCTTTCTATTTCCATTTTTTAACTCACTGATTCAACAAGAGGTCAAAAATTAAATCTACTTGTAAATTAAAAAACTCTTCAGTCCTTTTTTTTTATTTCCAAGCTCCAAATAATTGTGTATTAAGTCAACGAACAATAGAAGTACTTTAAACAAAGAAAAAAACACACCTGCACACTGGATTTCTGAAAAAATCCAACATTCAAAATAACACAGCTACATCTACCAGTGAAGCTACAGTAATCTTTGTCAAAGTCATGGTCATCGTATTCGTAAAACAAAAGTCTTTTGCAAAAAAGAGGTATTTATCACCCATCTGATTTAGCCGCAGCTGTTTTAATATATATTGATATTGAGGCAAATGATGCTTATAATCAGGGGTGCAAAAATCTAGGTGCCAATGGTCTGATTCCCACCACTAAATTTTATTAGTATTTTTCGTCAAATTTTATCAGTATACTTCGTCTAAATTTTAACAGTATTGTTATTAGGCGAATAATACTAAATATTTAGAGGTGGGAATCGGCACGTTGGCGCCTAGATTTTTGCACCCCTGCTTATAATCCCTCATCCCCTACATTCGAAATGCAAGCATTATAGGATATCATTTGAAGGGGCCTTTTGTATTCAATAGTTCCCAGTTCAGCTATTCTTTCTTTACTGTTCTTTTTGAAGGCTTTCAAATAACCTAAACCAAGAACGGAGAATTTTCAGAAAGTTCTACCAGCTAGCAAGATACAACATACAGTTGAAAATTGCTATGACAAAGTTTTCTTGGCTGAAAAAAAAAAATTACTTAGTGCATATTTGTTTTTCTTTTCGTTATATACAGAATTTAAATATATATACAAAATAGGAAAGTTTACTGTAGAATAGAACTTAGTAACAAGTTTATATCTCGACAATTGTAAAAGTTGCAAAATATGGCTAAAAAGTAATAATATAAAACAATTTTGTGTATTTTTTCATATATATTCATTTTTAAAAACTGCCTAAAAATTCACTCGCCCTGTCTGAAAGTTCACTTTGTGATGAACAGAATTAATTATGTTCCTACCCCCTGCCAAAACAATACAAACAAGAGCTAATCTTCAACTGGCATACTTCTATTTCAAAACTTCTGAAATCACTTTTTCAGTCAAAGTATATTGTTGGCTAAAGTAGCATACGTGTATGACATAAAGACTACACAAGTCTCTGGATTCAGTAAAATCAATGTGCTGCTTTTGTTTTATTTTTATTATTATTAACTTTAGACTAAAGAAAGGCATTTTCAGAGGTTTTGAAATATGGATCTACATATTAGTTTTCATTATATTTATTTATGTATTTTTGCATTGGTATTAAACACATTAATTAGTTTAGTAATATTTGACATTTGTCAGGGTTCAGCCATATCTATCTGATATTTATTTTCAAAATATCAAGAATTTTGATAGTTTCAGTATTTTATTTTTTTATATTTCGTTCAAAATATCCTTGTGCATGATATTTTCAGTCAAAACAAGAGTAAAAGATTTTTTCAACTGTTATTAACTGAGTTGTTTGGTAAACAAAGAAATTTTGCCTCTGGCATTGACTTTTTTTTAACCACAAAAGATAATAATAATAATCTTTTCCACACTTTACATGTGAAGCTGAATTTTTAAGTGTAAGAACAATAATTATTTGGGACAATATTAACTTGAAACAGTCATTAAAAGATAAACTGTCCAATTTAGATGACGAGTTACTTACAGCTTCCTTAAAAATAATCTATTCTTGTTTTGGTTTAGTTCAGTTTATACTGCACACCATGTTAAGGGATGAATATGCAGACAAGCTTACATTTATGTTCAAATATTTCAACTGAAAAATTATTTTGTATTTAAAACTTTGTCCCATAGAACATAAAAATTCCTTGTTACTTGATACTGAATAGATTGTGTTTTGATAATTTTAAAAGGCAAGTTATTTATTTTTTCAGAAAATTGTTTCTGTTTTCAGTGCAAAAGAAAAATATCTTTAGAATATTGTTTTAAGTTTTCGTGTTAAGTGCAATATGTTTCAGTTTATTTTTAATAAGGCTGAAAATATTTATTGTCAGAATCACAAATAACATTGACTATTTTCAAAATATTGAAGAGAGATAAAAAAAAATACAGATGTCGCAGGTGCTCTGGGGTTTCTTTTAGGCACTAAAATGCCACTTTATTTGCATGGCGTAATAACTTTGCGACTTTGAATTGTAGACCAGATAGTGCATATTTAACCAAAGCCCTCTGATATTTAATAGCTGAGACAGTTGTATTCTTGATAACGTGTGTGTTTTATAATAAATGTAACATTGTGTGTGTTTAATAATAAAATAAATGTGTGCGTTTTATTTAAAAAAAGTATGTGTTTTATAAAAAAATTGTATGTGTTCTATAAAAAAAATTGTGTGTGTTTCATAATCAAATAAAACTAACATGCTATTTTTGCAAGTTAGGTCTAACAAAGACCCTGTTATCGTACTAACAGTATGATCTTGGGTGTAATACGTATTTGAAGGTATTTTCCAGTCAAAATGGCACAAAAACAAAAATTGTCCCAACCCGGTGTGTTTGCAACATTTGTTCCATAAAGTATATATTAGATATTTTTCAAAATAGTATATTTATCAATCCTAGATATTGATAAACACACACACTCAAAAATAAGAAAGCTAGCACACAGTACAGATACTATTACTGAACTCCAGCAATAATAGTGATTTCCCCTCCCCCCTGCTTTCCTACATATACAGTTACTATAGAGTATGTAAACTATGTCAGGTCATCATACACTTTTCTATAATTTTGCATTTAAAAAAAAATGGCATTTCAGATTCTTGTACTATTTTTTTTTGTTGTTGTCAATATATTTTTATGATATACATGAAGCACACATAGCTGAATTTTCTCAATAAAAAATTTTCTTTTCTTCCATTTGGTTCTTCTTTTTTTTTTTTAAGTTGGATTTCTGTAAATTGAATGAAATTCACAAATAGTCAAATTTAAGACTGCATTTCTTTTGCTTTAATGATTGGGGGATTTTTTTTTTCAATCTTTTCCTATATTATTTAAAAATTTGCTTCCATTGTTTTTTAAGTTTATTGTATTTATTAACTTTTATACTTAAATTTCTCTTTTATTGGGACTTCAATTTTAATCTTGAGATGTGTGTGTGGAGGGGGGTTGGGGCAGAGGATGTTTTTAAATCTAATTTATCTGAAGATCCTCTCAGCTGCAAGATAGTTGACACAATATAAATTGCTTCTTATGGTTCTGGAAAACATACAAACTGAAAAACAATGTGTAATTAGGGTCATGTAACTTCATGGGCAAATCGAGCATTGTACAGTGTCAACAAATTTTGTGCAATAAAAGTACTTTATTTTTAATTAATAAAATTTTGTAAAGAAAATCATGTCCAGTTTTGTCTTTTAATAATCTCTTTCTTTTTTCTTCGAGGAGGGGCGGGGGGAGGGGGTGACAATCACAGAGACAATCTGTTTCTTTTAATACTTAAGTACCATAATTTGTTTTATTGCTGAGCTATAACAATTTATGTACTATTTTTTTGTGTGTTTGAAAAGTATATTTTCAACATAAAATTTTATAGAGAGTCCATTTTTAAGGAATGTAAGTTTGTTAAGCACTTGTAAAATGAGCCTAAATCCTTCCTGAATCAGCCACTGGTATCAAATCTGTTCCATTAGTTTTCTACTAAGATTCTCAAAAAAGTTTGTATTATTATTTTTGTTTACATTTTTTAATTTGTTTATAGTTTGCCAAAAGATCGTATAGGTAGACACTTGTGGATTTTAGCAATTCCATGTAAAGATTGGAGTTCATCACAACATAATTTACTGTGTTCTGCTTATTTCACAGAGAATATGCTTGGCCAGATGTCTGTCTCATGTGTTAGGCTGAGTGATAATGCTTTGCGTACTAAAAGTACCTAGTAAGTACCTTTCTAATTTTTATTGTTGTACAAAGGGTACTAGGAAAGTTTTGCAATATGGATTTATTTATCAAACTTTTTCAAAGTAATTTCTGTTACAAGCAATACAGTTCTGCATCCTCCGAAACCAGTCCTTAAACCAGCTCTACCAAGTTTCACTAGGGAGTAAGGCACACTCATTGTCCCACACCCACAAAAGTGCTTCATCACTGGAAAACCGAATCCCTTTCAGCTTCATTTTCACATGCAAGATAGTGGGAAGTCACTGGGGGCAAGATCTGAACTGTAAGGAGGGTATTCAAGAAGTTTCACTCCTGTAGTGGCCAAATATTCAGTGCAGGCTTTGGCCTGGTGAGCTGAAGTGTTGTCATGATGGAGGAACCAGGTGTTCATTCGTGACTTTGGTCACAGGTTCTTCAAAGATTCCATGAATTTAGGGAGGCACTATTCAGTGCACCATTTAGCTGAAACTGTCTTCTGTGTGTCCAAAACGATACGCTCAACAATTCCACTCAATTTGAAAAATACAGCTATCATTTTCCTCTTGACAGATCGGGACTTTCTGACAACTAACGGTGTGTCCTCATCATCAAAAATCCAAACTTTGTTTTGAGACTTAGTTGGCACATCATAATAGCATAACCAGGTTTAATCACCTGTCACAATGAGACACATACTGAGATTGTCCCTTATCAAACATTTTTAGCATCTCCCGGCACCAAGTCACACATCGTGTCATCTGCTCCTCAGTCAGCCTATGTGGCACCCAGAGACAACACAGTGTTTTCATGTGCAAATGACCATGCAGAATTGAATGAATTACAGGTGCATTTAGGCCTAAGGTATCTTCTATCTGCTGGTAAGTTACTCGTCTGTCTTTGTCAAGCATTTTCCTCACAGCAGTCACAATGTAATGTTTTCCTCCTTAATTGATGTTCTGGGCCTTCCCGCTGTTTCAGCGTCCTCCAGGGAGAAATTTCCCCTTTGAAATTCTCTGTACCATCTGTATATTGTCGTATGATGTGGACAATCATTATCAAATGCAAGAGTCATTTCTTCTAAACATTCATCTATGTTTAATCCACGTGCGAAGTTATGCCACAAAACTGCCCTTATCTCACTTTGTGACCAGGATGCCATTGGAAGAACTTCACACTGTCACAGCTAATGAATAACTGAGCCTACAGACTTGAGGTTACGTGCAGGTGCGTACGTATGGATATATATCAACACGAAGCCGCAAGTAGCCAGCAGCAACTTTTTGTTTTGTCATATTGCAAAACTTTCCTAGTACCCTTTGTATATTATTTGTCAGCTTTTGCAAAATAAAATACATTCAAAAAATATTCATTTATGTAGCACACAAATGATTTTTATGAGTTTTTGGTGGACATTACATATTAATTGAAATAATCAAATATGAAATGAAACGAATAATTAAATATTAATGTTGTTGACTTGTAAAAAATAAGCTGTTCTTGATACTTTTGTGTGCAATTATAAGAATGTCATACCTAATCATGATAAATTTTGATACATTATGAGGTTACAATACAAATACAATTGCCCGTGTGCCAGTGATATTATATAATTTAATGTAGTAATATATTCTGTCTCTTTCTCTTTATATGTATATATATATACAGGGTTGTTATAATTAAAGTTCGCCTATTCAGAAGGCCCTAGAGCCGATTCTATGGCTCCAAATGAAACAAAATTTCACTAGTACGTAGTTAAAGAGATGCACTCTGCGAAAATGGAAAGAAAAAATTAGTTAAAATTTTTGTCAATAGGTGGCGCTGCTCCAATATTTAAGCCGATATTTGCAGATTTCTTTATTTTGTAAAAAAAAAAAAATCAGGAAATTTTATTTCACAGTTGGTAAAAGTAAACTTTTTCAGATTCGTTATATCAATTTCTGTCAATCCAGGTGAAACACACAAAATTTCACCCAACGCTTTAAAAAGATCACATTTTATTCAAATTTTCGACGAATGACGTCAAAGTGACGTCGCAACTTCGAAAACTTGAAATACCCTTCTAACCACCTGACGATTTAAAACTTGCTGTTAAAGTGTGTCTGTGATTTCTTTGACACTGGAACAGTTGATTGTTTCTGCATTGTTGACTGGAACAGTTGATTGTTTGTATTTGAATCTATGTTTTGTGGAGAATGGTAACTTTGAAAGAAAAGGCACTTCTTGTAAAGTTATTTTATCAAAATAACAGCAACGCAGCTGCAGCTGTTCGAGAATTCCGGAAACTAAAAGATGTTAGACGTGGACCAATGTCAGATTGTGGAGTTCACAAAATGATTAAAACGTTCGAGGAAACAGGAAAACTCGACATTCTTCCTGGCAGTGGACGAAAAAAGGCAGACAATAATGTCTAGCAGTGAAGATATTGCTACTGCTGCCGTGGATTTAGCAAGCCAGTCATCATTTGGTAATGCAAGTGTGCCAGCTATTGCGCATGAAGTTGATATGCCGATTTCCACTGTGAGAAAAGTGATGCGTCAAATTTTGCGCTACTATCCATACAAAATTCAGAGGGTGCAACAACTATTACAGGGTGATACTGAAAGTCGGCTATCATTTTCACTACAGTTTCTTGCATGAATGAATGTGGACAATTCATGGCCCTGGAATATTCTATGGAGTGATGAAGAGCATTTTTATTTAAATGGACAAGTGAACACACACAACTGTCGAATTTGGGCGAAAGATAATCCTAATGTTGTGCAAGAAGTTCCATTGCATGCAGCTAAAGTGACGGTGTGGTGCGGTTTCACAGCTACGTTTATGATAGGGCCATATTTTTTTGAGTAACTAACATCCACAGGACCCATTACATGTTCCGTAAATGGGAGAAGGTATCTCAATACGTTGTCAAACTTTCTTATTCCCGAGCTGCAACAGCGAGGCTGCTTTCAAAATATCGTGTTTTTGCAAGACGGTGTACCACCACACATTACTAGAGCAGTTCGGACTTTCTTAACAAGCCATTTTACAGAAGACCGCATCATAAGTCGTTATTTTCAAACAGTCTGCCCACTACGATTGCCTGATCTAACACCATGCGATTTTTGGTTGTGGGGATTTTTGAAAGATTCTGTATCTAAAAACAGATGTCGGACAATCTCTGATCTGAAAGACAGTATTAGATTTCATATTAGCTCAATCTTACAGGACAGTTTACGCAATGCTGTAGAAAGCACAATTCTGAGAATGGAATGCATTATTGAAAATGGTGAAGGATTCATTGAACACGCGTAATGCTATTCCTCGTTATTTCCTCGCTGCCGAGCGACATGTTTTATTTTTGTTGATGCAGATTACATCACATGAAATTATATTCATTTTTTTGTATTGTTTGGAGTCATAGGTCCAGCTCTAGAGCTGTCTGATTAGGTGAACTTTAATTATAACAATTTGCAGTTCGTCGAAGTTTGTTGAAACTTTTAAATCTGTGTGTTTTGTCTGAATTGACGAAATTGATATAATGAATCTGCAAACATCGCCTTAAATATTGGCGCAGCGTCACTTACTGACGAAAAATGTAACTATTTTTTTTCGATTTTCGCAGAGCGCATCTCTTCAACTACGTACTGGTGAAATTTTGTTTCGTTTGGAGCCATAGAACCGTCTCTAGAGCCTTCTGAATAGACGAACTTTAATTATAACAACCCTGTATATATTCATACATACATACATATATTATATATAAATTGTATATATGCAGTCGTGGCCAAAATTGTGGACACCTTTTGGGAAAAATGCTTTTTTGAAGTTTGATGGATCATAACACCAATTATTTCTTAGTAATACCATAAAAGCTATATAGAAATATGTTTTAAAGATAAACTTTTATTATAATTTACTAAAAAGGAAAAAAAAATGTTGATGGACAATTCATTGAAATAAATATATTTTTTAAAAGAAATACAGTCAACTACCTCTATTCTGCAAAGCTTGGGACCGAAGGTTGTACAGATTATAGGTCATTACTTTGTTTAAATTTTTTCTCCCATAATTTTACAGTAAATTAATTAATAATGCATAAATTAATTGGTACAAAAGAAAGATATTGTAAAACATTCGGTTATTTTATTAAAAATCACATGATATTTAAGAAAAAAATATTTAAATTTTATTTTACAATTTCTTTTGTTTGTTTTTACAACTCTCAAACATAGTATCAATTGTCATTTGATTGCAAATTTTTGATTCTTGGTCTAGTATTTTTTCTTGGAGTCTATAGTCTGTTCAGGGAAAGGAGATAATGAAAGTAAACAAACGGGTTGCAGAAAAATCGTCATGGAGCCATTGGCATCCAAGGAGGATTACATTTGGTACAAATCCCTAGGTTGGCGAATTTTATTTTTTATTTCGATTTGAAAAAGCAGAAGCTCAAATACTTCAGACAGTCTGTTTGGTGCTTCTGGCACAGCTCCAGGTTTAAGCATCGCCAATCCGCATGTGCATTTGTTTACTTCTGTTATCTCCTTTCAGCGAATGGAGTATAGTCATTATTTCTTATTCTGAGACAGAACTCTGTTTCTGAAGAAAATCCAGATATTTATAACCCATATCCAAGCCCTTCCCAAGAGTTGCCTTTCATCCTTCATCATCATACTCTGTGTCAGGATTATCCTATTTTCAGTAGAGTTTAACAGAGTAGTACTTATAATGTCATCATCTGTGAAACTCTCTGTAAATGGAACTTCATCTTAGGAGGATATCTATTCAATTATATTTTCTCCATTCAAATAATCAGACACAACAGTTAGTGAAAATTTTGCTTTTAGTTTTGTGTTAGTGAATTTTTCTGTAGATTTCTGTTCAGCACTATCCAAATTGAAGCCATCAAAGTCACCGTTACTGTTTATAAATAAAAATGTTGGCCACAAATTATGCCTTGCACCTACTAAAGTGTCTTTGCATATAGAGACCCATGTTCAGCCAAGAGAAAAATACAGCCCTTAATTGTAAATTGCTTTCTATACTCCTCCATATTAGTTGATAAATCAGAGGTTATAATTCGGCTCATAAATTCAATTTTGTATTAGCATTTCATGCTATGAATAATTCACTGATCCATTGACTGAATAAGATAATTTGTATTCAGAGGTAAAAGTAATCTAGAGATGTTGTTTTTTTTAAATATTTTTGGATGTGCATGTACAACATGTAAAATAATCTTGATTTTTTACTTTTTTTTAATTTGAAAAATAAAGTTTTGCTTCATTGAAATGCAAAAATTTAAGGGGGGGGGGGAATTACCAGTCGTCAATCAAATTGCTGCCATGTTGAATTTCTCTCACAAAGTTAATGGTAACCAAATTTTCACTGTCTACATCTAAAATAGTGTACAGATTATAATCATTTATGGATTATAGAGTTGCAGATTAAAGGGAATTGACTGTAAATTAAATTGAGAATGATTTTTGTTTTATCAATTTGTTTAAAAAAAAGTAAAATTGATATACAATTTTAAATCCAGCATCCAGGCAAGAAAAAAAATCGATTGACATCTTCCTGGGGATTGAATCAAAATCCATTCACCCCTCCATGGAACTAAACGATGATGTGTTTACCAACGACGCCATGGTTCAATCAAAGAACGTCAGCTTATTTCTGAAACAGTCTTTGACATTTATGTGATGACACTTAATGTATTGTTATTGGACAAATATTTTTGCCTCCTGATGGGTGCCAGAAGAAAATTTCAAATATTCTTTTTACGGAATATTGTATTAACATCAGAAATATGTTACACTACCAAAAAATATGTCAATTGTAGCACAGGAAGTGTATTAAAATTAAATTGTAAGATTTGAGCCGAACAGACAGACAAGCCAAGTTAAATTAAATCTTAAAATAAAAGTGTACACAAAAACATGTGATTCACATTACCTAAAAGATGATTAAAACTTTAATTAAATATTAAATATTAATACATTAAAATCGAGCACTTTCGGCTGTGAACCCAGCCTTCATCAGGATTTATAAAAACAGATATTATAGCACAAACGTCTAGATCACATTTATATAACAGTATGTTTGTGTACTGCGAACCTGCAGAAGAGTTCAAATCATTCACATTCGCCAACGGTCGGTCGATACCATTGCAAAACAGGTGAGGAAAGAAGGAGGAAGGGGAAAACGGGGAAAAGGCAGATTTTACTGTTCCATGATTAAATTAAGCCCAATTCTCGGAATATTGTAAGACAGTACATCATTGCACACTTTTCCTTGCTTATTTATAATTTCTACAGATTCTCGAATTATTAAATCATAGTAATTTCTCATAGGACATATTACTTTAGCATTATTAAAATCTATTTTAACGTTTCGGGTTTGGTGAAGTCTCGATAGAGCAGTGGATGACTTGTTAAATTTTAGATCACTTTTATGTTCTTTTATACGGTCTTTCAATTTTCTTGTTGTCATTCCTATATATTCTAGTTGTACATCATCATCGGTGTTAAATTGAATGACATATACTCCGGACATTTCATCTGGTGGGATAAGATCAATCTTTGCAGCCAGTAAATTCTTCATTTTAATTGGGGGTTTAGCTAACAAATTTATCCCATAACCGAATAGAGCGTGCCGAAGTTTCTCAAAAAATCCCGGTGTATAATTTATACTACAATATTTATTTTGCGTTAAGTTATTCTTGGTTGAATGCTTGTTACATTGAAACGAACAAATTAATCTATTAATAATATATAAGGGGAATCCATTTTTAAGAGCAATGTGAAATTAAATCTTGTAATAAAAATAATGAGTATAAAATAACAGCATGGCACCATCTAGGAATCTAACATACATATACAGTAGTAGATCTTTATAACGCAAACCTAAAAACATGAGGTTGTGCGTTATATAGAATTTTGCGCTATATAGATCACATTTCACACATCATTAAATTTAGCTTGTAAAACATGGCCAAATATGTGTGTGTTATGTAATATTTAATTTAAGCATATTTCAATATTTGTAAGTTTTCTATGGCAACATATATTTATTTTAAATTTAACTCTGACTTTTGGGAATTTGCAATTTTCAGAACGGGTTTATCATGCCCTAGCAAAGTCAACAAGGGCTTTGCATCTGTTTCAATGACAAATTTTGTGCCTTGTAAATACTTGTTGAAACGTTTAATGCCAAAAATGATAGCCAAAGCTTCTTTATGTACCTGAGCATAGTTTCTTTCTGCCTTGTTAAGAGTTTTTGATGCAAAAAATATTGGTCTTAATAGACCAGGTGAAGACTCATGGCATAAAACTGCTCCCAGACCATACTCAGATGCATCACACTGTAAAACAATGGGCTTTGTTATGTCATAGTGTACCAAAACATTATGTTTATCTAGTAATGTCTTGATTTTATTAAATGCATCAATACAATCCTAGTTGAAATCCCACTTTATGTCCTTTTCTAACAAATTGTATAAAGGTTTCAGCTTTGAAGATAAATTTGGCATAAAATGTTGATAATATCCAAGAAGCCCTAGATAACTTTTTAACTCAGTAACATTACTAGGTATTTGTGTATTTGAAATGTCATTACATTTCTCTCTAAGTGGATGAATACCTTCAGTATCTTTAACATGACCCAAAACTTTAATTGTATCCTTGAAAAATTTACACTTGTGGACATTCACTTTCACATTGTAAGAATGTAGTTTTTGCAGCACCAGTTCTGTTCTGTGTTTGCATTCTTCCTTCGTTTTTGCACGTATAAATAAATCATCAATGTAACAATCAGTAAATGAAAAGTCCTTTAGAATGTCATCCATTTTCTTTTGGAACAAGAAAGATGCTGACTTGATACCAAAAGGTAGTTTGGTATAACGCAGTAAACCCCTTGGTGTGTTCAACGTCAACAACTCTTGAGATTCAGGAGCTATAGACAACTGGTGGAAAGCCATTGATAAATCAATTTTTGAAAAATATCTTAATGATCCTATATTTGTTAGAATATCTTCCTGAGATGGAAGTGGATAAAATTGAATTTCACAGAATTTGTTTACAGTTACTGAAAAGTCCCCACAAATTCTAACAGATCTTTTGCCTTCGCTGTTCACTTTGGGCACTGGGACTATGGGGGTTGCCCATTTGGAGTGACTTACAGGCACTAATACACCTTTTTGAACTAAAGAGTTCAATTCTTCATTCACCAATTGTCTTATGGCATATGGAACTGGCCTAGATTTACAGAAAATGGGTACAGAATCTTCTCGCATAGCTATGTTTACTGCTTCACCTAACATTCCTCTAGAATCATTTGAATTAAAACAGTTGGGGAATTTGGAGTAGTAATATTGTAAAATATCATCTTGAGACAAATCGGCTTCAACCCTTGGATTTTCTAAATTCTTTGTTATTATATCTTCATTTATACCATTAACATTTGCAATATGACCATTTAGATCAATGCCAAGCTGTTAGATCCAGTGACGACCCAAGAGTGTAGGTCTATTTGGTGTTTCAATAGCACCTAATGGTAGCCACAAAGTCTTTCCTTGAAATTTTACAGGCACATTAAACCTTCCAATAATTTTTAACATTTGACCTAGATAGGAACACAATGTTGGAACTTCCAACTCTTCAAGTATGCCTAATTTTAAATCCTCCAATTTGTCTTTAGACATAATTGAATGAGCACTGCCTGAATCTACTTGCATGTCAACTGGTGTGCTACCTATTAAAATATTAACTAGGTAAGGCTTGGGAACTTCATCTGCAACAGCTGCACATATTGAAATTGTGTTTATGTACATTTCATCAAATGCTTCATCCACAAAGTTTGTTGTAGAAGTTTTGCAAACACTGGCTATGTGCCCTTGGCAATTACACTTATAACAAGTAGCATTTTTAAAAGAACATTCATCTCGGTGCCTTTTTCAACAATGTTTACAATTTTTGTTGTTCTTGTTCATTTGGTGTTTATTTTCAAACTTACTTGTATATCCGCGATTTTTCTCCTTACTTTGAAAACTGTTATTTTGAACAGGAGCTCTTTTTTTGAACGTTTCATTAGCACCCAAAATTTCGAGAACATTATCCTCTCTAACCTTAAAAAATTTTGCTTCTTTACTGGCCGTTTCCATTGCAAGAGAAATCTCAGATGCTCTCTTAAAGTCAAGGTTGCTTTCACTTAACAATCTGTTCTGAATTTGCTGGTCTGCCAAACCACAAACAAGTTTATCTCGGATTGCATCATCCAGAAATTGTCCAAAAGAACACTTACTTGCTGCCTCTTTGATTCTTACAATAAAAGTTGCAACATCCTCTGCATTTTGCTTTAAATTGTAAAATCGAAATCTTTGCATTATTACTGATGTCTGTGGGGAGAAATGGCCGTTTAATACTTTGATGATCTCACTGTAAGGAATGTCTTTTAAACTTTTAGGTTGAACGAGGTTTCGTAATGTGGAAAGCACTTTTTTTCCAACACATGTCAATAAAGTGTCTCGTTTGTCAGCATCATTTTTAATTCTGTTCGCTTCAAAGTAAAATTCAATTTGAAGCAGATATTCTTCGAAACAGTCATTTTCATCATAGGCTGGCATTCTGCCAGTCTGAGGATGATACTTGTCATTTTCATCTTCAGACTCCAACATTATCAAACACACGTGGAATCTTCGTAAGTCAAGAAACGAAGTTTTAGAACACGGAACTTTTGATTTGATCTAGCCGGAAACGTACTTCACGCTCGTCGCCAATGAACTATATTAAAACATTAAAATTCACTAAATTAATAGTAACAATTGAACACTCAAGAGATCACACAACATACATCATCCAAGCATATTTATTAACTGAAATCAGCTACTGTTACCAAAAGTCAGAGTTAAATTTAAAGTAAATATATGTTGCCATAGAAAACTTACAAATATTGAAATATGCTTAAATTAAATATTACATAACAGTGTGAAACATGCCAAAATACATTAGACTATCTTTATATATCATTCTTTATTACCAGAAGTTATATATTATAATTTTTTGCATAATATAGATCATTCCACACATTGTTATTTTTACTTTATAAAGATTGTCCAAACATAGCTATATCAAATCATAGTCCTCTAAAGAATAGCAACTATTTATAATGAAAAAATTCAGGTGTTTCTTAACTAAAAATTGATTGTTTACATCTGAGAAATTGTGCGTTATATGGAGAATTGTGTTATAAAGATCTTCTACTGTAGATTACTTTTGCCAGTTTTTTTTTTCAGTATTAGCAATAAAAGGGGGTTTATTTTTAAATTTTTTTTCTAAATTTAAATACAATAGGAGAAAAAAAAGATGAATCTCGGATCAGAATTCTTGTTTTATGAGGCAAACATCAAGAAAAGTGCTCTTAATTTCAAAATGCCTCTATGCTTAATGAAGTAGATTCAAAAGTATTTGGATCAGAGAATATACACTATATGGCCATTAATGACCGGCAACTTTCAATTTTAGACATTTTGTCGAATATTTAAAAATATACTTGTCAGATTCTTCTGTAATTTTAGGATTAAAAAGAACAGGTTTGGCTTCATATTTATCAATGTCGATTTGATAAGGAGGACAATTAAGGGGCTAAAAAAAATTAAAGAAAAAAAAGAATACTTTGGTTCACCCTGTAAAATAAAACGCATGAAATAATCTATCGCTACAGAATATACATAATATGATAATAGATGCATAATATGATTATGCGGCCACAGACCTTTCTAATGATATATCACATGAGGGGTATCGGCAAAATTTAGAAAAGTGCCCCCTTGGGGGGGGCAAAGTGTAGGGATGGACACCGGAGATGCATAATATGATTAAGCGGTCACATATCTTTCAAACGATATATCACATGAGGGATATCGGCAAAATTTAGAAAAGTGCCCCCGTTGGGGGGAAAAGTGGGGGGATGGACACTGGAGATGCATAATATGATTAAGCAGCCACAGACCTTTCCTATGACATATCACATGAGGTGTATCGGCAAAATTTAGAAAAGTGCCCCCCTTGGGTGGGGGCAAAGTGGGGGGATGGACACTGGAGATGCTTAAAATTTAGAAAATCCCTTCTTGAGGGGGGCAAAGGGGGGGATGGACACTGGAAATGCATAATATGATTATGCGGCCACAGACCTTTCTAATGATATATCACATGGGGGGTATCAGCAAATTTAGAAAAGTGCCCTCCTTGGGGGGCAAAGTGTAGGGATGGACACCGGAGATGCATAATATGATTAAGCGACCACAGACATTTCTAATAATATATTACATGAGGGGTATCGGCAAAATTTAGAAAAGTGCTTCCCTTACGGGACAAAGGGGGGGGCGTGGACACTGGAGATGCATAATATGATTAAGCAGCCACAGATCTTTCTAATGATATATCACATGAGGGGTATCGGCAAAATTTACAAAAGTGCCCCCCCCCCCATTTTGGCAGAACGCGCCCCCCCTCCCAATAATTTATGTATTATAAATATGTTATGTGTTATAAAATAATGTAAAGTTTAAAACAGATCACTTTATTGTATTTCCTAATTGTATTGTATTTCCTAATTCCTCCCCTCCTGAAAGGGCAAAACACACCCCCCCCCCTCCTCATATAATTTTTTACACGGCCTAGTTCTTAAAATCATAATATCTCGACCGCACTGTAATAGAAAGCTTTAATTTACCCATAATGCAGTTTAAACAGATTGGATGAATAGTCGAAAATAATCTATCTTCCTGGTCGAAGCGCTAGTCGAAGCCTGACAGGTCAAGAAAGTAACAACACCAGAATTTAGAGTTTTTTGATTGGAAGATGTATTTTCTTACAGAATTAGGTGTTTTGAAGAAAATTTGTGGAAGCGCGAACAAAAAGTGGGAAAAACTCTAGTAAAATAGCTCGTTCAACGGGATTTGCTGTGTTAGAATAGCATGGGGAGGTCGCGCTGGAAATAAATAAGCATTGCGCTGCCGCGCAATGCTCAAATACAAAAATCTCTTTTTCTAGCCACAATAAATAAAATTTACTTACTGAAGCAGATCTGCTCTCATCTTCCCTTGAGGACTCTGTTCTCAAATGACTCAGATAATCATCTATTACCGAGATCAAAGAAATAAAAAATTAACACACGTCCAGTTAATCAACCATTAATATATAAGAGAGTTCATAATTTTTTTAAATAGAAGCATAATCCTTAATAACACACCCAGTCAATGTGACGTCACAATCAGAGAAACAGCTGCCGACATAGACAATTTTCTTTCAGCATTTGTATAGTTACTTCAATTTGAATACCAGTATTTTTAAAAATGTCCTTCCCCATAAATAATGCGAAAAATGCTTTTAGAAAATACTGTTATTCAAATTCAAGGGCCATACATATATTTTAAAACTCTGTCTACAACACACAGTATTTTTATATCAGAGCATAGACTTAGTATTCAGAGGGCTGTGGTCATATCGCAGCTAACAAAATAGGCATGGCACAAGAATTGCATGCCTCTTAACTGTCATGTGATCAAAATAGGCTCATTTCCTCTAATTACCAAACTGCCATGTGATCAAAGTAGGCTAAAAAGCAATGGACGTCGATGAGATGCCTCTGCGGCCTATTTTATTTGCCACAGTCAAAGTCACAACAGTGACCAAAAGGTGAATTTTGTTTTTGTCACATTATGGCTCTCATGTGACCATCACATCGAAACTCCACTTTCTGAACTGGTCCCCAATTCAACCTGCATTAAAAAAAAATCAATTCTATCTTCAGTAGAAATAATTATAGTCTATTCGACCAGGGATATATCAGCTTAGAGTAAAGTATGGTTACATAAGTCTATGTAGGAAATGCTACCAAAACCAATCTGCAGTAAAAAAGAAAAAAAGATAAACAGTCATACTCGTCACATTTCATTATATATTTTTGTTATATATAAATAAAATTATAATGCATATACTGTTACTATTGTTACAGATTTCTAAATAGTAAATAAAAAATAATTACAGAAAGCAACTTTCTTGCACATTATCATTTGAAAGAATGAAATTTCATCTTAAATTTCGTTTATTCTGTTAATCTAGTTTATTTTTTATATGAGAACGGTTTTGTGTTTAGTATAACTTGTAAAAGATAAGCAATGACGTTTATTCATGAAAGTTTTAGAAGCCTACTCTATGCAAATTTTCATGGAATTATTGTTCCAGTGCTTAATGCACACTGTAGTGTGCAATACTGTAACAACAATAACCTAATTATTAATAAATAACACACTGTATACAATAGACTCTCCTTAATATGTCTCCAATTAAGAAGTATCTCTGGTTAATGAGGACAATTTCTTATAACCCACCATTTACTATTTGAAATTAATGCAAAGGACATTTTTTTCATAAATTGACCGGACAATATCCAAAATGATTTTGTACATTATTACTTCAAAAGCAACTTTCATACAACTTTATTGGGGAACCAAGAGATTGTCAGTGACAGTGATGAAGAAAAAAAAACATTACATCAAGAAAAACGTGCAAGATTAAAAAATTGCTAATTATTTTTCACTGATATTACGAATCAAAATGTGAAGTAACTGATCAGATTTTCGAATCTGTCAAGATTACTTTATAATGTAGTAAAATAAAGTAAATTATGTAAGTGTGGCGATTTCTTTCCATATTTTTTTCCATAGTAATTTATTATTTTGTCTTAACAAATTGCTATTTACTTATTTTTTTACTGAAATTACTAAATTAAGGAAAAAGCTGTTTCTTTTAGCATAACGTTGGTAACCTATATAATTTCTGAGAAACAAACAAATGGTTTTTTCATTGCTAAATAAAAATCAAATTAATTGAAAAAAATATTAATTAATTTAAAAGAACATTAAAAATTAATTGAAAAATTAATTGGAATTGACTTATATAACTGACTTATATTATATAACTGACTACTTATATAACTGACTTATATTATCAAAAACTGAATTCAATTCATAAGGGATTATTTCATAACATTCAAATGTTTATATCGTTTAATGCAGAATTTGCTTGCTGCTGATGTAAAATTGTCTCCATTGGAAGTTCGCACAAACGTGAGTTTACTTTTTTGTCTTATTTAGAGGTTAATTAAATAAACACAACTAAAATACACAACTAAAAATATTATGAAACACTTTCCAATACACCTAGAAAATCATAGTTTAACCCTTTCCGGCACAGAAAAAGTCTGCTGGTAAACTGAGAAATTACTGACTGACACCAGAATTTACAAACGACTTTTTTAGAAAATAAGAACTCCTTATTTTAAGCTTTCATTGTAGAAGCAACGTTTTATGAAATATTCTTGGTGTCGAATGCAAGTTTGGAATTAAAATTTGATGTGCCCGAAGTGGGATCACTGTGCCGGAAAGGGCTAATAAGCTGAAAGATGATATCTAAATAAAAAAATATATTTAAAAGCACATTTAAAAACTAAATTTCGTCAATTGCCATCATTAATCGTAAAGTATTCTAATTCTTTTTTGCAGCCTTGTACATGATTTGTATATAAAAGGTGTCCAAAAAGTCTGGAAACTGTCAAATAAATCAAGAAATATACATTGGATTGAAAACAGAAAAATGCATGTTTAATATTTTTGAAAAATCTATTTAGTAATATCAAAGCTGCTCCCCCCCCCCCCAAACTTTCCCCTTGGGGTGGAAAGGGTGGGGCAACTTTAAAATCTTAAATGGTAGCCCCCTCCTTTTTTTATTGCATAATCGGACTCTATGGGAAAAATATATAACTTTTGTACTTAACATTTTCTTTGGTAATCGTAGATGGCACTGTAATTGAGTAAAATGCAGTGAGAATCATTTCCTTTAAAAAGTCTGAAAACAGTTGAATAACTCGAGAAATATACATTTGATTGAAAAATGGAAAAATACATATTCAATAGTTTCGAAAAATCTATTTAGATATATCAAAGTTGCTGTTTTTCAAAAATACTGAACATGCATTTTTCCGTTTTCAATCGGATGTATATTTCTTGAGTTATTCGACTGTTTCCAGACATTTTGGATACCCTGTATACTACATAGTATGCCAAAATTTAGTTCAGTAGGAAATGCTTAGTACAGTTGATCATTCCCCTTCAGCAATTCCTCAAATTCTTTTGTGCAGCCATACATATATGTAGCATTTATACACACTAGGTAATATGCAAAAAATTAGTTCAATTTAAAAATGCATACCATAACGGAAAACACACTTTTGTGTCTCCCTGTGAATGAACGATAAATGCCATGCATATTATTTTCTACAGAAAACGTCTTGTATCGCACCTCAGAGATGCATATCAATTTCACTATGGTTAAAATAATGAAACATCATTAAAGTACATTGAAAACAATTTTTCCACATTGGCCCCATAATGTACGAGAATTATTTTGAATGTACCAGTAATGGAACTATAAATGCAACATATTTCATTTTCAGTATTGAACATTCTATATGAAACCTCAATAATATATATGAGTTACATGATAATCTGAGTATATCTACACATGTTAGAACAAAGACAGACAGACAGCTAGACAAATCAAAATCATAAATACTTTTACACCCTATGTTGATGAGTGTTAAAAAGGAAATATAAAAATAAAAATTAAGAAAAATGAAAATATTAAAAAAATGCTCTGGTAGATCTTATGTAAGAACTGAAGGTTGAAGAAAAACACAATTTTTAAACTGAATATATATTTTGTTTCAACTTACCAACATCTGAACAGGTACTTCTACTCTTTGAACTGGAACTAGACCTTGATCGAGATTTGTGCTTCTTTATTCTCCTACTTTGGTGCTTACAACAGGTATACTCTGAGTCTGATCCCTAAAAATATAACATGAAATATAGGAAATTCCTGATTCTTAAGAGAAATTAAACTAAGATATATTCGAAAGCTATACAAAAAGAAAACAAAATATATTAAAATAAATGTAAACCGAACGTACTGATCCAAAATGAGAATGACAAAGATGCTTTGAAGAATGTTTTTTATGTTTCCTATGAGCATAACTGTAAGCTTCCTAAAACAGAGAAAAAATAATCTTCAAATAGCTTTTGACTGTATAAATTAGAGATTATGAATCTACAAAAAATAATTAAAAATTTGAAAAAATGTGTTAGTTATTCAGAAATGTAGCTAGATAATCTTGTGTCTTTGGCAGAATAGCAAACGTTGCACCCCTATACATCGATATAATTGAATCATTTTATGCCCTTGTGGATTATTATACACTACTACATACTAAACTGAAGAATCGGTATATATATATATATATACACTATATTGCCAAAGGTGATTGGTCACTTGCGATTTTAGACGTTTTGTTAACTATCTAGAAAAAAACATGAGGAATTAACCTGAAACTGCAGGTGTGTAAACAGTATAGTATAGGTTATATATTTCCGCAAAGATTTTTTCACGAAACCCCATAGGGGACTGTCAACAAATTGAAAAAGAACGAATATCCTTTGGATAACCCTGTAAAAACTAATGTAGCAAAGCCGTTCAAACTCGAGATTATTAATAAGTGGCTTATTGTAATATACTGTGTTCATTTTTATGAGGATAGCATGTATATTCGTAGAGAAATTAAGGTTTTTATAAAAACAGTCCCAAATTTCGCATAATTTTTTGCTCATTATTTGCAGAGTTCTTAATATAAAAAAAGTTCTTTTCAGAAAATATGACAAACAACATTGTTCATAATACTCTGCAATCAGAATTAAAAAATAATAAAAATTGGATAAAAAATGAGCAGGTTTACTAAAAAATGTTTCACTGCGCATGCGCGAATGCAATCAAAATATAATATGCATAATGTATTAGCTAAGTATATAGAGCAACTTTTGTGAAAGTCTCAAAATCACAGCGTGAAAATTCTGAAAATTATCGTCGATAGAATAAGCTCGAAATCCGTTGTTCCCAAAAGGAAGCAAAAATATGAGGGGTTGTATCCAAATATAGTAGTACGTGAAATATTGTGTACACTATCTGGGCTGTAATCAACAGATATTTGATACAACCCCTCATCTTTTTGCTTCTTTTTGGGAAAAACGGATTTCGAGCTTATTCTATCGACGATAATTTTCAGAATTTTCAAGCTATGATTTTGAGACTTGCACAAAAGTTGCTCTATATACTTAGCTAATACATTATGCATATTATATTTTTGATTGCATTCGCGCATGCACAGTGAAGCATTTTTTAGTAAACCTGCTCATTTTTCATCCAATTTTTATTATTTTTTAATTCTGATTGCAGAGTTATATGTACAATGTTATTTGTCATATTTTCTGAAAATAACTTTTTTTTTATGTTAAGAACTGTGCAAATTATAAGCAAAAAACTAGGCAAAATTTGGGACTGTTTATAAAAACCTTAATTTCTCTACGAGTATACATGCTATCATCATACAAATGAACATAGTATATTACAATAAGCCACTTATTAATAATCTCGAGTTTGAACGCCTTTGCTACATAAGTTTTTACAGGGTTATTCAAAAGATATTCGTTCTTTTTCAATTTGTTGACAGTCCCCTATGGGGTTTCGTGAAAAAGTCTTCGCGGAAATATATAACCTATACTATACTGTTTACACACCTACAGTTTCAGGTTAATTCCTCATGTATTTTTCTAGATAGTTAACAAAACGTCTAAAATCGCAAGTGAACAATCACCTTTGGCAATATAGTGTATATATATGCATAATTTCAATTTGTGTAAACAGAACATCATAGATTCTCTATTTAAATTTACTGTGAGGCAATATTGATTATTGTTATTTACAGTCATAAAAATCTCAACGTTATTTCAGCAGATTTTGAATCCACCTATCGTCTTTACCTTGGCGGAGGCTTTCTTCAACACCGTATAGCTAGACTGAAAAATAGAAAAAGAACAACCATGAACCAAGCATCAATTATGGAACACTTTCCAACACATCCAATGAACTGTAAGAGAACTTCACCATTAAATAAGGTGAAAGAAGATGTGTGTCTAAACAGCTTAGTAAAAAACATATTTAAACATACAGTTTCAAAAATTACCGTCCATAGTTAAAAAGTAGTCAAATTATTCTTCGCAAACCTCTATGTGATCTATGTATTTGCAAATATTTTACCTAGAATTAAAAAATTCAGTTCAGCGAGAAAATATATAACATAGTTGATAATTTACTTTTAGTAATTTTTGACAGTAGGCAGAAATGCACTTGAACTTTTTTTGTAAAATCCTGTGTATTAACTACAGACATTTATAAACATCACATATTAAGCTAAAATTTAATTCAAGAAAAAAATGTATAACAATATTAAAAATGCAATTCCTGGAATTACCATCCATAAACAGAAATGCATCGAGTTCTTTGCTTGACCCTTTATATGAATTTATTTATTTTCCATGAAATTCTCCTAGTATACTAAATATAGTTCAGCAGGAAACTGCATAATGCAATTAAAAATCACCTTTTAGCAATTCATGCCCATACACAATCATGCTTACGAGTTCTTTTGAGTAGGCCTGCCCATGATCAATAGAACTTATAAGCACCATGTAATGTGTACAAATTTTGTTAAACTTAAAAACCATACTATAACTGAAAACTTGAATCCAACAATTATCCGTCATAGCCAAAACTCTAACTGAATCTTTTGTGTATCCCTTTAAATAAACGATAAATGCTACCCTGTCTATATTATATGGTAAGTATCTTGTAATAAACACAAGCAATGTATATAAATTTCCTTATGTTTGAGATAGTGTAACATCAGTAACATATACTGCAGAATATTTTTTCCTATAGATCATTATGTAAATTAAATATTTTGTGTCGCCCTGTAAATGAATGATTAATGAGTTGCTGTCCATATTCTACAGAGATTATATTTTACAGAATCTCATAATGCATACCAGTTACATTAGGTTTAAAGCAGAATAACATTTCTCACAATACACTACAATCGATTTTTCATCCATAGAACATAGTGTAATGGAAGATTTTTTTAGTGTTCCTGTACATAATCTATAAATGCAACGTACTTCCTTTTAATAGGAAACATGCCATGATAAATCTCAATAATATATATAAATTACATAGAAATAGAAGTATGTTTACGAGAGTTAGAGCACACACAGACACACCACAGTGATAAACACTTTTCAACTACGTTAGAAAAAGTTTAAAAGGTAACAAAGAAATGCAGAAAGACTCCATTTTAACATTTTAGAACATAGTTGAAAAAGGTTTATGAATTCGGAACATCTATCTGTCCACGTTGACTAGTTTTTTAAAAGCTTATATGCTTGAGTTTAAATCACTTGACCTAGATAGTGAATGTCAGGCACTTCTGCTTAAAAATCTTGCACCACTTAATTTTTCTTCTTGCCCTCGTCCATGATGTTTCCATATTTTTACTGCTACTTTACTTGTGAAACAAATTTATAGTAATTACTATCATTTCACATTATAAAAAAGAGAAAGATTTAATAATTTTATTGCTTATCAATATAAATAGGTATAAAAACAACTACTCTTTTCCAATCACATTAATAAAATTTACTTACTGAAGAAGATCTGCTCTCGTCTTTGCTTGAGGACTTCATTTTGCAACACTTCAGATAATCATCTATTAATGAGATCAAAGAAATAAAATATTAACTTACTTTCAGTTATCCATACATTAATACACAGTACAAAGAGTTTATAATTTTTTAAATGGGAGCAATCTGTAATGGCACAGCCAATGAATATGATGTCACAATCGTTGCAGCCACAATGTGCTGAATACTAAGCCTACTTGCTGGCACAAAAATGGTGACCGTCGTAAACGAATATTTTTCAGCATTTGTACAGTGCCTTGTATTTCAAATCCAGTACTTTTTAAAATATTCTTCAACTTAAATAAACACAACACAGCTAACAAAAGATGTAGGCCACGATACTTGCACAACTCTTGGCTGGAACATGATCGATAGTTTCATTTCTCCTAATTACCAAACTGCCATGTGGTCAAAATATGCTGAAAAGTAGCCGAGGTCAACAAAATGCCACCACGACCTATCTGTTTCATCGTCTGCTGTCATAGTCACAACAGTGAGCAAAAGGTAGTCTTCTTTTTGTCACATTATGGCTCTTATGTGACCATCACATTGTAACTCCACTGTCCATTTAAAAAATAACAGATCACAATATACAGAAACTTCCATTTTGATTTTTGTTCTTTTTTGTTAGTTACTTACTTTACATGTTTGGGCATGTACACGTAAAAAGATTCGCCAACCCTAATATATAATCATATCTCTAATAACAATTTTATCTTTTACACAGAAAAATGAAATTGTAAAAACTCATTCATATTTAAATATATATTTTTTCTTCTGAAAGAATATTCAAGATTTTCTTTTCCAAATTCAGGTCAACCTGAACCCAAAGAGTAAGATTCAAAACTCAATCTGAAACCAATAAGCAACAATCAAAACTCAACCCTCAACAAATAGTCAATCTAACCCCTCCACCCCTCCTTCTCCAAAAAGAAAAACCATTTAGCTTCAAACCTGCACAATCCTTGGATTAGGTGAAATGTGTTTAAAATCGGATGTCTTAACCCGATGCATGACTCTGATGCCAGGTGATTCAAAATAGAGGTTATGGCGACTATCCTTTAAACTGCTGGTGATAGAAAGATTACAAAATGTATACAAATTAAACATAGTTTTTAGTTATGGTATTATTTTTACAAGTTTCTCCATTCATATTAAATGTGAAATTTATATTTTTATACGGTCCCTGTATCATATAAATTAAATTTAAAAAAATACTCTTATAAATACAACAGTAACAATTCCATTCATCTACAAGCAAATATACTGCACAATGATACTTTAAATCTTTAGAAATTTCGGGCTTACCAGCAGTAAAAAAATGTATATCTGACTTTAAAATGGCCTATATAGAAAAATGTTTCAAAATTCATTTCTATGATGCATGTTTACTTTGCTTTTCAATATGCATTTAAAAAATATATATACCGTAAAATCCCGTTAATCTGCCCTTCCCGATTAAGCGCCCCCCTCCCAGTTTGTAAACAAATTGGAAAATTCAAAAAATCCCGAGAAAGCACCCTCCCCCAAAAGAAATTTCGCCACGCACGTCAAGATCAACAACAAAAATTTTATCTCAGGAGTGGTTTTTTTTTCCAACAGATTAGAAAGGCGTGACACGATTTTTTGACATATCGCAAACGTTTACAAACACAGAAGTAACATACACAACTTCTACTATTGTCAATCTGAAAAAACAATATAACCAAACATTAGTTTCGCTGTAAATTTATCTCCATCGTGATATGAAGGTAATAAAAATATCGATAGTGAAAGTTTCTCATGAAATAAGTTTAAAAATGTGTATTTGATGCCCTGGGTGAAATATTTTGATTAAAAAAGAATCTATTTATTTTACCAAAGAGTTTTTAGTCATATTTAACGTTATTATGCACAAAAAATTTATCGATTAATTGATCAGTAAATGGCGCCACAGTTGAATTTGTAGCGTATTTTGTGCTATCTTTGTGGTAGCAATGTTTTTTGTTTTAAAACTCTGGCAACACTAACAATTTGTTCTGTATGTTCTTAAGTTTTGTGATTTGTATTATTTATTTAGCATTTATAGATAGGAAATCATGATTAAAAAAAAACGGTTATTTAATCTCCCTAATTTACACCAGATGGCGACACAACACAAAATGTTACTAGTCCTAGAAAGTATTTCAGGACATTTTCAACTGCAATTTCTCAGTGTTTTATAATTATTTTAAATTATTAAGTTCCTTTTATTTTTCTGTTACCATATTAATGACAGATATTTGTGTTATTATTTATCTAAATGCATTCCTGTTTCAAAGCTTCTGAAATCCAGAGTTTTCTATAATCTGAAATTGCCATTAATTGTGAAGTTATACTGTTTTTCTATTTTGTATATCATTTTTTTTTTCAAAATGTTTTTCTTTTGTCACTTTATAAAAATAATGCATACTTTGCAACAATCGGCCATTAGTATCTGCCCCCCTTCCCCCCAACACCACCCATAAATATCATATACTACAATTTTAATACCGTGTAAGCGCCCCCCCCCCCCCTGATTATTTTACGATTTTCCGTCACGTTTAGGGGGGCAGATTAATGGGATTTCATGGTATTTTTTTTATCATAAGATAGTTACTGCAATTAAAGGACAAGTAGGTTTTATTTTGCTATGTATATTACTGTAAATAATAAAATATAAACCATGTATAAAGCATTCTACATTGAATGTACAACAGCAAAAATATAAGTTTAACCTATAATTAATAGATTATTAATAACTATTTATGTAAGTTGAAATATTAAAAGTTAAAAATTTGCAAAAATAAAATTTCCTAAATTTTGTTTACTTATTGTGTGAGAATTAAAGGAATTATTTTTTTCAAAATTTCATTAAATTATGGTCAGTTTGCAATTACAGAAAAATGGCATTGTTATTTTTGTTCATAGTTATTTGAAGCACAAAACCGCCTAACTTTATTTATCAGTGCATCATAAAAAGTGCATATGCTGCAAAATAGTTTTGAATTTGACCTGTCAAAAAATTCATAGATAGAAGTTTTGCCGCACATATATAAAAAGATTCCCTAATTTTTATATAGTGTGCTGTAGTCCACCTAATGTAACAAACTTATGTTTTGGGTCCGCAAGGAAAAAACTTGAGTATGGCTGCAACAGACGGAAATATATTCAAATTCTTTTGTACAGCACGGTGCATTACCTACGGTTCTTTATATATGTTATATAATAAGACAAAAAATTATGCAGGCAAACGCGCATTACAGTAGTACAAATGCACTTCCAGAAATGAATCTCCATCAATGGCAATAAATCCAGATCTTTGTGTAACCCTATATATGAATTTATTTATATTAAAAAAACGTTACTTTACTAAATATAGTTCAGCTCGAAAATGTATAACTCAACTAAAAAACACTTTAAACAATTCACAACCACATACAGTAAAGCTTATGAATTCTTTTGTGTAAAAGTATATGATCTACAGAATTTATACACATCATGTAGTATGAAAGATTTGTTAAACCTAAAAATGCTACCGTAACTCAAAACCCACTTCCAGGAATTATCGTTTTAAGCAGTACTACAACCAAAATTTTTGAGTGTCCCTGTTAATGAAACACAAATATTATGTGCATCATAATTCTACAGCAAGCATCATATAGTGAATCTCAGGAATGTATATAAATTTAATTATGTTTGAAATAGAGTAGCATCATTAAAATATACTGCAAACAATTTTACCCCTAAACCCTTATGCAACCGAATTCTTTTGTGTGAGCCTGAGAATAAATAAATGCTCAACACTTCCTATTCTACAAAAAAGATGTTTTAGTGCACCTTAGCAATTTATAAGAATTTCATTACATTTGAAATAGTGTAACATCATCAAGTACCCCACAAACAATTTTTCCCATACACAATAATGTTAGAAATTATAAAGAAAGAAAGAAATTTAAATTAAGATTTTTACTTTGAAAAATTGCAGGATGTGTAAGAAAAATATCAGAGTGAAACATTTTCTAAAATTTTGGCTTTATTATAGTGTGGAGAAAAGAAAAATGTTGGAACACTAGCAATCTCAAATTAATTTGTTGAAACCGAAAAAAAATTGTTGTATTATAAATAATAATAATAATGTTATAATTTGAATAATTTGTTGAACCTCTAAAAACAAAACTTTGGAAAGAGAATTTATTAATTTTAGAAACTGTAATTATTGATGAATCAAGAAAAAATTATGAGAATTCAATAAAAATAAACTATTTGTATAAATAAATTGAATGAGATACCTTTTACTGTTAACGTCTCACACACATGGTTGCTACACACCGGACATCGGATAGGTTTATCCAAACACTTTTGCTCATGAGATGAAGCAGATTCACCAACCAAAAGTTTCCTATACTCAGCTGTAATCGTGTTACCTGAAATAAATACGATACTTCTGTGAAAAAAAATATTTTCGTGGCTATACTGCAAAATAATATTAAAAGTAAAACAACCAGAGCTTCAATCTGCAACATTTTTTATGTTGTTACTAAGCTCCCAATGGTGAAAAAAGAGATAGTTTCCATTTGATAAGGCACCACAGGGACAAAATAGGACTTAACCTCAATACTTGGCCCACAATTTTGGTCGTTACAGAAACAGGAGAGGGAATTTCCAGTCTCTGTCCCTCTCTCTTACCTACTGACTTTGTTCCAGTTATTCTTGTTGTTAGCCACATGGTTAATCTCTAAACATTTCATTGTTTATAGCAACCTTTTTTTGTTTTGATTATTGCCATGCTTAAGCAAGTCGTTTAATTACATGTCTGTTAAATTTGTTTTTTATTTATTTATTTAACTGGGTAGTTTTAATTAACAATTTAGTTATGAAATAATCATATGGAAAATAATGCTGAATTATTTACATTATTTCAGGCACAAATGAGTAAATCTTCCATAATCAGATCGAACTATTATTTTTGAGATAGGTTTTGAAAAATCCATGCTTAAAAAATACTTTTAAATCATAAAAAATCAGCAAACTGAGATAGAGTTTTCAAACAATTGAATTTAAAAGTATATATATATATACAGGGTGGTCATAAAAAAACTTTGCTGATATATCGAACTGTAGTGGCCCGTCCGTTCAACCTATCGAGGTGAGATTTCAGATGTAGTTATTCACAGGTATGAGCTCAATATTCTGTGAACAACAACAAATTGGCGCTCACGGTTACGGTTATAGCTACAGAAACTCGAAATTTTCAAAAGGCAATGCCCATTTTTTTTCATCGCAAAATGCTCAGCTCATGCGAAAACCCTAAAGAGCGTTGGAACGGTACGTGTATCGCAATAAACAGACACGTTATGATTGCACAAAAACAGCTCTGCAAACGGCCAAAAAAACAAGATCAGGGCGCACGAAGGAAATTTGCAGATGACAGAGGCAAAACACTAATCACGGAACGCCGTTCGCCAGATAGTCAGCATAAAAACGGATAAAAAGTGGGTTGGGAATGTTAGTTCTTCAGACGGGAGCTCATACATGCCATTCGCAGAGCTGTTTTTTGTGCGTGCATAAGGAGTCCGTTTCTTGTGATACACGTACGGTTCCAACGCTCTTTAGGGTTTTCGCATACGTTGAGCATTTTGTGACGAAAAAAATGGGCGTTGCCATTGGAAAATTTTGAGTTTCTGTACCTATAACCGTAACCGTGAGCACCACTTTGTTGCTGTTCACAGATTCCCGAGCTCATACCTCTGAGTAACTATATCTGAAATCTCACCTGAATCGGTTGAACGGGGACCGGCTGCTAGAACTCCATATATCGGCAAAGTTTTTTTATGACCACCCTGTATATGTGTGTGTATATATATATATGTGTGTGTGTGTGTGTGTAAGTTGACTGCCAATTCTTACTATAAAAAAAACATGAAAAGTTGTAGAATCTGCTATCTACAGTACTTGATATGATAAACTATTTTTAAGATTATGTAATTTGCCAATAAAAAAAGTGTGCATTATTAGTCAGGATTTAATAGTTCATCTGCAAATAGATAAAAAAGCAAATGAAAAAAGTAGTGATAAAAATGTTAAAAAATGTGATAAGCTAAAACTGCTCAAGCTGTGATACGCTCATCACAAAATGCTCAACGTATGCGAAAACCCTAAAGAGCGTTGGAACCGTATGTGTATCACAAGAAACGGACTCCTTATGCACGCACAAAAAACAGCTCTGCGACCATTAAAAAAATTATGATTGCAAAATCATTTATAACTGCATTAAGGTTTATCTATGGCTGATCAGATTACTTGACATGGACCAAATTGGCAAATGGACCAAATGACATTTGGATTGAGGGCAGTGATTGATTGGATAAGTTATAATTTTCTCCAAAAAGTTTGCACACCTATCTTTGTAAAAAGAACAATCACAGGTCCTGAAAAGAGTGTAAGATGAATTTTTTCAATTTCTGCAAAGTGAAAATATCAATTTAGTATTTTTTAATATTTAGCGTTGTACCTTCCCAATAATTTTCTGTACTCGGACAAATAGACAGTGCATTTGGCCATGGTTTTTGTCTGAAAATTGTGATCAAGTAAAAAATAAACATCAAGTGAATGTGATTTAAAAATATACATTTTTGGCATTAAATCTTCTTGTTTGGCGAGAGTTTTTTTTTTTTTAATTAAAAGCTCGATGAGATAATAGTATGTATCTTAATGTAATCTTAACGTAGATGTATCTTAATTTCTGAAAAAGTTAAACTATTGTACTGTCATCAAAAACATATCTGTGTACGAAAAAACCGAAACCGGGTGGGTCGAAAAAACCGAAATTTATATAATCGAAACGTAATAGTGCAGGAAAGTTGCCATTGGTAATAATAAACAAATTGGCAAAATATTACACCAAAATGTTAATATCTTTTACCACCGCAAGGGTGCCAAAGTTTCGAAAAACACAAAAAATGGTTTTTATCAAAAAAAAAAAAAAAAATTATCCAACCATACCAATACAATTTCAAATAGAATGCAACAGCTACATCAAGATGTTAGTAATGTTCCAATAAAATATCGTTATGGTGAAATCATTTCTATTACCACAGCATAAGCGGTCAAAATTTTGATAAAAACGGCAAAAATTGCAATTTTCCGTTTTTTTTTAACTTTTAATTTTTTATTATATGTTTACAATTAAATAAATTTACATCATAGCTAGTAATAACTTATAAATGTCTAGTAATTTTGATCATGGGGATTGTCAACCAAGGGCGAGAGGGGCCCGCCCCTCCTAAATTTGAGAAAAAGGGGCTTTTTGAAGAAATTTCAGGGATTTTTCGGTAAATTTTGGTGATTTTTTTAATAGGGGGCCTCTTCCATAAATTATTCCCCCTCATTTTTCACTTTTGCCCCCCCCCCTACAAAATACCCCTAAAAATTTCCGAAAAATTCCCAAAAACCCTTCAAAAAGCCCCTTTCTCTCAATTTTAGGGGGGGGGGGGGTCCCTCTCGCCCTTGGTTGGCAATACCCATGATCAAAATTACTAGACATTTATAAGTTATTACTAGCTATAATGTAAATTTATTTAATTGTAGACATATAATAAAAAATGAAAAATTTAGAAAAAACAGAAAATTGAAATTTTTGCTGTTTTTATAAAAAATTTGACCGCCCCTGCAGCGGTAATAGAAATGATTTCACCATAATGAAATGTTACTGGAACATTACTAACATCTTGGTTAGCTGTTGCATTCTATTAGAAATTGTATTGGTATGGTTGGATAATTTAAATTTTTATTTTGAAAAAAACAATTTTTTTGTGATTTTTCGAAACTTTGCCCCCCTTGCGGCGATAAAAGATATTAACCATTTGGTGTAATATTTTACGAATTTATTCCTTATTACCAATGGCAACATTCCCGCACCATTACTTTTCGATTATATAAATTTCGGTTTTATCGACCCACCCTAGTGTACATAATTTGCATAATTCTAGCCAATCAGAAATTGGGTAAAAAATCGATTATAAAATTCCATCTTTACATACATGAACCAAGTTATGTTAAATATAAATAAAAGTGTATAAAAACACATTTACTGGATCGTTGAAATGGACTTGGGTGTTACTTGTTGAGAATGCACATTGTAGTTCAAAATTCAATTTAAGAGTCTTACCACAAGAAAATTTTGTTTTAAACACCATTCATGAAATGTTCTCAAAATTCATGAATTATTTAAAATCAGGTTTATATCCAAGCAGAGTTTTGAAACACATTTAGGGAATCCATAGCCTTCTTTTGATAGGTGAAAGGAGCTGTGGTACAAAAAAGTTTATGTATTCTATTTTAGGATGTGGTGGCATTAATGGCTACTAATTGAAGTTGTAAAATTGCCACTTTGGAGTGAGGGGGTTTCAATCCTAAGTGAATTTCATCGCATAACCAACAGATGGCAGTACCAAATAAATCATCTCTAGCACGCAAAGCCTGCAAAATGTTTACAGTATAAAGCCTGTCACATGCACAACACGACAGCATCACTCGCACATGTGCATCGCTCGTCAACAGGATGTCTTCCTCACTGGGGATGGAGTGTGCAGTGATGTCATCTCACTTGAACAGTATAAAGTGAGTTCAGGAGATCTCTGGTTCAATCCTCACTAGCGTCAAATTTTTACTCTAAATTAATGTAGAGATTGGATATGGATAGGCACTGGTGGGGATTGAACTAGGGATCTCATGAACAGTAGGCGAGCAACATAGTGTCAGGGAAAAGCTTCAAGACAGTCACTCTAAGTATAGTGTCTAGAACGTACAGTGTGGCAATCGGTCAACCAAAAAGGGCTAAAAAATTGTATCTTATAAATGTTGATCACAGTGAGATCTGGTAGTTCAAATGTAAACATTATTTAAGGATTTAATTTTGGCTAGTGAAGAGATACCAGATGTTGTTGTGATCTACTTTTGTCATTCAGCATCGTTCATTATTTATGCAATTCACTTTTTTTGGCACCTTTTAAAGCACTACTGGAATAGCTGGTTGTCACATTATATCTTCTAAATGCCAAACTCTAAGCTAGTATCTAGCTTTATACAGTCCAAGTGAGATGATATCATTACACATCTATCAAGTAACTTTTCACTTTCACAAATTTCCAAAACAAAGAGACTTATTTCAGAATTTTAACACGCTTATGGATTATCAGATATTTTCATTATTTAAATGCCTTACCGCTCTCATCACTGGTTCTGAAGTAATAATCTACATTGCAAACTATGGTGAGGACGTCAGACGGCACAAGCTCGCACTCCTTTTCTAAAAGTGTAGATCGCTTCAATAACTTAGAAGTTCCGTATCCGATATTTTCTTCATCAAAGACACATATAATTTGTGTTTCATTATTTTTTGTTCCATAAACTGTTTTAATGCCTAAAAACAATGCCAAAGTAATGGGAGGACTAGGCCTATTTCTGTAGAGATACAGACCAACATGTCCAACAGAGTTATTCTCTGATTCACCATTCGGGTGAATCCTCAATTGCCAGGGTTCACCAACAAATGAAAAGAAAGGACTTTTTCCATCTTCTTCCGGAAGTGACAAAAAATCTTCTATTTGCCACTCAAAGGTAAACTCTCTTATGATGCCTTGCACTTTTCCGATGGTTGCCATATCAAGAATTGGGGCATATACTAATATTCTTTTCAACAAGCTTCTTGTTTTTGAGTTTATATTCTAATATATTACCTGAAATTAAAAAAAAAAAAACCTTGTGACTAAATTTCATAAAGTTAAAAAATGTAAAATTTTATTTCATGCATATTTACCCCAAAATTAACTTTAATTTATCAACAGAAAAAAAAAATATGCTATAGTATGTCTTGTCTTAAATACAGAAACTGGCAATGTAATTTATGCCTATTATAACCTTCTGACAGTCCAGCAAAAAGGCTAAATTGTAATGTTGTTTTCTCTGTATTTTATTTTAAATACTAAAAAAAAGGTGTTTATTCAAAAATTACATAAAAAACTTAATTATATATATGAATGTAAATCTTGAGGCTATCAACCATTGCTCAATGTATTAAAACTGCATTATATATGTAGAATTAAATTAATTTTTAAATTGCTTGTATTGTAGTGAAACCTGGAGCTTAGTGAGCTATCAACACGGACTTGTCAGTGAGAGGGTTAAAGGAACTTTGAGCTAATAATGAATCAGAACAATTATAAAGGTACTAGCTGGTATTCGCCCCTCCAGCCAGTTGCTTGCGTGTGGCTTTCCCAATGCTTTCTGCAGCATATAGCTCGAACTTCGCTGTGGGCCCAGAGAGTGCATTTTACACGTGAACAGGAAAATATAAATAAAATACTTTATTTTGAACAAAATGAAAATAAGTAATAAGACTATGAATAAAGCACATAAATAAAGATTTCCCAACATAAATAATATATTTTTTTTCATGACCTACCCCTGACAAAGACTCGCTCATTTCAAAGGGAGAGCTTTCAGATAAAATAAACAAAAATGGGATATCCTAAGATACATGAGCATTGTGGTTTCATGCCCATAAATTGTATATTATGTTGTTAAGATAATGGGGCCCTGTGGACTTCTCAGCCATATATCGTTAATAGAGTGAACCCTATAACAAGGCCCTGTGAATTTTAAAATGAAATGAAAGTGAATATTAAATGAATTGAATGAAAAGGAACATTAAAAAAATAAAATCTTTACTTTCCAAAACAAAATTCCTTTAAAAAATTATATTTTTATATTATTTCTTTTGTTATTTTCTTATTCAAAAAATTAATAAATTTAATTATATGTTAATAGTCTGAATTATTTGCCATTGTTTGTCTGAAAAGTTTAAACTAGTGTCTCATAAAATTTCAGTCAGAAATCAGGGTTGTTTTCTCAAAAAAGATATAGATAGTGCTATACCCTTCAAATCTGCCTTATTGCTGAAATTGGTGAAGAAAAATTTCAGGAAAAGTAAAATTTACAATATTAATACAGTAGAAGATCTTTATAATGCAAACCTATAAATGCAAGGTTGTGCATTATATAGAATTTTGCATTATACAGATCACATTTCACACATCAAAACTTATCTTGTAAAACAGGGTTAAATATGTCTGAAACATTTCAATATATACAGCAGAATTTCTTTATATTGTATTCCTTGGGACCAGATGTTGTGCAGATTATAAATGTTTGCATAATATAAATCATTTCACACATTGTTAAATGTAATTTATAAATATGGTCCAAATATGTCTGGACCAAATCATTCCTGATGTTAGTCATTTTCAAAAAAATTTATTGCAATAATAGCAAATTTTTCCTTAAAAATCTCTGAATTAAGGAAATAAAGATGAAATAATATATTAAATTTAGTTCTCTAGAGAGTAGCAGTTTTTTAGAATGTGAGAATGCAGGTGCGTTTTAACTGTAAAATTCATTGTTTACATCTAAGAAGTTGTGCATTATATGGAGAATTGCATTATATAGAATTGAGTTATAAAGATCTTCTACTGTATTTAAATTTGTCCATTTTTCATGTTTATCGGGACATTGAAGCATGTAGTAACCTTTCTTGAATGATTTGTACAATTAATGGCAGAACAACTACACGTAATGAAGCCTTACAAGTTAAAAATAGACAGAAACTAATTCAATGCTATTGAAACATGGTACACAAGCAGCCGATCCAGCAGGAATGAAAATGCCTGGCGAGTCAGCCTATATACATATAGTAGCTCTACACAGATCTGATTTGGAAGGTTTTGAGGAGGAAGATGCTTGTCATTTCTAATTTTTATTTCTTGCTGAATGATCAATTTATAGCTTAGCCAATTTTTAATATTGATAAACTAATTTTAATACTGAAATTGTTTCAATAGTTTTATATCAATATCAGCTGTTTGCCATGGGATTTTGTAACTATTTTTGTTCCTTTACAGGGCAAGTATTTTTTTTTTCGTTGTCTATAATTATTTCAAAATATTAATAAATTACCTTGAAAATTAGTACAAATCTACCATGAAGATTTTTGTTGTGAAATAGTGAAATAATAACTAAAAACTCACCAGTGGCAGGCCTGCCCTTAAGGTTGTTTCGAAATTCAAAACTGGCTATTTTCTGACATATTTACAAGGCCAATTTTAAACTTAGATGCATGAAATTGGCAGATATTTAGAAATTGTGAAATCAAATAGCTTTTTATATTTCAACAAAGGCAAAAGGATGTTTCAGGAAATGTTGTAAAAGTTGAGATTTCAAACCAAATTTCTGGACATGACAGCCTGATAAAGGTGTAGATAGGCAAAAGGCAACATTACTTTATAAATCCAGTTGCAAACTATTTATCAAAAAATGAAAAATGGTATTATACTCCAAATGACTTCAATAGTCACACCTACTAGTTTCATGTCTTTACTTTTAAAAATGAGTCAGAAAATTTTACATTGTTGAGCGAGAAAAACCATATTTTTTAGAATACCTTCAAAAGAGTAATAGCACGTCTATTTTTATTAAAGAGAAGACTAGCTATTTTAAATTTGCGATTATTATTACTTCAGTTGATATTTCAATATATATATTTATAATTTTACACTATAAATGTTAAAGATGTTTCATCTGTTTTTGATTATTTGTTGGTAGTAACTTTAATACAATGATCTCTCTCTCACATAGGCACGATTCAAGAAATGTAATTTAAAGTAAGAGCAGCAGATAACTGAGAGCACTGTAAAAAAGAGAAACCCAAAGTGCTTAATTTTTTTTTCAAAACATGTAAATTATATAAAAGGCATGAATAAAGTTTTAAGAACATAAAATTGTACATAATACATCTTTTAAGTTATAAGATTGCCTTGGAAAAAAAAAAAAAAAAGCAGTTTAATTTGTTTCCAATTGTTTACACTAAAAAAAGAAATATTACATCATATTATGTACTTTATCCCGCAGAAACATTAATTGTTTTACTTGCATAAGAGTAAGGCAGCCACTTTTAGAAAAGATCTGTCAATACTAATTTTCATTGATTAAGCTATGTTTATACAATGGCATTTTCAAATTCATTAAAATCTATGATTGCATTTTATTGCATCAGAATTTCAATAGTTTTAAAGAGTATTTGCATGTAAACTTAGAACAATTTTAAAAGAACAATCATCCCATGACCCCATGTAAAATCATGAATTATTTTAGTTAAATAACATATATGAATAAATATAATAATTCTACATTAAAAGTTTTAAAAATTCATCTTTCATTAAAATAATGTTCATCATTATGCACAATTTATCTTAAACACAATGTGTAATGAAAACCATAAGTATGTTACTGAGAAATTATACTTAAATTTATTAAAAATGTTAATTAATAAATGTTGAATATTATGGCAAAAGCTGTTAAGAAACTCTCCATGCAAACACATTTAATTTTTCGCACCCTAAATTGTATAACTGTTTAAATAAAGAAAAATGTATTTGAAGTAAAATTTTCTAAATTCGATATAAAAATCTGCATGACTTTTGAAAACAAAGAAATCAATAATTAAAATAACACACTCATTAAAAAATAAGCTATTCAATAAAATGTATCAATTTATAGTATTAAATTAATTAATTAAATCAACCCTGTTAAAAAACTTGTAATTTTATTACTTACTAAACAAATACAACTGCAACATTAAAGGAAACAATACAAATGCATTCAATTCTATTGTTTCAAAATTGTTTGAAAGCAAAGTATATTAAACTTTATGTGCTACATGCGCCATCTATTGATGAACTAATGAAATAGACTTGGTTGATGGCTTAAAAAATTAACTCCTATATTGAAACACTAGTCTTTATTTATAACAATTCTTCACATGAAATTTATTTAAGCTTATAAAAAGAAAAATTAAATTAAATGATGAAGATTTATAAAATTAAACAAATTTACAAAAACGGGAATATAACTGTACACTACACTTTTTATTCATTATAACTATTTAAAAAATTAAAAGTTTAATGAGCTAAAAATAATATGAATACTATTTTTCATTTAATAAATTGTTAAAGGTTTAGAGGATAAACCTGTCTCTGAATAAATAAACTACTGTAAATTAAAATTAATTTCATTATACAGGATTAAATAGCAGGACAAAAATTTTTGGTTTAAAGCATGGTTTTAATCAACTGTTGTCTGTAGTTTTTAAGAATAAATTCCATGTGGTTTTTATTAATTAACATTAACCACTGAAACAGGGACATAGGAAAGGTAGGAGGCTCTCAGGAACCCTTTCAGATGAAATTAATTTTTTCAAGTCACATGTGCAATTCCAAAGGGTTTTATTTTCTGTTTTCAATGTTGGATCTCTTTGTAAAAACAATTCTATACAAAAAGAAGGCGTACAAATATTGATTATATTTTTGACATGTAAATCTGTAGACCTGGGACCACTACTGAAGTCACATTTTCATTTTAAACTCATTTTATTTAACATTTAAAACTTGCAAACTGCACTTTTATTTCTTCATATTATTATAACAGAAAATAACGTTTCAGAGATTTACTTAATACTCATGAATTGTAACACAAAATGCAATTACATACTCCAAGACTTTTTTTTTTAAGAAAAATGTTTCATGACAGGGGATTCTACCGCCCCCCTCCCGCCCCACCAGTGGCTGAGAGGTTGTGCTCTCGAAGCTGGTAGACGGGAGGTGCTGGGTTCGATCCCAATCGCGCCCGTCGGCCTAATCGTTCGGAGTTTTCGTGGTTTTCTTCGAGTCGTGGATTTATCCATGCGTAAATACGGGTTAGGTTCCCTTAGAAAGACCCCCACAAAGGGCACTCCCCCCGGGCCTATATCCCTAGTGTAGATAATTGGCCGTCAATAATCAACCAACCAACCAACCGCCCCCCCCCCTCCCCCTTAAACCCATCATTTTCTGATTAATTTAAAAATTCAGAATTCAGTATTTTAAATCTTCTATCTAAAACAATTAAAATGTTTATTTTTTGATAATGGCACAAATAACTTTAGTTTTATTGATTAATTTTTCTCTTAGTTTATTAATTATTGTTAATTGCAAGTGTTAAATAAATTTGAAAATGATTAAGGGGCCCTGGCATCTTTTACTGAAGTGTTCATGCCAAAAGTTATCCAATTCAGCAACGTATTTTTCAAAAAGAATTTGCCGACAATATTACAACTTTTGAATGGTGGAAATGTTAGGAGATAATATAAGAAAATTTAAAGATAAATCTTTAATAAAATTAGTGAAACTGTTGCTTGTTTCAAAAGCTGTTAATGTTGAATTGAAAGAATCTTTTCTTTCGGACTTAGCCAAAACTGTGAAACAGACTAGGCTTAAAAATGTTTTTAAGTTGGTTATATTCTTTTCAAGTGTTTAACACCCAAAATTAGTTTTAATGTTTTGAAAGCTGGGAAATTAAATAAACAAGTTTGTTCATTTAATGTTCTCATTCATTTTTTTTTTCTGAAATGTTTACTTTGATGTAGAGTTTTTATAAAACAATAAGTTTTGATTTTTTTCTATAACTAAAATGAGCCATCTTTTATGCATTTGAAAATTATCTAAAATTTATGTAGATACAGAGCTGCCAATTTTTTATTTTTTTTAATTGTTTGTTGCTGTTACCACTATTTTTTTTACAATAAAATTTGCCATTTTAATTATAAAAAACAATAATTAAATAAATGATATATATTTTTTTAATTCAAAAATAGCGGTTAGAAAAAAGTGTAAAAGATGGCAGCTATGTTATAATCAGATTCTTGTAATAAACTTAGTTGTTCTTACTCTTAATTGGCCATTAGGATAATTAGTGTTTATTTTTTAACCATTTCATCATGCATATTAAATATTGGAATAAAGGCAAAAAACAATTTTAACCCGTAACAGGGGAGGTGAAAAAGTAAGACATAACAGTGGACGTGCGGTCTCAGAGACCGCGAACTATTATAATTTTTTAAAAATCGTCTAATTAAAATATCATCCTGAAATTTCACTTAGATGTTGCTTGAAATTTAATTTTCAAAAGAAAAAAGTAATTTTACACTTTAAAGTGAAATAAAACTTTCCCCAGAAAATTTTCCCACAGTCTAAAATTTCTCACTAAATATCATATGTTACAGTAAATTCTCTAAAATTAAAACCAAAAACTTATGTATTATGAATCAAATATTAATTTTATTTTGTTTAATATATAAATCAAATTTTAATGTATGAAAATTTTATGTAGCACAATACAGAAAATTTTTGACAGTATCTGAAGTATCAGTATCTCATTGATTTTATGAATGCAAAAAAGTTAGTCCTCGTCACAGAAATCTTCTTCGCAGTCATCTTCTTCACTAAAATCACTACCAATATCATTTAAAATGTTTTGCAATTCTTCCACATAATGCGGATCAGAAGGATAAATGCATCTCCATGGACCTAACATCAAAGCCATCAGTACTACCTACTGCTGAAAATTGTAACACTGAGAGGGAGGTGAGGTCTCACAGACCGCTTTAGAAGAATGTGATATAATTTCACCTAGATACAGCTGCCAGAGCATTCTGATAATAAAGCATCAAGGCGAAGGTCACGAAACATGAAGCTAGGGGAAGAATCCATTCAATTGGAGGAAGCATGAAATAGGGGTGATAGGAGAAAGATGGTATGCGGTCTGTGAGACCGCACGTCCCCTGTTACGTGTTAAATAAATGGAAAACCAAAACACTTCTTTTTTGTTTATTGTACTTTTTAAAAGTAAATAAATAAACAAAACACTTCTTTAAATATCACTTTTATAAACAAATCATTCGTTTAAATAACGAATTTTTTTTAAAATAAGCTTTGTATACTGGAGTAAGGTGGATGGGATTTTTGGAGTGAGGACAGGGCCGTAACTATAAACTTGGAGGCCCCGGGGCAAAACTTCATACTGAGGCCCCTCAATATTTCTTACTTTTTATATGCATGGGGGTTTATTCCAATTCGAGAAAAATTTGTTTTTATCTATTGGTCCATGCAATGGTAACAAAACTAGCTACAAAAGGTTCACTAAGCCAAATGTTCAAGTATTTATCTAGCTATTAACATCTATCAATCAACTATCAATTTACAAATTATTAAATGGATTATTTTTATGATACAAGTTTTGGAAATTAAATATTCAGTGCGGATGGTTGTAAAAAGAATAAAGGGAATAATACAAAAGCAAAATATTTACAAAAGTACAATTTCTAAAAAAAGAGTATGCTTATTAAAAGTAGACGAACCACCCGGCTATGCCCGGGTTAACATAAATTAAAATCCAATACTAAGACAATAACAATGACGACAATATGATTTGTGCATACTCAACCATAAATCGATAGAAAAGACAATTAGAAAAAAAAAAAACGTTACAAATTTGTAAAATCACACATTAAGAATTACATGGTAAAATATTTTTACATGGTGGTTTACATGGTAAAATATTTGCTACACTGTTGTTAACATAAAAAAACTTAAAACAGTAACTTTTAATAAGTTTAGTTTTTGAGTACAAATACAGAAATACTATAGTCATTTTTTACTGAAAAAGCCTATAACAAGAATGAAAACAATTTAATGGTATGAGGAAGCTATAGTACAGAAAACACCTAACATAAACGTGCATAATTTTTATTCAAATGAATGGGGAAAAAAAATACTTACATGTTAGTTAGTCATTATTTAGAACTCGATTAAACTAGTGGAAAACTTTTAATTTATAATTTAAAATATGACTTTTCTAAATAAAAGTTTAAAGAAGACTAAAGATATAGTTACAATAGATGTAAATTAAGTTTGTTAAAATGCATACTTTGCTTAAAAGACAAGGAATCAGTAACTGGTGCATGGAAAGTAGTGTAGATTGAAAAGATTAAAGATTAGCTACATTTGATTATTTCTTAAACATTTGTATTTCCTAACTTTCAAAGAAGCGAATTCATCAATTACTTTGTCAAAGTTGATTTGTGGAGCTCGATCATTCTCAACTGAAAGCAAAGCTAAGCTGCTGAGTCTTTCTTGAGCCATTGTACTTCTCAAGTAATTTTTGATCAATTTAAGCTTAGAAAAGGACCGTTCAGCGTTAGATTTAGATACTGTCACAGGAACAGTCAAATACATAATGCACGCTGTGCAAACACCTGGATAGATTGATGAAAGCGAACTGTGGTCGACTATTATATAATTAGCAAATTCCTTAACACTTTTCATTTTTTCCAGTTTGTCTTTAAACGAATTTTTCACTGAACATAATTGTGAAGGAAAAGGTTGGACTCATACCATTTGGAAACTTATTAGCGAAATCAACTGCTTTTTTGTGAATATCACTTTCACTTGCATTGGCTAAAACATCAGGCTGTATTACTTGATAAGTGTCAAGAACAGCTTTCATCCCTTCAAAACGGTGATCAAGTTGAGTACAAAGTGTGCCTAAAATTGGACAGAAACAAGAACAATTGGACGGAAACAAGATTTTGGGTCTATTAATCTCTCTTCTTCCCTCAACTCATCAAAGTGTTTTTTCACTTTCCTTAGTCTGTTCTGGCAAAATTCTTTGTTTATTCCCCATCGACTACAAACATATGATGCTTCAGAAACAAGTTCTTCAAACTTTCCATATACTTCGGTTATCCTTAATAATAAATTACCCAATAACTCATATGCATACAACAGGTCCATGGTTTCAGATTGTAAGGATTTTGATATGAGGTTGAGAGACTCTAAAACTTCACACTGCACAACCAAAAGCAATACAAAATCAAAACTTTCAAGTTTGTTCTTTAGCTGCTGTGCTTTATTTATTTTCTTGCTTTACCTGGAAGTCAAAGTTATGCGGGTAAGGCTTTTCAACATGCCACAAAACCTGTGTTTCAGTGCATACACTGCCTCATGCCTACCAGCCCAAATTAAGAGTTTTTAGAGTTACTTTCGAATTTAGTAAGTCAGTCTGAATCTTGATGTTGTACAATAACTTCAAGTCTTGCCAGTGCAAAATACTATGACCAAAAAAGTCATACACACTTTGAATGGTTTAAAAAAACTGGCAGACCACTCAGTTTCTTTCCACAGCATCCTTTAATACTAAATTAAGGTTATGTGCAGGGCAGTGCACAAAGTATGCATGTGGGGCTTTTTCTTTAATACGCTGCTGCACTCCGCTATATGCCTCACTCATAACTGCAGCCCCGTCGTAGCCTTGGCCACGACATTTGGTCAAATCCAAGTTTTTGGGTATGGGACCACTATGGGATGAAATTTCAAATCAAAACAAAACCGCATTCGAATGGTGCTTCTGTTCGAATGTAACGCGTGGAAATAGTGCTTTAATTATAAACTTCAAAACTACTTTTGCTGATTGCTACATCTAGGTTTAACAAAAATATTTTGTTTGGGGCATATGCATATACAGTCAAACTTAAATAATTCGAAGTCCAAGGGACAGCTAAAAAAATTCGAATTACCAAGATTTCGAATTAGACAAGTTTTGTTTTTTCCAACTACTACCTTACTTAAATATTTATTAACGCATAAGTTGTATGTTCAAATAAAAAAATATATATAATATAGAGGAAAAAATGTATACATAAAATATTTATTTAAATTTTTTTTTTGAAAATATAGAATATACAAAAGTATATCCAGGGCCATAGTGAAAGAAAATTTTTGGGGGGGGGGGGCAAAAGGCAAGATTGGCCGACTAAAAAATGTTTCAAATCCGACTAATGTAAAATAGTCAATCTGTCGCATTATTTCTTAATTAATAATTTTTACAATTAATTTTAACTGATTAATTATAATTGATAGTTATAAATAAAATATATGATTTTGTATTCCTAAAATGTTTCTTAGATATAACTCAGTAATTACTTAAAAGATTTACCAAGAACTTTACTGGAGAAAAAAAAAAGAAAATAGGAATTCATAAGAGAAAATACTACAGTTATATTTGTGAAATACACATTCGTTGAGAGTGATAGAATGAAGTGATAGTTTAGTAAATAGAATGTAGTGATTTTCAAAATAAAAGCTAAAGAAAAATGTGATCTCTTAGTTCTAAAAATTATGATAATGTAATGAATGGGAAGTACTTTCAATATTTTATTAGCATGCGATAGAAAATAATTTGAACTTTATATTCCAATTAGAGAGAATATCGTGTGGAATTAACAACATACACTTTCAGTAATTCTAATTGTAAAACTAAAAAATGCACACTATAGTGGTACTGAAAATATTTGAAGTGGCCTCTTGAGTTCTTAATCCACTACTGATTGTGTTTTGTAGGAATGTCAAGGGACAGACAGAAACATTTGAATTATCCACGATTTCGAATTATACACGTTCGAATTATTCAAGTTTGACTGTACAATTTTTACATGAATTACACATCACACTGAATAAAGCAAACCATACATACTTTTCTTATCACCATAATCTGTCGAGTCGTTTCCACTGTCCAGCCATGTTGATAACTTCTTCGAACATTTTGCAGCCTCCAAGTTTCTTCTTTTTAGAGTCTGTCTTTTTTTATTTCCATTTGGCTGGTGCCGAATTCATTTCATAATATAAACTATTATCTCAACACAAGCAAAGTAAGACTAAGTAATAAACTACACGCGTACTATCACTACTATGCGACTCTCAACTGCACTGACTGTCCGATATTGATGAACAGTTAGCAAACGAATGAATCCTCATGAATAGCACTAGCTCACTGCACGTCCCAGCCTGCACTTGACTTATCACTTGGCAGGCACCTGGCACGACATGACACATTCGACTCGACATTCTGCTGTCTACTCTAGAGCTGCTTTTGCATGCGAAGCGTATGAAGTATATGAACGGACACGCAAAACATTTACTCTAGCACTTTGATAGTTTTTTTATTATTAACTTTTAGCTAGATGCTGGGTATTTTACAGGAAGTTAGAATAGATATTAAAATACAATAATTTTTTAACCATCAGTTTGGGGCCCCTCGGGGCAGTGCCCCGGCGGTGGTTACGGGCCTGAGTGAGGAGTATAATTTCGATGATTTTTTGTCTATTGTTAGTAGAGAGCAACAAATAAAGTAGAAGTTGTAACTTTACATTGCATTAAAAAAAAAATCTTCTCAGATGAGTTTCTGTTAAATATTTTTAAATTATTTATACTTTGTTATCTTTGTATTATATTATTTGTATATTGTTACCTTTCAAATCCAATTAATTAAATTGTGGCAGCATGCTTCCCTAGTAACTTTAAATAAAATTTGTATGATTTGCTCATTTCTCATTTTAAAAAATTATACAACATGATAACTAGTTTATGAACCATATTCCTCCCCTTTGATTTATGACTGGTAAGTTTTTGCAATTGGCTGGTAAAAATCAGGCTTACGATCCACCATGGCAAGTAAAATATTTTCATTTCTGCTAAGCATGATTATAAGTCTTCGTGTCAGAAACAGAATCTAAATGTTTAAAATTTAAACATTAAGCATTAATTTATTCTTATTATTCTAACTAACTTTTTTTATATTAAACAGAAAAAAAAGTATGCAATTTGAAATGACAATAGGAAACACAGTAAAATCCCAATTATCCAAAATTTTGTCATTTGAATTGGGATAATAAAATAAATAATTGCATATAAGTGGGTAAGAAAACCTTAATTGGAGTCTGAATTTATGTATTTGTTCATAAACCTTTATTTTATTGAAATTCTTATTTAAACCAATGCCAAATTTTCAATACTTTTTTGTAAAATGTTATTCACTAATATTTAACAAAATTCCACAATGGTAACTATTTTAAATTAGATAGACTGGTGTTATACTCAAATTTTGCAATGTGAGAATGAAGAAAAGGTAAAATCTATACTTTTTATAGAACTTTTAATAACAATTATTGAATTTGAAAGAAGAGTGACATTTAACAAAATTTCCAAGCAGCTACAAACAAACACCCTTGTTTAACATGGATTTATATATATATGTATATATCACAGGATAGAGTAAAGATGAGATGTAAAGAAAATGTATACTTTTAATTATATTAAAACCCATTTTATGTATTTCAAAATAATAAATTATTTAAAATTCCCCTGGTAACTTTCAAAAATCTTATTCCCACAAAATATTTCTATATATGCAATGTTAGATCATTAAAAGTCAATAAATGCAAAAAAACACTTTATTGTTGGGGGAAGGGGAGGGGGGGGGGGAGATCATCAAAATTTTAATTTAAGGAAAAAAATTGTGTGTCACATAAATTATGCAATGAATTTAGCAGTTTTTAAATTTTTATTTAAAAATAAACACATAAATACAGATAATTTAATTGAAAAGTTTAAAAGCCTATAAAATTTTTAATATTAACATTAAAGTTTGAGAAATATTTAAAGTCCATCATAATCTATTTAAAGTTCCTGAATGATGTAAATAAATGCGAATTCATGAGACATGACATAAATTCAACTTACAGTTCAGAGCATGTGTCACAAACAATTAAAAAAGACAGATTAGATTAAACTGGCATATTCATCTAGAACTAAACTAGTGTTATTTAAAGGATATTTGGCTGGTCTAGTAAACATTGCCTCCAGGAAAATGAAGCTCTTGTTACATTTGCAATTGGATTTAACGACCTTAACCATCTCAAACTCTGGAAAGTGATTGGTTTGTATGGCATTGGGTACAATTTTAGAGTTTAAGTCCATGTCATATGTGCTTTTAAACTGTTTAATTAAATTGTCTGTATTTATCTATTTGATTTATTATTTTTAATTATGGACAGACATAATATCTTTCTTTACTTTCATTTTTTATTTCATTAAACTTTTTAAAATCAAAATTTCTACTGACGATCAAGAAAAGTTTGAGCTTTCTGTAATCTATAGGATTTGCAAAGCACCTGCATGGCATGTCAGCAAAAATGTACCAGAGGCTGGTTGTAAATTACTGTCAAATGTTTAAAAAGGGAAAGACCTGAATAACTTAAAAAAATTAAAAAAATAATAATAATTGGCTTTTAGTTTAGTTAGAGGCTGTATGGCCTTGACGACCTCATACTTGCACCAATTCAACTCCCCTTTATGTATGATTATGGCCATGATTTTAATAAGTGCCTCAGGTAAACAATGATCATTTAAAATTCAGTGTGATTTATTAGCTGACACTTGATTCTATAAAAGTCCTAAAGTTATTACTTTTTTATAGTTTATTTAAAATTTATTTAATAAGAATTATTACAAAAAATAAAAATAATGTTCTTGGGAAAGCATCTGGCTTTCTTAGTTACTTTCTACCCAGTTATGACTATACTTATTGTGCATTTTAAAATATTCGTCCTTTTTTAACTACTGAAAACTAGTGGAAATAGTTTAAAAACTAGTAGGATTTTTTTTCTTCGGTTGCATAAAAATTGTAACAACATAACAGACTACCATTTCACAATACTTGAACGTTTTTAATTATATTCAATAGTAAATAATTAACTTATTTTTTACACTTAAAACATTCTCGAGGACACTTCTAAATAAAGTCACCTTAACCATTGGGCTAATAGGACTCAAGCCCTAGGTTTACAGATGTCCTACAGTTGCTTATACAGTTTTCTCCCCTGCGTCTTTTTACACAAAATTTTTAATTTAATTAATCAATTTATGATATTTATTTCTATATATTAACCAATCTCCATAAAACAGGTGTAGAAAAAGCTTAATTTATTTGACACACACACACACACACTAAAAAAACAAAAACAAAAAAAAAACAGTGTATATATGTATTATCTGTATACATTTTTAAAGTAATTTTTTTAAACTCATTAAGTACTCATTAGATAAATCCTTTAAAAATACGTTTAGCGATTTTTATTCAGAGTGTGCTATGTGTAATCAATATAAGTTAAGCAAGTTTATAAAAAAATTTCAGATAATCCAGTTTGTTTAGTTCAGGTGGAAAAGTAATATTTTAAATTTGTATACAAAAAGCTGTTTTATATTGCTAGCCTAAAAAGCCATGTACTAAAAAGGGCGTTTTTTGCCGGTACCGAAATTCATTTCGCCTACATTTGTTATTATAACCCAAATATGTGCTACATTTATATAAGCAATGATGTTAATATTATTCTATTACTATACTATGATGATAGATGGTACTAGAGCTCCTATTATAGGAGCCTTAGATGGTACCATGTTTCATATACTGACGCTGATTATGAATCACAATCTAAATTTTCGTTCACGCCATTTTTCTTATAGTGCTGTCAATTGTGGAGTAAGTACGTTGTCTTAAGTTTATCTCATTAAATATTGACTGTAATTTTGTATTTTTTAGATGCGTAATACGAATAGATTAATTTTCCATTATTTATTTTATTACTTATCATTCACGGAAAATTGTTTCACTTGATTCGCGAAACAAATTTTATTTTTCATATTATTTTACACATTTTATTTTTCAACATGTAAAATCTAGGCTTAAGAGCTAACATTACCTTACAACTCCTGAAAAATCACGGATTTTCGACAATTTCTATTTAAAACACTACGCATCGGAATGAAGATTATTATAAAAATATTTATTATATCATTCTTCAATATCTTTAATACACACACACACATATTATTTAAAATCAAAATGATGTGCTGTGGGCCAAAAATGATTGTTTGCTGTTCTGTGCTTAGCCTATTTTAAAAGAAAATAAAAGCAAAATAAATATTTGAATTATAAATAATTCTTTTCAATTAATTCATATTTTTTGTGCAAAAAAATAATATGATTAAAAATAAATAATCAAACATTTAAACTTAAAATTAAATACAGTTGCACAATTTTTATCTTCGTGTTTGAAAATGTATTGTTATCTAGGTTTTATACATATTTCTTTAGAGAATATTTATATTTATCAACTTTGGTAGATTCAATTTTTTCAATTCCTAGTGGTAATTCATTGGATGCTAAAGTTGTACTTTCAGCTGTGACGGGACTTTCAAAAAGCCATAATACTTCCTGAATATAGTGCTTGAACTTTATATAGTTGATAAATAGGGGTAAAACGGTAATAGAAGTAGGGTGTAAAAAATCAGGATTTAAAATAAATGAATAAATTATGTTGTTTTTAAAAATTAAAATCAGATTTTTGTTTGTTTAAATCTGATTTTTATTATTATGTCCCCCTGCATTAAAATTACACATTAGCAACCAAGAATTTTATATTTCCAAAACAATTACATCTCTAATGGCTAACATAATCTATGTTTTTTATACTTTAATTAACAAAATTATAATTAGTAGTTTGTAATTACAGAAATTATAAAAACTACAAATGAGTAATTTCACTAGTTATATAGCATTATGTACCATTTATAATTTGCAACAATTATGTAAAACTGTATTAAATACTACTGGTATTTACATTTATTAATAACTACATTTAAAATTAAATTGTTCACACTGTTTAAAACTAATAATTATTAAACAATTAACTCTCTAATTAGCAGGGTTGGTTAAACCAAGTGGTTTTAACCATCTGTTGTTTTTTCTCAAAACACCCCATTGATTTTCTTAAAACCAATCTAATCTAATATTTTCTATTTTTTGTAGTTTAGTTGTTTCAAATTGGACATAAATCTATTTATACTTTTAACACTTCATTTCAGTAGTCAACATGAGACATGGTGTGTCTTGGTCATGACTGTATGTATCATAGGGTTGGCAAGTTTTTGCCAAAGGTGGAAAAAACTTTTTAAAACTGTCCTGGCAAAAATAGGTATATACTTTTTATTTACGATAATGTTATTATATTATTTTTTTTTCTAATTTTTATTAATTTAAACACTAACAATATGTAACTTTGAATTTTTTAACAAAAAACATTCAATTCATTATTATTAAATGCTATAAATTACTAAATATTCTACTAAAAGCACATTGATTTTACTTAACACATAAAAGGAGAATCATCTAATTATAAATTAGGTCCTCATAATTCCAGTTGCAGAAACAATGCAGCACGACAGTTGGTGTTGCAGATTACTTCAGAACTTGCAGATTAATCTAACATCATAAAAGAAATACTAAGCTTTAAAAAAAAAAAAACATTAAATTGGTAGATTTATTGCATTTTTTAATTATATTTTCTTTGAAAATGTATTTTTTTCCTTTTTTATGTGTTACTATTATTTCTTCAGATAGTAGACTTGGTGATAAGCTTCTTGTAGTAAGCATTATTGTATTACAGATAAAATTAGGTTTGCTGCAGATTGATACAGAACATTATGCTACTGGGCACCCTAATTATGGGAGAATTTCCTAGCTACTGAATCGTGAGAAAGAGAATTTCCCTTGCTTTAAAATTAAGACACGTCTTTCTTATTTAAAAGGAAGACTATGATAGAACATTTTTCTATATGTTCTAATTTGGTGGGCTCTGTAAGAAGTAGTGTTACAGTGAGTAAAAAAAAAAAAAAATATTTTATATATATATATATATATGTGTGTATTATGAACAAGTTTTTAACATGTTTATCAGCTGGTTCATGTTCCAAAATATTCTCATGTATTTGGCAACAAATAATGTGGTTCAAGAAAAAAATAAATCAGTCACATTTAAGCAAAACAGATATACAGTAAAAGCTCGATTATCCGGCATTCAACTAACCGGAATAATTCGAAAGTTCCTTTATTTTTCTCTTCTGATAAACAGGTGAAAATTTTTACTGCTATTTTAGGAACTTTACTGTTAGCATTCTCAAATTATCACAATGATTGATTCGGCGTAAAACAAATCTATGTATGCTCATTATAATGAATGTTATAAAATATAAAAATATAACAAATAAAAAATACAGCTCAATACTCAGAATAGTTGTTCAGAATCATGTTGCGTCATCCGCCGGCAGCTGTTTTTCCCGGCGATAAAAGGAAGAGAAGGGAAAAAATGACGCAAGGAGAGAAGAGAGACTATTTAATCTTTTTGCCCTTGGCGAAACTGGACGGAGGTTGGGGGGAGCAATTAACGTTTAGCTTACGGGAAATAAATTCCTTACATATGCGTTAACTACGGGAGAATCTCAAAATTTCAACCCCCTTCTCTAATGATTCTTCACCGCAGGTGATCAGAGTATGGCAATCAGTAAGCAACCAGTAGGCACATCTGGTAATCATTAGTGGGTCGTGGGACCATTGGGGATTTTATTTTCCCTGAAAGAAACCCCTATTTTACCTGTTTACCTGAATGAAGTAATTTTTTGTTTGTAAATAAGTTTTAAATGACATACTACAAGATGAAAATTATCTTTTTCTGTCATGATTCTTGAAATGATTTTTTTCTGTGATTACGTTTTGCAGTACTTGAGTGTAAATCAAATAATAATAAATAGATCATTTTCGGTAACAATTTATATGCAAACGTGAACCTTATTTTAAAAATACAGCGCTGTGAATTATATTTTTTCGGTGAAGTAAATGTAATTAAATTCGAGTGATTCCATTTAATAACAATCGAGTGTAAATCAAATAATAAATTGAGGATGTTCTTATTCAGAAATTATGTAATCGAATGGCATTTTCTATTTTTGGTAAAGAAAGAAATTTCTTTGAGAAAATACTGTCAAAGTTGGCGGTTTAAATAGAATTTACGAACGCGGGAAAGGGGAAAATTGGTCGTCATGTGACAACAATCGTTTTCACTCTATAAATAATTTATTTACGATTTCCAATCACCTCCATAGTCAGGTCTTCCAATTTTATTTTTTTACGTTAGAAATGAGTTAGAAAAGGAGTCAGAAAGTTTCTCGTTGTTCAGCAAGAAATTTGAGAACCACCTTAAGTTATTACTTTTTAGTTTATGAATTTCCCACACTTTAGTCTTTATGGTTCCGTGCAGTCGCCCGACCACTTTTACGGCCGTATCTGGATGTAAAAAAGAAATTGTAAAAAAAAAAAAAAAAAAAAAAAAAAAATTTGGCAGCATTTTTTGGTTTAGAAATGGCAAAATGACAAGGGAAAATAATTTGGATTAGGGGTGGGGGGGGGGGGTAAAAGCATTGACGGTTTTAGTAGCCATTTTACAATGAGTGAGACTTTTTTTTCTGCACCTCAACAATTGACATATTCTTATGAAAAATCAAAAAAAAATAATATTTATATCAAGTTATCGCGAAGTATTTTATTTTGTGAATTTTCCACCCTTTTGTTTTTCTTGTCACAGGCAGTCACCTGACCTCGCCTCCTCTAACACCAGACATGGGTGTAAAAAAGTAATTGTAATAGAGAAAATGAGAGGAGATAACTAAAAAATCCATTGGTGGGGTAAACTAAATGTTAAAAGACAGGAGACAGTGTTTTCAAGAAAAATTCAAAAGAAAATAAGACTAAAGATGTACTTTTTTACGCGTGTGCTGTGCTATTTTCCAATAACTCAATGTAATTTTTCCCGTAAGGGAAGGAATGTAATAGCGCTCTGTTGAATTTCAATTATGTCTTCTTTATTTTAAAAGCGTACCTTTATGATATTGCGCCTAAGTAAGTTTTATTGTTGTCCCCCCCCCTCCCCCCGAAAAAAAAAACATAAGCGGGCAACAACACTTTAAAATCATATTGATATTAGCTGATATTGAAGTATTTTTTACTCGAGAATTACTGAAGCGATATTAAAATGGGTGTAAAAAATTGTAGTAAAAAAAAAATAATAAATAGTCATTATTTGCAATTTTTTGGTATTTGTTAAACTATGAATTGATTTTTTTCAAAAAATAAAAATAAAAAGTGCAACAGCTACGCGATTTCACATATTTAATTTTTTTTAAATTTTACTTTATTACTTGACAACTTTATTAAAAATATGAATTTAAAAAAAAAATCTCTTATAATAAAAAAATAAAATACTGAAATCGCTTCACATGTTTTCAAGAAAAAGCGTGCGCCAATAACAGTTGATCTTTATAAGATTTGGAAATAGCTGTTGTCTTCTTAAACTTAACTGAGAAGTGCTTAGTACTTTCATTCGCCCGTTCATTTACAATTTTTTTTAAATATTCGTGTATTTGTAAAATATATAAGGAATTATTAATGTAAAATTTATTATTTTCTGCATAAAAACTAATATTTTGTTCGAATCAGACGATTGCGGAAAAAATTACTTGTAAATAACTCTAGAATTCGATTAATTTTTAATGCCATTCTTAAACAGGCAAAATACATTTGCATATGCAGGAGATAAACCTAGTTATTTAGTTGTGTTTGTGCATAAAATTAAACGTTTCATAATATGTTTATACTGTGCAAAAAAAATTATTTTTATTTGATTAATTTTAAATTAAGAAATGTTTTAAAAAACTGTATTTTTATTTAAGTATTAATATGTATAATCATTTAATTTTCGCTCAGTTTAATAAATAAAGATTCTTAAATAATTTTAAGACATCTAGTATATTATTCTCAATTAACTGAAAAAAGAAAAAAAAGAGACACTTAACATTCTAAGAACAAAAAAATAAAAAGTGAAAAAGTGAGATAGGAAAAGCTTGAAGACGTCTGAGTAAACAATGTTTACTTTCTTTACTGCGGAAATTTTCCCCTCGTTTCCCTAGCATAAATAATATCTTCCCTACATAATTTCCCTTCTCCGATATGCAGTCGGACCCCTGTTGAGCATAACGCTCTTGATTACTTCCTGCACGCCATGTTTGAGGGGTGGAAATTTTCGGGATGATGTTAATCCCAACCCCGTATTTTTCAGCATTCTTTTTATTGGGATTATGGTAATCCCCCCGTAAGCAAAAGGTTAAGCGGTAGAAAAACAACCTTTTTTACATGCTTTCTGAAAACGGAAAAGTTAAGTGAGGAAGCAGGGGAAGGGAGGAAAATTACACTGCGTTTTCTAAGAAATGGGATGGGGATATATGGTCATTTGAGATAGCGAAGGTATCTTTTTTTATCTTCAGATTCACAGTAGTGCCCCCCCCCCCCACCACCACACACACTCACCCACCCTGGAGTTACTAGAACTTTCTACTCAGCCCCACCTATTTGGATCTAAACATTCGGTTTGACCAATTAGATTTTTGGCTTAAATCACACTTTTTTTTTCGTTTCGGCACATTTTTTCGGCCGTTCACTAATTTTCGTTTGTGCTTAATCAGCTAGCCTAGTAAATTGCTCTCTATCTTCGTGTTCTTCCATATTTTTTGTTAAAAATGGCAGATCATTCAAATTCTCATAAAAGGAAACGAGTTGTTTTAACCATAACTCAGAAGCTAGATATTATTCGATGTTTAGAAAGAGGAGAAAATAAACAAGAATTGATGTGTAAGTTCAATATTGGATCCTCTACAATTTACGATATTAGGTCGCAGAAAGAAAAGTTGATGGCATTTGCTTCCTCTACAGAGACAAGCAAAACATCGGATGAAAGAAAAATAATTCAGCAGCCTCAGCATGAAAAACTGGACAGAAGTTTGTATCAGTGGTTTTTATTAAAACGAGAAGAGGGAGTTCCTATTTCTGGACCTATACTAATTGAAAAAGCAAGAGATTTTTCAGAAAAATTAAATATTGGTACAGAATGCAAGTTTTCAGATGGGTGGCTTTCTTGCTTCAAAAAACGCCATAGAATTAGAAAGATCGACATATCTGGAAAGAGAAAATCAGCAGATAATGAAGGTGCAGATGAATATTCTACGTTTTTTGAAGATTTTATTTAAAAAAATAACATTGATCTGAATCACATTTACAATGCTGATGAAACTGGAATCTATTTCCGTTGCCTTCCTACCTCAACATTAGCAGGTCCTAATGAAACATCAGCAGACGGCTTTAAAAAAAACAAAGACAGACTAACAATTCTAACTTGTGCCAACGCAACTGGCTCTCATAAATTAAAGCTGTTAGTCATAGGAAAATCGAAGAATCCAAGAGCACTCGCAGGAATCAAACATCTCCCTGTAGTTTATACGAACCAAAAAAGTGCTTGGATGGATAAAGATATTTTCACCTACTGGTTTAAAAAAGTTTTTGTGCCATCAGTAATTAGTGAGCTTGAAGCTAAGGGAAAAAAACTGGAAGAAAATAAAGTAATTCTTTTAATTGACAACTGCCGAGCGCACCCCAGCAATCTAGAATTGCAATATGGCAATATTTCAGTGATGTTTCTTCCCCCAAATGTAACTTCTCTGATAACCTATGGATCAGGGAATCACACAGAACCTTAAAATGTTATATCGAAAGAATTTCATGCGTAAGCTAATAAACGCACAAACAACTCTGCCAGAATTTCAATCATCTTTCTCAATAAAAGATGCAATTTATGATCTTGCCAGTGCATGGAAGGCCGTAAAACAGAAAACTCTTCGAAGGGGATGGAGAAAATTATTATTTTCGGTAAACTTTTGTTCTGATTCATCAGATGAAGAATTTGAAGGATTTAAACCTATGAAAAAGAACGAACTGAAAGAAATTATGGAAGCACTAAAAAATGGACATAATACCAACTTATCTGTATCGCAACTGGAAATGTCAGAAATTGAAAATTGGATAGATATGGATAAAAATATTCCTGTCACAGAAACCTTAACAGAAGAGCAATTAATCAAAAATATGACAGCTCCAGAGGAAAAAACAAATGATGTTTCTTCGGAATCCGAAGATGAAATAATTGATGAGAAAATTTCGTGGAGTGAAGCAGAGAAAAGTTTATCCACTTTTTTAAAGTTTTGTGAAAAAAATTCACAGTGTTCGGCACAAGAAGTTATGGAATTGCATCTCATAAAAGAACGCTTCATGAAAAAAAGAGAACTTTCTTTCAGACAGACAGACATTAGACATGCATTTCGTAGTATTCCTGACACATCGAAAGGAACGCAATCAAATGCACAGTAACTGCTGAGAAATTATTTATCCTAAACTATTTTTTTTTATTTAGTATTTTACTTAATCAAGAATAAGAAATTATTATTTTTAAAGAATTATTTACAAAGGTCTTTATACTGTATTATATTTTAAATACTATATTTATTCAAGAATATTATATTTTATAACTGAATGTGTTTGCAATATATACAATTAACTGGAAATTTAAAAAAAAGTACTGCAGGGTAAGTTAGTTTCTTTTGTTTTTGTTTTATTGTTGTATTTTTATCACTTCAAACATTTTCTTTCCAGCTGTCTGCCCAGAAAATATTTTTCAGCAAAATAAACAGCAAACAGAAGTAACGAAATGATACCCTTTTCTTTTCCTTACTTATTATTAAAAAAATAATTGATATCTCTGTTTATAATCATCCTACTGTACTCAAATTTTCAGCAAATTCAAATAATAATAAATTAGGCCCCTTACCAAATTTCTATTTAAATACAATAAGTTTTCAGAAAATTAGACACCCCCCAAAAAAGCCCACTATCTGCGCTGAGCCACTTCCAGGGGGGAAAAAAATGCTAACATCTAATTCGTTTTTATCGTGATCAGAGAGGAGAGGAGGCGAGGCGAAATCGGACGTTACAGCTTGCATCTGATAATATTCTTAGCCATGCAGAAAGGACTCATTATTATGGTGGCTTGTTGCACATTTTATTGCCGGAGTTAGTTTTGTTATTTCCTATGTGGATGTTTACTTTTTAAGTTTACTTTGTAAGAGAAGCATCTGTTAATCATCTTTGTCCTAAATTAAAATCTTTGAGATGTATAATTATAAATAAAGTAGCGCTATAAAAGATTAATAAATAAATTTTGAAATAATATCCTAACACAAAATATTGTTTATCTTTATTTTTAATTCGTCAAAATTAACTTTTTCAAATGCAAATTTAATAATAATAAAAGAATTATTTGGTCGACTTCCGGATGACAGGAAAATTAGGCCAAAAAATCATTTTCCTTTTTCACTGTTACATCGATGCACCCCCCCCCCCCCCCTTCTTTCATGACAGATTTTGTAGCACTCAACTATCCGGACTTTTCAAGTATCCGGAAATCGGCGCTTCCCAAGCATGCCGGTTAGTTGAGCTTTTACTGTATAAAGAAATGAAAAAGTAATTAATTTTATTATTATTATTTTTTAAATGATAGAACATAGTTCAAAGATCACTAAGAAAATAAAAAGGTTTTTTTGATTATTCCTTTCTATTTTGTTTGATATTTAATTTAACACTACACACACTTAAATATATATATATAGGTATATATAAAAACTGGAATCCTCATGCTTTCATTCATAATACTGTGGATGAATTTGGAATTTTTTTACTAATTATTGAAAATTAAGAAAATGGTTTAAGATATCGGTTTGAAACACGGCATAGATAAGCAGCAAAATTTTCTGCATCCATATATCCAAATTTTGTAAAATCAGTCGGTAACTTTTCTTCTTTCTTGCAAATATCTGACTGCATTAGTTCAAAAAATCAAACTGCAAAAATCTGATGGCATCAGTTCCAAAAATCCATGAATTCATTAAAAATTGAACTACAAATAGATATATTTCTCGGCCAATCCCCTCCCCCCCCCCCCATTTACTTTCCGAAAATGGAAAGAAATTATTGTGAATATTTACTAATGAGTGAACATTAGATAACTAATTAAGAAGATTTGAAGATAGGAAGGGGAGACATTTGGCGGCTATTTTAGATTACACTCCCCCATTATTTACATTTAAAAGTATATTTTCCTCAATATAGACTTAGTTTCCGTCATATACAAACAATAACGTCTGTCGTATTCTTTGTCGTGTTCTATGGGACTGGTTTCAACAGGAATTTTTTCATTTAACTGGAATTCAGTTTCAAACTTTTAGCCTAATATAGTACCTTTTGTCTTCTGTGATTTTTAGCATTTTTTTGCATGTTGTGTCAATTTTTGTGTTTGTGAAAGAATTTCAGTTAGTATGCTTTAGTTCACTGTTTTTTTTTTTTTTTTTTTTGTGGCAACTTTTTTACATTAGAAAAATGAACCCTGTTTTATTCTCTTAGCACAATATTGTAAATTTTTCCTTTTTTTCAATATAGTTTATTCTATATTCATACTGTGATTTTTTAATATTTTGACAATTTTTATATGCAATTTTAGAATTTTTTCGTGTTTGTTCGATGGTGATTTTTGACATTCATAAAAGAAATCCTGTTTTAATCTTTTAATCCAAATATAGTAAACTTTGTCCTCTGTGACTTTTGAAATAGAATTTTGTAACTTTTTGCATTTCTAGTCATTCGCTGTGATTTTTCCACATTATTAAAAGGAATCCAGTGTCAATCTTCTAACCCAATATAGTAAATTTTGTTCTCTTTTCAATAAAATTTATTTGGGATTCGTGAAGAAATTTTTAGTCTGTTTTCATGTTTCATGTTATTTTTTGATGGAAACAGACAATGCTGGGCAGATCCACTAGTTAAGAATAATAAAAGTTTTTGTTAGTTTCTCAGCTAACGATCCACTACTTGATGCCAATAGTAAATGCTGTCACAAAATCTAAACAGAAAAAGAATTGCTGCAAATTTCTTCTTTTTTTATATATTTAAGGGGGGGAAATGTTAAATGAAACTAATTTTAATGAAACTATGCTTTATTTTTTTTCACCATATTTTGAATATTCATATTTTTAAATTTGGTTTTTCTGTAAATATACAACAAGAAAGGAGTTTTGTTTAACTTATTTTTTTAAATTCTTTCCCATATAGTATAGAAAACCCTATTTAAAACTATGATTAAATATACATTTAAAACATTACTTTTTCATCTTGATAAGCTTCACGGTCATGTAAAATATTTCATATTTTATGTACTTTGATAAGCTCCGTATTCATGTAAAATATTTCATATTTTATGAATCTTGGAAAGCTTTGCATTCATGTACCGTATTTTCGGGAGTAAGCACCGTGGCGTATACGTGTTTAAAAGTTCAAAATATTGGCGATGCGGCACACATGCAAGGGCGGCGGGTATAATGTGTTTTTTTTTCCTCAACATAGCAGTATCTGGATATTGTGAAAAACAAGCCTTCATTTCATGTTTTCTTTTTGTCTTACTGCCTCAAATACATTTTTAAACACATGGATTTATTAACATTCATTCATATTTCACCTTTATTCACATTCATTTAATCTCAGTATAAAGTTCATAAACAGTACATATCACAATCTATATATTTAAAAGCAAAGCCATTTTTTGTCAGCTTCGGAGAAATTGGATCTATTACACATGCGTCAGAAAATGTCCCTGCTTACTCGGCGTGTACATCTACCTCCATCAGCCAATGAGCTAACGGAAAGAAAAGGGCTGTTACTCTTCATAAACTCCAAAAAGGAAGAAATGTTCAAAGCCTCCATCTTTGATCTTTGAAAATGTTTCTTTAAGGAGGAATTTCGTTCGTTCGATGAGATGATCGATGGCGTGTCAAGCTTGGATTACTGTATTATTAGATATTTTTTTAATTTTATCTTTCTTTATTTTGTTTTATTGAATTCATGAATATAGGAAACGGATATCTGTTTCTGCGTTCATGATTGAGTTCTTTGAATATGTTTTGGTTATTCGTATAATGTTAGCGAAATTATTTGGTATGCGATGTCATGCTTTAAAAACATTCTGGTGTATTTTTTTTTCTTCTTTTTATTTCTTATTGTATTTTATCTGATTTAGAGAATCAGTTGTGTGAAATACAGATGTATAAAATAATCTGAATTTGGCCAAATTTCGACCAAACCAGTTCAAAATAGGAAAAAAGTATACACCTGATTCTCGGAATCACAAAAAGTACAACTGTTCAAAAAATTTAAATAAAACATCTAAAAAACTAAATTTAAAATTAGAGCATTTACAGGGGAAAGTATGTTTCTGTTATACCAACAACATTATCGCTGTGAGTAGTACTTTATTTTTGTTTTAACGCCACAAAACTAAGTAAAATTTTACAACCAATGAGTATTCGTTGAGTACATAATTTTGCCTAATACAGGGTGTACATCTGCAATTCACATTGTAACCTACATACTGGCTCTGTAAATTATTTTGGAAAGTAGGATTCCATACATTGACAGCAATGCTGGGGATTGCACTTATAGCACATCATTTAAGCAAAAATCAATATCGTCTATCAATAAACAACAACAAAAAAGTGGCAACTAATTTTCAACTTTTATATATAATCAAAACTTTTCAATATTTTACAGCCGAATGTAACTATTAAAACATCTGAAATATTATATTTAAAAAAAAAATGAAATTTCAGCTTTTCCAAGAGGAAAATAAACTTCTTAAAAAAAAAAAATCCTACTAAAAATTCGACCACTACTTTAGGTTTAAAAATTTTAATGTAGCAAAATACATATGACATAAAAAGAAGAAAAAATACACCAGAATGTATATAAAGCATGCTTTACAATTATATTATGTGCACTAAATAATTTCACTAACAATATATGAAGAATCAAAATATATCCAAAGAACTCAATCATGAACACAGAAATATATATCTGTTTCTATCTTCAATAATTCAATAAAATAAAGATAAAATGAAAAACTACCTAATAATATAATAATCTAAACTTGAAACTTAAAAACTCCATCAAACCCCAGTGACAGAACTATCCTCATGTGTCTGCAATATGCAATCTGACGCACCCATTTATTGGCATAACAGTGATAAAACATACACAATTGTCATTATACAAAATCAGTGAATGCAGAATTCATTTATATAAACTACACACTTTTCCATCTATTGATATGATAACCATTTTGTCAGGACAAAATTAGCACTTGCCTATCAGCGAGTAATACTGAAAATTAACGATTGACTTTATTGCCACCTAAAGGTAAAAATAAGCACTCGGCGATAAAACTTGAAAAACTGCTGAATAAAAATATGGAAAAAACTGGCCAAGTACAAGATTTTCTGATTTTCTTTTTTCCCTTTGCGTTTTTTCTGCATCTGTTTGACAAAATTCATGATTTTCCTCACCCGATCAATGAAATTAATGATTTTTCCATACCTGATGGACGAAATTTATGATTTTTATGCACTCGATTGAAGAAATTCATGATTTTTATGTGCCCACTTGACTGATTCGTGATTTCACTCATCAACTCGATAAATTCTTGAGGCCATTTTGTGAAAAGTAAAAGTTATTCTTGTGAAATTTATTACATATTTTTTAAAGTAACATTTTGTAATGAAAGTTGAAATACAGTTATTCAAATTTGAACCAAACATTTTTAAGTGAACAAAACATTTGAACCAAACATTTTTTTGCAATTTTTTTAAAAATTCTTTTGCTAAAGTTTCTGTCTCCAGTGAATTGGTTTTATTTTCAAATTAAACACATTTTAAAACCTAACAAAATAAAAATAATAAATTGTAAGTTTTTATGGAAAAGAATCTTTTGGGAAGGGGCCTGTTTTAATAAAGATATTCTTGTAAAGAGGCCCTAAATAGGTCCCCAATTTTACCTGAATCGACCCCCGAACTGTGAAACAAGGTAGAGAATATAAAAGCAGGCAAGCTTACATTAATGCTCAAAATTTTCAATTTAAAAAATATTTTGTTGTATAAAACACTAAATTTACTTGATACTGAATTGTTTGTGTTTTGATGAATGTAAAAAGCAAAGTGTTTGTTTTCAATTAGTTAATTTTCAATTTTGTTATTTTTTGCAATTTCACACTTACATAAATGTAAGTGTGAAAAGAAAAAAAAATTACATTTTTAATAATGTTTTATTAAGTTTTTATGTTAGATACAATATGTTTTAGTTGCTAATTTATGCTAAGCCTGAAAATACTTATAATTAGCTGTAATTAGACTATTTTAAAAATATCTGATATTTTTTTATATTTTTGAGAATATATTTATGAACCTTGTACATATCTGTATGCACAGAACTTAAGAATGCATTTCCATTTACCGACATAACACCAATGAGTCATACACAATTGTCATTGTCTGGCATTGATTGCTCGCAAAATGCCTTTATATAAAATATAATGACAAAACAGTCATTGAATCAGTAGGTGGGAAAGTGCATATTGTATCTAAATGAATTTTGTATACACCAATGTTAGATAATGATAGTCATGTGGAATTTGTCAGTGTTGTGCCAGTTAATGGAAGGGCATAAGATGAGGGATGCTTTGTTACTGCATGTGCTGTTGTGGCTGTGCCAATTGAGAATCTCTAGCCTACATTTGGATTGTGGTAGGCTTTTTTCTTTATTTGAATTATTCGGTAAACATTTTTATCATTTTGAAGCAGTTATGAACTTTTTTCTGTGGTACCATCGAGTTCTCTGCCTTCAAGTTTTGATGGGTTACATCTAGTTCTAGATTTATTTTCATACTTTCATAGTGAATTTATTAATCCTACACTTAAACAGGTATTTTTATGTTGCTTGCACGTAGATGACACATTATAACTACAACACAACTATTTTAATATTGCTCTTTTGATACTTTTTATTTAACACACCCAAAGTTTAACTGATTGATCTGAAATCTGAAAAACTTCAGACTAAACAAATCTATATATTACAATTTCTCTTGAAACAAAAATAGTTTATTTTCTTCTCATTGCTTGTATATAAATAATAAATTTCCATGCCATTATGCCATTATAGATGAAATGTAATTATAGAATTTTCTCCTTAAATTTGCATCATTTTTTTATTTATAGCATTTTTTATGATAAATTATTCATTTTAATTTAAGTTGTATCTTGGGACATACTATGTTGCACCTTGGGACATACTTCATAAGTCAGACAATAGTGATATACAGGGTGATTATAAAAAAATTATCCCGATATATGAGCCCCTAACTGTCATATATCGTTCACAGAAATTGAATGAAATTCTGGCCTAAAGTATTTTAAGGTATGCGCTCAAGAATCATGTGAAAAACAACAGTTAAATTCTAACAATTACGGTTACAGTGACAAAATTTCAAAAATTTCAAATGGCAACACTTACTTTTTTTTATTGGAATGTGATCTTCATAGCGAAAAACCATAAAAAGCATTGGAACGGTACCCGTAGCACGAAAATCGCCGGCGCTAGGCAGACTAAGAAGAAAAGTGAAAACAACCAATAAAGGACTGAGAATCAACAGAAAGTAAAACATTTTATTGTTCATTGCTATCCACCATCTGTCGCATGTAAAGTGTCGTCGTGTGTGAAATGGAAAATGTATGAAACACAATAAAATGTTTTGTTTTCTGTTGCTTCTCTGTCCTTATTGGTTGTTTTCACTATTCTTCTTAGTCTGTCTAGCGCCGGCGATTTTCGTGCTACAGGTACTGTTCCAACGCTTTTTATGGTTTTTCACTATGAAGATCACATTCCATTAAAAAAAATAGGTGTTGCTATTTGAAATTTTCAAAATTTTGTCACTGTAACCGTAACTGTTAGAATTTAACTGTTGTTTTTCACATGATTCTTGAGCGCATACCTCAAAATACTTAAGGCCAGAATTTCATTGTTTCTGTGAATGGTATAACAGTTAGGGGCTCATATATCAGGATAGTTTTTTTATAATCACCCTGTACTTTAACTAATTTTGTGTCAACAAACTAATACACAGAGAATAAAATTTCAAAGTTCAAGAATAATTTCTAACTACAGCAAAATATCAAAAGTCCTGATTATTTAACATTATATGGTGTATTAAAGCCAACTTGGAAAATCAGTTAGTGTGATTTCTCATTCTGTCCCACCTGTGGAAATTTACACTCAATATCTGATAAGCAAATACAGGAATCATCTGTTCCATGAGCAAATTAGTTTCTATCCCCTATGCGCTTTAAAAATTTTACTTGAAATTTATCATTGGCAAGGAAGTCAACTGCTTTAGATACATAAAAGTGAGTAGTTTTTTTCTTGAATATTTTTGTAAGAACTTGAGAGAAATTTTCTTAATCTCTTCTTCTGTGGTATGATCATAATCAGCACTGTTATCATCTGTAGTACTTGATAGAACGAGTTCATCATGATCAGATTCTGAACTGCTATTTTGTTCTGGAGGTGGTCTTTTATTTTATTTTCTTACTGCAGCAGTTTTCTCCTTGTCAGCTTCAATTTCAGATTTTACTGGAAACTGTTTAAATGCAAAATATCCCTTTTCTACAGACATTGCTTTTACGAGCTGCACTTTTAGAACATAACCTAATTATTAATGGGGAAGTGACAATTTGATACTGTGTAGAAAAACTTGCCATGCATACAACTGATAACACATTTGCTACATTTGCTGCTGTAGATTCATCTGTTTCATTAAAACATCTCAGTCAAATGAAGTGGTCAGTCGGTTTTATATAATGTTAAAAAGTAATCTTCTCTTAATACCTCTTCATTCATTAGATAAATGCTTGTTACTTCAAAACCTTTAATGATATTAGATGGTGTGAAAACTTTATAAAATGCATTTCTAACAACTTCTGCTACATCATATCTTGTCATTGACCGTCCAGAATGTGACATACATTTATTGGCACAAGTCTTGTAGTACGTTTTGTATGGCCCAAAGATAGTATGGTCAAGTGGCTGTAGTTATTAGAAGTATGGGGAGGAATTGTTAACAAAATAATTCCAACTTTCTGGCATTTCTGTATCAGGTGCTACAAGATTCATATTTGCAAACTTCAATCATTAAAAAATATATTCAAAACAAAGTTGAGTTGTTTTATTTACTGCATTTCATGTGTTTACGTGGAATTGCCCTTAAAATAAATAATAAAAGTATTTTTATTTATCCAAATTATTAAAAACCATGCATATGTTGTAACTTCAGACGTGTCCCAAGGTACAATCACCCCATAGTTTAAATAAAATCAAAATGGTAGTCAATATAGCTGCAGTATAATTATTTTCTCATCAACAAAACATTTAAAAATTCTCTTTTAGAAAAAAATAAAATCCAGTCGACATGTTGTAGGACAACTTCATACAAAGGTAGAAAATGAAATTAGGATGAGAAAAATATTTACTTTGGAGTAATGAAATTTTATTTTTCTCATCACTTCATCAATTCAGTGTTTCTAATGTTGTTTGTTACTATGATGAGACCTGTTATTTATAGGTTACTATTAGAAATAAGCAAAACATGACTGTAGCTAATAGGTTATTACAAATTTTCAGTGTCTCAAGGTACAAGCGTCCCAAGGTTTTAAACCCTTAAATATACATTATGTTTTATTTATAATATTTTCTTTATAAGTTATTCATTTTAACTTATAGTAGTGGCTATTTATTTTATTGTTTATAGTTTAATCTTTCTACAGTTGGAAATGCATCTGATAAATTTCTGACATACCCCTGGTTCCATGAATGTCAGATTATTAGAAGTCTACTGTAATTTTTAATACCATGGTAGAAATTTTATTTGAATTCAGTTTTCTACATTGATTTAATTTTTTATCAAAAATTTATTTTCTTTCAAATAAGTTTTTTATTAATCATAAAAATTGACATATTACTTAATCTCTATTTATTGCAGATGCATAAAGTCATATATGTACATTCCCATCACATCACTCAAAGCAACCTTTAAATTGTGAAATATGCAGCAAAATATTTCTTTACAGGAGATTTTTGTAGAAACACTTTCTGAATCTCAGCAAAAAAAATTGTTCGTTTGTGAAGTATGCGGTAAAAGATTTTCCCAAAGGGGTCATTTAAATGTTCATCTTCGCTGTCATACAGGTGAGAAACCATTTGTGTGTGAGATATGCAACAAGAAATTTAATGACAGGAGTACTTTGAGAAGTCATTTATTAATTCATACTGGTGAGAAACCTTTTGTTTGTGGGATATGTAACAAAAATTTTTCCCAAAAGAGTGATTTAAACAAACATCTATTAATTCATACTGGTGAGAAACCCTTTGTATGCGAGATATGCAACAAGAAATTTAATGACAGGAGTACTTTGAGAAGTCATTTATTAATTCATACTGGTGAGAAACCTTTTCTATGTGAGATATGCAACAAAAAATTCTCGCAAAAGGCTGGTTTAAGCAGTCATCTGTTAATCCATACTGGTGAAAAACCTTTTGTGTGTGAGATATGTAACAAGAAATTTTCTCGTAAGTATCATTTAAGCACACATCTGATAATTCATACTGGTGAGAAGCCTTTTCTGTGTAAGATGTGCAACAAGAAATTTTCTGACAAGAGTAGCCTGAGAAAGCATCGATTAATTCATACTGGTGAGAAACCTTTTGTATGTGACATATGCTACAAGAAATTCTCTCGTAACGATTATTTAAGCAATCATTTATTAATTCATACTGGTAAGAAACCTTTCATATGTGAAATATGCAACAAGAAATTCTCTCATAAGAGTGATTTAAGCAAGCATCTATTAATCCATACTGTTGAGAAACCTTTTGTGTGTGAAATATGCAATAAGAAATTCTCTCAAAAGGGTTATTTGAGCAAGCATCGGTTAATTCATACTGGTGAAAAACCTTTTGTATGTGAGATATGTCACAGGAAATTCTCCCATAAGTGTAATTTAAGCAAGCATTTATTAATTCATGGTAGTGAGAAATCACTTTGTGTGTCAGATACTCAACAAGAGATTTTATCAAAAGGATAATTTAAATGTCCAACTTCACTCACATACTGGTGAGAAACGTTTTTGTTAAAAGAAAAATTCTTTCAAAATGGTAGAGGAAGTTTGGTTATTATGGAATAGTCAGGTAATATGGCATACCAAGTTTTCTGTTTGGTAAAGTGCTGTCACCAAGTGGCAATATCATAAACTTCTGTAAAATGTTTCCAGAATGCCCACCAGAACGTGCAGTTCGTCGGTCGGCATCAGGATGCATCGCATGAATATATATTTGATTTTCGTTTGCTGAAAGTTTCAGGAGATGATATTTGAATATTTTTTATTAGCAGGCCCAGACTGGCTCCTTTGATGGCCCTTGGCTAGAGACTGTAAAGGGGCCCCTTGCCCGATAATTTACAGGGAATAGAATATTAGAACATTTATTTTTTGAAAATTTGGCTTACATGCCTAAAAACTACATTTAGTTATTTTGTCACTTGGAAAGTATTTGAGTAAAAAAGTAAGCTTTTTCTGATGTAGTTCATTTACTTTCACAATAATATTTATATTGCTTTTATATACTGTACCTAAACTTGTTCCATGCTAAAAAAATTAAGTATACTAATTAATTACGTGTGGTTTATTACTTAAATATGAGTGTGAGAAATATTTTTTAGTTTTAGGCAACCAAATCACAGTGTTGAAGCCATAATAATCTAAATGCTACTGTAATACCTACGTAACTATTAAAAAGAGGCACAGCAGTAATAAAAAAACCTATTGACCTATTGAAAAAAACAATGTCTTCTTTAATTTTGAATTAATTATTACAATTTGTAAAATGCATTTTATAACAAAAGGAAAATGGCTCTACAATGGTACAGATACAACGAACTAAGAAAGGTTATGTGTGGTGAACGGCTGTTTATTAACCTAAAAGCTTTTTGGTCAGTTCTTCGCTGGTCCTTACTACTACTTAATCTATAATAACATTTTTATCCAAGTTATTAAATAAATCTCTTTCTACTTTCATGAAAAGAAGATTAAACATAAGGTCTTGGCTTAAAGTAGATCTAAGTCGCTTCTTAACTATATTAAGTTTAGAAAACCCCCTTTCACAGGTGACTTGTGTACAAGGTATCATTAGTACAATATTGTAAGCAACATACAGGTTGGTAAACATTCCAGATTGTGAGAGTTCAAAGCAAAAGAAAAGGCGCATGATAAACACCGAAAACATTATTTCCTGTCAGAGCAGTAACCATAAAGAGTTTCGTCTTCTTCAAGTTCCGACTCTACATATCGTCATATATGCAGATTTCTTCAGCTCCATTCAGATTGTCTTGTTTTCTTTCACTGTTAGTTTTTCTGCCAATCTAAAACCTTCATTCTGATCTGCAAACTGTTTCAGCTTTATCAATAACTGACTTCTTTCATCTTTACAAAGTTTAGAGATGCTACAAAGGGCTTCCGTAGGAAAACTATCAATCATTACGATTTCATTAAATTTCTTTGGGTCTAACCAGGAACAATCTTCTACGACTTAATTGTTTGGACTAAAATTTTCTTCGATACTTGTCCTGGCACAATCTAAAAGACTGAAAAAAACCAATTTATACTATTGAGCAGTTGAAATTCCTGGAGCTTTGTCTATTGATTTTGCACCAGGCATTATCTTTTACTTTGAAGTTCATTTTTCCTTGAATTATAATTCTACATCAATACTGTTATCTTCTAATTTGGTATTACCTGTACTTGCTTTATATTTTGCTTTTGAATACAGATCCTGAAAGTGTTTATCACTCTTATCCCTAACTTATTGAAGCAGCTTCTCTACCAAGTTTCAGGCTGTAGAATAGTCTTAGTCATAGTTTTACTTTGTAAATATTTGTAAATAGGAGATGAAACAAGAAATAAATCTAGTAAAACAATAGACATAAATAGGTTTTCTATTTTAGTCCATTGACAAATCACATTTCTTGCCATGAATTTAAATTTGCAGTCAAAACTTCCATTTGATATGTCTTTTAAAATGGTAATAAAATTAACCTTCTTTGTGTTTACACATTCCTCACTTCTTAAAATCCCTCATCGATAATCGAAGAAAGAGCTTTGTTTGCTGCATCACCTTGTGGTACCATTTTCTTTCTCTTGTACAGTTTTTCAAATACAGTATGTTTTCTTTTTGTTTCCTTCTCCCATACGGCTATTCTTTTGTAAGACGAGCTTGGAAAAACAGCAGATTCTTCCACCAATCCAAATTAGCTTTCTGCTTGGAGCAACGTTGTTGTTGAATCAGCTACTACAAAGTTCAGTACATGATCTATACAGTGAGTATAAATAAGATCTTCGTTTTCCTTTTTGAACTGAACTTGTAGACCGTTATAACAGCCTTTCATATTGTTAGCTCCGTCAAATGAACAAGCAATAATATTCAATGTTGCAATGCCACACTTGGCTAATTCTGATTTTATAGACTCGTACAAACCTAATCCACGTGAATCATCAACTACTGTTTTCTTTTTTAAAAGTCTTTCATCAATCTTTTCTTGAACGACATAGCGGACGTAAATTGCCAACTGGTCCATAACAGCTAGATCTTGAATACTATGTTGGCGCTGATATCTATCCCCAGTATATCTGCCCTCATACGTCATTTTTACGCCACAGCAGAAGGGGATACATATCCAGTTTTTGAGCATTTCACTTTCTTCGAGAGTCTGATATCCGACCCTAGTATATCTGCTCCCATATCAGAAGGGGCCATATATCAAAAACCAGTTCATGTTACTTTCGTTGAAACTTGGATAACCGTCCCCTGTATATTGACGTCATAGCAGAAGGGGACATATATCAAGGGGTCACATATCCGATGCCTGGATCTTTTACTTTTGAGGAGAGAATTGGATATCCGACCCCTATATATGTATCCCCTTTTACGTACAGTTTTTATTTTTGTCCTGAACTAATATACGTCCTTTTTATCAAGAAATCTGTAGACGTCATTCGGATCATAACACACCAATTATATATATATATATATACATAATTGAAGCAATATAAATATTGTTTGAATTATGTATTGTTATATTTAATAACAATACATAATTGAATTTTGTTATATGTAATATATGTATTATGTTTCAATGTATTGAATACAATATATCTATTGAAATTTGTAATGTAAAAGTATTTTTTATTAAATCATTTTTTCCCATTTTAAAATGATTTATAGTTAGATGGCTAGAAATTATTTTCAAATGAAAAAATATATATATTGTTGCTGATTTTCCATCTGTGCCTAATTGCTGTTGATAGCACATATGAACAAAACAATAACGAAAAATAATGTCGATTGCATAGATTATAAAACACTTTCCAACTATTTTTACTTATTGCATTTATTTACTATCAGTTTTTTGAAATATATTCTGTCTACTTTCATGCAATGTTAAAGATTTAATAAATTTCTTTGACTTTGTTCGAGAAAAACATGATCAAAATGTACTTCAAATAAATTCTGCCATTAGACCGTAATGTTTCCGAATTCTTTTGTGTACCCCGTGTAAAAACTATAAATACTAGATATAGCATTTTTTTATAAGGAACATGCAGTATAGTATTTCTTACGACCCTTTTCAAATCAAAGGGATGTGCTTACTGACATATTTCTGAAATCATTTTTGTCCAGAAACGCATGAAATTGGCAGGTGTTGTTATTCAGAAACTATGTAATCAAAAGACATTTTCCATTTTTTTGGTAAAGACAGAAGAACCTGCTTGAAATGTTGTCAAAGTCGGCGTTTAGACCAAATTTTCTATGCAGAAGTGCGAGAAAGGGGAAATGCTTGTCACGTGAAAACAATCGCTTATCACTCGATAGGTAATTTATTTGTCAAACGCTATTCAATTGCAAATCCCTTCAATAATCAGACTTGCCAATTTTATACCTTTAAATTTAAATATGAGTAAGAAAATGTCTCAGAAAGTTCCACATTGTTGAGCAAGGAATTTGAAAACTACCTTAATGACCTATATAAATTTTATGGTTTTTATTTGTCAATATTTTCCCGAAAGTTGGAGCACAAACGGACAGACAGTTAAAAAAAATCATAAATTCATGCCTCACGCATGCATTATTACACACTTTCCAACACGGTGAACATATGCATTAAGCTACATTTTACGCTATATCTTTTTTTATCTACATTTTACGCTATATACTTTCTTGAAATGGCCTCAGAAACTGCGTGGTTCGGCGACTATCAGGGACACGAAAAACAAAAGTACGTGTGAAATTCACTAACTATTAAGTGAAAATTTAAGGTTGTTCTCAAATTCCCTCCTGAACAACTTGAAACTTTCTGATTACTTTTTCTAACACATTTTAGGTAGCTTTCAATACAAAAAAGTCCTTCCGGCCTGTACCGGGAGGAAAAGGTAGCTTTCCTATATCTTCGTTTTGAAATTTTAGCTAATGTTACACGAAAACAGTAAATTAAAATGCAAAGAAACGTTTACAAAAGACTCGTTAATACTGAATTTGAATAAGAAATTCGCCAAATTATTCAGCAATAGCCAAATTGGCTTCATTTATGAAGACTTAATTTGGTCGTCAAATTTGGCGATATTTCGCCAACTGTTGCCAATTTTGTCGCAAATTTTGGCGCTAACGGATATGAATATATAGTTTTATGCTTATGATTGGGAAAATATATTCGTCGTGTTGGAAAGTATGTAATAATCTATGCATGAAGCATGACATTATGTTTTTTTTTACTTTGATTTGACTTTGACTTTTTTTTTATTTTGTCCGTTCGTGCTCTAACTTTCCAGAAAATATTGACAAATAAAAAACACAAAATTTATATATGTCATTAAGGTAGCTTCCAAATTCTTTGCTCAACAATGAGACAAAGATTCTTTCTGAGACATTTTCTAACTCATATTTAAATTTAAAGGTATAAAATTGGCAAGCTTGTTTATTGAAAGGATTTGCAACCGAATAGCGTTTGGCAAATAAATTACCTATCGACTGATAAGCGATTGTTGTTACGTGACAAGTATTTCCCCTTTCTCGCGCTTCCACATAGAGAATTTGGTTTAAACACCGACTTTGACAGCATTTCAAGAAAGTTCTTCTCTGTTTACCAAAAAAATGGAAAACGTCTTTTGATTACATAGTTTCTGAATAGCAAACCTGCCAATTTAATGCATTTCTGGACAAAAATGATTTCAGAAATGTGTCAGTAAGCACATCCCTTTGATTTGAGAAGGGTCGTAAGAAATACTATACAGTATGTTCCTTATTAAAAAAATGCTATATCTAGCATTTCTAGTTTTTACATGGGGTACACAAAAGAATTCGGACACATTAGGGTCTAGTGGCAGAATTTATTTGAAGTACATTTTGATCATGTTTTTCTCGAACAAATTCAAAGAAATTTATTTAATCTTCAGCATTGCATGAAAGTACAGAATATATTTCGAAAAACTGTAGGTGGATAAATGCAATAAGTAAAAATAGTTGGTAAGTGTTTAATAATCTACGCAATCGACATTATTTTTCGTTATTGTTTTGTTCATATGTGCTATCAACAGGAATTAGGCACAAATGGAAAATCAGCAATAATATTTATTTTTTTTCATTTGAAAATAATTTCTAGCAATCTAACTATAAATCATTTTAAAATGGGAGAAAATGTTTTAATAAAAAATACTTTTTACATTACAAATTTCAATAGATATATTGAATTCAATACATTGAAATATAATACATATATTACATATAACAAAACTCAATTATGTATTGTTATTAAATATAACAATACATAATTCAAACAATATTTATATTGCTTCAATTATGTATATATATGTATATAATTGGTGTGTTATGATCCGAATGACGTCTACAGATTTCTTGATAAATAGGGACGTATGTTAGTTCACGGCAAAAATAAAAACTGTACGTAAAAGGAGATACATATACAGGGGTCGGATATCCAATGCTCTCCTCAAAAGTAAAAGATTCAGGCATCGGATATGTGACCCCTTGATATATGTCCCCTTCTGCTATGACGTCAATATACAGGGGACGGTTATCCAAGTTTCAACGAAATTAACATGAACTGGTTTTTGGTATATGCCCCCTTCTGATATGGGGGCAGATATACTGGGGTCAGATATATCCGACTCTCGAAGAAAGTGAAATGCTCAAGCACTGGATAAGTATCCCCTTCTGCTGTGACGTATGGGGGCAGATATACTGGGGATAGATATCAGCGTCCCCTTAAATATTTTTAAAATGTAATTCAACACCAAGCATCTGTTTGCTTCGATAATGTAAAGTCTACTGGCAAAGTTACCACAATTGGCAACTACAAAATTTAATTGGGTTCTTATACCCATTCAAAATAAAAATAAACAAGTGTGGTAAGTGTGATCAAAGATCGCTCTAAGGGTTTCGTTTAATAATCCTTTCAAAACACTTTATCCTTTCTTTAATAAATCCAAATAAATTTGATTTAGCAACCAAAAAAAAAAAAGTCATGTTTTTATAAAGTAAAAATTTACCGGTCTATTTTTCTCGTCTTTTCGAAAATCTAAACCAGCTCGATAGCGGATGAAGCCCGCTTTTATATTCTGTCATGTGGACTAAATGCGATATTAAAAAAATAATTAAAAATTAACATGTTGTACACTTTCAAAATGTTAAAATATGTGAATATTTCCATAATCAGGTTTTTATCGTGATTCAATACGTTTCTCAAACTCATATATTTACTACATTAAAGACGTGAGTATAAAACATCACAAATTTACTGAATGGTGTATATGTATACAAACGTTTTGTATATACCATTCAGTAAATTTGTGATGTTTTATACTCACGTCTTTAATGTAGAAATGTTTCATGGTGTAATCGTCCACCATTTATATCATATATTTACTATTCTCTATTATTCATATTGATACTCGCTTTGTATTATTCTGAAACATTTGAAAAATTCATTAAACTTCTGATATGACGTCATATTTTCTTTTTAATTCTCTAATGATGTGATATTAATCTGCTTTGTGTACATTACACATTACTCATACTCCTTGTATTATTGAGAAATCTTACAGTTTTATTACCACTATGACGTCAATCAATTTTATTTCATGTTAATCTTTTTTTCAATTGGTGAAACTTTTTATTTCATTTTTCACGTGGAAATCGTCTGATAGAAAATGCTTATTGCAGAAAGAATTTCATCGTGGATTTTTAATTTTTGGCATCGGCTATAACGAAAAATATTTCAATTTAATAAGAAAAGACTGTTAGAATTTTGGTTTTTTATTTCTATTTATTAAAATAATACGAATTTTTCAAATTTGTATATTTTGAGCTCTTTACAGCTATTATTCAGATTTATACACTAAGTTTCAACTCTGTAAGTTACATAGTTTTTGAGAATGGCTCTGTGACAGACAGACAATGGAGCGGGAGTAATATGGTTTCGTGAGAGGAACGAAACCCTAAAAAAGCCGATTAATCATAAGATTAGATTACCCATAAGATACAGCACTTGGACACTAAACTGAAATTTGTGAACGAAAAGGCAGATTTTTATTTTATGTTGAACATAAAATTAATATGAAGCTAAATTGAATTGGCTAAGCTATATGTGCCATTAGAAATATGCTCGGAATTGTATTTTATTATTATTATTATTTTAAGATCGATTGTGCATCTCACTTTATAAGAGAAAAAATATCCTAGATCATGGAAAAAGAGGCATACATCTCGATTATGGAAAGGGAAAGAAAAAAACCATACAATATAATAAAAATCTGTCTCATCTGCAGACAGATTTTATATTATTATTGTAAATAGAAAAAAAAGTCGTATTAAAAGATTTGAATTTGAAACTAACGATTATTGAAGAGGACATTTTTTAAATATTTTATTTTGTCGAATTTCGAGGGGTTCCATCTCGCTGCCATGAAAAAAAAAAAAAAAAAGAAAAGAAACAGAGAAAGAGAAAGAAAAAAAATTAGAAAGAAAATGTATGAGCCAGAAAACTATAAAAACGTTTACCACTTAAAAAAATCCCTGACGGCTCGGCCTACAGGCACAGGTAGATTTCGAAGACGCAGACCGTGGGGCGTCTGTTTGTCGGGAATTGCGGAAGAAATGACCTTTTTACAATGATGCGGCAGTTGGAACCGCCTACTTCGAAACCTAACTTGTTTGCAGGCGGAGCCGGCAGGGATATTTTTGTTTTTAAATTTTTTTTTGCTATAACGGTTGGTCCTATAAAAAACTTGTCAATATAAAAGTTTTAGATAATATTAAGAGGATTAATAATAAATTTAAGCGGCTTTGAAATCTTGAGAATTGGCGAAGTTATGAATTTTTTTCTTCTAAACCCCCTTCCCCATCCCCCTTAAGGCAATTTTTAATTATATCAAAAATCTGTCATACATAAATTTTCGGCCTTTCTCCTAGAAGTAATAATAACTTCAAACGGATTCGATACGTATCATAATTAAGAAATTATGTTTTTTTTTTCTGTTTTCACAAAAAGGCTCCCCACATCCCCCCCTTGGTTCGGTTTTGCCCATTAACGAACTTGACTGAGATTTTATGCCCCTTGATTTTATGTATCGGTTTCGAAAAGATGCGGGAGTTGGAACCGCATACTTCGAAAAATAACTTGTTTGCAGGCGGAGCCAGCAGGGATTTTTTTGTTTTTAATTTTTTTTTTTTTTGCTATAACGGTTGGTTCTATAAAAAACTGGTCAATATAAAAGTTTTAGATAATACTAAGAGGATTAATAATAAATTTACACGGATTTTATATCTTCAAATTGAATTGACGAAGCTATGATTTTTTTTCTTCTAATCCCCCTTTTTCCCCCGCCTTGGGGCCATTTTTAATTATATCAAAAATCTGTTATGCATAAATTTTCGGCCCTTTTCCTAGAAGTAATAATAACTTTAAACGGATTCGATACGTATAATAATAAAGAAATTATGAGGGTTTTTCTGTTTTCACAAAAAGCCCCCCCCCCGGTTCGATTTTGCCCATTAACGAACTTGACCAAGATTTTATGACCCTTGATTTTATGTATCAGTTTGGAAGAGATTTATGCAGAATTTTTCCAGTTATCGTGGTCAGAAAAAAGTGACATATATATATATATATATATATAAAGTTTTTAACTGGGGGTGGTTTTGTGTTCTGGGAGTCATGATCGGCGTAGATCTGCAAAAATTTTTCAAAATTTCCAACTTAGGTGAGAATGTAATAGTTAGTATTTCTACCTAAATCTACCTAAATCTACCTAATCTTACGCAATCGAACATGCTTATTCTATATGCATTCGTAAATTTTAAATTTTACATTAATCTCTTCCAGGATCTTTGATGCATATGTGAACATTTAGTATAAATGCTATAAAAAGAGAACTTTTTCACTAGTGAAACCTTTACAAGATTAATTGTACAATATAACAACGCACATTTTATCAAACAATTAAGTACACTAAGCCAACTTGAGTGAAAAATTGACCTAGGCCAGGATTCGAACATGGGACCAATGAAGGTCCCAGGTTCGAGTCCTGGTCCAGGTCAATTTTTTATTCATGTTAGCTTAGTGTATTTAATTGTCTGATAAAATGTGTGTTCTTATATTGTAAATAAAGTAATCAGACGTAGAGTTTATATGCTTTAATATATAACTGTACCATCTTTACTTAATTTTCTAAACATAAGACAGATCTTCTGTCGTTAGGTAAATCAAAGCTCTTTATATATTCCTTGATTTCATAATTCAACTAGCGTCACTATTTTGTTTCTTTAAAAAAATTGAGTATTCATTTTTCTGAAAATATAAAGACTTCTGAGTAATAAGAAAGCTGGAATGCGTAAATATAAGTTTTCACTTTTTTCGAAGGGAAATATTTCCTATACATTATGGTCTATGAATAAAAGTCATTTACGGTCTGTTTTAATGATATTACACTTTTACAAACATAATGAAATTAGTATGAAATTAGTATGACGTACTAAAGCATGATTTCTCTGGAATATGGAATGAAAAGCAATTATCATTCACTTACAGAGTCACACAAAATAATTCAGTTATAGAATGGTTTATGGAGAAAAAAATGTTTGCAGAGTATTTTAAATTATGTTGCTTTATTTCAAACATAAATAAATTATTGTATACTACTGAGGTTTACTACAAGATGCTTGCTGTAGAATATGACTTGTGTAGGCATTTATAGTTTATTTATAGGCACACTCGAAAGATTTCGAATACAGTAACTGTATTATCGGAGTAGTATCAGTCTATTAGTGATAATTGCTTTTCGTTTTCAGTTATGATATACGCTTTTAAGTTTAACTAAATGTTTGATACTACGCGGTGTGTATAAATTCTTTAGATCCTATACAGGGCTGTAGAAAAGTATTCGTAAGCATTACAGAGTATGAGCGTGATTAGCTTGAAGGTATATTTAAATTGAGTTATGCATTTTCAAACTCATTGATATTGAGTATATTAAGAGATGTTTGTAGAATATAAATAAAATCGTATACAGGTCTATCCAAAGAACTGTATACAATGCCGCTTTTATAATAATTACTGGAAATTTGATTTCATTAGTTTTCAGCGTATTTTTGCCCGAATTAAATTTTAGCTTAATATTTGCATGTCTAAAACTGCAGGTAATATACAGAACAATTCAAGGGCATTTCCATCTATTGGTATAAATGGCTAAAAGTGAATTTTCAATTGTGTTATGCGTTTTCTTACCAAGCTTAATTTTAGAATACTGTATAGATTCAATTTCATACGAATAATAATAATAATAATAATAACTGATTGTGAAACAAGTAGTAAACAGAAATCGAGCCGCACACGGACACGGTACATTCAGTGTCAAAGGTCTAAAAAAACAGGTCATCAAACACATGTTGAATTTGATAACAGAGGAAACGGCCAAAGGTCATTTTCTTTTTGATGAGAATATTACTTCGTTTGGCCTGTACTATCGATGGCCAACCGGTGAGATTTATATTACTGGGGAAAACATTACACCACACGGGACTTCCTTATTCCTAATAGTAAAAGGAGATGCGTTTAGTCCCTTCTCCCCCTGACTTCTGGGAAAGCTAATGATTCATTCTTTGTGATCATTTCTTCCTACATGTGTTACATCTGCGTGGAATCCATTCCAAATACTAATAGTTAAATTTAATGCCATGCAAGTTTGACTTAGTAAAAAAAACCCTTGGGAATGAAAGTAATGGAGATCTTTAATTGTACCCCCCCCCCTTCCCCCAAATTTCCCCTTTTCCATCAGTATCTATAAAAATAAACTTTTAGAAATAATCGTTCCGAAGGAATGATTTCTTTTTCTGGGAAAAGGACATGCTAGTCCAGAAAGCTAGAGCAGAAGCGGGGCTGAAATAATAAAATATTTGTCATTTAACTTATTTTATCAATTTTTTATATTTGATCTGATTGACTTTTTTTTTTATAATTTATTTATATTCATTTTTATATAATTATTTCAGTACTATTTTTAATTTTTACATTTTCCCCACTACTTTTATCTAATTTTTATTTTTCCATTCTTTCTTATTCTATTTGTTACAATCATTTGTTTTTGGATTGGCATATCTTTTCCTTCTGGTTGTCTTTCTCATATATTGTGCATTATTTCCCTAAGCACATAATTTTCTCACATATTACGCATTATAGCCCCCATCACTGTAAAAAAAAATCCTGAGGTTACTGAATTTTTTTTAGTATATTTGTATTCCACAGATTTTTTTAGTAACCGGTACTAAAAACCGGAATCGTTTCTATTGTTGTTTGACTTTCAATGTCAGATTTGTGATGTCATTTGAAACAAAAAATGTTGTAAAACATGAAAATATGCATAAAAAATGAAATTAAAAAAAAAAAGTCTAATCAAAAATTCAAATTGGATAATTAATAACTTATCCTTCCTTTTTAAAATCATGATTTTTTTATCTATAAAGTATTATCAACTTGCTCCCAGCTAAAAAGAGAAAAAAAATTACAATTTTGAGCATAACCGAGGCCAAAATGGAAGCAACCAACGAACCAAATACATAAATGACATCACGTAAATGAAAAAAACTCTAATAATTGCATAAAACAAATCTAAAAAAATTCACAAATTGCTGTTTGAATTGCACTCTGCAGATCACCTTTTTATTTGCCAATCACAATTGCCCGGTTGTGTCGACAATCCTCTCAGCTATCAATCACAGCTGCCCTCCAATGGTGTTTGACTTCCAATGGGCGATTTGTAATGTCATTTGAAAATAAAAAGTTGTAAAACATGAAAAAATGCACAAAAAATGAAATTTAAAAAAGTCTAATCAAAAATTTAAATCAGATAATTAATAACCTACCCTTCCTTTTTAAAATCATGATTTTTTATCTGTAAAGAATTATTAACTTTCTCCAAGCTAAAAAGAAAAAAAATATCAATTCTGAGCATAACCGAGGCCAAAATGAAAGCAACCAACGAACCAATCCATCATTCTCAGCAAAATTTTTTAGTGTCAAAGGAAAAAAAATCACCAAAAATTCAAAAATCGCTGTACGAATACTGCATAAACTTTATTGAAATAAGGACAAAATTTACTATATTAGGCTAAAATGTTGTGTCTTATCACAACTAAAAATCACCTCTTCAAAAATATATTAGACTCCATAATAATTTCTTATTAAAAGCAAAATAATTATTAATCATTTACAAAAATGAATTACGTCTATAAATTTAACTTCTTATCTGAATTTGAATTAAAATTCTCAATTATATCATTGTGCAATATAAAGTTAAAAAGTGTTGAGATTTCTCATTTCCAATATAAATCATAATAATTAAATTCTCACTGAATAATTATTAATTTACTTCTTACATTTAAATCTTTCTTCTCAATTAAAATAAAATCACTTAATTCAGTTCTCACTTTAAATCTATAGAATTTCACTTGCGTTGTGTTATCAAAATATTTTATAAAATACAATAAACCAGATGCTGGGCCTAGAAAAATATGAGGTGATCAAGTTTTAAATTATCATAATACTGATGATTCATTTTGATGGTTATTGGTTTCCTCCTAAAACTGATATAATTTCCATGACAGAACCAATTATCAAAAAAGCCAAATGAATATTAAAATTTATCAATTAATATCAAAGAATAGGATTAACAGAGCTTAACTAAATTTATACTTCTATAAATTAACTTTAATTTGATTTTTGAAATATAAGTGGTTCTGTCAGAACTAATTTTGTTTTCTTCAAGGTAATTATTGAATGTCAACAATCATAGGAAGAGTTACCAATTAAATAAAATGTTCAAAATAACAATAATTTACAATTTATTCAAATTTAAATTAAAATACTAACGAATGAAATATTTACTTATATAATAGAATTTTAGAAAAACTAACTCTTCCGATGATCGCTAACATTCATCTGAAAAGGAAGGTACATATCCAAAACTAAAATAGTGAATAGCACTGCAGGTATTGAATACAAAATTCTTGATGTAATTAAATTTTGTTTATTATGGTGAACATAAGCAATTCCAGTTACAATATCATTTTTCAGAAATATCATAATAAATTCTCCTTCCAACATATACTTCTGAATATTTCGACAATACATAATCATGTCTAGGACATCAACAACTTATTAAACATTATCTGAATTACTTAGTTGTATTAAATTAACATTATTAAATATTCCTGAGAATCATTGAAAATTTATTTTATTAATTCGGAGCTGCTGGTTTGCTTTAATTAAAAAGATACAAGATAACTTAATAAAATCAAGCATAATGCTTGTTAGACTGGAATTAATTCTCCATTTCATTTTAAAGGAAAGTATTAGTAATCATGCATAATATTAAAGAAAAGAAAGGAAAGATTGGAATAACTTATCATTCTGGGGCCCCGGGCAACTACAAGTTCAGGTAGACTTCAGGAATTAGGACCTCTCTCCATCTTGATTAGTGTCAGAATGTCTGTCTCTCTCTTTGATTTTAAAAAACACCCCATCTCAGCTGCTCTTGTGCTTGATCACTTACTTTTGATCTCTATGCGCGCAGGGTAAATAGTTACATGAATGTCTTGAAGAAAAACCTTAATTAGGAGGAGCTATTGTGAAAAATCATCTTAATCTGAGCAATAGAGCATCAGATTCTTAATTGCTTTTCATCATTTTCTTTACTTTAATTCATTTAAGGTTTATGAATAAAAAATGCATATGTATCTCTACGCACATGTGGTAAACTCATCATCTATTCCCTCCTCGTTCTGCCGGAAGTCCGTGACGTTGCTGATCATGTGGTGACGCTAAGAGGTTAGTCACTCTTTGATTATTTTACCAGAAGACTCGCTCCGGTCCGGTGTTCGCCGATCTTGTAAACAAAGGGAGAGAAAAAGGGAAAGAGATAGAGAGATCGAGAGAGAAAAACAGAATTTTCACCACATGCAAGAAAGTAAATGGATTATCATTTATATTTAATTTTACCAGCAGCCTCCATAAAAGCCTTTTAAAATACCACCAACTCCTTTCAATTAATATTTAAAATACAACCACATATTTAAAAATATATCTGTTAATAATGGTGCAGTATGATCGTTCCAAAAATTAACATTTTCAAAATTAACGTTAAACAAGTTGAAGTGCACTTTAATCAACCGATTAAAGGCCAATTCCAAAAACATGTTAATAAACAACCATTCAGCCCAAATAATACAAATATAGAATTAAACCATTATTTATTTAGAAACTATTGAACTTAGTGGACAGTGTGAATACTTTTTGTTTTGGTAAAATTCTGTGCCAATTTATTTTACTCAAACAAACTTTCCCCGTAATTAAATTATTAAACTATAATTAGAAAAGCACCAATAACAATTTAATTGATATTGTGACTTAAAATAACTGTCAATTTAGCAACACAACAAATACCTCCCTTTCCGACAAAAAATTTTGGCACAAAATTTTGCACAAGTACAATCTTCCATACCAGAATATAAAAACACCATAGATTCAGCATGTAAACATATCTAATCTACAATAAAATTTTCCTTCATAAAGCCAAGGAAGTGGCTGAAAACCAAAAAGGGCAAACAAATTGTCCAAAGATGCTATGTCAGAGTGTTATTGACTTAGCATGCATGAATAACACCCTGATATTGCAAAAAATCCCTACCCACAAAATTACAAATCCTCACATAAACAAAATAATATATCCCCACACATAAAATTTAACATATACAGGTCATATTGTATCACCTGGTATTTACAAAAACAGGATCGACATCTTTCTCCCAGAACTGGATGCATTTCCTCCCTTCAGAAATCATCCTTGCTTCATCGTCATTGTTGGAGCTCATCTTTATCATAACATTTTTCTTAGCCAATTAAGACATGCAATTGCCTTTAGTTAATTCCCTAATTAGTTTCTAACAATCTTATACAAAATATACATAAAATTCCAGTACATAGTAAATTTTTATTAACTGTGGATTCATAACTTCCTTAAAATTTTCTCTTAATGCAATTTCAAAAATCTTAACCACAGTAAACTAATTTATCTATCAACATATTCTAACAATATTCTAAGATAATTAACAATTAGAACTTAGCAACATGAAATTTCCTTCTTAGGTAAATTATAAGAATTTAAGGAATTACAGTGTATAACTTTTCGATAATAAACCATATTGAACAACACAATTATGAAAAGTTGCTAACTATAATTATTTAAACAAATATAAACACATAATATTTACATAATACGCCCAATTACTAGTCCTATAAAGCTTGTTAGTTTAAACTACGAAATTTATAACAATAGCTTTTTAAGAAATATAAGTTAGACAAGTATATGAAATAACAATTAACATATACATATATAATTATTTACATAAAATATTACAATTAAGTTTTTTGTAAGAACGCTTAGGCAATGTTCTCAAATTGTAATCATGTGTTTTGGTATTTTGTATTAGTCCCTGAACCACAGGAACATTTGAAGTAATACCAACACTTGGTATAGACATAATAGAGTTACTGCTAATAGCATTTGTCGCTATCTCCTCATCGTCACTTATCGGTGAATTGTCATGAACATCTAATGTACTAGGTGCAATTACAGGAATTGAGTTACAAGTATTGGTAGCATTAGGCAATTTCTTGTGTTGTGTCCTTAAAATAATTGTAAAAGAGTTTCCTTTAGGTATATTACATGCATCTTGAGTGTTAATTTGTTTATGATTATTGGAGTTAGTTTGTTGATCAGAAGAATTTGTTTCAATTTGAGTTGTATTATTGTTTTCCATTTCATATAGTGATGGAAAAGTAATTCTCTCCTCCATCCGTGTTAATCTGTCAACGTGTACTAATTGAATATCTTTTGGATTATTAATGTGCATAATTTGGAAATTAACTGGGCTAGTTTTACATTTAACTCTATAAGGACCTCTCTGAACATCTTGAAATTTCCTCGCCTGACCCTTTTTGAATGCTGGAGTGTACAACAGTACTAAATCTCCAACAACAATTTTCTTATCCTTTGCTGTCCTATTCCTGTAACTTTCCTGTTTCTCTGCGGCCTTCTCCAAATTATCTCTAATAAGCTTGAATGCCCCTTTTAACCTAATCTCTATGTCTTCACTATAATCTCTTGTATCCGCATAAGAGAATTTTTTCTCATTAGCCAATAAGTCAACTGGAATCACCAAATCTCTACCATAAACAATATGAGCAGGAGTATCTTGAATTGTTGAGTGGTACAATGTTCTGTAAGCCAAAAGGGCTGAACTCAGATACGTATCCCACTGATAATCAGTTGCTGTAAACAAATGCTTAAGTGCATTAATGATTGTGGCATTCGCTCTTTCTACGACTCCATCAGAACTAGGATGATATGCCGTTGTAGTATGTTTTTTAATGTGGTAATTTCCGTAAACCTTTTGTATAGCTTCAGACAGAAACGGTTTCCCCTTATCCGACACTAGATGCTCTGGCACTCCATGAGTGAAAACAAATTTTTCTAAAACTCCTGCCACAGAATCTGACTCTAAATTCCTGACTGGATAAGCCTCTGCCCATCTACTAAAATAGTCAGTCATAACTAGAATATATTTATTTCCTTCTAAAGTTACCGTAAAAGGGCCAACAGCATCAATTGCTATCCTCTCAAATGGGCGAGTAGCAATTGGCATCCTTTGTAGCGGTGCCTTATGGCCTTTCTTGTATCCTCTCTTCATCATACACGAGATGCAAGATTTAATATGGTTTAAAACATGTTTTCTCATGTTGTGCCAAAAGTAGTTTTTATGAATTTTGTTAGTCGTCTTCATAAACCCAGGATGTGCTGACATTGTAGTCTTCTGATTCTAATTTATTGATGACATAGAATTTAGTATTTATCATTTTCCCTTCTAAGTTTAAATTAAGTTTTACAAAGTTAGTTATAATTGCATCATCCCCAGTTACACCAGTAATTTTAAGAAAGCAATCCTCTATACTCTCTACTAGTTTATTTTGTAATAGACATTTCACAGTTTTCAAATTTATTAAATTCACTGTAGCCCCTGAGTCGAGTAATCCTTTTAAACTAAAATCCCCAACTTTAAATTCAATCAAGGGTAAAGAGTGACCCAAACTAACCACAGAGTCTGATCTCACGCACAAGGAGTTGTTTTCCAAACTAGACTGTGCTTGTTTTATTTGCCCCTCTCTGAGTTTAAAGCATTTTTGTCTTGTGTGACCCCCTTATTTTTACAAACTTTGCTAATGTGACCCAATTTTCCACAAGCATAACATCTAATTTGGGGCCTGTTTCTTTGAAATTGATGAAACTGCTGCTGCTGTTGTGGTGGTTGTGTCATTTGTGCAAAATGAGGTTGATGATGATACATTGGTTGTGTCATAGGTGGTGGTTGTTGAGTATGAACTAATATTGTAAGTTCTTGTAGTTCTAATATCTTTTTGCCCGACTCTAACATGTTCATTTGTAATAATTGTTTGATCTCTGCTAGGTCTGCATTAGTTTCATGTTTAACCTCTGAGAGTGCTGTGGCAACATTAATCTCAGCATTATGTCTGTCGTAGGACAAACACTGCTCCTCCTGAAGTGCAGCTTGCCAAATCTCGTTGAAATTTTTTGGATTTTGACTCATGATAAATCTACGAGTAGGCGCATTGAGTCCCTTCAGTGCCTGGTTGTATAGCAAACTCTCTCTAACTGTGTCCTCTTTCGGAAAACATCTATGTGCTAAACCTGATAATCTGGCTAAAAACCCCCGAGTGGATTCAGAGTGTTTTTAAATGGCCTGTGTAAATTGCAAGATTTTATTTTGCCCATCTCCAATTTTATCAAATCTCTTTTTTAATTCCTGCTTTAATTCATCCCACGATTTTGTTTTTCTTATGTTGGGGTGAAATTTAGCAAAAGTTGACGCTTCTCCTGTCAACTTCATTTTTGACGCGGATATCATATGTTGATCTCCCCATGATGCCAAGTGGCCTATGTCCTCAACCTGTTCTAAGAATTCATTAATAGCTAATCCCTCCTCATCTCCAGCAAAATTTGGAAGCATTGCTAAATATTCCGTAAAACTATTAATTTTGAATTCAATGTACTGTTGTGTTGGCTCTGTCACAGCTGCATTCCTTTCTGACTCACTTACTACACTAGCCCCTGTAATATTTTGACTATTATTTCCACTTAGCATCCCCTGAGATCCCTCTGTGTCATTTTTCTCACCTAAATTTTCTACAGGTGTTGGCGGCACACTATTACTAGGATCACCTATTGGTGAGTTTACTGAATCCTCCTTAGCATCCATAATTATAAAATTTAATAATAATTTACCCTCCAAAATCAAAATATAAAATACATAAATAAAACAATAACATTAAAAATTCCACTGTCCACCAAGGTAAATTATTAATTATGAGCAATAAAATGTAGAATCATTTGAAATAAAACCTTTCCTGCAGTGCAAAAATATTAAACATAAAAATCACTAGGCCAGCACGGCACCAGAAATTGTGTTGTGTCTTATCACAACTAAAAATCACCTCTTCAAAAATATATTAGACTCCATAATAATTTCTTATTAAAAGCAAAATAATTATTAATCATTTACAAACATTAATTACTTCTATAAATTTAACTTCTTATCTGAATTTGAATTAAAATTCTCAATTATATCATTGTGCAATATAAAGTTAAAAAGTGTTGAGATTTCTCATTTTCAATATAAATCATAATAATTAAATTCTCACTGAATAATTATTAATTTACTTCTTACATTTAAATCTTTCTTCTCAATTAAAATAAAATCACTTAATTCAGTTCTCACTTTAAATCTATAGAATTTCACTTGCGTTGTGTTATCAAAATATTTTATAAAATACAATAAACTAGATGCTGGGCCTAGAAAAATATGAGGTGATTAAGTTTTAAATTATCATAATACTGATGATTAATTTTGATGGTTATTGGTTTCCTCCTAAAACTGATATAATTTCCATGACAGAACCAATTATCAAAAAAGCCAAATGAATATTAAAATTTATCAATTAATATCAAAGAATAGGATTAACAGAGCTTAACTAAATTTATACTTCTATAAATTAACTTTAATTTGATTTTTGAAATATAAGTGGTTCTGTCAGAACTAATTTTGTTTTCTTCATGGTAATTATTGAATGTCAACAATCATAGGAAGAGTTACCAATTAAATAAAATGTTCAAAATAACAATAATTTACAATTTATTCAAATTTAAATTAAAATACTAACGAATGAAATATTTACTTATATAATAGAATTTTAGAAAAACTAAATCTACCGATGATCGCTAACATTCATCTGAAAAGGAAGGTACATATCCAAAACTAAAATAGTGAATAGCACTGCAGATATTGAATACAAAATACTTGATGTAATTAAATTTTGTTTATTATGGTGAACATAAGCAATTCCAGTTACAATATCATTTTTCAGAAATATCATAATAAATTCTCCTTCCAACATATACTTCTGAATATTTCGACAATACATAATCATGTCTAGGACATCAACAACTTATTAAACATTATCTGAATTACTTAGTTGTATTAAATTAACATTATTAAATATTCCTGAGAATCATTGAAAATTTATTTTATTAATTCGGAGCTGCTGGTTTGCTTTAATTAAAAAGATACAAGATAATATTTTAACTTAATAAAATCAAGCATAATGCTTGTTAGACTGGAATTAAATCTCCATTTCATTTTAAAGGAAAGTATTAGTAATCATGCATAATATTAAAGAAAAGAAAGGAAAGATTAGAATAACTTATCATTCTGGGGCCCCGGGCAACTACAAGTTCAGGTAGACTTCAGGAATTAGGACTTCTCTCCATCTCGATTAGTGTCAGAATGTCTGTCTCTCTCTTTGATTTTAAAAAACACCCCATCTCAGCTGCTCTTGTGCTTGATCACTTACTTCTGATCTCTATGCGCAGGGTAAATAGTTACATGAATGTCTTGAAGAAAAACCTTAATTAGGAGGAGCTATTGTGAAAAATCATCTAAATATGAGCAATAGAGCATCAGATTTTTAATTGCTTTTCATCATTTTCTTTACTTAAATTCATTTAAGGTTTATGATTAAAAAATGCATATGTATCTCTACGCACATGTGGTAAACTCATCATCTATTCCCTCCTCTTTCTGCCGGAAGTCCGTGACGTTGCTGATCACGTGGTGACGCTAAGAGGTTAGTCACTCTTTGATTACTTTACCAGAAGACTCGGTCCGCTCCGGTGTTCTCCGATCTTGTAAACAAAGAGGGAGAAAAAGGGAAAGAGATAGACAGAAAAAACAGAATTTTCACCACATGCAAGAAAGTAAATGGATTATCATTTATATTTAATTTTACCAGCAGCCTCCATAAAAGACTTTTAAAATACCACCAACTCCTTTCAATTAATATTTAAAATACAACCACATATTTAAAAATATATCTGTTAATAATGGTGCAGTATGATCGTTCCAAAAATAAACATTTTCAAAATTAACGTTAAACAAGTTGAAGTGCGCTTTAATCAACCGATTAAAGGCCAATTCCAAAAACATTATGTTAATAAACAAACATTCAGCCCAAATAATACAAATATAGAATTAATCCATTATTTATTTAGAAACTATTGAACTTAGTGGACAGTGTGAATATTTTTTGTTTTGGTAAAATTCTGTGCCAATTTATTTGACTCAAACAAACTTTTCCCGTAATTAAATTATTAAACTATAATTAGAAAAGCACCAATAACAATTTAATTGATATTGTGACTTAAAATAACTGTCAATTTAGCAACACAACAAAAAGATTGAGATCAGATTCCTGTCACTAATGTAGAAAAATCGCAGCAAAACGCAAAAAGGCACTAAAAATTGCATAAAAAATTAAATTAAAAAAAAATCTATTAAAAAACTTCAAAATAGTGCTTCGAGGTGCAAAACTACATATATAGAGGAAACCTCACAAATTTTGTAGCAATGCATGCAGCAGTCTCTTCAGAACACAAACTACACACACACACACACACAGAGAGATATACACAAACTTCCTTCTTTATATTCGAGATATATTAAATTGCTCCCCAATATATGTATTAATGATGTAAATATTAAACTAATTGCTTCTGTGATTAATACATTGATTGTTATTGCATAGGATTCTGGTAAGATTTTAAAATCTAAATAAAGTTTGCTAGAAAATATTTTAAAAATTTTCCTATCTTCTCAGGTTTAAAAAAAAAAGAAAGTACACTAATTTCCTATGATCTCTCTACTAATATATGAGGTTATGTCTTAAGTTCCTTATTTTTAAGTTGAGGCAACATTTCTATTTAAGTAGTTATGCTAATATTTAAAAATTCAAAACATTGTATGCAATACTGTAACAGCTACTCTGCAAAATTGTATTGAATTAGTGTAATGAGATATGCATAACCTTCCCTCTCTGTCCAATGGATGAAAGCTTAAAAAAGATAATATTGAACAACATGGTCAATTTTTTAAAAAGAATTAGGTAACCTTGTGCCCAATATGATTTAGCAAAAAGTACAATTCTTTAGAATGTTCTATACTTTTGATGTATTTTTAAAAACTTTGTTACATAAATAATGTTTAATAAATAAATCTTTTTTATGTCATAGCTAAGACACTTCTGTATGTGTGTTCATTTTTAATGAAAACTGCCTTGAATTGTTTTTCATATTATATATTGTTATTAATAATATCTATAAATGGGTTGGATCCCATTGAGTATCACTAGAAACTCTGTCCTGGTGTCAAGTTTCGCCTGGCCTTTAACCTTAAATTAAATACCACCTGTCATCCTTTGGCACTTTACACCAAAAAGTGAGTGACATTTCAAACTTAGGAGACAATTTTTGTTTTATAATCTTTGTCTTAACTGACTCTCTTAAGCCAACTATAAAACGTACTCTGTGTTGCAATGGCTTTAGGTACATTGCTACTGAGGAGAGAAAAAGGGAATGAATAGTAATCCAAACAGGTGTGTATTGTCCCTAGAATAAAATTATATTCTGAAATTTTTACCATAATCCCAATTTATTTTCAATTACCATCAATATCTACAAATAATATATTCTCAAACTTTCACCATACTTAAAAATTCTCCAAATTTCAAAAATTCGTGCCATTTTCCTTACAATAAATTTTACATGGTTAGTTTGAAGAGCAATAACGGATAAACGTTTATATAACATTTGTGAAAGGATTTTTAGCATAATAATCTGAATTTGAGTCCAATTGCAGATAATTGTGGGCTGTGTAAGCAGAGAATTGTGCTTCACACGGACATGTTGTTGAAAAAGGCAGGAAAGGTCTTCTAAGCAACTTTGAATTAATCTGACAAATAACATTGACTAAAAAACTCTGACAGACTTTGTTTTTGAAATATGGTATTTAACGTATTCTAAGCTCCCAAAATTAAGCAGGACTTCATGTTTAGCTGAGTTTAAACTGGCAACATGGAGGTTAACTAAACTGTTTGGTTTACTAATAACTCTGAACACATGCAGTACATATTTAAAGTCATCCAACGTGCAGAACTTACGCACATTTCATGTGCATAAATTGTTAAATTAGTAACTACAACTTTTGACTGTTATTGATTGTGGCATGTTCAATAAACAATTAAAAGGATAATTTAAAAGAACTGATTAATTACTTGTAGAACTCAACTTGAAATTAAAATAAACTTACAAATAAAAAAAAAGAATTTAGAAGGCTGAGTTCCACTCAACTCTAATTAAGAGAGTATCAGAAGTTAAGTGAGGTTCAGACGTTCAGACTCGGTTTCAAAAACTTGCTCATTTTCGAAAATCTTGATTCCTGGTTGTCTGTTTCAGAAAACCTCAAGGTTTGTGACTTGATTAGAGTGCCTAGAATAAATTGTCTGCTTTTTGCATATGTTACTATTGTTATTTATTTATTTTTATGCATTGAAAGTATAGATACCGCGTGATGGCGTGCATGCTAGCGCTGACTAGAATTTTCAAAGCTTATAGCATAGCGATAGTACTAATATTGCTATAGGGAATTTATTTCAAATATTCACAGTACGTTTGCACAGTTTTGGAAATAGTGGACAGTTGAAAATGTTTTTAAATAAAACTAAAGTAAATTTAATTTTTGAATTTATTATTGAAATTACTTACTTTTCATACATAATACAAAAAGCATAAAGAAAAAATGTTTAGAATTTTTAATTCAGAACTTTAATATGTGCAGAGGAGGATCCAACCTTAAATTTAGAGTGGGAGTCATGTTATTTTTTAAGGGAGGAGTCGTCTTCATTAGCAGTTTTTTAATCTTAGTCCAATCCTTTTTCTGGTATATTGCCGAATTCATTTTTTCATAAATGCATGGAATTTGCAAATATATTCATAAATGTATAAAATTTGCATGTTTTATTTAGATATGAAGAAATTAGAATTTGACATTTCTTATAAAAACAAAGAACGTCACAGAAATTTTTCTCAAAGTTCTTATTTTAAGCCGATTTTCATGGCTTGGTAAGCAGAGAAATATCATCTTAAGCCGATAATCAAATACTACTACAATTAAAGATGTACCACATTGATAAGAAAATTAAAAACATCATTCAATTCTTTGATGCTTAAACAATAATGCCTTCCATTTTAATGCATTTTCTATATAAAAATAACTCTGTGCATGTATCAGATAAATACACTCTTTAAGAAGAAAAAAAATTAATACTCCTTTAATGCATATTTATATTTTTACAAATTATTGTTGTATAGAAATGTTTTACGTCTAGACGGGGTCATGAACCCTCCTCTCTGGGATACATGCTTGCTGGGTGTAAAAACTGGGCGCCAACGAGTCAGTTGTCACCACTATATCTAATTAGTAATCTTCGACTACATTTTATTTGTATACGTCACCTAAATTATATTAGGTGAAGAATACTAAAAATTTAGTGGTGAGAGTTGGCGCCCAGTTTTTATACCTCTGCATTCTTGAATATTCAGTGTGAGAAACATTTATTTAACAAATGGGCCTTTGTTTTTAAATATTCATTGTATGTTTGAAAAGTTTTGGAAGTAGTGGGAAAGTTGTGAATAAAGCTAAAGCTATCTGTGCTTTGCTTTGAATTGGGATACTTGTGTACAGTGGCGTAGCCAGGATTTCCTTTCGGGAGGGGTCCAAAATTTTTCTTCAGCTTATATATATAGTAAGACCTGCCAAGATAAGATTGCAAAGAGTGGTAAAAAATTCCGTGTTAGACAGGTTTCCGTCTTAGCATGTGTATGGCATTCTTTTCTATTTGACGAATGAATATTTCAGTTTAAGTCAGCATTCCGTTATAGACACATTTCGTTTCCACAGAATTTGCTGTATATATAAAAATATAACTTATGTATGTAATATGTATAATAAATACTGTCTATAGCAAATTCCTGTCTTAAACGGAAGCATTACATGGCCTTGATATGGATAACTATACAATTAAGTCTGCTGAAAACCTGCCTGAAACGGGATTTTTCACCGTTCTTCTGTGATTCTGATTTCGTCTTGTCAGTTTTTATCCTACTTATAAATACAGTAAAGCCTGTGAAATGGGAACTTTCTATAACGGAATCCAGTCTCAAACTTAAAAGTTTTGGGATCCCGTAGAAACGAACAATGCGTCTGATTGAAATATAGTGTGACAGGATTGACTGTGTGTGTACACTGTAAAAAATATTAGTGTTACTTTACACCAAAAATGGTGGCAACAAAGTTGCCACCAAAAACGGTGTAAAGAAACACCCCTTGTAAATTGGTGTAATGAAACACCAAAAATTAATTAGTGTAAAGAAACACCACTTTTGGTGGCAACAAAGTTGCCACCAAAAGTGGTGTAATAAAACACCATCATCAATTTGGTGTGCTTTAACACCAAATTCGGTGTCCTACTAACTAATTCAGGATATGCCACTTTGATGCAGCATCACACCAAATTTGGTGTTCAAAATCTGTCGTCCCAAATTATCCTACGAGGAAAAGTGATTGAAAGGTTATGGATATTTATGTAAAGCTACAGGCATTTTTACTGGATTTTTCCCCTCTTAATTAAAAGATAACATATTTTGAAACAACTTTTATAATTAAAATTTAAAAAAATATATTGAGGATTTCAATTACAAATTTGCGAATTAATTTTGAAATATCGTTTTCTGAATCAAAGAGAAAAATATGTCTAAGTTTTATATAAATGTATAACAGTTTACAGAAAATTTAGAGATCTTTTTCTCTTTGATTCAGAAAAGGATATTTAAAAGTCAATTCGCAAATCTGTAATTGAAATCCTCAATATAATTTTTTTTAATTTTAATTATAAAAGTTTACTGATGTTTCAAAATATGTTATCTTTTAATCAAAAGAAGAAAAATCCAGTAAAAATGCCGGTAGCTTTACGTAAATATCCATAACCTTTCAATCACCTTTTCTCTTAGGATAATTTGGGACGACATATTTCCGGTCAAAGACTTGAAAAGAGCTATAAAAAATAATTTGGTGCTGCAAGATTTATCGGGTGTTTAATTACAACAATTATGATAGCAACTTTGTTGCCACCATTAATAAAACCTTATTCAATTACAGTTATAATTAAAAAGAATTCCATATAGAAATTTAACAATATAAATGTTGTGATTACATAAATGTTAAAATAAACTTAGTCAGGAAATTCTGTTAGACTTTGTATTTTTTCATGTCAAAATACTTACGTATTTAACAATGAAGCCACATGAAACTATTTGCACTTATTTTTAGTAGTGAAAGGGTTTAATCGATTTTCAATATAGCATTGTAGAAGTTATGGCCATCCCCCACTCTTATTAACACCTAATATTTTATTATCCTAGTAATGAATGTTTTGCGTTTTGAATAAATTTCTTAAGAAATACCCCAAGGAAAATGTTACTCACTTTAAATAAAAATTAATTTTAAAATATCACTCTTAAGAAGCTTAAATTAATTGGATTTAATTACAAGTATTACTTGTTAGTGATATTTAACTATGGCATCCCAACACATCTTACATTTCTGGTTATAACTTAGTTGGTCAATAGAATAATCAGGTAACCATGTATGCAGAATTTATTCAAAATTTTAATAGTAAGAATTAAGAACAAAATAACTTTTATGATATTTATTTAACTAATACTGAATTGGAAAGTATAATACACATTTGTCAATACTAAAAGTATTATATGAAAATAATCAGAGACTAATAACTAAGTAAGAACGAATGAAATACAGTGAAGAAAGAAAAAAAGTTAAATTCAAAATATCTTAAAGAAATTTGAATGCATTAATAAACAAAATAACCTAACTTAATTTCAACAGGCAAGCAATGCTTATAATAATTCTTAACAGCTTGCAGACCAATGGGTTAGACACATACTTTTCTCATAAAGTTAGCAAAAAAAATTATAGAATTTTCTCTGAAGACATTTACTTACTCATATCTTAGGTGGGCAAAGTTCTGACAGTAAGCCTTTGGTCAAATCAGTATATTTGCAATTTCACAATAAAAAAATGATTTTTATAAGCACATAAAAAAGCATAAGTCAAGGTTAAAAGTAAAGAACGGTTTTAGCTAATCATAAAAAAAAATTGCATATTGCAGTGTACCAAACCACACAAACAGCATATAATTATTACTTAACATTATCAAAACACATTTCATGGTTAAATATATTGATATTAACCAAAATAGTATTACAGTTAAACACAAAACAGGCTTACACAATTTTTTAATTGTCATTTTGGATTTGTACTGTTCAAATTGCCCACTTAAGATATATTACACACAATATTATACAATTTTTATATGTAACAAAAAAAAATCTTAAGTATTACATTCCATGTATGAAACATCATTTAATGTTACCAAAATATGTTTTAAGACAATGTACCAGTTTCCATTTTTGTAGTAGCTGGAAAATGGATATCTAAATTGCAAGAGACTTGCATCCATAAAAAAAAATCTTGAACAGTCCTTATTAGACATTTTTTAAATTTTATATGCACCAAAATGATCATTGAAAACACACTCATAATCTTCTAAAAGAAAAAAAACTTTATCACTATCTGTTATAATGAGCAAAATTTTTGAAAAAATTGGTTCTTCTTCAACTAATTTCCTAACAATAAATAAACCACTAACATATTTTAAAAAGTTAATAGTAAAGTGTGAAACAGAATATAGTTCCCTAGTGAATCCTTTGTCTTTCACAATAACCTGAGCAGCTTCTGGTTGTATAGAACTTAATTCAAGTGGTTTGGTAATCCCAACCGATTTATTATGCTGAAGGTATCCATTTGAATTACAAGCATAATATGCTTGACGTAATTGATGGCGATTTGCTAATGTGAGAGTTATATTTTTAAAATTTTTTCCTATTGCAGCAAGTCTCTTAAAATAATAATGCTTCGCTTCAAATCTCAATGTCCAACAGTGACGGAGATGCCCAAAATTTAACATGTGAGAAGGGTAATGAATAAGAAAGTGCTGCTTTGGTATCATCATTTTATCAGGAAAAAGTTCTCTAAAAAAATGTAGGTGGTCATCAATTCTAATTTTTAAATAAGCAATATGGTCTACTGTGAGAACAGGGGCAAAAATAAGTTCAACAATACCCTTTAAATCTATAAACAATTTCCAATATGAATTGTCTTCAGGAATGACAGCAGCACACATTAACGGGAGTAATCTGACAAGTGTCCACATTCGAGCAGCTGTCTGATTTATTTTACATTTTTTATTTATTAAAGATGGTTTATCAATAGAATCTAAAGGTCCATAAGGCCACATTTCAATTTGTTTATTTATATAATCAATAGAAATTACTTTGTGTGTGTGTAAAGCTTCTAAAACTAAACCTGTTTCATATGGGACAACTCCTTCTAGCAAATCATGGGCAATATCAGGAGGGAGACCACGTGTAACATGAAAAAATTCTGAATTAAATGGAGAATTGTTTTTTATTCCATACTGAATTAACTTTGTGTCATCAGCAAGCAACTCTGTTACATGTTGTTTATAGTTTTCAGGAGTCCTCAATGTAATATGATCATCAGTATATGTGTTTTGTATCTCAGCCTTATTACACAAGCATGTTCTGCAATAACAGTTTACTTTATTAGAGAATGATTCCACAAAACCACCAATCATATTGCTTCCTAAATTGTCACCACTAATAAAAGACAGACAGCCAACAAAAGTTTCAGCTCTCACAGAAATTCCATCAGTTGCAAGAATATTCAAATCCTTAACTAAGGGTTCAACAATTTTACCAATACCAAAATATTTCACATCTGTACTTTTACAAATAATAACTAATTGAATTATATCAGTTGAAGATCTATACTGTGGATATACATTTCCTAGAACATAGTAAAATGCCAGTAATTTGTGAGTTTTTCTATGAACACCTAATGGGTTACAAATCTCAAATTCATCACAAAACAGATTTAATTTTAAGGAATGGAAGTTGGTAGAAAACAGGGGATGAGTTTTACAGAATTTACCATCATCAAAACTTGTTATAAGATTTTTGGCTTTGTCACACTTAGGGTTCACAACTTGTGTAAATACATCATCTTGCATCAACAAAAATTTCAAAGTTTTTAATATAGACACATAATGAAAACAACACGACTTGTTGAAACTATTATTTCCTAAAATATACTCAACAGGAAGAACCATTTGCATGTTTGTTTCATAGTACTTCATTCTCCTATAATTATTAGATAATGAATCAATGCTCGCAAAAATACAATTTTGTTTCAAAATTTCATTAATCTTTAGAAAACTCTCATTACTTATACTTAAATTAGAAGTTTCATTTTTAATTTTGTTAATTAAATAATCACTCTGCATTTCCAACAAAGAATTAAAATCCTGCAAGATTTTTTGGGTTGTGGACAGAGGTAGCATGTGTTTTTCCTGAGCTTTTAATAATAATAAACTAACATGTCGTTTCATTTTTGAATCAAAATTTTCTTCAGTTGCACCTATATCATCTTCTACATTTATTGATTTAAAGTCCATTAACGGATCTTTACTACAATTAATGTGACTTAAAAATTCTTCATCGCAATTATTCAAATTATTTTTACTTTTATCAGTGTGCGTATAATATGTATGTTTTCTACTCAAATGTGATCGATAAGAGGAAAAACTGCAACGTTTTGGATACTCGAAATTAAATATAAAGTATGATGCTATCAGATTGGTGACTGCTTCCGATAATGAATTGCAGTGGAGAATAATTTCATGCTCAGCTAGCACATAGTATTTTTCTTGTTTAGTCTCAAACCCAATGATTCCTACATGAGGCGATGAATAACCTGCTTTCTTAATGTCATCAATAGAAGTAGTGGCCTATAAGAGAAATTAAAATTAAAATCAGTGCTACTCGATTTCACTGCATGACAAATACAATTTTAATTTTTTTCTTTAAATATACCATAAACCTCATCATGCGGTCGATGCAGTTTTTTTTTTTTTTCTTGAGGCCCATTTTGTGAAAAATAAGTTATCATTGTGAAATTTATCATATTTTTGTGAAAAATAACATTTTGTAACAAAGGATGAAATTTAGCTAACTCAAATTCAAACGAAGCATTTAATAATAATTTCTTCTTTAAGTCCTTCTGTTAAAGTTTTACTTTTCAGTGAACTTGTTTTGTTGGCAAATTACAAATTTTAAAACATAACGAAATAAAAGTAATCAATGAAGAGTATGTTTTTATGGAATAGAAATTTGTGAAAGTGTCTATTTTTTTAAAATGAATTTTGTGAAGGAGAATGTTTTGTTAAATAAGATTTTTGTGAACGGGCTCTAAATAGACCCCAAAATTTTCCTGGATCGACCCTTGATCATCCAAGCATGCTATTATAAAACTTGATAACTGATAATGTAGAAGAAAGATTAAGACAAGATTTATCGTTTTATAGACAAAACATTTACCACATAGATTTTAGCTATATTTCACTTATACAAAGAGTAACGTGCAGAAAACAAACCAACTTAGAAAGTATGGCATGCAGGAAGAAAAATTATAAAGAAATATTTATTGATACTACAAGTTTAGTAATCCTTTAACAAACAGTTAAAGAGATTTAGCAGATTCTGATATGTAAAATAAAGAATGTATTTTTTCTCTTTCATCTGTTGTAACTGACTATAAATGCTTTATTTTGGCAGTCTATTGTAAATTACATAAATATGGGCAACATCAACAACAACAAAAAAGGTTTGTACAAGCAAATATTTATCATTTTGATGAGATCTTTAGTTTGATTCTTTATCAAGCAATTCAAATCTTTAATGAGATTGTGACATAAGGGAACAGACTACATTATCAGGGTTGTTTAATTTAAATGTAAGATTTGATAGATAAATATTTTTCTAATACTAGGTGAAATCTAAAAGTTATAGCTTCTAATCAATCTTAGAGACAAGTGACTCATTTTTTTAGCATATGAAAGTAATTTATAAACACATGAGCAACAATAGTTAAAGCTGATATTTGCAGTCTCCTTTCATAGAAACCTGTGAAATATTAATTGAGGCGTATAATTTATTTATAAAATGTGAAAACATTGCCGTATTTATTATAGTGCTACATTTTACCTATTATTCAATTGTAATGTTGAAAATCCCCAACATTTTGCACAATCAGCCTTCACCCCCACCATCTCCCAACCCAAAACCGACCCACAGGGCTTTGTACGGAGGCTCTATTAAATATTATTTAAACTGAAATTTAAATCATGATGAAAATCATTTTTATAAGAATGTCTTTGATTAAATGCAGAGCTAAAACTAGGATTTTTCTAACATATTAGGCAGGAATCTTAGAAATCTTTTCCTGAAAATTTAAGGGCAATGGAAGACATTTTAAACATTTACATGTATGTAATAACAATACTTTTTATGCAAGTCAATAACAGGTGGCACACTGCTAAATAATATTCCTATCATTTTCAACCACATTAAATTCATTTCTAACACATGCAAATAAAATACATACTTTTCACACATTTCATAAAAAAGAAAAATAATGTTACAAACCAAGACATTTTAATTTAATATCAAAGAAATGTTTCTAATATAGATGCACAGAAAATAAAAATGGGCAAGAAAAATATGGTTACTTTTCCATTATACGGATACCATTGTCGCCAAGCATACATTTAATATATACATTATGCATTAACATACATTTTGGCATGGTGTCAGTATAATGGAAAAGTACCAAAACATGTTATTGTCTTGTACGGTCACTAACACTGTAAATAAATTAAATAGCATGTTATAAAAACTTTAAACATTTAATAAGAGCGATAAAAATTGTATAAAAAAATGCTGTCATTTTGTAAATGTGAAAGCAACATTGCATATAAAATATTACCTAACTATCTTATGTAAACATTAGGCACAACATCCCTCGAGGAGGGGAAGGGGGAAACTCTTACTCTTATGTTAAACCTTTCTTCTCCAAAGACACCTTATTTTTGCAGATAATCAAATAAATTAATAACAGTATTTGTAATTTATCACTTACCGTGTATGTTAAAAATAGCTGGTCTTCAGAAAAATGCACAGGTAATGAGATCAGCAGAAATTCATCTTTAGCTATTGCTGTGTCAGCTTGCTCTTGGAGACATTTCAGAGTTTCAACCCATGAAGGAAGGCTTTTTCGTGCCAATAATAAATTATAGAGCTGCTTATTATATAAACTGAGAAATTTTGGAATACACTGAAAAATGTTAGATTTCCCTGTTATTCGGAAAAATTCATCAGCAAAGTGCTGTTTATTAAATAAGTTTGGATATTTAATTTTTAAATCAGCAACTTTCATATATTGATTGACAATTTCATCTCTTCTAATGTCAAATGTTTCATTTAACTCAGATGAAGCACTAGCCTGTTCATTAATAACCATGAGTTGTTTTTTGAACTGTGGTATTTCTTTCTTTTCATTCGCTTTTTCTCCTTTGTTATGGAACTTATTGGTTATTTTCTTCTGCTTTACTTCCTCACTTTGATCAAATCTACGCATATTTTTCAATTTATCTCGAATAGCCTGTCGCCATCCACCATATCCAGTTCCAATGGACTCTTTTAAATATGGGTATTTAGAAACAATGGCTCTTGCCATGTCGGTCACCATAACTGATGTCGGATATTTTGAATGTTTCACAACAGATGAACATATGGTATGTATTAATTCTGACCGCAAAACCCTAGGTAAGGGTACCTCATCTTGCAAAGCTTGTCTTAGGCGACTTGAAAAGTCTTTAGCGGGTATTGTGAAATTATCTAGGGGAAAAGATGACTGTGGAGTTGCTGCAGCAAATAGATCTGGTTCTGATGATTCACAGGAACCAGAAGCTTTTATCTCATCAGTGAAAAATGGTTCAGCTATATGGGATGATGATTTCGATTCAGCACAGTCAGGAACTGAATTTTCAATATATAATACTTTGGGTGTATCTAACACAATTCTATATTTCTTACCTGGAAGAATGTTTTCATCTTTTTGTACATCAATGTACTCCTGCCAAACTTCATTAAAAAACTGTATAATAATGGATACTGTCCGATCAATACAAAATCTAGCATAAACCTCCTGAAACATCAAATAAGAATGCATAAGTTTCAAGTACATCTTGTATAAATTCAGTAACCATACCAGGAGTTGATCCTGACAAAATTGGAGGCCTATTTCATAAAAACTCATTTAATAAAGCAAGCCCATTCTCAAAATCCATTTTACTAACATAGCCATAGGCTTCTTACAAAATTCATTATTTATTAAATAAAAACTACCCTTACATGATTTAATGGAACAGATGTCGCAGACGCACCGGGATTTGTGCAATTTTTCTTTGCGCCATTTTGGCAAAAAAACCCAATTTTCCCAATCTTTTATTACACACACGCATTTAATTGAATTTATTATTTTTATATTATTTGATTTATTTACACATATATTCATTTTTATTATAAAAAAACAGGTTGCTATACACAGCAAAAATCGCCATTTATGGTGCCAAAAAGAAAACCCTGTGCAGTGACATCTGTACCGATTTAATCAAAATTGTTTGGGTGTACTGAAATTAATGATTAAAAATTGAAAAATTAATTAAATCCATGATTATTGTTTCTTTCTTAGCTTAAAAATCAGAAAATATAATGATTAATGAAATACAATTATTTGATCGATTGGAAATTTTTTTCTTATTTACGGCTATACCAAAAACAACCATTTTACAGGTAACAGAAAAGTCGCCAAAAATAACTGCTTCATCAGCAGTTATGACAGTTGAAGTTGAATAAAATCTAATAAACTTAATTTTACAATGTTTATGAGAAACACCATAGAAAACACATGCTATTTTTTTATGTAAGTAGAGGATATTTAAAAGAATAACAGGACAATCTTCAGTAATGTAATGCATGAAAAAGTAAACAAATAAGTGATTCAGCAAATCTTAAAAATGTATTTTTATTAATATAACTATAAAATGCAGAAAAATATTCTGGTACTTCTATATTATCCAGTCAACCAATTTCCGTAAAAAAAAAAAAAACTATCGCCAAATTATTTGCCAAACTGTAGCATCCAATAAACAAATGAAAGAATGTTGCCATTTGAATCTCAAAAAAAAAAAAAGTAAGGAAAAGAAACGAAAGAAAAAGAAATTAGGAAAGCCCCATTCATTAAAGTATCATTTCTCAGCAAGTTTAAACAATAAAATTTACAATACATTAAAGAAAAAAGAAACCAAAATAATCTTTGATATTTATTTATTTACATTATTTTTTTTAATTATCCCTCTCGACTGTTGGATAAATATTTGTGATGTCAGTTGAAAGTGATTTATTGTACGTAACTACACATTGCAACATATTTTCAATGCTTTTTCTGTTTAAATATCATGATGTCGAAGACGTAATTTTTATTTTAGTTAATGAAGTAACTAATAAATCAGTAAAACATCATTAAAAAATCATTAACATCCAATTAAAAATCATTTGATGAAATAACAAGCACCTGTAACGCATTTGACGTCACGATCATTATTTTTAGCTTTAAATCCCATAGTTTGGCAATAGCGAAAATTTCTCCATCTTTGCATAAAAATTGATTAGTTTACAACAATGGATGTGTTTTAGAAGATATGGATTTGAAACGAACAATGATTAAAGAGGACATTTTAAAACATTCTTTTAAATATTAAAAAAAAAAAAATTAAGAGTATTCAAATCCAAACTGCTTATTTTGATACACATTTTTAAATTCAATTTTGCTCTAAAATGCCTCCAATTGGCAGGTTCTCTTATTCAGAAACTTTTATAATGTCTGTATTGTCTCAATGTTTTGATAAAGGCAGAATATATTTCAAAAAATGCTGTCAAAGTGGACATTTTGAACAAAATTTCCCAAAGCGATAGCGCTGAAAACAAAAAAAATTATACTGTGAAAATAAATGTTCGTAATTCAATTTCTAATTAATTGAACGAAAAATAAAAACATAGGTCCCTTATAAATCTCTTCATAAATCACACCGCCAAGTTTCATGTTTTTACTTTTAAAAATGAGTCTGAAAATGTGTCTCAAAATTTTGAGTTGCTGAGCGTGGAAAAATATTTTTTTAATACCGCCTTAACATAAAATTTCCATGGTGCCTTTGAGCAGATGCAATGCAGAATGCGCATAGGAGCTCACTCGGTTGTATTATCACAGGGTAATGTACTTTATTTATACTACGTTCGTTTATTTACTGAATATGATATGGACAAAGGAATATACTATTTGCATGATCATAAGTCCTTGAAAATTTATTTCTTGCAGTACTGAATATAACTGCAATTTCGAAATGATTTGCATTACACAGTTGTTTACAGATTGTCTGTTTGGAGTTTGCATCGAAAATAGTACTGTTTCACTAGGGGAAGAACTTCTAAAATAAAATTTATGAAACACTTTTTCATACTATCCCCCTATTAAATAATAAAGAAGCTTATTTTACTCATATTGTTATAGTAATTTCTTTCTGTCAGGTTTTGACGAGTTCCATCTAGTATACATAAAATAATACATATTTATATAAAGATTGTGTATATTTTTTAACATGTGACACATACAACGTTTATTATTGTCCACCCTGGGTCACCTCCTGAATTCAACACTGTTTGTATCTTTACATTTAAAAATTAGCCCGTCATTGTGTCAGAAAATTTTGAATTTGTTGCACAGTGAACTTGAAAACAGCTTTAATAGAGCTTTAGATTTAACTTTTAAAGTTCAAAGTTGATAAATTTTGGGGAAAATGAAACAATAAAGAAGAAAGTTAAAATTTAATATTTACTTACGTATTAACACACAGATTAGGTACAGATTTGGCGGTTTTTAAGTGCCGCCAATCTTTCATAGCACTAAAAAATGGCGTCAAAAATCAGCAAACAACAAGGAATCCAAAAGATAACTGTGTGCGCGTGCAAACAACAAGATTGTTCTTTATTGGGACATTAGCGCAACTTCTGCTGCGGTGGCGTTAGTACACAAGTACCATTTAATAAAGTAGCATTAAACATCAATATTGTTTAGAAAATAGTAAACATTAATTTCTTTACAAAAAACATTGCAAAATTTAAATATCTTACATTTTCAAATTCATCCAATGATGCTGGTAAATTAAACAATTTACTTCTTGAATTATAGGATACCAAAATATCTTTTTCCATGCTAAAAATGATAAAATATAAACTAAATCAAATTTTAGAATAATACCATATACAAGAGCATAAATCAAGAAAAAATAAGTAAAGTTTCTAATATTTAAAAATTAGGGCTGTAGCTAGATGTGAATAATAGGGGGGGGGGGGGGTCTCAAGAAAATGTAGCGGAGGCTCATATTTTTTTTTCTCTCTCTCTCTGACACATGCACGCACAAAAACACACACACATATATATATAGATGATCAAAGTATTATGCAGAAAGATAAATTAGTGTATATTCATATTCTAGGCACTATGTTTTTTATTAAATTGTTGATAACATCATTGTATACTAAGAAAAGAAAAGGCTGGAGAATAAAAATTTCCAGTGTAAACTAGTGTATAATTATACTGGTGAAATAATAAGTGATGATGTCAACAATAAATAAAAAGCTTGCGGTTCACCCGTTTCATAAAGAGTTGCAACCTTTAATCAAAGTATTATGCAGAAAGATAAATTAGTGTATATTCATATTCTAGGCACTATGTTTTTTATTAAATTGTTGATAACATCATTGTATACTAAGAAAAGAAAAGGCTGGAGAATAAAAATTTCCAGTGTAAACTAGTGTATAATTATACTGGTGAAATAATAAGTGATGATGTCAACAATAAATAAAAAGCTTGCGGTTCACCCGTTTCATAAAGAGTTGCAACCTTTAATTATTTTATTAAAATTCCCTACCCTTAAGGATTTTAAAGTTGTATTTGTATACGATAAAAAAAATTGACAAAATCAAGGATGTACTTTGCATTTTAAAGTTATTGTTTTTAAAACACTTATTTGCAGTTTTTATACATATTACAATTTAGTATTTGTAAGAATGTTAAAAAATGTAAAAGGATCCCAAAACAAAGTTCGATTTTTGAACAGTTTCATTTGGTGACCTGAGAATCTTTTCTAAGGGGGTGTGGGGGGGGGGTCATTTTTTTTTTAATCTAGAAGATTTGTAAAAAATACTGTTATTAGGATTATATTAATTATATCACAACTATTGCAGAATTATAAAATAAATAAAAGTAGATTTCCAAAAGCTAAAAATCTTCTACGGAAGCAGCAAATTATATTTTTATAATCACAAAAGTTTGCTTTTGAGCAAATGTTTAACAAATGTTAATACGAATTTCTAGAAAAGCCAAACACAAAGAGAGTGTAGTCCAGGGAATAAGCTTACTTTTAATTATGCTGCATACAAGATTTCAAAACTCCTCACAGTACAGAGGAAAAATTATGAAAATTCAAATCACTATGGACTGCTTAGATATTTAACAATAAATACTGTTTTTTTTTTCACATAAACAATGATTTCTAAACGTTATTATTCAGATACAACATACACTACTGATTTTTTCCCCTTTAAAATATGATTTAAATGTTCTTTTAATGCAATCCACAAGTATTTTGCTTTAAAATTAAAACAGGAACTAAATATTATGTTCTAAAATATGATAATTTTTTATTAAGGGCTAATGTTAATTCTATAGGGCATTATTTTTCTAATATCTCGTTTGCATTTAAATATTTTTAAATGATTTTATTTTATTTTATTTTATTTATTTTATATTTTTTTTTTGCACTGGATAGCAGAGATCAATCTCTATTTCCGCCGTTGATTACTTTTTCGATTTTTTTCTACGAAGATACTTTCATTTTCGGAACCGGTTTCGAAAGTAAAAGCATCTTCCTAAAAAAAATCCGCAAAGAAAATCGAAAACGTAATCAACGGCGGAAATAGAGATTAATCTCTGCTACCCAATGTAAAAAAAAACAAAAAAAAACATTTAAAACTATTCAAATACAAACGAGATATTAGAAAAATAATGCCTATAGAACAGTGTTGAATTCAGACACTTTTCTCCGGGAGGGATTTATGTGGCTCCGGGGGGGACATTATAGAGTTCCGGGGGGGAAATTACACTTTTTGACCATTGAAAGCATAAAATTTCAAATCTTCCGGGGGGACATTTCAATGCTCCGGGTCAGTGTTGAATCCAGGGGGTGGCCCGGGGGGGAATGTCCCCCCCGGAGCATTGAAATGTCCCCCCCGGAGTATTTGAAATTTTATGCTTTCACAGGTCAAAAAGTGGAATTTCCCCCCCGGAACTCTATAATGTCCCCCCCGGAGCTACAGAAATCCCTCCCGGAGAAAAGTGTCTGAATTCAACACTGGATTAGCGATCGAGTGTTGTCAAGTGCGTGAAGAGGATTATTAAGCAAAAACAACTAACAAAGTAAAAATTCTCATGCTTTGTTTAGTTAATTTCCCTCATCTAACTATACAAACACTATTTAGTATTATCTATTAAATATATAAGGAATAATTACTAGGCTTACCTTATGTTATTAACAGCACTTCATAATGAAATCAAAATGGTTCATTCCGTTCTCTGCTCTGTTGTCGTCTGCTGACGCAACACTCTGACGTCATCGTATATTTCAACACCACAGAGCTGGATTGCGAGATAAAAATGTACACCTATATTGGAGTTTTGGTTTCCGGAATTAATTTCAAATTGTCATTCTTGGTGTGTGATATCACCGATTTTTTTTTAAAGAGTACAGATAAACTATTTTAAGTGTATTATAACACTTAATTCAGTGTTGACACCAAAATTAGTGCATATTTAAACCTTATTTGGCATTTCATAAACCCAAATTAAGCGTAATTATACTCCCCATTTTTTACAGTGTATATATGCAATACAAATATTTAGAGTAACTTTAAGAATTTAGATATTTCCTTATCAATTTCTTAATTTAAAAAAAATAGCATGTGTAAAATAAAGTAAGATCAATCTCTATAATTGTGGCTAATAATGCAATGGAATTACATTAATATTTACCAAATAAAAAGATTTTACAAACACTATGATATAAAAAACTGAGCACGAACTGAAGAATGCATTTAAATCAAGTTTCATATAATATAAACGTTTGATTACGTTAAAGTTATGATCAAAGGGTTAAGTTTATAACAGCATTTGGTTGAATTTTTTTTTCAATTTTCATGCTTAATTTCCTGTTATTGAATTAAGAACTTGTGCTTTAATAGGTATAATGAATAATGAGTTGACACAATTGCTAATGCCGTCAGCCGTTGATTCACCATGTGTGTTTTTGAGATAAGTTTTTAATTTTTAGGAAAAAAATCTTGTAATTTCGGCTACAGAAACTAGTAATGTAACAAACACACGTAACAAATATAGTTGATGTCGGGAAAAATTATTTTGTTACAATTCTCTAAAACAGCCACAATTCTTTTTCAAGTTTCACCGCTTTTGATACTAATGTAAATATTCGACCTGAATAGTTGTTTCCGATATCTGATCGACTTAAAATATGTTAAATTTAAAAAAAAAAATATTACGATGAATTAGCACATCTTGGGAAGTATTAGATTGTGTAAAAAATAATGGTAGTTTCTGCTATTTTACTTTTCAACCAATTTATTTTAAGCGGTTGGAAATAATTTTAGAACGTACTCCAAGTTCAGCAGAAATCTTTCAGACTTTTGGTACGTAGATTAGCTTCAACCTTTGCTTTCAATTTCTCATTGTTAATAACCGAATGCCACCTACGACCTTCATATTCAAACTCTCATTGCCATCATGAAATTTCTGAAAACAATGTTAAACTGTGAGTTCACATTTCACAAGTCGTACTTCAGTCAAATGTAATGTTGAATTCAGACATTTTTTCTGCAGGGGGTATTTCTGCGGAGGGTACCATTTTTCTCCTGAATCTCCTGTACACTGTGGAGTTCAGGGAAGGAGGACGATTGCACTCCTAGACTATTAATAAGCATAAAATCTCAGATCTTTTGAGGGGTCATTTCGATGCTCCGGAGTGGATGCCCCACCCCCGCTCTCCTACATTCAACGCTGTAGTGTGGTTGATATACAAGCCGTTTCCGCTTATTATCGTACCATTTTGAATTAGTAAAACAATCGTACGAAATTTCCCAAAGTTCTACAACTGCCTTAAATATCCCTGTACAATAGCGAAAAACAAAATTATAATACTAAATAAGTAGGTAAATACCTGTCCTTTAAAATAATATACAACAACGTAATATTTCATTAAGAGTTTATTAAAAATAGCTCATGTCGAAAAGTTTAATAACAAGAATTACCATTATTTTGTACAAACCCAGAAAAACGTCAAACTCTTTCAATATTCCCCTGTTCTTTTCTTTAATGATTAATGAATAACGAGATCAAAAAGTAATCAAAGGAGTAAAAAATTGATCTCCCGAAATATTCTTCAGGTTTGACATCGAACCAGATGTATCTGATGGTCAACTTGACAAGGAATATGTGTGACTAAAGAAAATTGTGTCAGACTTTTCTTTAGCAAAGGACTGTGTTCTCTTGAACAGGTCAGAAAACTTTTAAACATCAGTCTCCTCTTCCTTGCTTACTGATTAATGTAAAGTTACATAAAGTTGAAAAGGACGTCTTCAGCATGGTTTACAGCAGAAGACAAATCACATTCAGATGCATGTATTTTGAAAGTGGCAGTGTAATGTTGAATAAGAATTCACAAATATCTTTAAATTTTATGTGTATTTATTTTCTTAAGTACTTTAATAAAAGCATGTTCTTTAAAACAATTTTTTTCTGCAATTATTTCCTTTATAGTGTGGTCTAAAAAATGCGTTCTTCTCACTTAGGAGCCAGTTTATAATTTGGCATGAATATGAGTATTAAATCATGCACATATTGTAGAGTTTATTGTGTGATGAGCTGACGTTTCTGAAATTGTGTTAGATTTGCAAGCAGACCAGGAGTGTAGCTGAAATTTCTTTTGGAGGAGGCTTATTCTTCAAAGATTGAGCAGTTCAAAGGTTATATCATAGCTGCCAAACCTTCTAATTTTTGAATACCACTATTTCCAAATAGGAATTTTTGTCTTATTCAATCACACATTTTTATCATTAAGTAAGTAATTTTTCTCTTCATAAATAGTGATACTAAATAATTAGAAAGTTTGGCAACTATGCTGAGGTATAGTTCTTGTCACAACCAGCATAATGTTCTTCTGGAATCATATCTTTGTAGCAATATATTTATCGTATCTGCCAACCTTATGTGAAATAAACATATTTTGAATCAGAAGTTTTACTTAATAAATGAAACCAAATAAATACCACATACAAGCAAGACATATTTTATTAAGTAAACTTCTCGGTTTATTTAATTTGGAAATAAATAAAAAAAAGTTGCAGCTATGATGCACTTTCTGATCAAAAGTATCCAGACACTTTCTACATTAGACATTCTCTGAAATGTCTAATGAAATTCTTTGCAAACTTCAGCAATGTAAAGAGCACCTTTGACGGCATATATTTTTTGCAGAAAACTTAGTCAAGAGGGCAATTAGGAGATCAACAATAAATTGATGAAAAAATAATATTTGTGATCATCATCTAAAATATGATGCTCGAAAATGAATTGTACATATAGCCTATGGCTATGAGGGTCATTTACAATATTTGTTTAAAAATAGCACGTACATTCATGGAGATATAAAAGTTTCTGTATAAAAATTAAAAAGATTCCCACTTGTTTTTTGTTTATAGGATGCAAAGGCTTCACACAAATTTAATGCCATTTTCGAGAAATTTGACCATGTGCAGTAAGAATAAAAATACATTAAATATTTGATGAAATGTGAGCATTTGTATGAAATAATTTTTAACTATGCTTGAGCGAATGACAATTTAAAAAAAAATTATTAGTCAAATATGTAGGGTGAATAATATAAAAATGCCGATCAAATATCATGAAAAATTATAAAGCTATTTGTAATAGAGTAAGCTGCATTTTAGTTTGTTTTTTTTTTTCTAAAAATAACTGGTTTATAAGGGATTTTCAATAAATTGTCATTTTTTAAAAATCTGCTTCCAACAAAGGAATATGTATTTTTAGCATATGACCATGCATAGATTTTGAAGAGACGCCTTGATTTTGATAATTCTTTTTGTTTTTTATGTATTCATTTTGATACTTGTTTCAGACTAAAAGATCAATAAGGAATGACAATTATTGGAAAATCCCTTATCATCCAACTACTTTTAGAAAGCAACTGAAATGCAGCTCAATATATTATTGATATATTCGACTAGCCTTTTTCTTTGAGTTGCCTTATATAGTTTATTATTAAATTATGAAAAAAAAAATTATCGTTTGTGCATTCATATTAAAAAAATATTTCATACAATTGCACATATTTCATCGAATATTTAATATATTAATATTCTAATTCAAGTATATCGCTTTTACTGCACTTTTTAAAGTTTACTGAGAGTGGCATTAAATTTTGTTGAAAGCCCAGCATGCTATAAACCAAACATATGTTCAAATGTTTAGAATTTTTTAAATAAACTGTTGTATTTCCATGATTATATGTGAGCCAGGCAAGACGAATTTTCATTTAGGTTAATGACTTTTAACCTATTCTCCTACTTTCATTTCGAAATTAGCTGAAGAAAAATTCCTTTCCATTGGTTTACATTTCTATACCCGTCAAATTAATCCTCATCAGAGGTTTCGAAACATATTTAGAAATATAAATATATCTATGCAAGATCCCACGACGTCTCGTATTGAAACTTTGTTGAACTTTTCCATAAATGCTTTGTTAAGAAATGAAATATATATATATAAACTTTTAGTCATAAGTATGTGTACATTGCTAAAAAAATTTATGCACTGCATATAAGTTAATATGCACATAAATTAGCCAAATAATCTTTTTATTATTGTATTAGCTGACCCTCTTAGCGTTGCCCGAGCTACTCACAAATTTAGTTTAATGTTATGGAGGGTTACTATTAAGTTAATTGTAATGTTTGAAATCAGTTGCATTGAAATCGGAAAGATAGTTGCTTAGATATGGAAACGGGGCATAATTAGAGAAAAACTTTGAAGGGGGAGAAGCAGATGTTCAAGTGCCCTTCAGCAAATAACTAATTAGGATGATCATTATAAATCTTTAATGATTGATTCATTTGGTTGAGTTAGGAACTTAATTTTAAATTTGGCTTAGATTATTATCTGGAAATGCTGGTAACTGCTTTCTAGAAATATACCTTGAAGCTATGAATGCTGCATTTTACGATAATTTAGTAAAAATGGAACTGGTTTTAAGAAGTTTGGAACATTATTAGCTCAGATTTAAAATAGCAGTATTCTCTATATAAAACAGCAATTAAAAGTGAAGCTAAAATTTTTAAATGTAATTAGACCCTTACCTCTCTCCATCTCCGCAAATATAACAAATATTCTGTTAAATAAACTTTTGTGTATTAATAATCTCTATCATAATAATATATGTCATGTAAAAAAAAACCCTTAAACCCAGGTAATTATCATGAATTAAAACATTCCTGGAATATGTTTCAAACAGTCTGTGTAATTTGTTGTGTGCAGGTGGCACTATATTAGCATGGCTGTACGCTAGTAACTGTAATCAATGTTGGCACTATTTCGTTAAAAGTCCTTATCTATGGATCGCTACTCTGGTTTATTTAATTACTTCTTTGAAGACTATACAACCAACCAACCCAAGAAAAAAAGGGTATTTTTGATGAGAGTTCTTTGTAGGTTGTAATTAATATTTCAGTAAATAATTAATATATTAAAATTCTGAGTCTCAGGTGTATCAGGAGACTATTTGTACTAACTAAATCTAAATTTTCAGATTTCTAGGTGCGATAGATTTTTCTAGCCATCGCCGACAGACAGACACACACAGTGAAACTGTCTTTTATTAGTATAGAAGATATGTATGTATAATAATAATAATTATTATTATTATTACTTAGATGAATAGTGTCTAATAATGACATACTTTTGAATCTGAATGCATGTTCTTTCCAGAATAAACAATAAAATTATTATAAAAGTCCGAAATCTGAAAGCATTTTAAAAATCTAAAAGAGCATCCATTTGAAAATTACCAAAATTATTTTTTTCTCATTCAAAAACAACATTATATATAAAAAAAAGCCTTTTAGTTTTTTATAAGACAAACCATTGTTATAGTTTAACAACATTATAGGTTATCTATTATTTTTTTATATACAAATAATTCTCAAGTAATAATTGCATTCTTTATAAAGTTTCTATTTGGTAATATCAATAGATTTTAATATAAAGTGCTTCTAAAGAAATTTTTCTATTGCAATTTCTACAAATTTCTATATAAATTATTCTAGTGAAAATTTTCTACAGTAATCGTTATAGATTTCTATATAAACTTTTTGAAATGTTCTTTATATATATATACAAATAACTCTAGATTCCTATAGAAAATTTATATGTAGGCATTTTCTTTCTGTGCAAATTTCATGACAAACATCTACATCAAATGCTGTTCGACGAAAACCGTACTTATGAGAGGTCCTTCAGAACTTTTCGTTCACTTCAGTCAAGATTACAAACTTTGTCAGAAATGCTCAATGTCAACAGCTATCTTGAAATGTTTGATTAATGATATTCTTTTAACGAATGTCAAGTGATATCCCTGAATGTTGCAATAGTAATACTATTTTTATGACATTAGCCAATGTAAACCAAACATTAAAATAAAGGATTAAAAAAAATAATTTTTTTTAAACGGCAAATATATTAAATTTTAATGTTTAGACTAAATACTATTTCTGAATTATACTGTTATAAGTAATGCAAAAGAGTCTTTTGAATGTTTTTTTTTAAACTAATTTTAAGTTATATGAGTGAATTATCGGCAGATGTAATTTTGACGTGCGAGATTCAGAGACTTTCAAAATATTGGCCAATATTGGGTACTACATTATGCAGAATCATTCTGTTTCCAGGCTATTGTGTCCTTTGACTTGAGACATCGATACCAAGATTATTTTTAATTTCTCTTACAGACATATTTTGGGCAGTATGGCAAAATGGTAGTTGGGAAGTTTAACTCAATCGTGTAACACAACAAACCAAACTTGAGTTTACTACAGCATACTGATTTGGTGGTGAGGTGTAATTTAACACAATTCAGTTTAGGAAAAATTTCAAATCAATATTTCAATAACTTGTGTTAAAAGAAAAATGTTTTTGAACTTAAAATTTTCAAAGGTGAACTTGAACATTTGGTGATAATTACTATGTGCAGCTGATTAAGTAGGTAGTGAAGACAAAATATTTCCATGATATAAAATATTTATTTAGGAAGACAAAACACATACTTGATGTAAATGACTTACAAAATAGAACAAAAAAAAAGATAACTTGAACCTTACACATGTTAGCAGAAATGACACTTTTGAATCGTCAAGGAATACTTCTAACAATAAACGCACACCTACACAGACACTGTCATCATTTTTAATGTGATAGTGTACGCCAAATAAGCCAATAGAAATGACTTTCATATTAGAATAATTAAGTTAAACTTACAAATAAAATTTTTTAACCCATATTTTAGCATCGGCTTATATACAGTGTTGCCAAATCTGGCAGATTTTTTATTCAGAAATTCTGTATTAACACCAGAAATTTTGCATTAGTTTTAATTGCTTTATATATTAATGGTTATTTCAAGAAGAAAATAAAATAAAATTACTATTCAAAATTTTCTAGGCTGAAATAGGAATTGGTGAATCAAAAAACAGCAGGATTTAGCGTCCTGAATATACAACAATAGTAAAATATGGGTTAAAAAAATTTCCAGAACATTATAAAATATTATATAATCTATAAATATATACTGAAATAAATTACAGTTCAACTTAATTGTCATTTAATGAACTTCAGAAAAAAATACTTGCATCATATCGTAATTTGCAGTTAGCGATCACAGAAATAGCTGCATTTCATCACACAGTTGCAAAAAAAACTCAACCTAACATTTAAAACCAAAAGAAAACTGTATGTAATTTCAATGCATGCATGGACATTTTAAGTACATAAATTAATTGTTATATAGCGGAAAATAATATACATATTTTTTCTAATTAAAATATTAAATTTAAAAAAAGTTGGAAAATTAAATAAATTTGTTCCATAGTTTTGACCCCAACTTTCTAATTTTTTGATCAGTCTGAACATTTGTTACATGGTTGCATTTTGGTTTTGGATGAAAAATTATTATGTCTAGCATGTACTTGCTCTATTCTTCACATTGAATGTTTTAAAATTTTTCAAATTTCAATAACAGTCTTACCTCCTGATTTCATCTTTAAAAGTTCGTCTTTTGTGAATTCTGTAGGCTTTGAAATCTAAAATAACCAACCGAAGTTATATATTCCTTGTTATACTGCTCAGAAAAAAGAATTGATTGGTTGGTTGAAGCTAATGCATTCTTTTTTAAATTTGCTTATGCCTAAAAATAAGAGATAGTGAATTTTTTTAAACAAAAGTCCAGAAATTTATTTATCAAAAATGGAAAAGTTATTTCAATTTTAAATTGCTTCAATAGTGAGACCTGCCAATTTTATGCCTTTGCATTTAAAAATGAGCCAGAAAATGTGTCATAAGGTTTCGCATTGTTGAGCAGGTCATTTGATAACCACCTTAAACAATTCACATTCCTAACCAATAATACTTACAAATTTTTTTGTGTAGCCAATAGAAAAATAACGTACATTATTTGGTGTACATTAGCTTTCTTATAGAAAACTATGCATGTAACATTTAAAAATTTTCTACAGAGCTACACAAAATAATTCATATACATTATCATCTATGAATAACAATTATAGGAAGTATGTTTTTAATTGTGTTATGAGTTTCTAGGCTTAAAAATTTTTAGTGTATAATGTGATGTATATTCTATGGATAATTAAACATTAAAGTTCATGCATAAAGCTGACCAAAAGAATTTGAATACGGTTAAAAGTGCTTAAAATGTATTTTTAATTGTATTATGCATTTTTACACTGAACTAAATTTTACTACACTAAGTAATGTGAATATAATGTAAATACAGTGGAACTCCAGTTATACGTTTTGCCCGGGACCGGACAAACGAAACGTATAACTCAGTATCCCAATAAATGGTTTACTGGACAATTTTTAAAATATATCGTAAAAACTTTGATCCGCTGAGGAGTTTGCTACCTTTTATATTGAAAACAGAAGTTTCCTAAGTACTACTGCACCCATAGCATACATTTTTGGAAATGGAAATGAGAAAAAAAAAGTACATAAGAGAAGTACACATGAACTTTTTTTTATCATAAAAGCTTTATTAAAATTATTTTTAATACACATAGAGTACTTAAAAGATATCGTTGGAATCGCCTTGGCATATAAATCATTTATCAAAAGACATTTTAGTAGTTTAATAAATCTTGTTGAAATAATCACTAATCTTCGGTTGTTTCTTTTCGGCAGAGCCGATACTGAACAGCAAACTTTGCATTTCTGCTAATAATGCAGCCATCTTATGGTTATTGCTTTTACTACTGACAAACCACTTTACTGCGTCAAAAGCTTTCACATCAGCTCTGAAGTTTCAGTGGGATCTTTCAAATCAGACTCCTTGGTCCCGTCGTCAGTGTTTTCGGCTTTAAAATGGATAAATGAAATATAAATTCGTACGGGAATGCAAAAACGTAACGTTTAACTGAGGAAATGTGTAATTCAAAACGTATAACTCAGCTAATTTTTAATGGCAAGTGGTCGGGACCGCTGAGTTGTAACGTATAAGTGAGGGAAACGTACAACTCAGGTAACTTATATCTGGAGTTCCACTGTAACTCTATATACAGCAGAGCAGAAATTGATATAAATACTGATACAGAATTTTCTATTTATGATAATTTACAGAAAAGCATTATCAGTTTTTTAAGCATTTTTAAGCCGAATTAATTTTAGTGTAATGTATAAATGGCTATAGATAACATAAACAAAATATTTTTCGAACATGGGCAAGAATTGCTGAAAACATATTTTCAACAGTTTGCAAGAATTTTTCTGTGGAACTAAAATTTACAATACTAAGTGATGTAAACATAAAATAAATAAATATAATATAATATAAATAAAACATAAAATATTTAAATACAGGGTGATACAAAAGAATGTTGATACATTAAATTCCATAGGTAATAATTTCAAGATTAATTAACATTTAATGTACTATTTGATGTGTATGAAAATTTATAAATTATATATAAAGCTGCAGTAAAGTATCTGAATGCATTATTGTCTTTATTCATCTTTCTTACACAAGATTTTATCCAACATCTGAAACAGACGCAGATGTTTTGTGGTTGGCAGTAAAGTAAACATCCTTATTAGGATGGGATAAGATCTCTAGAAAGAATGCTTATCTAATAAAACCATAGAGTAGTATAGCATACCTCATGATATATTAGAATATAGAAATAGCAAAAATCATCCAAATTGAAAATGTAAAGTTAATCAGACAAAGGAGGGTTCAGGAGAGGTGCACACTCCGAAATATACTTAAAATATTCTTAAAGTCTATTTTCATAAGAAAGTCAGTGTTACAGCCAAGGAACTTAATTGCTTGATATCAGGTGTAACACAACAGTTTTTTAATTTAAATTTCCTTAATAACCAAATCTACATAATGTGAAAAACAAAATTAGAATAAAAGTGTACGCAAAAACATGTGATTCACATTACCTAAAAGATGATTAAAACTTTAATTAGATTTTAAATTTTAATACATTAAAATCAAGCACTTTCGGCTGTGAACCCAGCCTTCATCAGGATTTATAAAAACAGATGTTAAAGCAGAAACGTCTAGATCACATTTATATAACAGTATGTTTGTGTACTGCGAACCTGCAGAAGAGTTCTAATCATTCACATTCGCCAACGGTCGGTCGATACCATTGCATAGCAAAACACGTGAGGAAAGAAGGAGGAAGGGGAAAAAAAACAGATTTTACTGTTCCTTGATTAAATTAAGCCAAATTCTCGGAATATTGTAAGACAGTACATCATTGCAGACTTTTCCTTGCTTATTTATAATTTCTACAGATTCTCGAATTATTAAATCATAGTAATTTCTCATAGGACATATTACTTTAGCATTATTAAAATCTATTTTAACGTTTCGGGTTTGGTGAAGTCTCGATAGAGCAGTGGATGACTTGTTAAATTTTAGATCACTTTTATGTTCTTTTATACGGTCTTTCAATTTTCTTGATGTCATTCCTATATATTCTAGTTGTACATCATCATCGGTGTTAAATGGAATGACATATACTCCGGACATTTCATCTGCTGGGATAGGATCAATCTTCGCGGCCAGTAAATTCTTCATTTTAATTGGGGGTTTAGCTATCAAATTTATCCCATAACCAAAAAGAGCGTGCCGAAGTTTCTCAAAAAATCCCGGTATATAATTTATACTACAATATTTATTTTGCGTTAAGTTATTCATGGTTGAATGCTTGTTACTTTGAAATGAACAAATTAATCTATTAATAATATACACTGCTCAAAACAATTAAAGGATATTGCAGTTTTAGGTGGATTTTGTATCTGGGAAAGTTTTTAGCTGATTGATACATGGTCGACAGACATAGTAGGTTATATGAGAATAAATTACACATGTTTGGTAGAAAAAAATTCATTTTATTGCGCATTTGTGTACAAAAGGAAAAAAACACAATTTGTGCATATGAGAAAAAAAGAATAAGAAAAGGTGTTTTCTTCAAAGAAAATCATTTTCAGTAGGGGGTATGGTTTCCACGGGCGGCCAGCAACGTTGAACACCTTTGAGGCATGGACTCAATGAGGCTATTAATGAAGAGTTGGGGTATTCAGCCCCACTCTTCCAGAAGAGCTCTTTCCAGTTCTTGGAGAGTTTGTGGGGGTTGTTGGCGGCCAGAAACTCCTCTTCCTAGAGCATCCCAAACGTGCTCGATTGGATTCATGTCTGGAGAACACGCTGGCCATTCCAGTTGAACAATTCCTTCCTCGAAAAGGAAATCCTCCACCAGGTTTGCACGATGTGGCCTGCAGTTATCGTCTATTAAAATGAAGTTATCTCCAATTGCTGCAGCGTAAGGGACTACAATAGGTCTGAGGATCTCATCCCTATATCGGCGACCAGTCAGAGCTCCATCTCGAATGATGTAGAGGTCAGTGCGCCCGTCAATGGAGATGCCACCATACACCAACACTCCTCCACCGTCAAATCTGACACTTTCGTGCACGAACGCAGGATTATTCCTACTGCCACGGTCCCTCCAGATGAAAATACGCCTATTATCCGGATGCACAGAAAAACGGGACTCGTCAGAAAACAGAATATTGCTCCATTCATTTCTCCTCCAGTTGACATGCTCGGTTGCCCACTCCCTGCGGTCGCGACGATGCCTTGATGTTAATCTAACACATACCATCGGTCGGCGAGCATACAGACCTACAGCATGGAGCGGGTTTCGGACAGTCTGAGTTGAAATCGTGGTGCCTGTAGCCGAGCGAAGGTGTTGTTGGAGAAGAGTAGCGTTCATGTTTCGGTGTCTCCGAGCTGTTAACGCTAAATACCGATCTTCATTGGGCGTCGTTGCCCGTCTACGACCTTGCCCTGGTCTTCGGCCTGCACATCCACTCTCCAAAAAACGGTTCCAGATCCTGGAAATGATACTTTGTGACACTCCAATGGCTTGCGCTACTTCGGCTTGAGTTTGGCCCCCTTCTAACCTACCAACAATTCTCCAAGCTTCTGAATCTGTCAAATGACTTCGCTGAGACATCGTACTCATCGAAACAAAGCAATCACTGAATGCCGATCATCCTTGTCTTCATTCTCTTTTATCCAGTTGAAAGTCAAATTTCATTCGCTGCCGCTGAAGCGACGTTTTTGACGTCGAACTCAAAATTTGCATACTCCACAGTTTGAAAACCAGAAAAATTTGCATTTGTGATTCTCTTCTTCTATTTTCGGCAAAAAAAATTTCGTTTATATCTTTATTTTATGTAAAACTTCAAATATCCTTTAATTGTTTTGAGCAGTGTATAAGGGGAATCCATATTCAAGAGCAATGTTTCTGATAGCGCTAAGTTCCATTTGTAAACGATTATTGGAACAAACCATAAAGGCTCTTCACATAAAAATTATACGCTGAGATTTTATAATTAAATGGTGAACTGCTGTCATATGAGATAGTAGTGTTTTGTCAAAAGGACCAAAATTTATGTTCAGAAATAGTTTCAACATTAAGAATATCGTTACTGACTGTGAGCGAGTAGCACTATCAAGCAATCATGAAAAGCGGGATGAAGCTAGGAGCATGATATATAACAATTTAAGAGAATACATGGTTAAAACTGATTGCAAGAAGTATAAGGTTAATAAAATAGTTAAACAGATTAAAAATGATTCTAGTATTATTGTTTTAGAAACTGATAAAGAAATAAGTTAGCAGTAATGAACCGCCAAGAGTATATTGTTAAAATGGAAGCTTGTTTAAAAGAAATGGGATGTATACAGCTTAAGAAAGACATTAATAATCAGATTCAAAGAAAAACAAATACTTTAGTAAAGCACGGGTCTTGGCCATCCCTAATGAAAAGCAAATTGAAGATCAATAATAATCCTGTTACTCCACGTTTATTTGGACGTCTGAAAGATCACAAGAAAGATTTTCCGCTTCGACCTATCGTTTCAAAATGTTCAAGTCCAACGTACTTTTTAGAAAAAGCGTTTGTAAGTTTCCTAAGTTCCCTCCTTCCACCATCTAAATACAGTTTAAATTCAACAAATGATTTCGTCAAGAGAATTGATAGTCTAAAGATCAGTAAAGTAAGCATTTTGGCAAGTTTAGATATTGTATCCCTCTTTCCATCTATTGACATGGTTGAAGTTATGGGGTCAATTCAAGAACTTACAGATAAGGAACAAATGTTAAGTCAAAAGATGAAAACTACAGTTATTTCTGCATTAAATTTGATAACAAGAAACAATATATTTTTATTTAACAATACAGTTTATAACCAACCAAATGGCGCGCCAATGGGTTCACCGATTTCCGGGATTTTTGCAGAATTTAAACTGCGACCTTTTGAAGAATTAATTTCGAAAAGTACTGGTTTTATCCCCTCTTTTTGGTGTCGTTATGTCGATGATATTTTCATTGTATGGGATTATGGAATACAAGAGCTTCATAATTTTCTTGATAGAATTAACGATATGGATTCAAATATTAAGTTTACCTTAGAGGTTGAAGAAAAAAACGAATTAAATTTTTTGGATGTAAAGTTAATCAAAAATTTGTCAAGCCTGAATTTAGAACGCACAATATATAGGAAAATTCATAAGTCGAACAATACTATCTCATTTGACAGCAGTTCACCATTTAATTATAAAATCTCAGCATATAATTTTTATGTAAGAAGAGCCTTTATGGTTTGTTCCAATAATCGTTTACAAATGGAACTTAGCGCTAACAGAAACATTGCTCTGAAAATGGATTCCCTTATATGTTATTAATAGATTAATTTGTTCGTTTCAAAGTAACAAGCATTCAACCAAGAATAACTTAACACAAAATAAATATTGTAGTATAAATTTTAAACCGGGATTTTTTGAGAAACTTCTGCACGCTCTTTTTGGTTATGGGATAAATTTGATAGCTAAACCCCCAATTAAAATGAAGAATTTACTGGCCGCGAAGATTGATCCTATCCCACCAGATGAAATGTCCGGAGTATATGTCATTCCATTTAACACCGATGATGATGTACAACTAGAATATATAGGAATGACAACAAGAAAATTGAAAGACTGTATAAAAGAACATAAAAGTGGTCTAAAATTTAACAAGTCATCCACTGCTCTATCGAGACTTCACCAAACCCGAAACGTTAAAATAGATTTTAATAATGCTAAAGTAATATGTCCTATGAGAAATTACTATGATTTAATAATTCGAGAATCTGTAGAAATTATAAATAAGCAAGGAAAAGTCTGCAATGATGTACTGTCTTACAATATTCCGAGAATTTGGCTTAATTTAATCAAGGAACAGTAAAATCTGCTTTTTCCCCCTTCCCCCTTCTTTCCTCACCTGTTTTGCTATGCAATGGTATCGACCGACCGTTGGCGAATGTGAATGATTTGAACTCTTCTGCAGGTTCACAGTACACAAACATACTGTTATATAAATGTGATCTAGACGATTGTGCTTTAACATCGGTTTTTATAAATCCTGATGAAGGCTGGGTTCACAGCCGAAAGTGCTCAATTTAAATGTATTAAAATTTAAAATCTAATTAAAGTTTTAATCATCTTTTAGGTAATGTGAGTCACATGTTTTTGTTGTACACTTTTATTTTAATTCGACAAAGATGAATATAAGCATTCCGAACTTGTTTTATATAACAAAATTAGATTTGTTAAGTTTTTGCTATAATATAAAGCGAGATGAAAATAAAAATGTGTTTGGTGGAGTTGAGAGTGACACTCCTGAAAGACTCATTTACTAGTTTAAATTATACATAAATGATTCTTATAATAATGTAGAACAAAATATATGACATTCGGCTGTATAAATAAGCTGTATATGTTTAGAAATATTTTCATTTGTTGCAGTTTTATTTTGGTGGTTGTACTTAATATTTTGCAACAAATATTACTTTTTTAATACTAAAATTTTCCAAAGCTACTACATAAAGGGAGTATCAAATTAAGATAAAGCAAGCAAGAACTTATGAGATGGAGAATGAAAACTGGGATTAATTAGAAAATGTCTTGCTTTATAGTGGAGAAGAAAGGTTTCACATCAATATAAATTAATAGATACTTGATTAACCCTTTCGTGGTCATGAACGCGTATACGCGGTCAACGTTTTTTACTCCTAAATGGTCATGGGCGCTTATAGACGGTCAGTATTTTTTACGCCTAAATGGTCATGGGCGCGTATGAACGGTTCTGATTTTCTACCTCAAAATGGTCATGACCGTCTATCTGCGTTTTTGACACCCCCCGTTGTTCCACACTGGGCGGTAAAGAAGGCGTTTATCGACACACTTCCCCTTCCTTCATACACAATGGATGTATAGGTAGACCCACAGAATAGGATATGTAGGATAAGGGTTCTATTGTCTGTGGATAGACCATTTGTCAACTGGATTATTTGTATTGTACTTTAGCTGAATGTCTTACAGATTTGGTTAGAAAATGCCTTAGAGAATTTCGTTTTTTGTACAGGCTAAGAATGACATTGTATTTCAAAACCGATCCAAAAATGAAAGGAAGCAACTTCATAGAATATCATTTTTTAGTTATTATTTTATTTTAAAACTTTCGTCCATACGATTCTAATCCATTACATTAATTATTATTATTTAAAATGTTTTGCCATGTTAAATTTATTTAATTTTTTTTTTAAATGAATACATATGTTTTTATTTTTCTAACAATATTTCAATTTATTTTGTTTAAATATATTACTAAATAACTGAAATCGATTTTTCTTTCTTTTTTTCTTTTTTTTACTTACAGCACTTTTGCTTTGTAATAGTAACAAATATAATAATACCCAAATAATATTAATAATACCAAATTAATATTACACTTCAAAAATTATTTACTAATTTACTATTGTTGCTATACCAATTATAGCATAACTTTAAAAATAAAACAGTGAAACCTGTCTATAACAATACTGAAGGGACCAGAAAAAGTATCAATTTAGACAGGTTACATTTATAGGCAAGCTCAAGAATGTTAATTGATTCAGAGTACATAGTAGAATAATTATTATATATTGATGGAATATTAGTTTAAATTTATTAGAATTATATATGTAGATAGAAAATTATTTTAACTTTCTAGAATTATCTTATTATATAATGAAATTTAATTTATTTCTTATAAATAATCAGAATTTTGCATTATTAAATAAATACAGTCAAACCTCGTTAACATGAACACGCTTAACGTGAATTACTTTTAGCATGAATTGTTTTTATAGTCCCCTATAAAAACGAGGACAAAGGTTTGATACTGATAACATGAATTACTGTTAACATGAACAAAATTTCAATTCCCCTGGAGGTTGATGTTAACGAGGTTCGACTGAGTGTACAGTATAAATAAATCTGATAAAATTAATATTTTTATTACTTTTACCAGATTTGTAAAATTACATGAACAAACGATAAATAGAATAGGAATTTATAATTTTGACTCTTAAAAAGAGAAAGAAATTGCAGGTATTATTTATTCGAATATGAAACTAAAGAAAAATACTTCGTGTAAAAAATGTGTACTTGATTAAATTTTAATACTCCTCAATATTTGTAAGAGCCTTAAATATATCTTGCAGAATTGATTTGATGTAAGAAAATTATGCACAATTTTTTTCTATTTAAGAAACATTCAGTTGATTACTATGTTCAAAATTAGCATTATAATTGTTAGGATCAAATTAAAGACTGCAAGCAGTTGTAGATGGTTTTATTAGTCCAATTGCTCGCAATTTTTTAACATTTCAGCAAAAGTTCCATGCCCGTAGCTAGGAAGGTGGAGAGGGGGGGGGGGATTTTTTTTGTCCGTCCGAGCATGATTGACTCGACCCCTCATCAAAACATTTTAAATTTTCCAAACTTTTCTTTATTTCTTTTTTTAACCTTCTCTTTTCAGACTAGACCGAAATCATAGACACCCATCTCCAAAACCCTTGTATAAAACTTTTTTTTTCTCAGTCCAAAAGATATGGAGATTGCGATTTGCGTAAGGCATTTCTGGTTTTGTTAGCTCTCTAGAAATCCTCTTTACCGCCTCCCCAATGACTCAAATTAAAGGCTTTAGAAAATAATAGAGTTTTTTAAACATTATCCTGTAAACTATTTGATTAAAACTGATTAGCTGTTGCTCGCGAAAATAGTTTTCTTTGTACAACTGTCAGTGCCACGGATGAAATTTATTGTAATCTTGCGCGGTTGTTTCACTATTTCATGGTTTGACAGACAGGCTCCCTAAAACAAGCAAATATGTTTTACAACTATGTATTTTTGTCATTGTTAACTTGGCAAGGTTGCTATAATCCTGGGCAAAGGCTTTTCAACAAAAGTGAAAAATATCTTTTGACGTCTTTTTTTTTTACACCGTTTTAAATGATAAAAGTTTGTGAAATCAGTCAGTATCACACAGAATTGCAATATACATATTTTATGTTCGTTTATATTAATATTGCATTCAAGTATTAAAAAAAAGATTTTAGTCAAATTTAAAAAAGATACAGACAAATATTTTTGAGAAGTAATTTAATAAATAATAAATAAATTTAATTAAAAAAAGCCATATCATGTCATAATATAACATAAATAAAAGCCATCGTCAAAATATAAAATTTGATTAACTAAAAAAGAATATTCTGTATAAATTATTAAAATGAAAGTTCTATGTTCAAAATCAGAATACATTTTGTCTTTTTAAAACTCCAAAAAAAAGAAAGAAAAGAAAAGAAATAAAATCATATTTATTTGGGAATCACACAGCAACAGTTACTATTTTAAACTGAAACTTACAGAAATAAGTAACTATTAACAATATTCTCAAGGCGAAACTCTCTATTTTCTAACACAACCACAAAGACATTTTTATTCTTAAATGCACGAAAATCAATCCACTTATCAAAAAATGAAGAATGCTGTTCGATTCTAAATCATTTCAATAATCATGCCTGCAAATTTAATATTTGTATATGTAAAAACAAGTCTGTGAATCTTTTATAAAGTTTCGCGTAGTTGAGCGGGTAAAAATGTTTTTTTCTACAGACAACATTAATTGAATATTGTTTGTAAATTTTTGTACGTATATTCAAATTAATAAATTAAGTAAACATTAACTAAAATTAAAACAATTAGTATTCATGACTATATCTAGTTCATTAGTTTTCCTAATAAAGTATACTAGACTTCCACTGAAAAATTTTAATCCTCTTTTAAGATTTTTATTAATTTTCCAATTTTTTTTCCGTTTCTCTAGCTTATACTTATTTCTCATTTTCCATACGGAAACCGTGTAACCGATTTAGATATTTAGATCGCATATGGGAAGAAGAGGAGAAAAAAATAAAAATTAGAATAAAAAAGATGTATTTCTTAAAAATAAAAATAAAAATGAAAAAAGTGGGAAGGCACCAGGAAAAAAAAACACCTTTTATACTTATAGAAATAAGGATAATGAATTTTTATAATATTCTCATTTGTAAATTAAACGTATATCAGTTAATTAATATAAAATATAGCATTCAAATGGTCATAGATAACAATTGCAATGTAATTAGAAATCATCTTTACTCTGAAAAAACCCTTTCAGATACCGTCCAGAGACTCGTGTATAAGTCGAAGAATTTTAGACAAAATTTGGGAGCTGAAAATGGGGGGTAATACACGAGTAAGTAAAAAAAGAAAAAAATAGCGGAGTGAAATACCGGAGTCATATTGTTTTCGCAAATAATTGGTGAATGTGCAAGTCTTTTAATTAATCACATATGGGTTTAGGTTGGAGAGACAGATAAAAGCAGACAGTGGTGATTGATTAAAAAAAAAAAACTCAAACTCAACAATAATGTCTCTGTAATTGTGCTGCACTCATTTTCTCTTGAGATAGAATTCCCTTCAATACAGGGGCATTCCTTTCAACATTTTAATCCCTTTTCTAAATAGAGTTCAACTTGAGAATGCTTCTAGATTTCTCTCCCAAAAGTCCTACAATACAAATAAATTCTATATTTTAGCAGTTTAAAAAGTTGTTTACCCTTGTAAATAAGGCTTGAATAGAATTTTCAATAAAAGCATGTAATTATTAAATTGATGTTAATAGCTTTCAAAATAGTTTAAGCTTCTTTAGTTTTACATAATTATACAATTTTAAAATGTTGAATTAAAAAAAAAAAGAAAGTCTGATTAGAAACGTTAAAAAAAAAAAAAAAATAGATTGCCATTACTAATTTAATGAAAATTTATTTTTTTTTTATCCCCGATTACAAATCATTTTTCAACATACTACCAGAAGTGTGGTTCGACTTATACATGAAAATGAAATTGTTTCCAAAATTTTGCGTAAGAATTGGGGGGGGGGGACGGAGGGTGTTTTGGGGGTCTGGGGGTCATGATCGGTGAAAATATACCAAAATTTTTTGGAATTGCTTTCCTCCGAGCGGCTGCAATATGTAGCTTTTTGTATTGAAAGCTACTTAAAGAGGCTTATTATCCCGAAACTACTAAATAAGTAAATAAATTGCTCAAAAAAGAAAAAAAGAAAAGAAAGAAATAATAAAAAAATAACAATCATTTGTTTTAAAATTATCTTATTTAGAAAGTCTTCAATCTAAGGCATCTTAGGTACATAAAGAATTATTCCTTGTAGGTTTGATTTAATTTAAATAAAATAATCTATATCTGAATTTAACTGAATCTGACACCACATGTTAGAAATTCTACTTCATTAGCTTATATTTACAGTGAAGATATAGTTAATAATCAAGTTTTATTTGTGGAATGAGATGCAGTGTTTCATTAAATATCCCTACTGAGATAAAATATTAACACATTAGATTGTATCTCATTAATATAAAAGTTATTTACGAAATAGTTTAGAATTTATTGTTTGATAGTTTTTAAAATCAAATGGAAATATAACATTTGCTACTTCTTTTTTTTTTCCTTCTCTGTAAATGCGAATAGAATGTCTCCTACCTGTTTACACAGTACAAAGAGTTTTTCGAAGGGGGATTATAAGGAAATCAATCACGCTCAGAAACTAAACTTGACAAGTCTAACCAGATGCCACAATGGACTTCAATAGGCCATTCATTACCAGAGGTGTTTTACAGGGGGAAAGCAATTTCACCATGTTGCTACTAAACTTTTAACAATGTTAGTACCTTGACCATTTATAAAGATGTTGAGTGCGTCCCAGGATAACCCTTTCCAAGTAGAAAAAATGAAAATAGCTTGACCGCGAATGGGTTAAATATTACTTTTGAAAAAAATTATTTGTTGCAGAATTTAAACAAAAAATTTCCAATTTGAGAGTGAAGTTGATCTTTTTAATTACCCTTTTGAAAGAATTTCTTGTTGAGTATCTAACACACAAAATTATTTCAAAATATCATGAACTAAAAAATGTCTGCTTAAAGGACTCTTATGAGATAACTTTTTGCTGCATATCTCAGATACAAAAGTTTTCACACCAGTATTAGTTAACAGATGACTGCTTAAATTGCATTTAAGAGAAAATTCCATGTTGCATATCACATACACAAAAGCTTTCTCACAAAAAATAAATCATTTGCTGTTTGTGTAACAGACCTTTTTACCAGAATTTCTTGCTGATTATCTCATACAAAAATTTTCTCACCAGTATGACTTAATAGATGCCTGTTTAAATGATGCTTATGAGAGAATTTTTTGTTGCATACCTCACATACAAAAGGTTTCCCATCAGTATGACCTAACAGATGCATGTTTAAATGGCTCTTTTGAGAGAATTTCTTGTTGCATATTTCACACACAAAAGGTTTCTCACCAGTATGAATTAGCAGATGTTGTTTTAAATTTTTCTGTGCAGAGAATTTTTTGTTGCATATTTCACACACAAGTGTTTTTTCACCAGTATGAAGCAATAGATGTTTGTTTAAATTATCTTTACGAGAAAATTTCTTGTTGCATATTTCACACACAAAATGTTTCTCACCAGTATGTATTAATAGATGCCTTTGCAGACTACTGTTTTCAGAAAATTTTTTGTTGCATAACTCACAAGCAAAAGGTTTCTCACCAGTATGAATTAACAGATGCGTGCTTAACTGACACTTACGAGAGAATTTCTTGTTGCATATCTGGCATAAAAATGGTTTCTCATCAGTATGAATTAACAGATGCCTGCCTAAATTAGGCTTATGAGAAAATTTCCTGTTGCATATCTCACAAACAAAAGGTTTCTCACCAGTATGGATTAACAGATGCTTTCTTAAATTATGGTTATGTGAGAATTTCTTGTTGCATATCCCACACACAAAAGGTTTTTCAGCAGTATGAATTAAGAGATGCCTGATTGAAGCACTCTTCTGTGTGAATTTCTTGTTACATATCTCACACACAAAATTTTTCTCACCAGTATGAATTAACAGATGCCTATTTAACACACTCTTTTGAGAGAATTTCTTGTTGCATACCTCACACACAAAAGGTTTATCGGCAGTATGACCACAAACATGGGCATTTAAATTAAACTTTCGGGAAAATCCTTTGCTGCATACATCACAGACAAACAATTTTTCTTGTTGTGAGTCAGAAGTTGTTTCACCAAAAAGCTCTTGTAAAGAAATATTTTGATTCATATTTCACAATTTAAAAACTTCTTTGAGTGATGTAATGTATATGTATATTTATGATTTTATGCATCTGCAAAGAAAGAGTTAATTAATATATAACTTTTTATGATTCAGTAAAAACTTATTTGAGAGAAAATAAACTTCTCATGAAAAATTAAAATCAATATAAAAAATTGAATTCAAACAAAATTTCTACTATAGTATAAAAAACTGCAGTAGACTCCTAATTATCTGATACTCATAGAAGCAGAAAATTATCAGATGTATCTTTTAAATGTACAAAGATTAAATTATAAATAATAAAATAAATAGTTATTATCAAACATTAAAATGAATAATATAACATAAAAAAAATATTTTAAATAAAAAAATGAAGCAAATTTAAGGAGATAATTCTAAAATTACTGTAAAACACTGCCCAGCAAACACATACCTTTTGGTACACGATCGGACCGCAGCCGGCAGTGTCGGTTGGGTGTCGGCAACGGCACAGTGGTATCGGTCCAGTGTCGGTACCTCTTCGGCAAGTGATACTAAGTAACCGTGCGTTTTCGTATGCCGGTTAATGTTATCGGACCGCTAACGGTTACATATCGGCAAGTGATTCATATTGCAAAGTGACGCTGGACCGATATCTGATGGTCGAAAGTGGTCCGATTAGATTTGCCAACATCGGTCCGAATTTGGAATATTTTATTTTAGCCGATGCTTTTTTTAAATTTGTTTAAATTTTTTGGGAATATTAAATAAATAACTTTTCGAAAAATTAGTGTAGCAGTATGAAATAAAACTTATAATATTCCCTTTTTTTACTTTTTTTTTTTTAAAACAAACACAGATGTAGAGAAAATAATGGAATGTTTAATCGTAGCCGATTTTTTTTCCTCTCCTTTTCATTGTTTGCTCTTTGTTCGAAATATTAAATAAATATTTTAAAAATTAACATATGTAATTTTTTTCTAATTTTTCTTAGAAGAATCACTATAATGTTATGATGATGATTTGTTACAGCAGTATAGCTGCGCTAGGGATATAGTCCGAAAGGGGGGGGGGTTACCTCCGTGAGGGTCTTCTAACACGTATTTACGGCAATGTTCGAAGGAAACCACCGAAAACTTCGAACAGTTAGGTCGACGAGCGCGACAGGGATTTGAACGCAGCACCTCCCATTTCCCAGCATTGAGAACAGAACTTATCAGCTAGTAGTGGGGTATTTAATCGTAGCAGGTGTTTTTTTTCATTGTTTGCGTTTTGTTAGGAATATTAAATACATATTTTTATATTTAATATATATTAAAATTTTCTAATTTTTCTTCGAAGAATCAGTGTAACAACATGAAATAAAAACATGATATTCGACTTTTTTTCCCCATTTTTCTGGGATAAATAATATAATATTTATGTAGGGAATGTTAAATACGTTTTCTAATTTTTATTCGAAGAATCAGTGGAACAATATAAAATAACAACTAAAATAATATTTACTGTTTTTTTTTTCATTTTCTATCAAAAATTGATGTGGGAAAAATGATGGAATATTTATAGTCTTAGCCGTCAATTTTTTTTTCAATTGTGATTAACCGGCATTTTTTAGGTAGATTTTGTAAGAAATACTATCTATTACATTCTCCCATAAGTTGGAATTTTTGAAATATATTTGCAGATCTACGCCGATCATGACTCCCAGAACCCAAAACCACCCCCGGTTCAAAACTTTATCTATCTATCTATGTCACTTTTTATAGACATGATAACAGCAATAATTCTGCACAAATCTCTTCCAAACTGATACATAAAATCAAAGGGCATAAAATATCAGTCAAGTTCGTTAATGGGCAAAATCAAACCAAGGGAGGGGAGGAAATGGGGGGCATTTTGTGAAAACAGAAATAACCCCAAAATTTTTTAATTATGATACGTATAGAATCCATTTAAATTTATTATTACTTCTAGGAAAAGGGCCGAAAATTTATGTATTGCAGATTTTTGATATCATTAAAAATGGCCCCAAAGGGGGTAAAAGGGGGGTTTTAGAAGAAAAAAATTCATAACTTCGCAAATTCAAAAGATATTAAATCTGCTTGAATTTATTATAAATCCTCTTAATATTATCTAAAACTTTTATATTGATAAGTTTTTTATAGGACCAACCCTTAGATATATTTAAAAAAAAAAAATTCTTGCCGGCTCTGCCAGCAAACAAGTTAGGTTTCGAAGTGGGTGGTTCCAACTGCCGCATCATGACAAAAAGGTCATTTCTTCCTCAATTCCCAACAAACAGGCTCCCCACGGTCTGCGTCTTCAAAATCTACCTGTGCCTGTAGGCCGAGCCGTCAGGGACTTCTTTTTCGATTGTGATTAAGTGTGAGTTTTGTTACTAAATGCATGTTTTTTAAAATAATGTATATTATATATTTTTACTCTTCTTTTGAAGAATTAGTGTAACAATATCGAAAAAAAAATTATTATTTATTTTTATTTATTTTTTTTTAAATAAAAATTGTGGAAATATAATAATTTATATTTTTTAAAATGAAATGTAAAATGTATTCAATATTTTACACAAATTTTAAATAAACATATTAGACGTGATGACAAATACATATATGGAATGAGGATTGTTTGCTTTGTCACCCCCCCCCCTCCTCCCCTCCGACTAACGAGCACGGTGTGAGGGCGATGTTTAGATGATTGATCATACATTAATTTTACAACAATCTAAAAAATTTAAATTCTAGATTTTTGATTAAAAATTTTTAAGTACTGTACCATTAAACCTGTTTTTTTCCCCCAACCCAAAGGTCATTTTAAAAAAAAATATGTAAGTATCCATATAATATTTTTATTAAACATGAAATAATAATGCATTTCTTGTAAGCATTTATCAAGAAAGTTTCGGACTTTGGGATAATTTGATGATGGTCAATGATATGAGACACGCTTTCACATCCAAAAATTGATTATGACAAAGCGCCATTACAGAACTATCACGCCAAATCTGGGATGATATCTGCTACTCTATTGTCTATAAGGTGGGAGCGTAGTAAAGGGAAAGCGATGCGATCACTGCGCGCGCATGCTTGCCAAACTAGGTTTTGACTTTTGAAGAGGGGAAATTGCAACCATAGAATAGACGCTGGCGTTTCCATGTACTGACTGATTTGAGATGCGTGAAGCGTGACACATGCAGAAGAAATAATAATAATGGTAAGTCTGCTTAATTTTGCTTTAGTTAAATCTAAATTAATCTGAATTAAGTTAATTATTTTTGCATACATTTTATTGTTTAAAGATTTATTCTCTTTTAACGATTAACTTTGCGTAGGAATTACTGTAGTAGAAAATGATAAAAGGGTTAAACTAGAAAAATATGTTTATGGAGTTTTTATCTTCTTATTATACAAGTTTTTATGACATGTAGCATATTTTTAATTATTAATAATTAATTAACGAATCTTGATAATAATTAACGAATTCCTAAAACGTTTCTTTATTATAATAAATGCAGAATGACATTTGGTTATGTGTTATCCATTTGGTGCTCCACAATTTTACAATACTCATGTCGTTTATGTATTAAAAAAAAAATAGTCAACATTTTCGATTGCTTAGTAATGATAATTTGCATTTTATTGTATTTGAACTTTAATTTATTCAAAGTTACTAATTCATTCATTTTTTAAATTACTTAAAGCGATTTCTTTTTCACGTATCCTGAAACTTTTACGCTGCTGTATAAAAATGCCTTTCTAATACTATTCAAGAGCAGATGATTTCATTTGTGCTTTAAATTTATTAAACTTGTTTAATACATTTTATTTCTATCAAATTTAAAATAAATGAATTTTAATTAAATCAATGTATATAAATATTTGACATTTCCAATGTATATAATATACATGAGTGATTTTGAAAGTGTATATTTATATTTGAAAAGGAAAGATTTAGAAAAAAAATTAAGAGCAAATAGGAAAAACAATATTGTAAATAATGTTACTTTATTTTTAAAAAATGTAATTATGGAGCATCAAATTAGATGTAATATACAAGATATAAATGATTTAGAAAACATTTGTCCTTCTGTATAAATAAAAAATATGTAAAGAATTTAGTAAAAGCTAAAAATAAGTAAATATGTAACATGTCATTCATATATATATTTTTTAAATAAAGTTACAAAAATGTATTTTTCTAATCTTGCCCAGAAATTACATAAACTCTAAATTTTGTTTTTTATATTTTTAAAAAAGAGAATAATGTTTACTAAATTAAATTATGCAAAAATATTTAACTTAGTTGAGATGCTGACGGATTTAATAAGGCTAAAACAATTGAACATAATCTATAGCAGACTTATCATTTTAAGAATAATAAAAAAGGAAAAAGAAAATCACACAAACAGTCATTTAAAGCGTTCACAAAATAAAATAATAACAAACAGGGTAGATTAAATTTTTTAACAAAGTTATTTAAATTCATTTTTTATTTTCTGTGTAAAATTAAATATCGAATTTTTTAAACGAAATTTAGTTTATTTGACTTAAAAAATAATAAAAAAAAATCTGAAAAAAATTTAGATGTATTGTTTTATAGTTTCCTAGAAAATATTTTATTTTTTTAAATCAAGTTTTACAGCGACACTTAGAAAGGAAAATGTATCTAAATTTTACTTATTGTATAATAAATTTGTTTTATACAGCCTTATAGAACAAAAATTAAATGTATTTATAATACTTATCACATTTTGTAAAAGTGAAAAAAAAAATTACTTTAACATTATTGCGTTTAGAAACACAAGATTCAGATATTGTTAAAGTATCTATGCTAATATAATGTAAAAAAGTAAAGCTTGAAGCATTTTTTTTTAATGGCAGGGGCTATTAATAGTAAAACGGTATCCGTGAGGGGGGAGGGGGTTACTTACATCGGAAAAATAAATTTCACCATTTTTACCTAAATAATAAAAAAAAATTAAGTACCATTAAGTGGAGTAACCCCCCCCCCCTATCCTGCTGCTAGTTCCCAATAAAAGGGATGCTTTCGGCAGTTTAATGCTTGCCGATATCGGACTGCATTCGACAATACTACGGATTTGTTATCAGTATACGGTCGGCACAGCATCTCGCCGTTCTTAGCGCTGCCGGTACCGGACCACATTCGGTAGGTGTGCGGATAACTGTTGGTATACAATCGGCACAGCAGAGTGCCGTCGCTTCTACCGGCGTTGCCGATACCGGACCGACTGTGCGCCTATCTGTCGGGCGTCAGTCGCGCGGCGTGTCGAAAAAGTTACGGAACCGGTACGGCAGCTGGTATCGTGCCGATACCGTCGGTAACGGCAAAGCGGCAATCGGGGATTGCTTACCGATAGATCTGTGTTTGCTGGGTGGTTATTCGAAAAGCATGAGACCAAAGGCTTTTCGGTTGACCGGGGTACTATAGGAATTTTCAGATAACCAAGAGGCTTTCTAATTTTATTCTACCAGATGACACTAGTCACCTTTCTCACTTCTCGAGTCAGGTAACGTGTTCGTGCTTGCAGGTGCAGCAAGAGCAGGGGCACCATTTCAGAACTTTCGTGGGGTGGGGCAAAGCTTTTTTAAAGAAGTGGCATATCCAAGGGTGGAGTTTCAGGGTTGTACCCCCATCCACCCTGCAACTTCTCTGAATGAGAAACTTTTACTGAATCATAGATACAAAGACAGTAATCCTTCTAATATGGAATATCAAGGAACCTAAAAAAATTACATTTCAGACAGGTTTTTATCTTAGCAAGTAGAATTTTAAAATATTATGAAAGTTTTCAGTTATAGACAGATACCCTTTTTTTTCATTTATTCTTTAAGACTGTTAAAACCTCCTCTCTATAAAGCACTTCTGAAGAGCAGGCCCCGATTATAACTAATTGGGGCCCTGGTCAAAGATAAATTAGGGGGCCCCATTCGAATCGTTGCAAATTTATTCAAATAGAAGTGATGGTTAGTCATATGTGTAATGCATAAACAATATTTCCGCACCTTGGATTTTAAATAGAAGAAAATTTTTATCTCCGTCAATTCTAAATTAAGTACCTTAATTAATAAAAATACTCTTTTTTTTCTTAGTACAGAACAAAACTCTTTTATATAACTTTAGCAACTTCTTATATTACTTTAAGGTGAATTTAATAACTTCAACTTATGGAAGAGTGTGAAATACTCTAACAAGTAAATATGAGTTAATCAAGTTACCTTTTTTTTTACATTTTTTTAAGTTGTACTACACACAACATAATATCAAATTAAATAGATTCTACTTCACAATTAGAAAGTGTTTTTTCAATAAATCTAAAAAGATGGCAATTTAGCTAATAAAGCATATTGCTATTATGTTCTATGCTCTGTGCTTGCAATCAAAGCACAGCGGTGCTTTGCTACTGAGTGGTTGAGGTTAGCTTTGTGAAAGCACCGAGCTCTGTGAGTTCAAAACGAAATTTGTTTTTCAGAAAGTTTAGTAGAATCTTTTAAAGATGAAATTTGTATTCTGTATTCAAAAATTTTCCGAGTTGGAATTGGGTGGGAGGAAATTATTTTTTATAAATAAGGGATTTGGGGGACCTTTGAGGTCTGGGGCCCCTGGGCAAAGTCCCGATTTGCCCATGCGATAATAAGGGCCTGAAGAGCATAGGTTTATTACAGTGAAACGTGTTTAAGCGAAACCTGTCTATAACATAATTCTTTCTCAAACTTACTGCAGAGATGCCATTTCAAGAGTTTCTTGGGGAGAGGGGGAAGCAAAGTTTTTTTTAGGAGCAGATGTTGAAATAGCGTGGTGGATTGCCAAAATCGTGCACAAAATAGAAATACGCAATAAACAATGGAGTGTGAAATTTTGCCTTCATATCTTAACTTCTTTCACAAACATGTGATTCTTCAGCGATTTATTAAAATCTAAAAAGTAATTTATAAAATAATTTCAAAACACAAAGTTTGTTTTTTAGTTTTTAAAAAGAAATTATTTATTTATTTCATTGTCTTCATCTCTTCTGTAAAAATGCATTATTAACATACTGCTTTATATTTTCACTTTTATTGTTTATTTCTTTAAATGCTAATTTCATTTTCTTCCTTTTTAATATTTTTTTTTCTGATTTAGCATCCCTTATTCCTGCAAATATTTGTCTTTCTTTTTACAGTATAATTTAGTGTTGAATGTACATTTTTGAAATTATGAATGAGTTTTATTGAAATTTCAAAATTGTGATAAAGACTTGATTTTGTATGAGACCACATTGCAAAAACTACGTTACTAATTTGCATAATTGTGTTAAAATTAATCTACTTGATTTTGTCACAGAGAAACCGCTGCGCAATTATGATGATATTGAAAAGTCTCCCGTCTATATGGGTGTTTCAATGACTAGTTTTAAGATAATAATTATGGATTCACAGTTATCATAATTATGAAATGTACCAAAGGTACAAATATTCTACATCAAAATTTCCTGATATTTCTCTGTTAGTGCTAAAATTTTTCGCATAATTAGTTTTTGTTAGGATTAACTTTTCCCCCAGCATAGTTATAATTTTGTCAAAGGAATATAATAAATAATGTCTTCATAAGGTAAACACTATCATACAACAGTACTGTGCAAATTATTTAATTTATGAAGCTTTATAGTTAAAACTATATATTTTTTAAAGCAACAGATGCACAAAGATGATTACTAGTTTCATTTTTGTTTCTGAGGCATTAAAAAGATGATAGTGTATCAAACTATGTTGACCATTGTCAAGAAAAAATATATACTGTGGAAAGAGATTTCGAGAAAATACTGTTCAAATTTTGGAGAAATCTGACATTTTTTTCTTTCAAATTAGACTACAGATAAGCAGACATAAGCAGTGATAAGCAGTGATAGATTTAATTCAAAATTATACACTGAAACTTGCATCTAACAAACAAAAAAGGAAAATGTTTAGTTTTGTTAAAGTAAAATTCTTGGTGCCTTTCTGGTATTAAAATGAAATAATCTAGCTTTGACAACAAAATCGTGTTTCTGTTGTTTATTTACAGTCATTATTTTAAGTATATTGAATGTAATACAGCATTTTCAGGCTGCATGTTGCTGTTTTTTAGATATATGTGGGATCCATTATCTGGCATCCCTGTATCCAGAATGCTCTGAAAACTAGAATGCAAAATAATAACCAAAGCTTACTTTGTTTCAATTCAAAAACATAAAAAAATCACAAAATTCTTCAGTCAGTAACAGCGAAAAATCATGAAATTAGTCCATCGATCGCATAAAAAAAAGTTTTGCAGTAAGTGGTAAGAAAAAATCTGGAAATTCACTAATTGTTCAGGGGAAAATATCGTGAAAAAACATAAAATTCAGCAGTCGCGAGAAAAAAGATCGTGAAATTCGTCAATCGGTCATGTAAAAAACAGCGAAACTCGTCCATCGGTAGAAGGAAAACACACGAATCTCGTAATTGGTTGCAGGGGAAATATTACAAACATTGCCATTCAGTTGTCAGAAAAAATTACGAAATTCTTCAGTCACCTGTAGAAAAAATGAAAAATTCTTCGATCAGTTGTGGAAAAGACTTGCAAAATTCGGCAATCGGTAGAAACAAAGTATCATGGAATTCGTCGATCAATCGCAGAAAAATAATATGAGACGATCGTTGGAAAAAATCACGAAATTTTTTAATTGGTCGTGGAAAAATTATTGCGAAATTCTTCGATTGGTCGCAGAAAAAAATTGCAAAATTTGCCTGTGAATCGAAGGAAAAATCGCAAAGGTATTGCAAAATTCCTCAATCAGGCGCAAGAAAAATTCGTCGATCGGTCATGAAAAATTATCGAGAAATTCTACTGATAAAAGGGGACTTTAAACAATCCAGTTCAAATTATATTTATTGAAAAGGATACCAGAATTTTTTGAGGACAGTGTACCTTTTTTTAAGATTTCCCACTAGATAACCCTTTTGCTCTAGGGTCAAAGCAAAGAAAATAATAAATAAATTATGCTGTTTGCAATTATTAATTTACAAATTCAATAAATAAATACAAAAAAAAATTATGGTGCCAAAAACATTACGATAAAAAGCATTAAAAATCGCCATTCAGTTGTCAGAAAAAATTACGAAATTCTTTAGTCAGCTGTGGAAAAAATGCAAAATTCGTCGATTAGTTGTAGAAAAGACCTGCAAAATTCGCAAACGATAGAAACAAAGTATCATGAAATTCGCCAATTAATTTCAATTTGTTGCGGAAAAATTATTGAAAAATTTTTCAATTGGTTGCGGAAAAATTATTGCGAAATTTTTCAATTGTTGCGGAAAAATTATTGCGAAATTCTTCGATTGGTAGCAGAAAAAATTGCAAAATTTGTCTGTCAACCGAGGGAAAAATCTCAAAGGTATTGCAAAATTCGTCAATCAGTCGCAAAAAATTCGTCGATCGATCATGAAAAATTATCGAGAAATTCTACTGATAAAAGTAAACAATCCAGTTGAAATTATGTTTTTTTGAAAAGGATGCCAGAGTGCCTTTTTTCAGAACAGTGTGCCTTTTTTAAAGCTTTCCCACTAGATAACCCTTTTGCTGTAGAATCAAAACAAAGAAAATAATAAATAAATTATGCTGCTTTCATTCATTATTTTACAAATTCAATAAATAAATATTAAAAAAAATTATGGTGCAAAAAACATTACGATAAAAAACATTAAAGATGAGCAACTGATATTTTTGCTGACTTGTGGAATCAGGCCCGTAGCTAGACCTTACTTCTAGGTGGGGCAAATATTTTTTCAGGAGGGGCAGATTATTTCTTAATTTTTTTCACGTCTCTTATACCTTGAAAAATATGTACTGTACTTTTAATGTAATTTTTTTCTCATTTAAAACGTAAGATCTCTCCAAAGCCAGAATGAAATTTTTAATGTTTGTTCCAAGACACAATAAAAGTATATCAAAGACACATAAATAAAATATTTACATTTACATAACGTAAATAAGTTGTTTCCTTTTAATTAAGTAATTTAAATTTATGTAGGTTTTATGTTCGTTTATATTAATAGATGCATTCAAGTACAATTTATTAAATGATGTTTTGTTATACTATTTACATCACGCAATAAAGATATGAGAAAGAAAAAACAGAATGAATAAAATAAATAGAACAAGTAACGAGGATGTCTTTACCGATAATGAAAAAATATTTTTTTAAATTTTCATTTCATCGATGTTTTTCCAATACATTTTCATTGATTAAAGTCGATACAGATGTAGAGGAATTAACTCTAATCTGTTTTTCTTTCCACTTTGCCATGGCTTGGATGTGAGCTTCTGATTTTTCGTGTTTTGGAAAACCGCGGCCATTGTCTAAAGCATTTTTACAAATTTTAAAACCATGTTCGGTGTATGCGGCTTCTTTGGATCCGAACCGGTTAAAATGTCTACAAGCATAACAGAATGCTGCGTCCTTTGCCACAGAATATTCCAGCCATTCAAATTGCTTATACAATGCAGCTCGAAAAGAACGTTGATTTTTTTCGTGGGAATTCCTTCAAAATAATGTGTTGAACTGGCTCGTCTCTTTTAGGCAAATCGAGATCGAGAATATCTGGTTTACTTGTAGTAGGTCCAGTTAATGATAATGAATTTTTATCATTACTATTTGCACAATATTCAGGAGCAGTACTCTCTATTTTCTGTTCTAGTCGACGCTTCTTATACATAAATGAACGGACACCCATATTTTCAAATATAACTTGTATTCACAGATAAAGTAATCCGTTCCGTTCACAGATACATACTTATCCAAATATAATGTATAGAGCTTTTAAAACGAGAACCTTTTTTTTTTTTCACTGTCACCAAAAACTGATTAGCATCTGGAAACCACAACGGTTAAACAAACTGTAAGGCAGAATGCATTATTTTCCCAATAGTCCAGGCATTTCGTAGAAAATAAAGGAAAGTTTTGGTGTAGTTTTTTTTTTGGGATCCCTTTATGTTTTTTGGGTCGCTGAACACGAATCCGAGGTTTTCCAACAAAATTTTTTTCGGGAAATATGTTTTTTTTATAAAAAACGTGCAAAAAAACGGACTTTTTCCGTTTTTTCAAAATAATTCCAAAATTATGCATTTTACGTGAAAGTCGGTAATATATGAATTAAAGAAAATAAAATTTCTTACATTTTATGTACTGAAAGTTTTTTTCTCTGATCAATAGTTTAGCCGTGAGAGTGCCTCAAAAATGGGTGGAAAAAACAAAAAACTGTAAAAAAAAACGGGAATTACGGTACTGTATGTCAATGTAACATAGAAACTAATCCTTTTACGCAAATGTTAACTATTAATGTTACTAAAGATTATATGTTTGACTATATTTTATGCATTTGAGGTAGAGGAAAAGCGCGGATCCGACACCAGGGGATGGTGGGAGCAGTGGGGCAGATCCAGCTACTCTCATGAGTCGAAGGTGCTACTCCTCCGGAGAGCTCGTATTCTAAGAGGCGGTAACATTGTAGTCCAGTAGAAATAGCATTTTACCTTACAAAAATTCGGGTAGTTTTGATTTTTGGGTATGTTGTAAAGGTGAACCCTCTAATAAAAAACCAAGTTTTCGACCTTCTAGACTTTGTGCGTTTTTCACAATATTGAAAAAAACCAATATTTTTCGGCACTTTTTTTGATTTTTCTTAAATAACTCAATTTTAGTGCATTTTACAGAAAAAAGCACAGTTACCATTTTGTAGAGCATAAAATTCTCTACAACATGCAGTATTCAGGTTTGTAAATTGTCCAAATAGGGGGTAAGATACGAATCCGGGAAAATAGGGTTAAATTTGGAAAAAATGTAAAAATCCACAAATGACGTTAGTTTTTTCTTAATAACCTACTTTTAGTGCGTTTTAGAGACAAAAGCACTTTCAACATTTTGTAGATCAGAAACTTCTCTACAACATGCAGTATTCATGTTTGTAAATTGTCCAAATAGGGGTAAGATACGGAGCCGGGAAATAGGGTTAAATTTGGAAAAAATGTAAAAATCCACAAATGACGTTAGTTTTTGCTTAATAACCTACTTTTAGTGCGTTTTAGATACAAAAGCACTTTCAACATTTTGTAGAACATAAAATTCTCTACAACATGCAGTATTCATGTTTGTAAATTGTCCAAATAGGGGGTAAGATACGGAGCCGGGAAAATAGGGTTAAATTTGGAAAAAAATGTAAAAATCCACAAATGACGTTCGTTTTTGCTTAATAACCTACATTTAGTGCGTTTTAGAGACAAAAACACTTTCAACATTTTGTAGAGCATAAAATTCTCTACAACATGCAGTATTCATATTTGTAAATTGTCCAAATAGGGGGTAAGATACGGAGCCGGGAAAATATTGTTAAATTTGGAAAAAATGTAAAAATCCGCAAATGACGTTAGTTTTTGTTTAATAACCTACTTTTAGTACGTTTTAGAGACAAAAGCACTTTTACCATTTTGTAGAACATAAAATTCTCTACTACATGCAGTATTCATGTTTGTAAATTGTCCAAATAGGGGGTACGATACGGCAAAAACTAACGTCATTTGTGGATTTTTATATTTTTTCCAAATTTAACCCTATTTTCCCGGCTCTATATCTTACCTCCTATTTGGACAATTTACAAACCTGAATACTGCATGTTGTAGAGAATTTTATGCTCTATAAAATGGTGAAAGTGCTTTTGTCTCTAAAACGCACTAAAAGTAGGTATGAGCACTCCGGCGGAGGAGCACCTTCGACTCATAAGAGAAGGTGGAACTGCTCCCACCTTCCCCTGGCGCAGGATCCGCACTTTTCCTCTACCTCAAATGCATAAAATACAGTCAAACATATAATCTTTAGTATCATTAATGGTTACCGTTTGCGTAAAATGGTTAGTTTTTATGTTACATCGACATACACTACCGTAATTCCCGTTTTTTTACAGTTTTTTGTTTTAACACCTTTTTTGAGGCACTCTCACGGCTAAACCATTGATCAGAGAAAAAAACTTTCAGTACATACAATATAGGAAATTTTATTTTCTTTAATTCATACATTGCCGACTTTCACGTAAAATGCACAATTTTGGAATTATTTTGAAAAAAACGGAAAAAAGTCCGTTTTTTTACACGTTTTTTGTAAAAAAAACATATTTTCCGAAAAAAATTTTGTTGGAAAACCTCGGATTCGTGTTCAGTGACCCAAAAAACATAAAGGGACCCCCCCCCCAAAAAAAAAAAACTACACCAAAACTTTCCTTTATTTGCTCTTTTTTATCCCCTAATGCCTGGACTACAAGCGGATTTTCAAGAGTCACTACATCTATTCCTCGAAATCGTTAAACGGGACACAAAAACATCCGGGTGGCCCTGCACAAACACAGGCCCGCTGTCGGCACAATCACAGCGACAAATTGCACCTATATCGTCCCATTGTAAAATTGTCAAAATCTTTCTTTCAGAAAATAGTTCATACTACTTCTCTATTTATATTTCAGAGGACGGGTAACACAGTTTCACACAACAGGTGGTCCAGTGAAGATGTGTCAGAATGTCAAAGTCAAAAAACACTTAAGTACTAAAGGGTGCTGAGCAATTCGGCTGCTTTGATGGCGCTTGATTGTGACAGGCGATTTAATAGTAGTCTTGAAGTCAAGTTAAAAACTTTTCGTGCAATCCTAACTATAAGCGTTACAAATGAAACAAAATGAAGAAATAATAATAATAAAAGGAACTTGTAAGAGGCAGAAAATGCAAAATTGCATACGGACGCTCTGGTTTTTCAAACAGATAAAGTCTTAAAATTCTCACGCTTCTGTTGTTATGTGTTATTCTGTGTCGAGTTCTGAAAAAGCCGTAAATTATGGAAAAAAATAGCATAAAAACAGTATATTTTCATCTTTATTTTAAATGGATTTTTATGAGAGATTATTAAGATTAATACAGAATTAATGTAAATATTGTTAACACTGTATGGTAAATTACACTGCATCAACACTTGCTACAATAACACGGAATCATTTATGTTTAAAGTATTAAACATAGATTATTCAAGATCTAATTAGCACAACCCAGTGCTGTCTCTGTTTCAGACAAAACAATCCCAGTTTAGGTGCGTTCTTAATTATATAAATGCGTAGCACCTATAGTCGTCGTCTGGTCCGTCCGCAAAAAACAAAAACTACCCAACCGAATGGTTTAAAATTTAATATATAGAATCGTTATAAAATTTTGTCGAGTCATTTCAAATTTTGTGAAAATCGAATCACAACTTAAAAAGATATTAAAAAATTTTCTTTATTCTATTAAATCCTATCATACGTAATCTGTATAATAAAAGCGCAAGTCATGTGACTGAGGAAAAAGAATACGGGCTAACCTGCTAACCACTTCTTTTTTCCTGTGCCAAGCGGTCATTTTTATTCAACATTACTTCTTCGAATAAAATTGCATAAAAGTTACATTTTTAGAAAGATCATTCAAAAAAATGGTTTGCTTGAGAGATGAGTTACATTAAAAAAATGTATAGATTCTGAGATAACTTCAGTAGAAATTAGGTTAATAGCCGAATATCTCAATCCATTAAAGTAAATAAACACAAGAGATTCATTCATCATGAGTCATAGAAATATTAAACCATGGAGGTCATCATTCGCAAAGCAATATCTCATGTTGAATTTTGCAGGGCTGTCGGGCGTCGAAAAAAAATTTGCATCTGTAAACGTGGCATCACTAATAAGAGAAAAAAAACATGCTCATTTCGCTCGTAACAGACGATATAATTCATTTCACAGAAATAATAAAGATAATTTTTTTACATTGTAAAACTAGTTATAGTACGGTCGCACCTCATTTGTCCCGTTTAACGTACATTTCCAACTTGTTTGTTTGTTCCTTGCTACATAAAAAAAAAATAATAAACACTATTTATGCAGAATGTTTAGTGTCGAAGAGTCTGTGCAAATATAAAATATTTTTTAATTTATTTATTTCACTGTCCATTTCCTATAAAGCATCGCTATTTCTTCAATCGCCGTATATTTTTTGAAAAGAGCTATACATATTGTTTATGCTTAAGACAGTTATGACATTAAGGTCACATTTACCCGTAATTAAATACCATATCAGATATCCTCCATGAGGTTCCAAAAAAAAAAAAAAAAAAAAAAAAATATATATATATATATATATATATGTATGTTAATTGTGTGTATATACAGGGGTCTGTCCAGACTTCTTTCCCAGGGTCCTGTTTTTGTGAAATTGTGAACAGCTTTTTATATTTGTGAAAAAATCTAGACATAATTTTGTGAATTTGAAATGATCGTTATACTCAGGTTCTTGTTTATACATTTTAAACAAGATATATGGATGTAAAATACATATATTGTCTTTATATATGTAAAAGTGACAGGTCAGATATTACTTTTAAATGATTAATTTGAAAAATGTTCGGTTTAAAGATGGAAAAGTTTTGTGAAAAACCTATTTTTCAGACAAAAATTTTTGTGAAACGTCCTGTTTTAGGGAAAATAATTTTGTGAAGGTCCCTGTTTTAAGGAAAATAATTGTGTGAAGGGCCCTGTTTTGAAATGAGAAAGTTTGTGAAGAGTCCTTTAAAGGACCCAATTTTTTCCTAAACAGATCCCTGATATATATATATATATATATATATACAATTTTTTCCGGCTGAACAACACGGAACTTTTTTGCTGTATTCGCACTGTCATTTTTATACATAAAAGCATGAAATTTACAAGTTTTAACTTCTAAAGTGATTTAGAATCGAATAACGTTTTTCACTTTTCTATAGATTTTGAGTTGTAATCGATTTCTCTCTTATGAACTTTATCAGACTGTCATGTCCAGAAAATTGATTTATATCGTTAACTTTGACGGTCATTTCCTGAAAACTGATTTGCTTTTACAAAAAAATGGAAAACACTATTTAATTTCCTTGCTTTTAATAAGAGGACCTAAATTTTTTTTTTAAATTTAAGAATAGTGAATGACTTTGTGAATGTGTCAGAAGATAACTAATTTGGATTTGTAAAATTGTAAGTAGCCCGGCATATTTTATTCTTTAAGATTGAAATAATGATTGGTTTATTTCAGAGGCGCCAACTTTTAAAAATTTCAGAGGGGGGGTGGCGTCGAGGAAGAGTAGATTGAACTGATAAAGGGACAGACCTTCTATTAATTTTTATTCCCAAAGGGGGGGGGCGATGTCACTGTGAAAATTTCCAGGGCCTTGTAGTCGGCGAAGATGATGGATTTAATTTGTTATCTTGTTGATTATTATAAATATTTTCAAGCCGTAAGCAAAAGTAGGAACTTTTTTAAGCTACTTTTATCATATTATTTCGATATCTGCAAATAAATTCCTTTAAAGAATATATTTTACGCGAAATAAAACATTTTATAAAATCTAAGTATACTTAAAAACTTAACAATATCATATCGTTACATTTTTCTTTTTGTTCCTTGATTTATTATTGATTGATATTATTTCATTCCTTGAATATTTTGTACTTTTAAGATGAAAAGTTATTTATGTTATGTTACATGAAAGTTATTTAAAGTGAAATACATTCAAACGTGTAACGCGGTAATAATTTCCTCTACTAACCACTAGTTGGGGTACCACAAATTTTTATCATTCCCTAAATGATAAAAATTTGTGAAACCTATGTCACAATAAAAAAATTATAGGAGGAGTTTTTCAGCGTAAAGAAGAAATGGAATTGCAATGAAAATATCATCTTTAACCAATAGAATATAAAATTTGTTTTAATTAAATGATATAAATTCAATTTATAAATAAGAAATTTACAGAATTATCTGTGAATTGTTTTTAATATACATGTGTCTTAAATTATATATATATATATATATATTTCCCCCACGGGTTTTACAACTAGTGGTTAGTAGAGGAAATTATTACCGCGTTACACGTTTGAATGTATGACATGTCATACTTACTGTTTGAAGGAAATGTCTTATGTAAGGAAAGATCAGAAGAATAAAAGACATTAGTCCCCTCTTCCCAAAGCAAACAAGTAAACATAACAATCTGTTTCATGGATTTGGTACCAGTTCCATGAAAGAAGCAGCAAACTTGTCATGTACGACAAATTCAAAAACATTATTTTAGGCTGTTTCGCTTTATTTTCAGATTCAGAAGCCTTTGGTTTCAACCCCGCTTTCTTAAGATAAATTTCACATGGTGACAATCCTACAAAGAAAGTAAGCTTTATGGATATCAGTCAATACAGAATTGTTGCTGGGTCGGTACGGGCAGGAATATCCTGCGGTACGGTGTATTTTCTACAAAGCAGGGAATGTCCTACGGGACAATCCCCGACAGTTTGTTGTATGTTAGAGAAATAGAGAAAAAAGAAGGTTTATAGATGAAATTTTTTTTGGTTTTGTTTCCAGTTTAAAAACGAAATTGGGCGGAGGAGGGGGGGGGGGGGGTCCTCTTTGCTTAGATCTGGCAAGAAGATGGAAAAAATTGGGAATTTAAAGTGAAATTGTGGCTGATAAAGTGATCGGAATGTCCACTGTATCACACTAGATTAGACAAAAAATTATTTTAAAAAATAATAGAAATTTAATGTTGTTTTAATCGGGATGTAAAGTTTCACGCTAGGTCGGGCAAAATCTTTTGCAGGTCGGGCTTTGCCCGACCTGGCCCCCACCTAGCTACGGGCCTGTGTGGAATGCAGCAGTGAAGCTACTTCCATGAACAGCAAATCATGTCAATGTGCAGGATACAAGAAAAATTAGTGCAAGAGACATGCTTTAACAAGCAACCAACTTTATTAGAAATGTTCAAAAACCAAATCAAAGGATTCTGCTGATAACTCACAAAACTAATTTTTAATTGTTGATGCAATATTTTAATAATTTTAATTGTAATTTAGAATGTTTTATATTTTGTTTAAATAGGTTATTAAATTAACAAAATTGTAAGTATATATTTGCATATATTACTTATATTTATAACTATTTGTGAAATTAGTTATTTTGTACATTTCTTATAGTAAAGTGTTCTGAAATGCAAAAAAAACCTTTATCCAGAACATCCCAGATCCCAAGCATTCCAGATAACAGATTCTATACTGTATCAAGTCATTTCGAGTGTACATTTTGTCAAAATAAGGAGAAGTAGTGAACAAATTTTCTAAGTAAGAATATCAAAATAAATAAGTAATTGCACTCTTTATCATTTAAGAAATAATACTTTCTATTTGTTTTCATATTATTTAATTTTAGTCATGTATCATGTACCAATGCATAACATCAAATGGTCAAATCAATTAGTTTATATACCTTCAGGGGTTATTATTACATTCAATTGCTAATTTTTTTTATTCTTTTAATTTTTTTTAAGGGAGAAACTTCAAAATGTTAAAAAAATATTAGCAATACTGTTTTATGCAGCATTTTTAAGGTCACAAGTGAAATCGCTGAAAAACATGGTAAAAAGCATTTATCTTTTTATTTAATTGAAAACATTAAAAAATCTTCTATATTAAATAATTTTTTTAATACAAAATATATTAGATATATAAATAACATTAAATTTTTATTTCAATTTTGAAGAGGATACAAAACGCTAATTTTACACTTTATTCACAATTTCAAGTTTTGCATATCAGTACATATATGCAGATTATGCAAGGGGTTCAATTGTCAATTTTAATATAGTGTATTCAAAAGGATGAATATAATAACTATTATTAGTAATATACTACATAAACTATACTATAATAATTTTAAAATAGTGAAAAGAAAAATTGAAAAAGAAAGCAACAATTTTTGATAAATGAATATAGATTAGTAACATTTCTAGGTGTGGGAATGGACCCAATAGATCATTTCCCTGGTTATAGAATTAAAAAAATGTTAAACTATCTTGAGTGAGGAGGGTATTTTGGTCTACTGGTCCATCTCGTTAATTCAACATTAGGACTTACAACAGAATGTTCTGCATGGAAAGTCATTTCAGTTGGATTAGGAAACTTCCTACTTTGAAAAGGTGTGTAGAACGCAATGATTCACTACAAAAGTTTGAAACACTTTTGAATCAATCCTATTTTTGTATGAGATATTTTTTCAGATTACCGTAATTGGAAAAAAAAAATGGAAATGGATGTTTTTTTCATGGTTTTCCCCAAATTTCCCTGATATTTTAATACTTTTCAGGTCCATGACCACCTCGGAAAGAACTGTGATGGAGGCCTATTATGACATTAGAGACAGGACTGAAATTAGACGGATACTTAAATGTTAATCCTCATGGGGTTCATGTACTATGGTAACAAGTTTAAGTCAGCTATTTGATAGGCAGATGGTTGAGTCAATATTAGCCAAGAGTAACTTGTGTTCCCAGAGTAAAACTTACCAATAATTGGAATACCTTAACTGAGGCCTTTACTGGCTGCAGCTACTGGATAATAGTATCCGAGTCCAACTGCTCTAGGCAACACTTTAATCAATTTAAAATGAGTTATCAATTTAAAGTTAATATTGGCAATCCGATTTATCTATCCAATCTTAATTATTTAATGAAGTCCAACAAATCTTATAAATTAATACATTTTCAAATGCCTTCATAGAAGGAAATGAGTAAATATTAAACTTCTTATGGTTCTCGTTCAGGCTTCATATAGAGTATATACAAATATGACATTACATATATTAAGCATACTTTTAACCGTTCAACCATTATTTCATGAAATGTGGTTTAATTTGACACAGGTAAAACACCTTTCAAAACAGAAAATTTATTTGATATACAGTAGAAGATCTTTATAGCGCAATTCTTAATATAACGGACAATTTCTCAGATGTAAACAATGAATTTTCAGTTAAGAAACACCTGAATTCCCACATTATAAATAGTTGCTATTCTCTAGAGGACTCAATTTGATACATTAGTTCAACTTTATCTCCTTAATTCAGAGCTTATTACTGACAAAATTGCTATGATTTGACACAGGAATGTTTGGACAATGTTTATAAAGTAAATTTAACAATGTGTGGAATGATCCATATTATGCAAAAAATTATAATCTGCACAACTCCTGGTAATAAAGAATGCAATATAAAGATATTTTAATGTATTTTGGCATGTTTCACACCTATTTGGCCATGTTTTACAAGCTAAATTTAATGATGTGTGAAATGTGATCTATATAATGCAAAATTCTATATAACGCACAACCTCGTGTTTTTAGGTTTGCGTTATAAAGATCTTCTACTGTATATTTTATTATTCAATTTCATGTTTCTATGTGAAAACTTTTTCATTTCTTTTCTAAAAATAATTTCTTGTTTGAAACATGGGTCAAATTAACCAACATTTTATGGATGAATGTTTGGATATTGGTAGTTATATATTATGGTGTATGCATTTTTAATTTAAAAATAATTTTACACGTTGCAGTCCACTAGCAATAATGGGGAAGAAAAAGTACTGTAACAGAGAAGTGTATTACGGTGGGCCAGAAAGAAAAATGGCTACTTAAAACTGTTAATGATGAGAATCCAGAAATGCTTCTTGAGTTTTTTATAAATCTTAGAGAGTATCCAAAATTTTCCTGATTGTTATCAAATACAAATAAAATAAAATATACCAATCCTTTTTAATTTAATATCAAATGTGAGAGCTTCTTCAACAAACTTTGTGAAGATAAAAATGCTTGTATTTTACAGTGTTTATACAAATTTGAGAATAAAAATCCAAAGAGACTAGAAAAATTGTAAGGCATCGAAGGATTTTAAAGTACTCACAGTATTTTTTCATGTATGCCGTGCCTTTGTGTAACATGCATACCCACCCTAATTTTTAATGTCTCATTTGGAGAGAAAAACAGATTATATTATATTAAAATCTAACAGTTACTGCTAAAATTATGCAGTATTCAAAATTTGTTGCTTAATGGTTTCATAAATTTGACTACAAAATTGCCTGACAACTAACTATTTTGCGCAGTGACCAATGCCCATATATACAGTGGGGAGTCAAATCTCAAATACTCATCACGTATGACGTGCATGCAGATTTTTAAAGAAAATTTTGAAGGGATAAAACTACATGGCATATACAATATAATGCAATAACATTAACTTCATTTTTTTTCTGAAAGGCAGTATGCAAGTGAATAGCAAAATTCAGAATGTCAGTATTCAAGTGATGACTAAAAATCTTCTCATGTTTACATTTATAAACATGAGAAGATTTTGAGTGTACCTCCTTCAAAAGTAAATCTCTTTCAAGCCATAAATAATTAAAAAAGAAAATTATACAAGCAGTATCATTCATTGTGTAAGATACATGTCTCCCTTTTCTATTTTTGCATATTTCAATTAAATCACTGATCAATGCTAAATTTTGTTTCACTATAATTTAAGGAATTTCTAAGGGGCATTTTTTTTGTTTAAGGCATTCAGAGTACTTCTTAGAATATTTTTTATTTATAAGGAGTTTCAAAGGAGTCTTATGCAGCTTTTATATAACACTTTTGTTTCATGCTGAGGTATGCCAAAAAAAAGAACAACAAAACTTGTTTTTTGTCTGACCTTTCCTTGAAAGAATGTTGTTTTAGTCCATAGCTCCCAATTAACCAATTTTAACATTGCATTTTTAGTCTATTTTCAAAAGAGTGCAAAAAATTGGCTACAGGGCAAAAAAGGGCTAATAAAGTGTTGAATGGGCAAGAAAGAGCTGAAATAGCTCTCTTTTATAGATCTTTTTGAGACATTTTTAGCACTTTTTTTCTTTGATAATTTACCAACACTGAATAAAACTCTCTTAGATATGAAGGCAAAAATGTACGCCATTGTTGTAATATAGTTATTTTAAAAACATTTGTAACAAAATGTAATCTGTTTGATAAACTAACTCATATTATAAAATGAGTTGTCATTGATACTGCACTTTTAAGCTTTTTCCATGTGAATAAGAATTTACTTTTTAAATAATAATAAGTATCTGGTACAGATGAAGGGGGAAGTCATCATGATATTTTAGAGATGCTTAGAGGGGCATGGACAAAAAATGTTGGGAATGACTGATCTAGAATATGAATAAAACTGAAATATATTATGCAATGATAGAAAAAATTCTTCGTCTATAATATTTGGATTTACTAAATTTCAGCAATATTTAGAAAGTTTAAAACTATAGCAGATCATGAATATTTACTTAGATTGATTCATTCTATTAAAAAGGTACCTGATACATTATCACAAAGAACGTTGATGTAGTCACTAATGTTAGCAGGTAATGATTATACTATTGAGTATTGCAAGTTTAAAAGATACATTCTATTTGAATTATCCTACTATAAATTAATTTTTTAAACATTTATGTACACATTTTAAAGCCTAGTAATACATAAAAAATGTGAAGTTTGCTTATAAAAGCAAATTCTTCATATTTTGTTAGGGGTGTGGAATTTTATGAAGAGGCCCATTTTGTGAAGAAGCCTCTTTTTACTAAGTGTTTTTTTTTTGTGAACTAACTGGTCCCCTAGAATGAAAAAATTGCCTGGGTCAAAGCATGAATTTAAAAAAATGTTCAACTTACATTGTAAGAAATACAAACTTAATACAAAATTTCAATACATGAAAATTTCTGCTTAATAAATGCTCACTCCTTGAAAAATGTCCTCAAAAACAGAATGAAATCAACTCTAAATTCAGCACAGAATTGTTTGCAATTGACATGTAGTTAATTCTATTTCTGTTTCTCTTTTCTTTTCTTTTTTTAAAGAACTAAAACTGTCAATGATATTAGCATGATAACTCATACAACAAAAGACATAATTTATATCTGAACAAACCAGATAAATTTATAAAAAATTGGAGGAATCTGATACATGATATTATGTAAAAAAGATATTAACTGTCTTGTATAAAAAAAACTACAGGGATGGGAAATTAAATAAAACTATTTGCCATTTGCAAGTGGGTTTTTTCATAGGACAAGTTAACTTTTATGCAGCTTTAGAAATGGCTGACTACAGAAAATATACATACATTTTTTATATATTTTTATTTGCCGGCCACATTTTTCACTTCTCCCCAGTGCTGCTATGCAAACATGTCTCCCAGTTCTGTTCTACATTAAATTTCCCTCTCTTGTATACATTTCTTAATTTTTAAAAAAACTGATTAAAATGTTACTAAGGAAATGTGTTGCATTAGCAAATATTTATTTTCACATAATTTTTTTCATGACATTTTCGACTATATGTTGCATTTTGCTGGCAATTGAAATAAATGTTTGGCCAGTAAGATTTTTTGAAAATGTTTTACCTTTAGAAAAGTAAGTGTCTCAATCAATGTGGCTGATAAAAGATTAAAGATGTTCAGAATTTAGTTATACAATAAATAGCTTACATATAATCATATATATTGAGTCTGATGTCAACCTGATGCAAATTCTATGCACATAGAAAGTACACAATGGTGAATGAGGTATCATATGAAAGGTTTTGACAAACTACACTCACAAATTATTAAAACACATTCTTTGATTAAATGAAGGTAGTTAATTAAAAATTAATAAAAAACATATCCGTAAACATTCTCAAATGCTGTGCAGTGTAAAATAATCACACAGATCCACTTGTTATTATATTTTGAATAAGATAACCCTCTGACCATCCAGCAAAAGGAAAAAACTGTAATGTGGTTTTCCCTGTAATTTTTTTAAAATGCAAAAAAGATGATTTTCCCAACATGACATAAAAAACTTAATTACGTATATGAATATAATCTTTGAGAGTACTCATTGTTTTAAAACAGCATTACATCTGTAGAATTCTTTTAATTTAAATAATGCTTCTATTGTAATGGAACCTACAACTTAGTGAACAGATGTTGTGCAGAGAAGAATAATAACAGTAATGAAATTATTAAAAGACGGCAAATAATTTAAAAGTTATGCTATTACATTACTTAAACCTAAGTACTTTTTATGTCCTTTTTTCTTTATTTTTCCAACAAAACATTATAACAAATTTTTAATTTGTTTTGCAAAATACGGTATAAATCAACAAAGGCTAAAATTCCACAATTTGCATCTATGCTGGACTGACACTCATCAGGGATCACGTTTACTAACATTTTACATATAAATTCACAGAAAAATCATAAAACATGACTCAAACATTTTACAAGTAACAGAATTGCATATTTTATGATATGCAGAGGAAAGTACAGGTGAAATACATTTTGTGAATTTTTTTGTAACATTTATAGATGAATTCTGTAAACTACATTATATTGAATATAAGGACAAAGTTGTTATATTAAAATGATAATCTAATAATAATTTTTGAAATAACAATATTGCATAAGAATGATATTTATTCACAAAAATAAATAAATAAATAAACATTAAAATTTTTTTACTTAAAAATCTCTGCATTAATATTATAAATAAATGTCTAAATCAAATATTTTTATAGAACTCAAGTTCATTCAAAATATAATTTAAAATATTTAATTAGTATATAGATTGTATTTTTATGCAAATTAAAAATTTAGTTTAAAATTACAAAAAAAAAATATTTCATTTTTAAATTTATAATTCTTATGAATTTAAGTACTATATAAAATAGGTTAAAAAGAAATAATTTTGTATAATGCACATTAATATAATTTTTTGGTTTTATTTTCATTAAAAAGAAAAAAATAATTTAAAAAAGGGAAATTGCCAGATCAATAAAAAAGAAGAAACATATCTTCTCAAATTCCTCCTTAACCTCTCCTGAAAAATTTATTTAAATACCCTTGGCATATATCTTGGTTACTATTACCTTGGTTTAACTCTAAAATTTCTAGAGATGTTGGCATTTATGTTTATTGTCTACTCTCCCAAATCCTATTCCTGTTACCAGTCTCTTTTTGAAGCAATAGTTGTTGAGTAAGAAGCGAAAAGAATTGTTGGTTTTCCAAAAATTCAAAGCAACATCTATTTATAACAAATTAAATGCCTGTCATAAACAAATACATAAGACCCTCATACAAAATTTGTCAGAAGATTCATGAATAAAATTTATTTTATTTATGTCATGAACTTATTGTTTACATTTAAAAAAATATTTTTATTATTTCATTTCATATAATTTAGAATAAAGTATTTTATTTGTTTACTTTCTGGTGCAAGTAAAATGCATTTTTGCATTGGGAGGCCCAGGTGAAGCCCCATCCAAACGTTGCTGAAGGCAGCAGAGCCCTTCAAACAACTGTATAGATGGACAAAGCCTGACTAATGTTCTAATAAACTTGGATTTTTAAAATTATTTAAATTGACTCCACATTTTAAGTAGCCATTCTTTTCTAATACTTCATATTATGTTGTCTCTCCATTATATTTTAAAAACAAACACAAATATGTAAAAATAAAATAAAAAATATAATAAAAATTTCAAAATCTACAAAAAAATTAATCCTTTAGTGTTATAACTTAAAAAAATATACATTTCTCAATTATAGTTTGTAGAGAATTTAATTATTTTTATTTAAAAAAGAAATGTGTAAAACTGTTAACTTATTCAAAGGTTATCATGACAAAACTGCTGAAAAACAGTGTTTGGGGATAATTAAGTAAAGTTTTGTTTTCACAGGTATCAAGAGCTCATCATTTACACCATGTACTACCATAATTTAAGAGTTTTCTTAGAAAAAGATGAAAAATGGGTTTTTTTATAGCAATCTTAATCAACTTTTATCAAAATATTTTTACAATTTCTATAAAAATGTTTATAAATTTTTTGCTTTTTCAAACAAAAATGCATAATTTAAAATAATATAAATGCATTATATGGAGATGCTTGTAAGACAAAAAATGAGGAAGAAAAAAAAGAAAAGAATACAAAAAACAATAAAACAAAAGATTGGAATAAAAGAAAATTATTAAAACACATAACATTGTAATACTGAGCAGGTTAAAATTAGAGGTTGTAAGTCACGTTTTATTAAATAATGCTAAAAAATAAAGTATTTACTTGAAGCATAACAATGGATTCTTATGTGGTGGTACATCTTCATGTATGCTATGTATAGGGAGTTTTTTTTTTTTTTTTTCAACTATGGCTTATTAACATTGTAACCGCTGAAAAAATAGTACTACATGCATTTAACTCCAATTTTCAAAATTCTTTATTAACACTATGACTTTAATAAGCTCAATTATATATATATATAGAGAGAGAGAGATAATATAAATCAATTAATAGCAATATGATAATACCTATTGGTAAATATATTAACGTTTAGCTTACGGGGACTGAATTCCTTACATATGCGTTAACTACGGGAGAATATCAAAATTTCCACCCCCTTTTCTAATGATTACTCACTGCAGGTGATCAGACTAATGTTGCAAGTAGGTAATGTTGCAATCATGATTCTTGAAATAATATTTTTCTGTGATTACGTTTTGCAGTAATTGAGTGTAAATCAAATAATAATAAATGGATCACTTTTAGTAACTAAATTTGTATGCAAATATGAACCTTATTTTAAAAATACAGCGTTGTGAATTATATTTTTTTCTGTGAAGTAAATGTAATTAAATCCTAGTGATTTGGTTAAATAGTAATTGAGTGTAAATCAAATAATAATAAATCGATATTTTTTAATAACTAAAATTGTATGCTAATATGAAACGTATTTAAAAATTTTAAAATATCTTTAAAATAAATCAGAAAAATTAATTTACTTGAATGTTTTAATAGTATTTTATTTCTTGAAATGTAGAGTATATATAAAAACGTTATGTGATAGCAAAATAAATAAAATTGTATGCGATTATAATCCTTATATAAAAAAGGCGTTGAACTTTCAGATATTTAAATAATACAAAATTGATTTCGTTAAATAAGCATTTTATTACTATTATTATCATTACGCATCAGATTATATATAAAAAAAAAGAAATTGCAAGAAAAGAATGTAGAAATAAACATTTAGAAATCCATAAACAATACAGTAGAGAATAATAAAATGATACCTAATGGAATCAGAGTTCGCAGTTGAGCCTTGGTTTTTAAGTATGTTTACACCCATTATTTGCGAATAGCATTATAATAAAATCTGTAAATTGATCAATTGTATATTACTATTTGGAAATAGTGGCAGGTATCTGAATATAAAAACGTGTCCAAATCTCATGACTGAATGAAATATGTATCATAGAATTTAGTAAATTTTGTTGAAGTAATATTGATTATGTATAGTTGTGTTTATAACTTATTGTTCTCTTATCTTTCTCCTGAAAATTAATATTTTTAAAAATGTTATTTAGTAATCCGAGGTCTCTTATATTTCCTTTACCTAATAAGTTTTAAATCGCAAAGTTTAATTTAGAATTGTTTTACTACAGAATTTCATACGCTGTCAAATAATCTAAAATAATGTATATTTTAGAAAAAAAAAACTACTTGCTTGGTCTGAAGATGGCAGACTGTTTCTATCGAAACTTGCAACTCTAATTTACGATAAAAATTTTCTGTTTAAGGTTAGATTCGGTTGTATAGACAAATTCCTTTTTCACAGGTTTTAAAATACATTCAAATAAAAGTGATGTCATATCTGCTAAGACGCTGTACTTTCTAAATCGTAAGTTATTTCATTATTTTGTTTTTTTTTTAATTGTGTCTTTATTTGTTTTAAATGAATAATATATATATATATATATATATATATATATATATATTATAAAGATAGAGTAATACCTGCAAAAACGGATTCCGTAGCTAAGAGTTCTGTCTTAAACGGCAAAACACCCAGATCGACACAAGGCCGAAACTAGCCTTTTTTCACCCGGGGCACAGTGGTGCCAGTGGGCTTTTTCTCTTTTTTAATTCAATTTTCTTGATTGCCACCAGTTTTTTGATAAATTAAAATTCACCTAATTTATGACCCATTAAAATGGCAAAAATAGGGCGAAATATACCGTTTAAAAAAGGTAGCGTTAATCAAGCAATCTGAATTACAAAAAGCAGCCCACAGGCAACACTGGCGGGGAAATCATACCCCGTTCCCCTTCATCCGCAAAGTAAATTTACAAAGATAATCTTACTAAGTTTCTGACTGCCGACTTATTTTAAAATTTAAAATCTATAATCATAAAATACATAATAGTGAAATACGTAATCATCCTTTAAATATTTATTCATTAAAAACTGTGAAACAGAATGGAGAAGTACCGCAAACAGTCCACTTTATAGAATTTTCCGTCTTAGCAGGTAAAATTGTTGGTATTCTTTCTGTTGGGACCATGTAATATTTTCATTTAAGACTAGATTCCATTGAAGAGAGTTTTTATTTTTCCCAGATTTTACTCTAGTTGTAGTAATGCAAATTTTTACAATTGATGCATTTAAAGTCGTAGTGATATGAGTCACATTGTCTTAAGAACTCAAAAACCAGGATTTATTGCATGTATCACTATGAATTTCAATACCGTAAAATATCTCTGTGTACTATCTATAGCAGTTTCCTGGAACTATCACTTCTACCGCTCTTCCTATTTATAGATTGTTATGTCTTTAGAGACACTTTCCTGAACCTAACGCTAATTTTCAAAATTATGTGTAAAAAAAAAAAAAAAAAAAAAAAAAAACTATTAAGACTGTTCTCAAATCCAAAGTAGCTACTTCCTGAAACATCTCTGAATTAAATTTTGCTCGGAAACGCATGAAATTGGCAGATGTTCTTATTCAGAAATTATGTAATCGAATGCGTTTTCTATTTTTTTTTTGGTAAAGACAGAAATTTCTTTGAGAAAATACTGTCAAAGTTGGCGGTTTAAATAGTATTTCCGGACACGGCAACGCGGGAAAGGGGAAAAATGGTCGTCATGTGACAACAATCGTTTTAACTCGATAAGAAATTTATGTAAGATTTCCAATCATCTCCACAGTCAGACTTGCCAATTTTATTTTGTTTACGTTTAAAAATGAATTAGAAAATGAGTCAGAAAGTTTCACGTTGTTCAGTAAGAAAATTGAGAACTACCTTAAGTTATAACTTTTCAGTTAGTGAATTTTCCCACACCTTAGTTTTTAGTGTTCCGTGCAGTCGTCCGACCACGCAGTTTCTATGGCCGTATCTGGATAAGAAAAAAAAATGGCATAATTTTTCAGTTTTAGGAATGACAAAATGAGAGTGAAAATTATATTAGGGGATGGGAGGGGAGGGGGGTAAAAGCAGTCGCAGTTTTACAAGCAATTTCACCCTGAGTGAGATTTTGTTCTGCACCTCAACAAAAGACATATTCCTAAATATATATCAAGTTATCACTAAGTATTTTATTTTGTGAATTTTCCACCCCTTTGTTTTTATTGTCCCATGCAGTCACCTGACCTCGCCCCCTCTAAGGCCAGACATGTATGCAAAAAACTAATTCTAATAGAAAAAATGAGAGTAGATAACTAAAAAATCCCTGACGGCTCGGTCGACAGGCACAGGTAGATTTTGAAGATGCAAACCGTGGGGCGCCTGTTTGTTGGGAATTGTGGAAGAAATGACCCTTTTGCCATGATGCGGCAGTTTGAAACACCCATTTCGAAACGTAACTTGTTTGCAGCTGGAGCCAGCAGGGATTTTTTTTAATTTTTATTTATTTATTTATTTATTTATTTTTGCTATAAGGGTTGGTCCTATAAAAAACTTGTCAATATAAAAGTTTCTCATAATATTAAGAGGATGTATAATAAATTCAAGCGGATTTGATATCTTTTGAATTGACGAAGTTGTGAATTTTTTCTTCTAAAAACCCCCTTCCGCCCCCTCCCCCCTTGGGGCTATTTTTAAGTATATCAAAAATCTGTCATAGATAAATTTTCGGCCCTTTTCCTAGAAGTAATAATAACTATCGTATATAATAATCGATACGTATCATAATTAAGAAACTATGGTTTTTTTTTCTGTTGGCACAAAAAGCTCCCCCCCCATTCCCTATACCCCCCCCCCTTGATTTTATGTATCAGTTTGGTAGAGATTTGTGCAGAATTATGAGAGTTATTGTGTCCATAAAAAAGTAACATAGATAGATAGATATATAGATAAAGTTTTGAATTGGGGGTGGTTTGGGGTTCTGGGAGTCATGATCGGTGTAGATCTGCATAAAAATTTCAAAAATTACAACTTAGGGGAGAATGTAATAGGTAGTATTTCTTACTCAATCTACCTAAAATCCACTGGTGTGGTAAACTAAATGTTAAAAGACATATGAAAGTGTTTTCAAGTGTCTAAAGATGTACATTTTTACGCGTGTGCTGTGCTATTTTTCAATAACTCAATGTAATTTTTCCCTTAAGACGTGGAATGTGATAGCGCTCTGTTGAATTTCAATACTCGAAAATTACTTAAAAAAAAAAAAAAAAAAAGCATTCTTTGGCATTTTTTAAACTATAAATTGATCCTTCGCAAAAAATAAAAAATGTAATCGCTACGCAATTTCGCAAATTAAATATTTTGTGCTTTACTTTATTGCTTGAGAACTTTATTAAAAATATATCAATTTCCAGAAAAATTCGTATAATAATAAAATAAAATAAAATATTGAAATCGCTTCAGTTGTTTTCGAGAAAAAACGTACGCCAATAATATAGTTGTTCTTTGTAAGATTTGGAAATAGCTGTTGCCTTCTTAAACTTAACTGGGACGTGCTTAGGGTTTTTATTCGCCCGTTCATTTACATTTATTTTTTAAATAATCATATATTTGAGAAATACATAAGGAATTATTATAATGTAACATTTATTATTTTCTGAATAAAAACTAATATTTTATTCAAATCAGACGATTTCGGAATAAATTACTTGTAAATAGCTCTAGAATTCGATTAATTGTTAATGCCATTCTTAAACAGGCAAAATGCATTTGCATATAAAGACGATAAACATAGTTATTTTGCCTTGTTTGAACATAAAATTAAACATTTCATAATATGTTTGTACTGAGCAAAAACAATTATTTTATTTTATTAATTCTATATTAAGAAAAATTTCAAAGTAATTTGTATTTTTATTTAAGTATTAATATGTATATAATCATTTGGTTTTCGCTCATTTTTATAAATAAAGTTTCCTAAATAATTTTAAGATATCTAGTATATTATTGTCATAAAAAAAATTAAGTTACTTTACACTTTAAGAACAAAAAAGTGAAAAAAGTATGAGAAAAAGCTTGAAGACGTCTGTGTAAACTACTTTCTTTACTGCGGAAATTTTCCCCGCGTTTTCCTAGCATAAATAATATCTTCCCTACATTATTTCCCTTCTCCGATACGCTGTCAGACCCCTGTTGAGCTGTTAAAAAGATAATAATATTTTACAGTAAAAACACAACTTTAATATTTGCTAGTAAAAAATATAATTACTCAGTATGATGAATTATTCTCATTATTTCACCTTTGGAAGAGCCACTAGAATATATGAAGATAGTAGACACAGCATTATCTCTCACCTGAGACAGACGTCCAGTCAATCATATCCTCTGTGAAATAAGCAGACCACACTGGACTATGTTCTTATAAGATTCCAATCTCTTATGACAACTGCTAATATCCACAAGTGTCTTGGTACAGAATCTTTTGAAAACTATAAATAAATTAAGAAATGTAAATTAAAATATAGCTACTAATACTTTTTTGTTTGTTTGTTGAGTATCTTAACACAGAAATAAAAAAAAATAGATTTGGTATCAAGGTTCAATTGTGGAAAAGTTAGGGTTCATTTTAAACGTCTTTCACAAAAGGACATTCCATAAAAATGGTCGCTCTATAAAAAGTTTTATGTTGAAAGGAACTGTGGTTACCTTTGTAGGTCTCCACATCCCCCGAGTTCTGGTAAAGCAAGTGCGGGTCAGGAAAACCTGACTTAAGGCCCAGGCCTGGCTCCCTTTTGGATGTCCAGCTCTGAAGCTGGCCGACCCGTCCCCAAGTGTTTCCTTGGTGGTCTCCCCTGATAATGGAATCTACCGCGTGTTGCAACAACCTAGTTCCTCAATACATGGGTTCAATCGGGGTGATGTGCCCTGACCAGTGACAGTGCATACAGGAGGTAGATCCTGGTTGTGCATGTTATATGTCCCTCAGGACATGGGTGCGATAGTTGAAGTGCTGAAGGGCGCCCCTCAGGCACCTGGCTCAGTTTTATACCCTTTTCAAACACATACAAAAAAGATAAGAAATGTAATTTTTCAGCATTTTAACAAATTACAGTACTTAAGTATTAAAAGGATATTAAGTAATAGCTCAGGACTTTTTCAAGGGCTTCTGCCAACATTGGGATTTATCAGGATTAATTTCGACAAAACATTCTTAAATTTATCAAGAAACAAAATATCAAGAGGAGAATATTAAAAAAAAAAAAAAAAATGCAAAGTAATTATTCTATTAAAAGTAATTTACTTTTAATACAATTTCCATTTAGATTTTTTTATAAAAATTGTGCTGTTTGTGGAAAAAGTCTTTTTATATTATGTATTACACCAATTTTATAAAGCATTTTTAATCTCTAAAAGTCAAAGCATTCTTTTCAAGATAACAGTAATAATAACACATTTTTATTATTACTATGCAAACAATTTTTTAATAGAAAAACACTAAGTGTGCCATCTTTTGAGTGAGTCAAGAAGGGCATTAAATTTTGGATGAAGGACGAAATGGTGCTTTTTTTTTCCACGAAAAGAATGCAGAGTGCAGAACTCTCTTGAAACTGTCTGGTCGAATTTACAAGCAAGAAGCAAGTTGCTTTTCAGAAACTTAAACTGACCCATTTTACATTTAGAACTTTATATCTTGCTTCATTAGCATAAAAAAAATTGTTTATAAAAAAAAAGTTGTCTACTCATAAATATAAGAATATTGTTGTGTTTGTTGGATGAAGTATTTTGGACAGTCTTTTATTTAACTTAACTTGGACCATGCATTTTAAAGATGGCATTTTGTAAATGACCTTTCACTCACTTCCTGATATGCTAGAATTTTAAAAATTGTACACAGGTGTCTTTCTGGTGACAATACAGAATTTTAATACCTTTAGAATTTAATTATAAATTAATAAAATAATTTTGAGGTGATTTTCCATTAGCTGGGCACAGGTATCCAAAAATATTTTTTGATTTCAACTCTATACAAGTTACAAAATACAAATTTAAAAAAAACCCTCTTTTTTTCCTCATAAAATCACATAATGAGTGATCAACTTCAAAATCACACTGAACATTCCAGGCAACAATATAATTTGTCCTCAATATAATTGTTTGTTTACATTTATGGAAATCATTGCATACCGATGAAACATTTTTTTTTTTCAGATTGTCAGTACAACCATAAGCCATAATGTGTTAAACATTAAGAAAACTTAGCACCTTCCTATATTAATAAAGTATAAAATGTTAGTCTCAACTACAATAAAAGAATTTTTCCTGCCATGACAATCAAGTTCATGTGGACAATATAAACAAAGTCAAAGAATGAAAAATAACAAAACTAATTTAGCAAAACTTATTCAATTTTACATTTTTTTGAACTGACATGTTTAAAACTGTCTCCAAAGAAAAATTTTGTACCTTTCGGAGTTAACTTCAAAATAATTTTCATCCTTGAATCCTTAAAATTTTCTAATAACTTTATATCTATAATATAACTAACTTTATATCTATAATATAAATTTTCTATAACTTTATAATATATTCTAAAAACTTGTCTAAATTTTACTAATTTAATGGTCTGAAATGAGAAAATTTAGTTGCTACCTTTTTGTATACCTTTTGTTGCTACCTTTTGGAATTCGTCTAACCAGAAAATGGAAAGCAATAATTAAAGAATTCATCAGAACCATCTGTAAAATGCAGGAGTGTGATATAATATTTATGCAGAAATAATAAATTCACTATTCAAATGCTCTATTTTTCTGTCTGATAACTCAATTAAAAAAAAAGAATAAAATCACATTGTATAAAAAAACAACATATGCTAGTAGTGAGAAAAGAGATAAAATCAGCTGATTTAAAAACAAGTATGACCAGACTATCAAATACCACATGCATTTCTTTTGCAGCCAAACCTTTTCAATATGTGTCTATCCTCTAAAATTGATGGGATCTGTGTTTGTATTTAAGTTATTAAAATACAATCCATATTTTCAGCTAATTTTTACATTATTTATTACACATCTAAAAACTGCTATGCAGCTTCAGTCTCTAATTCCAAATCAATGCTGACACATATACAACAAAACTGAACACTTCTCTTCTGTGAAAGTCTTTGTGCAAAATGCCATGCACAAACACAAACAAGTGAAAATAAATTTCTTTATCAGATCTTTGGATAAAGGCTTAATAACTCAGCCTTTTTAATTTTCTGCCTTGCCTTGTAAGTGTATAGGCTTAAACATTGATTGGTAAAATAATAAAGTGGTAATAGAAATCGGTAGCAATAATAAGGCGAAGATAGGTAAACATACAAGATTTTACAACGTGCAACATTGCAATAATGTCTCAAATTTTTGATAAAGTAATAAAATTCCCATAGCTTTCTACTAGTATTGTATAACATTATATAATATTATGTACATCTCCAATTAAATTATTAAACTACATTATACAATAGTATAATGCATTATGTAATTAATATCATCCAATGCTGTACAATAATAATAAAAGATTATAAGAAACGGTATTGAGCCGACAGCAGCATTTGGCGAAAGAAATGGGCGATAAGTCCTTCTTTTCTGCTGAAGACTTTAATTAGGAAAACTCTGACCACGCCTGCTGCAAAGTTAACGCTAGGTTGATTGGTTAATTTAGTTGTTTTTTTCCGTTTGCTGTATTTTTTAGAAATATCGTTTGCAAAAAGTGATTTATGTGATAAAAATTTAACAAAATAAAATGTTTCCTCCTCTACAAAGCAAGATGAACATGATATGATATGATGATCTCAATAAATCAACTGTCTACTTATGTACTTTGCTATTTCGTTTTGACAACACCTGGTTTTATTGATGAGAAAATCGAAGCTATTCTTTTAATAAAACAGGTATTTTCTATTGCTTTAATATAGATAGTTTCCAGTTTTTTAAATATTGTCAAGTTTGGCTTATGATTGTACTAACAGTCTAAAAAAATGTTTCACAGACAGGATTTTATGTAATGAGTGATTTTAGTTACATTCATCAACCAAGCCACACTCGCAAACTGAAATATATATGGCTATGACTATCTTAAATAAGATTTCATTAATTAGACAGTTCCCATGCGAATCACAGACTCTTGTGCATGTGAATACCTTTGGTGCGAGTGAAGGGTTCACCACTGCTTGGCGCACTTTCAAAAATTCGCCAAATTGGCGCGTTTTTGCGTGTTGTCTCCTGGAGTGGCAACCTCCAGAAGACAACACGCAAAAGCGCGCAAATTGAAATGGCGACAATCAAAATAAAGCAAAAATACTTACTTTAAAACATTTAAAAGCAAAATAATGTCAAAATAACGTTTTTAAAAACACAGATTTTGTGTTTAAAAAAAATTTATTGTGCGGAGTATTCCAAAAAACACAAAGCAAACATTGAATGAATTCGATTTGCCAGAAACTTGCAAATAAAACCATTCCATCATCTCTCGGGTTTTTAAAGTGGACTACTATCACACTAGAGACCCTTTTTTTCGAATTTAGTAATCCATGTAAATTTACACATTAAAAATAATAAAAAAATTATTTTTTTTAAAAAGGGTCTGTATATTCGACAAATTTATAAGGAGTATTTCAATTTATGTAATGGCTAATTATCCTGGTTACGTTTTTCGCCAAACTTGGCGAACACGAGGGTTGGCACCATCTAGTGTTTTTATTGGAAAACCGATATGTTTAGGTTTGCGACATCGTATTTTCGCCGTAATGCAAACATGAGCCCTGGCATTTATGAATGAAAAGAGGTATGCAAGCCCTAAGGACTTTAATCTATTTTCCTCATACATGCATTATAGAAAAAACTAAGTCGGATACAAAAACTTATCGGGGGCGAGCTTCTCTAAGCCCCTGCAAAAATTACCTTTCAATAAAAATTTAACCTACCTTTTAAATGATGTCCTTTCTTCTTAGCTAAAAAAAGAGAAAGAAAGAAAATTCTATTTTGCATGGCCTGAGAAAACTCGGTTTGCTCACAAATAAAAAAAAGGGTACTTTTTGGTTAGCTGGACACCAGTGATATATATACATGCATATATACACACATATCTACATGTACATATATATACACATATATGTATGTATATTAGGGTGGGCCGAAAAAAACTTTTTTTTGATTTTTGATTTGCTATACCGCGGAAAACTTGCATCTAGGGTAGCTTAGTATAATGCAATAATAAAATAAATAAATTGTTACGTTTGGCGGTAGCGCATCGGCCCTAAAATTTGAGAAAAGATAAGATTTTTATCATTTTTAAGGGGGAGTGCGAGAATTTTTTTGTTTTGTTTTTTGATTCTCTATACTGCGGAAAACTCACCTCTAGGAAAGCTTAATATAATGCAAAAATAAAATAAATAAATTGTTACGTTTGGCGGTAGCGCATCGGCCCTAAAATTTGAGAAAATATAAGATTTTTATCATTTTTAAGGGGGAGTGCAAGAATTTTTTTGCTTTGTATTTTGATTCGCAATACCGCGGAGAAATTGCCTCTAGGGTAGTTTAGTATAATGCAAAAATAAAATAAATAAATTGTTACGTTTGGCAGTAGCGCATTGGCCTTAAAATTTGAGAAAATATAAGATTTTTAACATTTTCAAGGGGGAGTGCGAGAACTTTTTTGTTTTGTTTTTGGATTTGCTATACCACGGAAAATGAGCCTCTAGGATAGCTTAGTAAAATTCAAAAACAAAATAAATAGATTTTCGCGTCTTACGGTAGCGCATCGTTCCTAAAATTCGAAAAAATAATATACGATTTTTTAATTTTTTCTAATAGATGGAAATAAATCAAATAACTTCTATAACAAGTAGATATAGACATATTTTAGTAGAACAAAGTATAGAAATGATAAATAAATGAAACAAAAATAGTTCATTTTACAATTTATTAGTAGAGTATTAAGTTTAAAAAAACGTATAAAAAATGACAAATTCCCATTGAAACCAAAAATCATTTTTCTGATTGTGTAATTATTCAGTTTGTAATGAAATATGGTACTTTACTTGTCTTTACTTTCTTTTGATATAATTGAATTAAGTTTGAACTAGGATTAGCTTGAAAAACTAGGCATTGACGATATTGAAATAAGTATAGTTCTTGTAAAACCATCTCTGGAATTGGAGCCGATTACTTTTTCTAACGCCTCAGTTCTCCACCTTGAGAAAGAATGTGTGGGAGGCTGACGAACAGTTAATTCTTCAGGACAGCTGCCTGAATTTATATCACAACTTATGTTCAGCAAGTACAGCTTATCTTTGCATGTCCATTTCTGAAATCTCATACTCAACACTGTCAAAATTTACTACTGGTAGTTTCTCACATTTACTGAGCTGTGAGTCAATCGGAGAACGAAATGATTGTGACCCAGTCGTTTCACCATTTAAAGTTTGAAACAAGTGTTGGAATGGCAATTCATTGAAATGTAAGAGGCACACCCTCCTGCAGACCTGCAGTGGTCGTTTAACTTGTTCTCCAATTGTACGAATAACACGATTTTCCACCCCATATTAGTAACGGTGCCATCACACCCAATCACGTTCAGTTAATGAAGTGAAAATCCAGCCTCAGTCAAATAAGAAAGAATGCTACTGGAAATATTTTGAGTAGAACTTGAAGAGGGTAAAACATGACCAAAGCACACAGGTCAACAGGACACGCTGGACATAAGTTCTACTATAAAATCAGGTAGCTGTTTTCAAGATTTATCTGTTAGTGAGCCTGGCACACTTTCCCACTGAAGGTGGTTAACAATGGCGAACAGATTTCGCTGATTGTATTTAGGTATTGAAAACACAACACAGGAGAGCAAGATCTTAGTTTCTTTTCTCTTAAAGTCATATATACCTCTATGGTTTTATATAAAAAAGTAAATACTTCACAAACAGACCAGAACATGTATTTGAAGTTATAAAATCTTCAAGATTCCTGCCAGAAAACTTGTTGATAGTCATTGACCCAGTAACTGAGAGAAACGTATTTTTTTGCCCATCCAGAAAACTTGCTTTTGAGTATGATAGTAGATTAAAGGTATCATGTAAGAGAGTTAGGTTTCAGAAAAATTATAATGGCTAGAAACATAACTTCTAAAAAAGAGTTAATCAGGAGTTTTCAACCACCGAAAATCAATTTCCTAACTACAGACAACATTGAAATTATTCACTGAAACACTATTGCACTTTCACCACCACATTTGCTGCGAAGAATCAGATTTTAGGGCATGCGCTACCGCCAAACGTAACAATTTATTTATTTTATTTTTGCATTATACTAAGCTAACCTAGAGGTAAGTTTTTCGCTGTATAGCGAATCAAAAATCAAAAATAAAAAAATTCTCGCACTCCCCCTTGAAAATGATAAAAATCTTATATTTTCTCAAATTTTAGGGCCGATGCTCTACCACCAAACGTAACAATTTATTTATTTTATTTTTTCATTATACTAAGCTACCCTAGAGGCAAGTTTTCCGCGATATAGCGAATCAAAAAATAAAACAAAAAATTTTTCGCACGTCCCCATAAAAATGATAAAAATCTTATATTTTAACAAATTTTAGGGTCGATGCGCTACCGCCAAACATAAAAATTTATTAATTTTATTTTTGCATTATAATAAGCTACCCTAGAGACAAGTTTTCCGCGGTATAGCGAATCAAAAAATAAAAAAAAGTTTTTTTCGGCCCACCCTAATGTATATACAGGTTAAGTTCTTTAATGTGCACAAGTTGGGACCAAAGGTTGTGCAGATTATAGAATATTGTGGATTATGGAGTATTATGGATTATGCTTATTTCTGGACAATATTTTAATTCCACCTTCAGTATAAAGTAGTATCCAGTATAATATAGAAAGATAAATATGGAATCTAATAATTAGAATAAAAAATGAAACAATTAAAAGTAGAATAATAATAATAAAGGAAATATTCAGTGAGCTATGATAAAATATGAAAAATAGATTCTTGGAATATTGAATAATATTTATAAAGTTTTTTGTTTTTCAAAAATAGAGCCAAGTGTTGTCTGTTTTAAAACTTTAAAAAGTTTATCTTGCATTTTATGAACAGTCATTAACTCTTGTTAAATAAAACTCTTGCTCTAAAAAATTCAAATATTATCAACCAAAAGCTAGTCCCTAAATGTCCAGGCCCCACCAGTGGCTGAGAGGTTGTGCTCTCGAAGCTGGTAGACGGGATCTGCTGGGTTCGATCCCAATCGCGCCCGTCGGCCTAATCGTTCGGAGTTTTCGTGGTTTTCTTCGAGCCGTGGATTTATCCATGCGTAAATACGGGTTAGGTTCCCTTAGAAAGACCCCCACGAAGGGCACTCCCCCCGGGCCTATATCCCAAGTGTCGATAATTGGCCGTCAATAATCAACCCAACCCAACCCTAAATGTCCAGTTAGCCTAGGTGTGTTCTGTAATGCAGTTCAGTGTTTACTGATATATAAAAAAAGTGTATGTGGTAGATAAAAAAAAAAAAAAGTTTTATTATGAATTTTTTCTACATTTATTATTTAAAAAAAAAAAAAACATTTTTGGATCAAGAATCTGTAAATTTGTTTAACTGTTTACAAGCAGGTAAGCAATGCAGATTATGGGTATGCGGATTATAGATCCTTGACTATATATATATGTACTTGTACATATATCACTGGCGCCGAGCTAACCACAAAATACCAAAAACAGAAATCATGTTCGTCATGGACACAATGTAAAATTGGGAATAAAAGTTTTTTTTTGCTTTTTCTAAAATAAGAATTTAATTACAAATAACAATGTATTCATAAAAACACATAACTGCTAAATGGTACTTTTGTTACAATTTGTTTTAATGAAAAATCATACTATGTTCAAAATGGCATTTTATTTTTGGAAGAAAAGGGAATTTCTTTATGGCATTGATTATTCATAATTTTGTGTTCTATATTTGTTTAATGATTTATTGAGAAAATAATAAGAAACAAAACTTAAATAAAAACGAATTGTAAACAAAAAAAAAAGAGGAGGGAAATAATGGAAGAACTGTTACCTTATTACTGTCGTGTCTTAAAAAACGGGGGGGGGGGCGGAATAAGGGAAGAACTATGGAAAATTCTGTATTAAAAGTAAAATTGTTCAATTGGTTGGAAAAGGTAAAAAAAAATGACCTGGAAAACTTCAAATGCTGGCCACTGTGATTGTGATAGGAAGGATCCCCTGAAATCCCCAAATTGCTTGTGAATTATTATAATCAGGGCATGCATATAATACAATACAGGGATTGATGCAGTTTTTCTCTTGGGGGTAAAAAATATTATAATTTCGTTATTTTTATGAATAATAAATTTTGTAAGGAAAATCATGTCCGGTTTTATTTTTTGATAATCTCTATAATTATTATACCGTAAAATCCCGAAAGTAAGCACCCCTCCCACTTTTAAGCAATTTTGGTTTTCTTTTCCATTCCCGAATATAACCCCCCCCCCCCAAAAAAAAAAAAATGCTCTATTTGTTGCTCTCTACTAACAATAAATAGATAATCAGCCATTTAAATTTTCTCTCTACCACCAAGATGTCTGCTTCTGTTCTTTTACTCCCCCCCAGCAAAAAAATCTTTAAAAAACTATTTAACAAATATATTCTGTCTTACATGTTGCTCTCTAGCAAAAATAATCAATCATATAAATTACCCTCCACTCTACTCCTCTCTCTCTCTGAAACTTACACTTCTCCTTCCTTCCCTCCCTCTCCTCTCAGGCAGTAGCGTAGCTAAGGGGGGGCAAGGGGGGCGACCGCCCCGGGCGCCGTTGCCAAGGGGCTCCAAATTGAGAGGGGTTCTTAACCGAAATTATCTCTCATATTTTGACAATAAATAAAAAATTTTGACATTTTTTTTTGTGTGTGTGAATGTTTTCTTTAGTGAAACATTTTATTATATTGAAATAATGAAAGAAAAAGTTTCTGTAAATGTTTCTAGGGATGGCTCAACACTCTTCGCACTTTACATGATTACGTACCTGAAAGTTGGCGCGAAATGATTAAATGCACGAGGAAGGGGCGCCTAATTGAGAGACGCATTAAATCAAAACTTGTAGGAAGCCCAAAAAAGTCCATGAGCATGATGAAAACATTTTAAAAGGTCCTATTACTTAGCGCTTTAGATCGTCAGTTAGTCGAAATTAAGCATAGGTTATGAATTAATCATTATAATAAAATTTTAAAGAAATGCGCCAAAAATGGGGGGAAATGTTTAAAACAGAGCCCTAGGACTCTAACAAAAATATGAGGATTGTGGTCCCAGGAGAGGAATTAATACAAAACTTTAAAGTTATGCTTTGACACAATTAGGGAGGTGAAAAATGCACAGTGAAAAAAAGTTCAAGGGGTCCCGGATCGGACCCCAGGGCCCCTGGGATGTTGAAATGGGGGAATAACTAAATGGAGAAGTCTCCCCAAAATGTGGAAGATTGGATTGAAAGGGGGACAAGTTATTAACAATAATTTAGAACACAAAAACATAAAGGGGCCCAGGAGGCCCAGGTCTTAAAAGAATTAAAATCTGAGCCTCAGGTACATCAGAGCCTGCTTTGGACTATCCACACCCAAATTTTCAGACTTCTGCGTGCATTAAATTTCGCTAGCCGTCGCACACAGACAAATAACTTTCTTTTATTAGTACTAGGGCATCCAACCCGGGCTACCCGGGATAAAGCACATATGTGAAAAGCATTTCTTTATTTTATTTATTTATTTGAAAGCTAAACTCTGATAGATTTTTTACATTTAATATATATTTTTTTGGATTGCCTTTTAACAACACCAAAGATTATTTTATATGAAATATGTCAATTATATATTGAAATAAAATTTTGAAATTTAGTAAAAGCGATAATTTCATAATGGTCTCGTGCCAGAAGTTAATAACCGAAAACATCACTTAAAATTTCGTTATCTAGAGCATTTATTATTTTTTTTTTTTTACTCTGACAATTTCAGTAGTTTCAAGCGTTTACTTCAATTACATGTCTGTTAAATTTGTGTTTTATTGACACTATTTTATTTATTGCTTAATGAAATTTTAATTTCTTTATTGAATATTAGCTGGAAACAAATTTTGAACTTTTTATAGTGTTTAAAATGCAAACGGATTAATATTTAGTAATCGTCTGCAAGAGATAGAGATGGATTTTGTTTTTTTAAACCATGCTTGAAATTTAATTTAAATGCTATAATAAATGCGTAAACTGCGATACAGTTTTCAAACAAATTGCATTCGAAAGTACATTTTTTTCCCTATATAACGGTGTAAAAATTAAAAATGTGCGATATTTAGAAATTGAAAAAATTGCAGTAGCAAAAATCGCATAACCAAAACTTCATCTTCCGGTGTTGCCATTCGCAAAATGACGTCAGCGTTACGCACGGACACGTTTGTCCTTTATCATAATATTATAATACGAGAAAATCTTGTGTGTGGTTATGCAAATTTTATTTTAAAAACGGCTCTAACGATTTTGACGAAATTTTGTATCCTATCGTTTTCGGGCACCAGAAAACCATTGGGCTAGGTCACGTGTTCGAGAAAATTGGATTAGTGGGTCATCAAGGGTCATCAAGGGTCAGGGTCAAGCTAATTCTATTTAAAAAACGGTTCAAACGATTTTGACGAAATTTTGTACCTTACCATTTTTGGGCACGAGAAGACTATTGGGCTGGGTCACATGTTCGAGAACTTTCGATTAGTGGGTCATTTTTGGGTCAACGCGGGTCAACATAATTTTATTTAAAAAACGGCTCTAACGATTTTGATTAAATTTTGTATCCTACGAGTTTCGGGCACGAGAAAATCATTGGACTAGGTCACATGTCCTAGAAAATTCGATTAGTGGATCATTTCTGGGTCATTGTGGGTTAAGTTATTTTATCTTAAAAACGGTTCAGACTATTTACACTAAATTTTGCATCCTATAGTTTTCGGGCACGAGAAGACTGTTGGGCTAGGTCACATGTTCGAGAAAATGCAATTAGTGGGTCATTTTGGTCATGGGTCATTATGGGTCAAGCTAAGCGTTCTCAAAATCAGAATTCAACCAATCAGGGTACGTATGATAAGGAAAATTGACTTTTAAGATTACCAATGCCAAAACACTTGCTTGGCGTCAAAAGAAAAAATATCGCCAAATTTGGCGAATTTGGCGCAAAAATTTGACTTTTAGAATCTGAAGGAATTTTCTAGAAATTCCCAATAGAAGCTGAGATACATAATTCAACAAATCAGAGTCCATGAACCATGAAACGTTCTCGAAAACAGATTTGAACCCAATTAGGGTACATAGAACTTTCTTAACGCATGCTTGGCGCTAAATGAAAGAATGTCGCTAAACTTGGCGACATTTGGCGAAAATGTTGGCTTTTAGAATCTGAAATAATTTTCTAGAAATTTCCAATAGGAGCTGACATACATGATTCAACTACCAGGTTGAACACAAAGCAAATGTTGACCGAGCATTGCTCGGTCGTACCCGCTGGTAATATACATAGATAATAAAGTTCTTAAAATAGTAAAATGCGGTGTTGTCTTCTGAAATACACCTGCATACTTAATTTTTATAATTCTAGTGTATCAGGAAGTGGATGAAAAATCAATTAAAAAATTCCATTTTTACTTTACAAAAAGCAAGTTAAATGAAAAGGAAATAAATAAACAGTGGGTAAGTGTGATCGAAGATCACTCAAAAGGTTTCGTTTAATATTCCTTTCAAAACACTTTATCCTTTCTTTAATAAATCCAAATAAATTTCATTTAGCAAAAAAAAAGAAAAAAAAAAAAAAACATGTTTTTTGTTTTTTATAAAGAAAAAATTTACCGGTCTATTTTTTCGTTTTTTCGAGTATCCAAACCAGCCCGATAGCGGGCGAAGCCGGCTATTATATTCTGTCATAATAATATCTGTCACGCGGACTAAATGCGATATAAAAAAAATAATTTCAAAATTAAACAAGTTGTACACCTTCAAAATGTTAAAATATGCGAATATTTCCATAATCGGATTTTTATCATGATTCAATATGTTTCTCAAACTCATATATTTACTATTCTCTATTATACTCATATTGATACTCGCTTTGTATTATTCTCAAACTTCTGAAAAATTCGTTAAACTTCCAATAGGACGTCAGATTTTCTTTTTAATTCTCTAATGACGTGATATTAATCTGCTTTGTGTACATACACATACACATACTCCTTGTATTATTGAGAAATCTTTGAAATTTTCTGTTTTATTACCACTGTGACGTCAATCATTTTTATTTCATATTAATCTTTTTTTCAATGGGTGGAACGTTTTATTTCATTTTCATTTTTCACGTGGAAATCGTCTGATGGAAAATTAATTATTGTAGAAAGAATTTCATCGTGGATTTTTAATTTTTGGCATGTGCTATAACGAAAAATGTTTAAATGTAATAGGAAAAGGCTGTCAGAATTTTGGCTTTTTATCTCTATTTATTAAAATAATAAGAATTTTTAAATTTTTAAAATTTTGAGCTCTTTATAGCTGGTATTCAGCTATATACACAAAGTTTCAACTCTGTAAGTTACATAGTTTCTGAGAATAGCTCTGTGACAGACAGACAACGGATCGGGAGTAATAGGGTTTCGTGAGATGTACGAAACCCTAAAAACGAATTCATGTATTATTAATGAAATCTTTATTTATTGAGTAAAGACAAAAGTATAATAGATGAATTCCAAAGTTAAAGATAGCGCTAATCATCGATAATTTTATAACTAAAATGTTTTGTTAAATCTTCAGATATATATTTTTTTTAAAGAGCAAAATTTTATAAAATAAATAAAAATAAAAGTTCATGAAAACTTTCAGAAAACGGGCAGTCCATCCATATGCTAAACTTTTAGAGATTTAGTATATTGGAAATCGAAATTCCTCGCTCGTTCTATCCGGGATTTATTAAAAGTCAGATATGCTATTGCAGAGATCATTTGCATACTTTTTATGGCTAAGCCACAATATTATAAGTTTCTGGGACGCAACTGAAGTTTCGGCGCTACTTTTAAACAACAAGCTTGCAAATAGTTTTTTAGATTGCTTTTCAAATAAGGATTAGCCATCATGATTAAAAGAAAGCAAAAGAGACATAAAATAATATAATTAAATCTGAATGGACAAATATCAATGGGCTAATCAAAGTAAAAATTTTACGGTAATAAAAGTTAGCAAATAAGGTGCACCGATGTAAGTTTTCAGATGCAGTTTTTATTGATATTATTAAATGGTTTTGCGAAAGTTTTATGATTTAATCAAGCAAAAAGTTATTCTTTAGGTAAAATTCATTTTGTGTTAAAAATATTTCATTGAAAATCTTTTAAAAAAAATTTCAAAACCACACTTTTGTATAATCATAAACTTTTCGCAACATTTTTCTTTCATACTTTCCTTACAAATCTACTCTATAACTGTAAGGATCACATTTTCAATTTGTTAAAATGTCATGACAGATTTTAAAATAAAATATAAAAGACATTTTACTTAACCTTTTTGTTTTTAGAAAAAACTATCTATATGATATTTTGTAATTTCACAAAATGCACCTTAAGAAAAAAAAAAAAAAAAAAAAAAAAACAGGAGTCAATTGAAAAATATTTGTTGGGATAATATGAAACTCCTTGTAATTTTTAAAGAGTGTACGTACCTTGTAAATGTAACAAGGCAGCAGATTTTTTTTCCTCATAATCGGGTTTAATTCAGGAGTTTTCGCAAACGGGATTTCTAGCAAATAATTTACTTTCATTGTTGTAGTCATTGTTGCTACTGTCATACTCTTAAAACTACATAGCTACATAGCTAAACATCTTGGAGATAAAAGTAGGTCGTCATAAATTTGCGATAGCTGACAATTTTTCAAAATTCCCAAATATTGACTAAAATTAGGAATCTTCTATTATCGTGTTCCACGCATTTTACCTTCGTGTGTTTGAGTAAAATTCGTTTAATTCTTAAAAACAAGGAAAAGGAAAGCTACCTTTTCCTCCTGTACAAGCCGGAAGGACTTTCCTTCCGTCTTGAGGAAAAATTTGTTTTTTTTTATTGGGGGGGGGGCGCAAAATTTGTTCCTTGCCCCGAGCGCCAAAAAACGTAGCTACGCCACTGCTCTCAGGATACAAAGTTTAAAATCTTTATTAAAAAATTTGCTGTCTAGTAACAATAAATAACTAATCAACCATTTCAATTATTGCTTTACCACCAAAATGTTTGCCTCTTTCACTTAGCCTCTTTCTTAATCCCCTATCAAAATTAAACTATTTATAAAAAAAAATCCTTTGTCCTCTTTGTTGCTCTCTATTAACAATAAATAAATAACGAATCATCTAAATTACAAACTGCTTCCATCGAAATTCATATTTCCCTCTCATCCAAACAGTACAAAGTTTAAAATTTATAAAACTCTTATATGAAGAAATTTTATGTTCTACTTGTTGCCTTCTAATTTGTCACCAACGTTTTCTGTCTACTCCAAAAGTGTCTGATCCCCCCCCCCCCACACACACACACACCAATTTTAAAATCTTTCAAACTCTACTTTTTTTAAAAACTGCTATATTTATTTCTCTTTAGTAACAATATTAATGAATAATCAATCATCTAAATTACCCCCCTTTCTCCCAAAAATTCCACTTCCCCCTTTGTCTTCTCACCCAGCAAATAGTTTAAAACCTTTAATATTATTATTATTTATTTTAAATGTTGATCTATTTCTTATTTTGTAGTAAGGTAACTCATCTCATTTACATCATCTCATATAAGTATCACTCATCTAAAATCATCATTCCATTTGAAATTTTTTCTCTGTCCTATTCTCCCAAAGAAGAGGAGTGGGTTTCTAAATATGTGAGAGGAAAGCAAAAATGTTCATCTTTTTTGCAGTTTGGCTGTTCTTCCCTGAATCACGTGTATGTTTTATGTTTTGAAATAAATATGTTCTCTAAAATAACTCCCCATCCATTAACAAAATATCAGCTGTGAGAACAGCCAAACTACAAAAAGACTAAAATCTTCTCTTTGCCCTTCCCCTTCTCCATGTCTAGAAATTCATCCCTTTTTCTGGGGGTTGAGAATGGAACTTTAAAGGGAGAGTTAGATGATCATTTATTTATTGTTGCTACAAAATGACAATACCACATAAAATCTTAAAAAAATAGTTTTAAAGATTTTTAAGTTTGTGTGCTGAGGGGGGGGAGCAAATTTTTAGAGGTGTGGGGGGGGAGAAGCAATTTAGATAATTATTTAATTACAGTTGAAAGAAAGTTCTAAATAGATAAAAAAAACTTTTAAAGACTTTAAAGTATGTACTGGGGGGGGGGGGGGCAAAGGAAATAGAGGACTTTTTGGAAGGGAGGTGGGTATAATGTAGATCGTTATTTAAATATTGCTGGGAAAAAATCACAGATAAAGCAGAAAAAATTAAGAAGAAAACTATGCATTTTTGGTACCAGAGAGGGGCAAAGGGGGGAAATAGTAATTTTGAGAGCAGATTTAGATTATTGATTATTTATTGTTATACAATAAAATAAGAAATTAAAAAAAATTATTTAAAAAATGATTTTTTTAAATTTTTATTTTACAGTAAAATCCCGTTACAACGAACTTCACGGGACCGCAAATTTTATTCGTTGTAACGGGAATTTCGTTGTAACGGAATTCAATAGAAAATTAAACATTTCAATTCAGATCCTCATATCATAGTTAATTATAAAAATATAGTAGTATAATACAAATTAGTAGATAATTAATTATTAAAAATAGTAATAAAAATTAGTAGTACCTTCTAATAACGTAAAGTTAGTATAATACAATGTATAATATTTTTTATAGAACTGAAAAATTGACTTACCACCATTTCAATGATCTTCAAATTGTACAAGAAAAAATTTAATGCAGAAAATCAGTGATTTTTTTTTGTACAAGGGAGTTTGAAGCTGCGGACAATACAAAATTATGTACATGATTAATATTAGAAAAAATGTTATCTGGTACACTGCTCTGTAAAGAAATAAAATTGCGCACTCTTTCTAAGCTTTCTAAGGCTTCAGCAGATGTAACTTTTGAAACCTCATTTTCTTCATCTTCAGAACTTTCTTCATCATTTTCTAAAATGCGATCATCAACAATAGACTGCACAATATCTGTCTCTGTTAATGAATAACAAGTTGCAGCATTGTCATCTGCAGTTAAAAAATCTTTAAAGCTTATGCTTTGAGACACACCAGATTTTTCTTTTACTAAGTTCCAAGTGGATTCGATCTCATATTCGACTGTCTGCTCCTCATCATGTACTACATCGCTAGATCCTTGAGCCGTCGATTCTTTATTTAAATCCTGGTCAATCTGCGCGTGTTTCCAACAGTGGGCTATTGTTTTCTGGCTTATATCATCCCACGATCCACAGATCATATCAATTGCCTCTTTCATGTTGCACTTTCTGTTTACGTTATTTTGCAGATCACAGAGAATGCGTTTTAATAACATAGTTTTGTATCGTGATTTTACGGCTCTGATAATGCCTTGGTCAAGAGGCTGAAGTATTGCAGTACAGTTAGGCGGGAAATACTCTACACGAATGTGATTCAATATAGGAGGATCATTGTGTGCTGTGCAGTTGTCTATGAGTAGAAGAATTTTACGTTTTTGTTTTTGCATATCTTTATCAAAATTTATCAGCCATTCATTAAAGAATCCTTGCGTCATCCATGATTTTTTGTTGGCTTTGTAGATGCATGGTAAGGACTTAAAATGTTTGAAACAACGGGGTTTTTCAGATTTGCCGATTATGAGTACTTTTCGTTTTTCTGTTCCTGATTTGTTGCAGCAAAATAGGGCTGTAATCCTTTGTTTGGAAAGCTTTCCTCCAATACACTTGTCTCCTTTTAACGCTAAAGTCTTCCTTGGTTCTAACTGAAAAAATATTCCGGCTTCATCGGCATTAAAAACATCGTTAGGACTATACGTCTTGATTATTTTTTGTATTTCACCTTTACGCCATTCGTTTACAAATTCAACTGGGACGTCTTTTGCTTCTCCTGAAATGCATTTTGCCACTATACCGTATCTTTCTCGGAATCGATTCAACCATCCGACACTGGCTTGAAAATTTTCAATGTTTAGCATTCTTGCAAATTCCAAACCTTTTTCTCTAATTAAAGGGCCACTTAGAGGGATGTTTCTAGAACGAACATCCATAAACCATTTGTAAACAGCACTATCCACATCTTGAAACTGGGCATTTCGAATTCGTTTTCTGCTTGGATCAAAGACTTTAACTTGAATTTTTTCAAAATGCTTTCTTTATCTTTTAGAAAAGTGGATAAAGTAGACGGCGAAATTCCATATTTGCTAGCAACATCAGATTTTTTCATTCCTTTCTGAACTTCAGAAATTATGGCTTTTTTTTCTTCCAAACTAAACTGTTTTCGCTTAACAGCCGCCATTTTATGACCTACTGGTAAGATGAAAATTTTCAAACTGATTTCGAGCTTTGGAAATTCCTTTGCGAAAGTTATTCAGGTAGGGAGGAGAGGGAAGGGGGAATGTGCAATACTCATTTCACGTTTTGTTAAGTTTGCCTACATTGGTTACAGCTTACTTGGACTTCCAAGAAAAAGGGGTGGAGAAAAGGGGAGAGCGAACAAAGGAAACATTCCTTCTGCAGTGAAATGCCTATGCACACCGATTTTACAACAAAGCTCGGAGAAAAGCGATTGCTTTAGAGATAAGCTTGATTGTCCCTAAGACTAGGCATCGAAAACAAAAATTGTCAAGCGATAAAAATGTACAACTGAAAGTATTTGCCGTGTCATATTATTTCGTTCTAACGAGATTATAAAAAATTGAATATTTCGTTATACTGAGATTATGTTAACATTATTTGAATACATTTCAAAACGGGACTCGCTTGCATTTCGTTATAACGGGATTTTTCGTTGTAATGGAATTCGTTGTAACAGGATTTTACTGTATTTTATTTTATTTTATTTTATTTTATTTTTTATTTTTTTTTTTGGTGGGGGGGCAGGATTTTAGGGTTGGGAATTTATTTTTATTTATTTATTTATTTATAAACCTACTGAAATACAGAAGATTCTCGCCCCATTTCAAAAAATTTTACAGATTTTAAATTTTACGAGATGCATTTGTAGGGGGAGGATTTTCATGAGATAAGGGTGAGGGACAGCGGGAGGGGGGGAGAAGCAGGGATTTTAGGAGGATGGGTTAATTTAGGTGGTAGGTTGGAGTTATTTATTTTTAATATAAAGTATTTAATAAGTCTGAAAAGAAGTTTAAAATTAAAATGTTATAAAGGTTAAACTATGCATTTTTGGTACCAGAGGGAGGGGAAAACAGAAATTTTGAGAGCAAATTTATATGACTGATCATTTGTTGTTACAATAAAATAAGAAATAAAGAAAAATATTAAAAAAAATGATTTTTTAATTTTAATTTTTTTTTGAGGTGGGGGGGGGGGGGGGCAGGATTTTAGGGTTGAATTTACTTTTATTTTACTTTATTTATTTGTTTTTTAATCTGCCAAAATATGGAAGACTCTCGCTCTTTTTTTTAATTTTACAATTTTACAGATTTTAAATTTTACACGATGCATCTGGAGGGGGATGATCTTCATGAGATAAGGTTGGGGGCGGCAGGGGGAGAGAAGCAGAGATTTTAGGAGGTGGGGTTAATTTAGGTGGTAGGTTGGATTTATTTATTTTAATATAGAGTATTTAATAAGTCTGAAAAGAAGTTTAAAATTAAAAAGTATAAAGGTTCAACTATGCATTTTTAGTATCAGGGGGAGGGGAGCAAAGGGGGGAAACAGTAATTTTGAGAGCAGATTTAGATTGATTTTAGATAGATAGTATTTATTGTTACGATAAAATAAGAAATAAAGAAAAATATTTAAAAAATGATTTTTAATTATTTATTTTTTTTGGGGGGGGGGGAGGGGAGCAGGATTTTAGGGTTGGGAATTTATTTTTATTTTATTTTATTATTATTATTTTTTTTAATCTGCCAAAATACGGAAGATTCTCTCCCTTTTTTTACTTCTAAATTAATGATAAAAGAATTTATTTTTATTTTATTTTATTATTATTATTTTTTTTAATCTGCCAAAATACGGAAGATTCTCTCCCTTTTTTTACTTCTAAATTAATGATAAAAGCAGGTTTTTAAATGATTTTCTAAAAAAATCCCGATTATAAGCCCCCCTCCCAAATTTAACCTTTTTTTTTAAAAAAAGGGGGGGGCTTGCAATCGGGATTTTGCGGTATATATTTCTTCATTTTCGTAAGTGTAAGAATGCCTTGTTTATTTAAAACAATCTTTATCTTAAAATTGGCAGATATTCTATTCCCTTTAATACTCAAGTTCCACAATTTGTTATAATGCTGAAAAATAACAATTTATGTACTTTTTTGTGTGTTTGAAAAGTATATTTTGAACATAAAATTTTATAAAAAGGCTATTTTTATGGAATGAAATTTTGGGTAAAATGAACTACTTTTCCTCAGGATTGATCCCTGGCATCAAATTTGTTCCTTTAGTTTTGTGTGAAGAGACTAAACAAATGTTAGCAGAATTATTTTTGTTTATAGATTTCTAAAAGATCCTATATGAAGACACTTGTGGATACTACTAGCAATTTGTCGTAAAGATAGAAGTCTATCACATTGTGGTTCTCTGTGTTTTGCTTATTTCATGGAGGATATAATTGACAAGTTGTCTGCTCATGTCTCAATCTGAGAGATAATGCTGTGCCTATTATCTTCATATATTTCAATGCATGTTCCAAAGGTGAGATAATGTGAAGAATTAAATTAATGAGTAATTATGCTTTTTACTGACAAATAATTCTAGGTTAGTGCATTTCACTTTAAATTTTAAGAGTCAGTCTGACTCACTTAATCAAAAAATTGTGAGTAGTAACAAGAAAATGTGAGTGTATGAAAAAAAAAATCATAGGTTTATTTTTACAATGTTGCCACTTTACTGCAAATTTTTGCTTTTCTTGCTTTTTTTTTTTTTTAATAAAAATAAATCTGTATTCCTAAAGAATCATAAAAAAAATATACAAAGACCTTTATAATGCAAACCTAAAAATTCAATGTGCTGTGTTATGCAGTATAGAACCCATTATCCGGAAACCTCCGGACCAAAGACTTTCCAGATTTTGGAATTTTCTGTGTTTCATGTCCTTTCAAAATTCAGAACTCCACCACTCAAATTTCAAAATTTATTTATGCTACCTCTTGATGATAGTCACAATTTTTTTAAATGATATTTTGACAAAATTTGCAATTGTTTCCTCGACTGATTAACAAAATTTGTGATTTTATTCCACGATGCTTCACAAAATTTGCTATCATTTTCAACAATTGTCAGCTGAATTTCTCGAGTTTATTTTCCCTATGACCAAATGATGGAATTCAAGATGTCATCTGCGACTGATTGATGAAATTCGCTGTCGCGTATAGCGAGCACTTAATATAATTTGTGATTTTATTTCTGTACTTATATCACAAAATTCGCCATTATTTTTGTCTGGGCCAAATAGCAAAAATTACATTTTTTTTCCATAACCAATTGATAAAGTTTGCGATTTTTTACGCAATCCCTTGATGAAATTTACAATATTTTCCGCGATCGTTCAATAATATTTGGGTTTTTTCCTGCGTGCATCTGACAAAATTTGCAATTTGTTTCCACGATTGTTTCTTAAAATTCAAGACTTTTTTCTACAATTGTTTATGAAATAAATTCTTTCTAAAATTTCGCATATTGTTAATTCTTGATCCAAATATTCCTGGACAAAATTATTATGTTATTTATTTCTAATTTCTGTTAATTTAATAATAGCAATATTTTCATAAGAAACCCTTCTTAAATAGGAAGATAAATATGAAATAATGTTTGAAACTTAGTCCTCTAGACTGTAGTAATATTTTTACAAAGTGGATTGCAGGCACTTCTTAACTGAATAATTCATTGTTTACATCTGAGAAGTTATACTTTATGTATAATTGCGTTATAAAGATCTTCTGCTGTAATATATTGCTTTGGTATGTTCTGGAAATGAACTTGTTGTTGGCATAACTCAATTAGCCAGTGGCACAGAAAATTTTGTTTTGAGAAGAGTTTTGAGTCCCATTTGATGATTTTTGAGTCATTTTGCGTCCCATTCATTAAATTTGTATCTCGAGGATGATTCAGAGTGTTCTTATAGGTAGAAAGTAGACATGGATATGTGATTTTCCCACAAATTGGCACAATTTTTCAGATTATTATTGTGAAATTTCTGAAAATCAATTCATCAATTGAGAGGGAAAACAAAATTGGGACTGACCTCTTTCTTTCACAAAAAAAACAATAAAGAATTTCAGCATTTGGTTATGACTTCTGTTGAATAATTGCAGAAAAAATTGCAAATTTTTCTTAGATTTCACAGACAAAATTATGAAATTCAGTATTCAATCAAAAAATTCATTGTTTTTTATTTATTCAAAATGATAAAAAAAAAAAAAAACCTTAAAAATTTACTGCTAACAAAAATTGCAACAAGGCTTATACTGTTTGATCTTTCACCATCCACAATATGAATGCCAAAATTTTTCTTAAATTTATTTTATTAAAACTAAAAAAGCAACAAAACCTCATTAAAATCTAGAGAAATGCTTAAGTGATACAAAAAGAAACAACAAAAGGGTTATAAAAACCTTTTAATGATCAACATATGTTTCAATGCTCATACGGTGCCATTTTCAAGAAATATAATGATAAACAAAGTATTTTCGCAAATTTGGAAAATAAACTTGAAAACAGGAATTACGAGACCATATATGTAAAAAAAAAGTAGGTGCTTGAAATAGCCAACTGTAATTGTGAAAATTAATATTTTGTTATTGCTTTATAAAACGGAAAAGTACCTCTTACCAAATTATATTCAATTCAAATGAGGCGGATTCATTGCAAATGTTTACGTTATGCATGTAGATTTCTATTGATTCACGGATAATAGATGGGAAGTAGACTCTTGATGGATAAATTATTTTACTATTTTTAAAATCAATTTTTATTGTCTTGGTGCTATGTAGTCATGCCAGTGCTGTAGTACTCCTGTCATATTTGATAACTGCCATACATTCTTTTAATCTTGTTTGATACTTTCTAGTGGTCATTCCTATATAATATTGTAACGTTCCATCTGCACTGGTGAACGGGATTTCATAAACACCTGATAGTTGATATGGCTCGATTGGGTCTATTTTCTTACAAACTACACTTTTTAATTTTATGGATGGTTTTGCGATAAGACATATATTGAATTTGCTAAGTTTATATTTCAATCTTTCAAAGAACCCAGGGAAATATTGAAAAGTAGATAACTTTGAATTTTGTTTATTGAAGTTTTGCTTCTCCTTCTTCTCCATGCTTGTAATTACTTTATTAATAGTGCTTTCTTTATATCTGTTGTTTTTTGCTATTTCATGTATTTTATTTATTTCACATGTTAACTGATCTGGAGTACAAACTGTAAACGTTCTCTTAATAGAATGCCGAAACTTTGTATTGCATGAGCATTATGTGGGATAATGGATTGATTGGCTGTTTGTTTTCTATATGCAGTACGTTCTATTCCATGGCGGGTTTTGATTAATAGCCCATCCAAATAAGGAAGTGTACTATTCTGCTCCACTTCTAAAGTGAATTTAATCTTAGAATCCAGGTTACTGATTTGAGCAAGGAAGTTATCAAGTAAAGTATCTGCATGTTGCCATATGATGAAAACATCGTCTTCGTATCTAAGCCATGTATAGGTGGTAAAATCTAATTTATGAAATATATCAGTTTCTAAAGGTCGTAATATAAATTCTGCTAACAGTCCAGATATTATCAGAAAATTTTAAACTTGATACGGAAATTATCTTAATTCAGACAGATAAATCTAATAAATTAGCTATATTAAATACTAGTGACTATAAACACAAGATGCTTGATTGTATTATAATTTAAAATTTATATTCTCTAAAACAATGAGATTTCTTACAAAATACAGTGCTAAAAAATTTTAATTGCCTAAAATTTGGCACGAGGTACCTTTCCGTTTTATAAAGCAATAACAAAATCTTAATTTTCACGATTACAGTTGGCTACTTCAAGCACCTGCTTTTTTTTACATATATGGTCTCGTGATTCATGTTTTCAAGTTTATTTCCCAAATTTGGGAGAATACTTTGTTTATCGTTATATTTCTTGAAAATGGTGCCGTATGAGCGTTGAAATGTCGGTTGATCATTAAAAGCTCCTTTTGTTGTTTCTTTTTGTATCACTTAAGCATTTCTCTAGATTTTAATTATATTTAGTGATCTTATTTTGTGATTGTGCAATAAAACCTCTTCATATTTCTTCTATGTATGTATATTTGTTTATTTAAATTTTATACATATTTTTTATCACGCTAATAAATAATAAATTTTATCACTGAGCTCTTTGAATTATCATTTTAGTTGTGTTATTTTAATTGCTTTAAAATACTCTGAACAAAAAAAATTATGTTCATTTACTGAAGAGTGTTAGTTTCCATACTTTAACAGCAATGAAAGTTCCATGAATAACAAGTTTGATGTAAAGTGTTTAAGATTTACAATAAGAAAATCATTTTTTGTTTTATGATCCTTCATTTTTTAAGGTAGTTGAAAAATATTAATGATGTTAATTTGCCTGGATATCCAACTCTGTCCTCAAATTTTTATAAAACTACAAAATATTTCATGAATTTTTAAAGTTTTTGAGGTGGGTTTCTTTAAAAATAATTCTTTTAATTTCAAATGCATATATTTTAAATTCAGTCTGAAAATTTAATTGCATTTTCCTGGAACTATTTTGTAAATACTGAATTTTATTGCTATGTTTTTTCAAATTGCCTGGTTTTTATTTACGGAGTGTCTATTCTTACGGCAGCCGTAAGTTTATTATTCTTACGGCAGTTTGGTACGCATGCGCAGTAATAGACTGCCGTAGTGACTAACGAAGATTCTTTTGTGGATTGAATCCCGAAATAAGAACGACTCATATCCTCATTTCGCTGGCAGCTCGCTCTTATGTGATGTAGTCAGTTCAGCCATATTGAGTTTTTGTTGGAGTTTATTGTGTTTTATCTTTCTGACCTTTCTTAAAATAGCTGAAATCCACATGGGAGATTTATTCCTTGATTTTTTAGATTTTGAGAGAAAACTACAGCTCTATAAATCGACTAATTATGTTGATTTTTACATTTCGGATTCACGCACGTTGGAATCTGCTCGTAAGCGATGCTGGAAACGTGTAAGAAAAGTTCCGGAGGCAGTTAAATATTATTAATTATGTAAAATTTAAATGCATCCGTGGTGGCATTCACAAAATGGGTAAACGAGATAAAAGAATGCGTAATTTATAGTAAGTTCTATATTTTATAATTTGTGAATATATGCATAATCTAATGCTATATATATATATGTTATATTGCTATATATGTTTTATTCCTATATATCACCCCCTCCCTTTTTCGAATAATGTTTAAGGTTCGGTAATACTGCACTGCTTTTCTATATTTTAATTGACATAGTTTATTATTTCGTATCTTCTTACTACTGTCATTGGAGAGGGCATGACCTTCGTGAGCCTGTTGAAATCTCTGTTGTTTGTAAAAAAAATAATAAGCTATGTCAGTTAAAATAAGAATAAGATAAATTTACTATTAGCTATCCTTAAATATTATTTGGTAAGGAGGGGGTAGTGTATAGAAATACGGATAACAATACAAGGTGCAAAAAAAAAAAGCACATTTTCGATTGTAAACAAAAAACAAAGATAAACATTTCTATAGATACAATGCGAAAACAGCAGATATTAAAAAAAATGTTCGTTCTTTTGCATTATATTTATTATGAATATCACAAACATTTGATAAAAAAAAAAATCCGAAAGTGCTTTGACCGCGCCTCGAAACACAAAATGCCGACATTAAAATAAATATATTCCATATCATTTTGAGAAAATGCACAGATGGATCCAATCCACGTCAAAATAAAAAAATAATTAACTCTGTAAACATAATCTTAAACGGATTCTACGTCCAAATTATCAAAAATGAAGTTGATAATCTTATCTACATTGGAATAACTTGCTTTAACAGTCAGCGACCAAACGGGTGCAGGTGCAAATGCGAAATGAAAGATACTTCTGCCGTGCTGTACCATCACGTGGGAAAATGTACCATTAGAATATTTGAATGAATGTTCTGGAAAAGTGTGCACACGTTAATAAATGGGTACTGCGCAAGTTCGTTATAAAATGACATCAGGAGCACAAAAAATTATTACCTCTCTCCTCCCTCGCCACAAAGCCAGAAGAGCAGCTATGGTTGCCAGTAAAGAGGGATTTGGCATGGTTTAGAACAGGGTCACAAAAAATGTAGGTTTATCGCCAAAGTTGGCGAGATTTTTTTGCGCGTATATTTTGCAGACCACTGCAGCATCTATACTAAAAATATCTGCTAACAACATTAGTCAAGCCACAATATCGTTTCATTTATTCCATCAAAGTTACAGTAAAAACTGATTGAAGATAGCAAAAGGAACACGTGAAAAAAAAATTAACAATCGTATTTTAACTGCATTAGAAGATTATGTCATCTGCTTCTTGAAAAACATGAAATAAAGAAAAATAAATTTAATGCAGTTAAAATACAATTTAAAATAACATAACAAAGCAAACCTTTTATTCTACATGTGAAATACACTGCTTCGCTCGATCGATGGTGTCTTTTTTTTTTAAACATTTCAATTTTGCTTTTCAACCATAAATATAAAATAAACAAGTGCAGAGAAACCATACTTTATCTTTTTTGTAATATTTTTTTATAATTGTTGTTGAGCACCATATAATGCAGTATTTTATTTTTGTGACAACACTAAGTTGAGGAAGACCTTTCATTCCATTTATGAAAACAATGTCTATTTAATTTTTAATTAACAGCAATTTTTAATCAAAAAAGTTGTTTCAACGAACTGTGAGTGTACTATGTCAGAAGCTGTTTCAAAAACTTTTTGAATGATACCTCATTCGTTGTTTTGTAAAATCATTGAAAAGATGATGTTGACAACAGAAATAATATATATGATTAATTAAAGTTATTTTAAACATTTTTTTGCCGAGGTAGGATAAAAAAAATCTTAATGCTGCGAGTAGTATTAAAAAAAAATGTAAATATTACTGATTTGATTTTAAAGCAAAATATCTTTGAAACAGTTTTTTATAAAGTAAACTCTGTCTAAAGCTCTACGTAAGACAGATTTCCGTCTTATACTCTGCCTAAGGCAGATTCTGTATACTGTATTTTAAAAAACTCCTAGCAACAGGGTATAATCGAAGGGGTGCCGCGTTGAACAGCCCTGTTCTAACATATATACAAAATATCTGACCGACACACAGTGGAGTATTTTATATAAAATCCTGTTCCAAAAGGCAGAAATTAAAATTTGCTCAACAATTGTAAAAAGCATATTTTATAATAGCTGACTAACTGGTGCATCGATCTATGTGTGTGCCAGGAGTATCAGTCATTTCCGGCGACTCCTAGCTTCAGTTGAAGTGAGAGTTTTTTTGTTATGTTTCAGCTTTGTTATTGTATTTGTACTTTGACACGTGCATTTAAATCATTTTACTTTTCATATATAAAGAAAAATCATTTAAATTGAAAATGGGGTAATATTAAGCCTTTTTAGATCTAATTTATTGAAATATATTATCTAATACATTCAAAGCTTTTTTAAACTGTGTCGGGGTTTGTCGGACGATTTGTGAATTATAATCGTATTGGTTATAGTTTTGAAGGCAATTAAAAATATAAATAAATGTTCTGCATATTGTTGCCATTTTTAGAAATCAATGATTTTTGAGAGGACTGCAAACCTATTAAAACCACACATAAACCATCATATCTGTACTATAGTGACTCAAATTTGGTAAATACTAAATACAAGTGATATATATATTATATGCATAGGTTTTCATAAATAATTAAACATTTATGAGGAGTAAAATTAACCGCATTTAATTAAACATTACTTGTAAATAAAACAAACCTATCAACAATTAATTTCCACTTATGGCTATGATGTCTTACACTCATGCATGTTTTTTTTCTTTTTAATCGGTTATAAAAAAAAAGAAAGTCGCCAAATTTTGGGAATTTTCCCCTTTAATGGTAACTTGGGAATTGTATTAAGTTATTGGTTTGGAGTCGACTTGTATGTGTCGGCAATCGAAAAGTTGCCAAATATCGGTGCGTGAGTGTAACACATCTGTTCCCCACTTATGAACAATAAACAATTAAGTAAACGTTGTATTATAAATTTATTTATTTAAATAAGTATATTCATTTATGCATATATAACATTAAGTGTATATACTAATAGTAAGTCAACAATAATGGCTTTAACTTTAAAACTCATAATAATTAATTTTGGCCAGCAATTTGCGTCAAATACTCCACTGTGTGCCGTTCTGATTATTACATTTATAAACAATATTAAAACAGTGCAGTTTACATATTAAAATGTAATTTGTAACAAAAAAGAATGTTTGACTTACCTTTTCTTGGCCAAAAATATTCTTTGTAAAAATTTTTGTGAATCAAGCCCAAAAATCTATATAATTAACATTTTACATAACAGGGAAAATTATAATCACAGAATTTGAATTTATATACAAATACATGAAGCCTACATATTTCAGACAAATACTTAATAAATTATTTTACAAAAAACTAAAGAAAAAAATATGTAATATATATTTTGAAATAGAGGTGACACTCTTTGGTGCCAGACAGACTGAAAATTCTTGGACATATCATATTGCCATTGATAATAGACAGAATCACAGAATATACATTAGGTTTTAAAAGATTTTAATGGTCCTCTGAAACAAAGAAACTTAAAAAAAGAAAAGCAATTATTCTGCTTTGCAGAGAGAAAAAAAAAATTATTAATAAAAAGATGCTTCAAAAAAGTGACAAATTTTTTAACTATTAGCTTAACCTGAGGGAGGAAACAGCTTAACTTGTTTTAGGGCTCACTGTCCTGCGGGTAGATTGCCCGGCAGGCCAGTCTGAGCCACCAAAATGTAACTTAATTTAGTAAAATCCTTTTTTTTTTCATTTTATAATTCGAAAACTCATGACTACATATGTGTAATATCAGATGGTGGAGGGAGACTGATTGCGGCCTAAGCTAACTCACATTAATATTTTCGAAAAATATTTTTTGCCTTATTTAATCCTAAAATTCTGCGATTAAATAAGGATTAATGCAGAAAAATATTTTTCCAGAAAAGTGATGTACATTTGCATAGGCTTTGTATCAGGTGCTAAAGAACACTGAATTTCGAATTCAACTTTTTCTCTGTTTTTGAAAGAAAATGCTTATCAATTCTGCATTTGAGATATGCCATATTTTCAAAATCTCAAGAACAATCCGCACAAAATTTCATTTGCCATTCCCCCCCCCCCCTCCTACTCTGTAATATACCTAAATCTGGCTCTTATTGTTTTGTAATCTGTATTGATAAAGCATATGCATATTTAGTTTCCACAAAAAGACAAACTTCAAAATTTTTGTTTTCTTTCTTTCTTTTTCTTTTGTAAAATGGTCAATAATTTTCTTCAACAACTATTGCTTTTTTTTTTTTCAAATCTTAAAATAACTAAATAGCTAAAAGCATTGCTGTTACATCTTAAATATAGGTTTTCTAAGCAGTGGCTACCATTATTTCTGTACAGTGATCATCCTGATAATTTCTAAAACATTTTCAATGTACCAGCAGATTATTGTTTGGAAATAATGGTAGCCAATAAAGTAACTGATGAGAAACCTGTAAATAAGCTTTGATTACTTTAAGATTTGAAAATCTTTAACTGTCGTCGGAAAAAGTTAAAGAAAAAAATCGGTCATGCTGAAACGGTGTTGGAGAATTTACTTGAGGCTGCAATATGGTATGAATTGAAATTAAAACTTCACAAATAGAAGTAATTATTTTTTAACTGTGTATAAAAACATGTTTTAAATCAAAGTAGTTGAGGTTAAAAACAATTTAAAATATCGTAGGAATATGCTGATTCTAACAAGATTCAACTGTAATATCTGATTAACCCTTCGCGACAAACGTCCTTTACAGAATTTTTAATCTTTTACCACCGGTTTTTGTAAACAGAAAATTTCGCCTAATTGAATTGCAGAAATGCTAACATTAAATAAGGCAAAGCTTACAGTAAAAAATAACTGGTGGGAATACTAGAGGATTCTGAGCATCTTGTGTGTCACGTATACATGTCGCTCGTCCCCAAGGGGTTAATAAGGGGAAAAAATATGCAAATAGTTTTACAAATGTTTATTTTGCTGTTTCTAATTTTGTACCCTTGGGATTTGTGCAGCAGGAGCAGTTTGCTCCAAGTGTTCCATGGTAGCTACACCCTTGCATAGCAGAATTTTTTTTAAAAATATCTTGTTTGCATTTTCCATATTTTTTAATGACATAGTTTTTTTATTAAACAGCTAAAATCAATTTCTACAAAGCCTGTTTTTTACTTTCTGATTTTGGTTACATGTTTTTTTAGGTAGATTTCGTAAGAAATACTACCTATTACATTCTCCCCTAACTTGGAATTTTTGCAGATCTATGCCGATCATGACTCCCAGTTCAAAAATTTATATATATATATATATATCTTTTATTTAAGGACACGATAACTTCAATAATTCTTCGCAAATCTCTTCCAAACTGATGCAAAAATCAAGGGGCAAAAAATCTCGGTCAAGTTCGTTAATGGGCAAAATCGAACCAAGGGGGGGGGGGGGGAATGTGAGGGCTTTTTGTGAAAACAGAAAAAACCCCATAACGTCTTAATTATAATACGTATCGAATCCGTTTAAAGTTATTATTAATTTTAGGAAAAGGGCCGAAAATTTATGTATAAAAAATTTTTGATATCGTTAAAAATGGCGCCAAGGAGGGGCAAAAAGGGGGGGGTTTGAAGAAAAAAATTCATAACTTCGTCAATTTACAAGATATCAAATCCGCTTAAATTTATTATAAATCCTCTTACTATTATCTAAAACTTTTATATTGACAAGTTTTTTATATGACCAATCCTTATAGCAAAAAAAAAAAATTTTAAACAAAAAAATCCCTGCCGGCTCTGCCTGTGAACAAGTTAGATTTCGAAGTGGGCGGTCCCTTATGGAACTAACTGCGGCATCAGGGAAAAAAGGTAATTTCTTTCGCAATTCCCAACAAACAGGCGCCTCGCGGTCTGCGTCTTCGAAATTTACCTGTGCTTTTAGGCCGAGCCGTCAGGGATTTTTAAATTAGGATACTTTCATTTCTAAACCGGTTTCAAAAGCAAAAGTATTCTCACAAAAAAAAAAAAAAAAAACATGTAAACAAAATCAAAAAAGTTGACAATAGCTCAGCCATCCAATGAAAAAAAAAAATTCAAATGCAAAAGAAATATTAAAAAAAAATTTCTCTCATAAAATTAACATTAGTGAGCGGGTGTTTTAAAGTGACTGAAATACCCTTTTAACAGATGATGAAATTAAGCCTATAAAATTCACAGAAAAATGTGATGATCCAAAAAAATGTAAAAAAAGAGTTGTATGTACACCTGTTATCTAGCAGGCAAGAAAATAAATCAAATCCTGACATAACATTGGGACTATACAAAGCCTCAATATCTGCATTAATTTACATCATCGAAATTTTTTTAAATAATATTAATGTTTTACCAGATGTTCATTGCAAAAGGAGTGAAAACGAAAATGCTATTTTGATTTAAGTGCCTGAAGGAATTGTTTGCCTAAACAACACTATTATAGGTAAAAAAGGCAAAAAAAAAATAAAATAAGAATTCATATAACCAGTTTTTTTTCTTTGCCTTGGGATAGTGATGAACAAGAAAATACACTAAAACTGATCTAACTAAAAACTGAACTTTCTAATGAACTTAGCAAAATTGATGAATAATATTTATTGTGTGTTTGCTTTAATATTTTATATTTAAAAAAATTGATCTGCTTTCACTAATAAAAATAAATATGTTTATTAACACTTTTAAATTTATTTAAGTTTAACATTGCCCCACCAAGCATTGCCTTTATAAAATAAACAAAAGAAAATTACTATTTTGGGGTTTGTGTGCAGATAGTGTTCATTTAATGCCTTACAGGACTGGTGATTCTTAATAAATTAGTCCTAGACACTATCTAAAAAGTAAACTGAAGGCTGTTCTACAAATTTTCAAACACTTATTAAGAATTAACATTGGCATTTTAATTAGATTTTTTTTTCCAGAAAGGAACAAAACATTGTAGGATAAAACATTTGCAATTTTAGGCTTATTACATTAAAAATGTTATATTTCTTACCATTTGTAAAATCATCATAGGCTATTTTCTAATGTAACTGGTCTGATATTTATTTATTTGTTACTCTAAAAGTACTTTCTTAACATGAACTGATTAAAAATAAATTTATATTAATTGGAATATTGTAGATTAAAATGGTACAGTGAGAAAAATAATTCACACAATTGGTCAATTTATAAAATGATAAACAAACATATTGAAAAATATGAATGCAATAGCTTGTTTGTGAAAGTAAGAAAAATTTATTTACTGTAAATAAATTTCTTTTCATTTATCAATCAAATAAAATGAAACATTTAGTAAGATTAATATTTTGCATTTTCATTACAAAATTTGGATTTTTTTTTTTTTCAAAATAACAAAACAAAACTTAATGGCACTTTTATGCTTATCACATGAAAAACAGTTAAATTTCTTACCATTTTTTTAAATCATCTAAGCCTATTTTCTAATGTAAGTAATCTGATATTTTATTTCCTTATTACTCTATTTCTTTGACATAAGCTGATTAAAAATAACTTTTTTTTAATAAATTAGATTACTGTATAACCTGTGATACAATGAGAAAAATCATTCCTACACAGGATCAGTTTATGTAATGGTAAACAAATATATATTGAAATTTATGAAGGTTGTTTGTGTAACTAAGAAAACTTTATTTACTGTAAATAAATGATAATTTTCTTAAACATTTAATAAGGATTAATATATATATATATATATTTAAACAACAAAACAAAAATTCAGGGTAAAATAGTAGTACTTTTAGGCTTATCACATAAAATAGAACATTCCTTACCCTTTTTTAAATCATTTTAGACTTTTTTTTCAAATGCAAATAGTCTGATATTTAATTCATATGTATAAAAGAAAATATTACAATTACTTAAAACATGTTACTCTTAAAAATATTATGGAGTAAATAAATTATTAATTTTGAAATGATTAGATAAAAATAAAACTTGACATGGTAGCAATGTAAACATTCAACATGGACATTACTTCTTGGTATAGTTTATGGGTAAATTAATACTAGCATGGAGGGGAGGGTGTAGGATATGTATTATAATGACCAAAATGTCAAATACAAACTAACAAGCAAATACCAAAGGAAATATAGGCAAAATAAACAAAAAAAAAGAGACTAGAATAGGAATGTTTTTAATTTTAATAAGAAATTTTAGAAATGTAATTAAAAATTTGGAGACAGTTTTCTATGCATCAGACAGAGCTACGTATTCATGAAATTATCTTTATTTTCTTCTTTTTGTTGTAATGTAAAATATAACAATGTAATTAATATTGAATAAAACTGATTTACTTTGTTAAATTTAATCAACTTTACAACTCGCTAAAAAACTCATTTCATATTTATTAGCTATTGTTACAACACGCAGATTTTGGATAGGAACATTATTGTTATGGTAGTCAAATGCCAGAAAGAAGAGTCAATAATTTTTAACCATAAAAAATGTTCTTAGAAAGAAAAAAGTTAGGCCTAGTGATCTTAAAATGAGTAAAGCAATTCTTTCATAAAAAATATTTATAATTGGACAAATAAATATAAGTAATACTCATAAGAGGTAATTAAAAAATACTTATAACATGTTGATATATATTTTTTAATAAATACAAAATAAAGTAAATGTTTCCATTTTGTTTACATTGCATGAATCAAAACCTGTATAAAATAACTATATTGACACTTGTGGCAGTACTCATGGTATACAGAAGGGGCAAACATTAAAATTAAATTAAAAAATGTTATGTACAAAATGCTTTCTGAAGAAATACTAACATTTTCATAGAAAACAATATATTACCATACTTTATAAATTTATGCAAAAAACAGTCTCGTTAAAAAGCTTTGAAAAAGTCTTTCTTAAATGATTTAGGACATGAAACTTTCTGAAGTTTAATAACTAAAATAATCTACTAACAAAATATTTAAAAATCTAGGTATACTAATTACTTAATAAATATATTTTATTAACTAGAATGTACTGACATATGTTTTAACAGCATCTATTCTTTTAACATGCAATGTAGAATCAAATATTATAGTATCAAACATGCTGTCATTTTGGAAATCATCCATGCAGTAAATTAATAGTATAACCAGTACTTAAGAATATATAAAATTAAGTACTTTTAGATTACATCTGTTATCCTAACAATAGCTGAATAAACTGACATATTTAAAAAAAAAAACATTAAAATAAGATTTATTGTATTAAATCTTTACAAAATGTTAAGATTATTGTTGTAAGGAACATTGTATGCATTGCTAATTTTTAGGCTTATCAAAAGCTGTTTGTAAGTTCATGAAATTTTAAGCTCTGTAACTCTAAATTTAGATAAAAATCTAGAATCAAAGTGTATATTAAATTTTCATTTAGTAGCAGTACAAAAATTAGTATGGAAAGTTTGAAATGAAAATAAATAAGTAAACAAAGTTTTTCACTTCTCACCTGTATTAACTTTTACTAACAGCTTACTCGTATAATTCACTGGCTTTGGAATCTCCACACGATACAATGCTAGCAAATACACACCCAAAAGCACATAATAAATATAATTCTATGCTTTTAAAAGTGGTATCAGCTGGTAGCTGTATTTAAATTGGATAAAAAAAATCTGTGTCCCTTGGTAATACATCTAAGAGAAATTATTTCTTGAGACAGATTTCTGAAACATACTTTGTAAAATGGCACAAAACTATTAAAAAAGAAATAATTGCAGCACTAACAACTCACTAAAGAACTCATTATATATTTATTAACTATAGCTGCAGCACACAGATTTTCAATCAAAACATTGTTTATTGATGGTGTTACGGCAGTCGAATGCCGGAAAAAAAAGAGTCATTCTTCAGAATCTCCGGCAGTTCTTACGGCAGTCTTTCTGCGCATGTGCAGTAGACTGCCGTAAGAATAGCCACAGCCTTTTATTTAAGTGGTTTTATGTACTATATTAAAGTATTGGATCATGCATTCAGGGCTGCTACACCCTGATATCAGTTTCTAGTCTTTGTGTTCAAAGTTTTATATTTCCATAAATCTGTTTATTCATGGCTATAATAGTAATTATTTTTTTACCTATTATGTTTTGATATAATATTGTGGTTTTTAGCACTGAAAAAAATCCATTGATATATTCAATATGCGAATACATACAAAATATATACTGTATCTATGTAAAGTGAGCCTTTACTTATATACAACTAATCATGTGGTTTTTAATAACTGTTTAAATGATTAAAATTTATATTCTCTAAAACAATATTAGATTTCTTACAAAATACAGAGCTAAAAACCACTGACATTTTATTGTTATGTATTTATATATGAACACTACTATATTAGTCTGATAATAAAAAATTGTCACTACAGCATAGAACTGCTTATCTGGAAACTAGTTAAACACAAAACAAGTTATCCAGAATGATATTTCCAATTGGCTGATTTCACGTTGTTTCCAGAAAAGCTGCCTGTTTGACAAGTGAAGCATGTACATGCATCGAATGCAGCTTGTACATGCATTGCATAACTTGATACCAATGTCTAGAATTTGAAATTAAAACATATTTTAGTTAGGCATTGGGTGTTTTGATTTTTATGCAGAGGTCACACAGGAATTTTTGTTTCCAAGGAATTCCAATAAATTGCCTTCTTTTGTTTTTTATAATTAAAAGGTAAATAATATATGTGTGCATAATAAATACTAAGGGTGTTTTATTGGTTACAATAACTTGCATACATTGATTTTTAAAATATAACTTCCTAGAAAAATTAAATTATTTATGTTATTTATATGATTTCTATTCAAATAACTTTTATTTCATATGATCTGTAAATAATGATTCTGTATTAGAATAGTATTATGAAAGGAATTACTTATGAAAATTTCATAATTTTAATGCTAAACTGGAAATATTAATATATTTTGACATAAGGTATCGCCACTTTGTTTTTTGTTATGCTTCAAAGTCACTATCAGAATTAGTTATTTCAGATTTATTTTCATAGTGAATTTTATAAGCTTACACTTAAACAGGCATTTTTATACTGCTTGTATAACAGCAGCACTACTATTTTTAATGTTCCTGCTTTCATACTTTTTATTGCTTTCTTCTACCTATAATAGAAAAAAGTATTGTAATACATTTTTTTTTTACTTCTGGTTTTCGATGGATTTACATGTTTTAAGGATCAGATTCCAAAAAACATGTTTTTACAAAATGTCTGTCTGTCCGTGTGTATGTTTTCTTCATATCATCGAAAAGTGTATGAAGTTATGCCTAGAAATAAACCAAATTTCATTTATATTTTTTTGGCTTTAGGCAGCAAGTCCCACTTGAATTTGGGGATATTTTGCTGGAAGGAGGCACTGTGACAGTGATTTTTGTTCCATTTTTAGTATTGTATCATCAAAAACATATGGATTTATGTACAAAATTCAACCAAATTTTTTTTATATGTTTTTGAGTATGGCCTGTAGATCCCAGTTGAATTTGGGGATATTCTGTAAGAAGGGAGTGCAGTAGCATTGTTCCTAATTAAGATTTTAAAAAAAAGAAAAAAACAGAATTCTTAAAAGTTTTTTCCATAATATATTCGGCCTTGATCCAAGGATTCTGGAACAATTTTTGTTTTGTGTCTATCTTAAAAAATGGCTGAGATATAGCAGTTTCAACTTTTATTGTGGCTGACATTGTCAAACAAGACAGCAGGATTCCTCTATAAAAGAGTTTAAATTATGAGTTTTTTAGTGAACATGTTTTTGACAAATTTTCTTTCATTGTTGTAACCATTGTTCCAACTGCAATATGCTTAACACTATATATTCATATTCACCATCGTCAAATTCTCGCTAAGGTTGGCAATACTTAGCGAAAGATCGCCGAATTTGGCGACAAAAATAAGTTGCCATAAATGAAGCCAACTTTGCTATAGCTGTCTAATTTGGTAAAATTCTGATTCAAATTCCATATTGACAAGAACTGGGAATGAATATTCTGTAATCAGGTTCCATGCACGTTAGCTTCATGTTTTCGGTAAAATTAACTAAAATCTTAAAACTGAGGAATAGGTAGGCTATCTTATCCCACCGGTACAGGACAGAAATACTTTTTGTAGTCATGTTCTACATCGGCAGCTCATGCAACAAAGGGTGCTTGCATCCAAGTAACCTGAATTTCATAAGCAGCTGTCGTACAACAAAATGGCGAAAAGCATTTATTTTACTCTCTATTGATTTTATTGATAGCTAATTTTGAAGTATTAATATATATGAGACAGAAGAAAGTTTTGGGTTTTAAAGTTTTATTGATTGATATGTTTTTGAATAAAATATTGCCATTTGTGTGATTTTTTTCCTCCATAATTCTTAGAAAATAACATACAGTAGACTCCTGATTTTCTGACACTCTTTTTGAGACAAACTCAGTTAAATGACACTTCTCACACATTTCATCATCCAATTTGCACGGACATATCGAAGGATTTTATAGGCTGTATTCTAAAATTCTGGTACAAAATGCATTTTGTTTTACTTATAATCAATTATACAAGTCTCAAATCATTGTAAAAATGTTAATAAATGATTAAAATTCTGTTAAATTTATGTTAATTCAATGTAGAATTTTGTTATAAATAACATTGACATTCGATCGAAAAACTTCAGAAATCTGAAGAAAATCTGACTAAACAAATCTGTATATTAGAATTTCTCTTGCCACAAAAATAATTTATTTTCTCCTCATTGTTTGTATTGATAGGATTATTTTTGTAGAAGAAAAGTATAATTATAGAAATTTTCTCCATAAATTTACTTTATTTTTTATTTATAATATTTTCTGTATGATAAGTTATTCATTTTAATTTATATTTATTGTATTCTATTACTCTTTATTTTTTTATTTTATTATTTATGATTTAATATTTGTACAGTTAGAAAATGTGTCGGCTAATTTTCTGGCATACCACTGATTCCGTGAGTGTCAGATAATTGGGAATCCATTGTAATTTTTATCATTATGGTAGAAAATTTATTTAAATTCTGTTTTCTACATTGATTTTAATTATTCAGAAACAGTTTATTTTCTTGCAAATAAGTTTGAATTAATCATGAAAATTGATATATTAATTTAAAACTTTATTGCAGAAGCACAAAGTTATAAATGTAGATACACATCACATCATTTAAAGCAATCCTTAAATATTGAAATATGCAGAGAAACATTTTTTTACAGGAGATTTTTGAAGAAAAACCTTCTGACTTACAGAAAGGAAAATTGTTCGTTTGTGAAGTATGCAGCAAAGGATTTTCTCAAAAAGGAAATTTAAATACCCATGTTCTATGTCATACGGGTGATAAACCTTTTGTGTGTGAGATATGCAACAAGAATTTTTCTAACACCAAGAGCCTGAAAAGGCATCAGTTCATTCATACTGGTGAAAAACCTTTTATTTGTGAGATTTGTAACAAAAAATTCTCTCATAAGCATAATTTAGTCATGCATGCGTTAATTCATACTGGTGAGAAGCTTTTTGTTTGTGAGATATGCAACAAGAATTTCTCTGGGAAAAGTGTGTTAAACAGGCATCAGTTACTTCATACTGGTGAGAAATCTTTTGTGTGTGAGGTATGCAAAAATAAATTCTCACGAAAGGGTGATTTAAGCAAGCATCTGTTAATGCATACTGGTGAGAAACCTTTTGTGTGTGAAGTGTGCAACAAGAAATTCTCACAAAAGTGTGATTTAAGCAGGCATCTTATAATTCATACAGGTGAGAAACCTTTTGTTTGCGAGGAATGCAACAAGAAATTCTCTCACAAGAGTACTTTAAGCAAGCATCACTTAATCCATACTGGTGAGAAACCTTTCATGTGTGAAATATGCAACAAGAAATTCTCACTTAAATGTAATTTAAACATGCATCTGTTAATACATACTGGTGATAAACCTTATGTATGTGAGATATGCAACAAGAAATATTCTCATAAGAAGGATTTAAACAAGCATCTGTTAATTCATACTGATGTGAAACCTTTTGTGTGAGATGTACAAGAATTTTTTTTCATAAAAGAGTAATCCAAATTTCACTCACAAAATTTATTACTTGCACTTAAATAATTTTGATACTTTTGTTGATAGGACCCTTGACATATTTTACTGTTTAGAAAGTGGGAGTGTAAATTATGTTAATCAATACATTCACACAATGAAGTTCTTTGACTGTAAAACTGACTTTCTGATAAACTTTTAATAAGATGAAAAATACTTTTTTTATGGGTTGCTGCTTCTGAAATTGCCCGTAATATTGAAAATAACATATAATTATTATAACAATTGTGTTTGATGCACTGTTTATTATTTCATAAAGGAATAACAATACGATGAGATATTAAAATGTCAATAAATGTTGGTAAAACATGTTTGAAATTTTTGCTTTCCTCACCCAATTCCATCTCTTCTTAAAACCTTCTATCATACTTGAAAAATGTTTAAGACTTCGATTTATCTGTATTTGATCTATTTGTGCTCTAACTGTCATAAAATACTCAGATTTCCATGTAGTTAATATACTATGTTACAGAAGCTTACTATGGTGCATTCGCTAGTGAAAATGAAGTGTGTACCAGTTGTAGTTCATTCAAGAGACACTCAAAATAATTCCATTTTTTAATGGTCTATGGGGTTCATTTGTGGTTTATCTAACATTACTTCATGCATATTTATTAAATGAAATTTGCATGAATTTCTAAGATTCCCTGAAACATATTTTCTACCTAATTCATTTACAACTAATATATTCTGCCTATGAACAATTATTAATAAGTATTTATGTAAATGTGAGCTGCGAATAAACGTATTGAAAGCATTTGCTGTTGTTTTATATATTTTTATGGTGTGTCAAATTTTGCCCTGTTATTTATAATCATTTTAAAATTATGTTAAAACATCCTAATTATCATTTGTTCTGTCAAACGTTCTTTTTAGATGGAATCCTATTTACTTTAAAATGGTATATATATTTTTTAAAATACAACATTCATAAAACATTATATAAAATTAATTTAATTTATATTCTATGTTTTTATGTTTTTAAATTATAAAAAATAACATTTTTTTGCATTCATAAAAAGTTTGATTTGTTGAATTTGTCAGTCTGTTTTTTTATAGAAAATCTATGGACTTTTTGTCTTTAAAATTTGGTAATTGTACGTTTTATAATTATTAAATAGCTAATACTAATACTGTTAACTTTGTTACATTGCTTTGTTATACTACATTTGTTATTTTACTATTTTAGTGACCCATTTTCTACATTATATTATAAGCAGAGTGTCTTGTGAGGAAAAAAGGTTGAGTATGGCTGATTTATAGAGTCACACAAAACAATTTGGTTACATAATGATCTACATGTAAAAAACTGCATCTTATTGTAATGATGTTACACTATTTCAAACATAATGAAATTTATATGCATTACTGAGGTTCACTACAAGATGCTTGCTGTAGAATAGGACATGATAGCATTTATCGTTCATTTAATTGGACACACAAAAGGATTTGGCTACAGTACTATCTATGAGCAATCATTGCTTGAAGTGTGTTTTCAGTTAAGAGTTACGGTATGTGTTTTTAAGTTAAACTATATTTCTGGATACTAAGGGGTGTGTATAAATTCTATAGATTTTATTGGTTAAACAAAAGAATTTATAAGCATTACTGTGTAGGGTTATGAATTGCTTAAATGTGGTTTTTAATTGAATTATGTATTTTTTAGCTGAATATATGAATAAGATGGAATTGTTGTTGTGGCACGGTGAAGTGTTTGATCTAGTGACTGGAGATCGGAAGTTACCAGAAGAACTTAATGCGTCCGCAACAACCGACGAACGATCTGCTTATGACAAACAGTATAAAAGTTTTGCTAAAGATGACGCTTTGGCGCAGTTAATTTTAGTTGGCAATATGGACGATGCCAACGTAGAACTCACTTCAACGTGCGATAGTTCGAAAAGCACGTGGGAAAAACTACTGTCTGTATATGAACAGAGTTCTGGACAGAGACTTGACCGCTTGATGGAGAGTTTTTTCGCGGCAAGTGAGAAGGATGTAGATGAAGATATCGCAACTCATATCGCGAAATTACAAAGAAATTTCACGCAGCTAAATGATGAACTAAAACGTGTGGCAAAAACTGTTTTTCCTGACCTCTTGCTGATGAGCAGAATAATGTCTACTCTTCCGCAAGAGTATTTTGAATTCAAAAGCGTTTGGGAATCCGTTTCCATCGAAGAAAGGACTGTAAACAAATTGACAGAAAGACTCCGTTTAATAGAAATAAGGTTACCTCCAAAACATTCAGCTTCTTCCAGTGCTCTGGTAGCTTCTAAAAAGAAACCTGTGAGAAATATGACAGGAAGTGTTATGTTTGCCAAAAGGCCGGCCATATTGCAAAAGACTGTTATAAAAACAAGAACAGGGGCAACAAGTAGATGGTGAGGCTTTCATGTGCTTAGTGGAAGGAGTATCAACTGATGAAGTCTGGTTGGCAGACAGTGGGGCTACTGCCCACATGACAAAGTTTAAAAATTATTTTGTGGATTATGAACCATTTGATGATCCAAAGAAAGTGTACATGGGTAACAGTGATGCTATTATAGCTTATGGTCAAGGGACTATAAACGTTGAAATGAAAAGTCATAGAAAATGGGAAAGAAACCACTTAACTGCAGTTTGGTATGTTCCTGATATCAGCAGAAATCTCTTTTCTATTGGCCAAACCTTAGCTAAAGGCTTTGAATTTAAGGCATCAAACACTGAATGTGTTTTTACTAGAGATGGTATCATACGTTTAAAAGGAGTGTGCACAGCTAATAGCTTATATGCTTTGGAATTAAGAGTTCGAAAATCTGTTGTCTCTGCAAGTGTTTGTGTTGCTGCAACTAATAATTTGCAACTGTGGCATGAAAGATTGTGCCACCAAAATAAGACTCATGTGAAAGAAATACTTAGCAAACATGATATTAAAGTTACTAATAAAGAAGATGAACTGTGTGAAGGGTGTTGTCTAGGAAAGCAATGCAGAAAACCATTTGGAGTTAGAAAACAACGTCCAACAAAAGTAGGAGAGTTGATTCATGCTGATGTAGCTGGAACAATGCATCAGAAATCACTTGGCAACTCAAGATATTATGTGTCCTTTAAGGACGATTTTTCTAAATATCGTAGAGTATTTTTTATGCAAACGAAAAGTGAAGTTTTCAAATGTATGCAAACCTTTGCTAATGAAGCAAAGAATGCTGGCCATGTGATTAAAGAATTCTTGAGTGATGGTGGTAAAGAATTTCAGAACTCTGAAGTGAGAAAAATTATTGAAGGTGAAGGAACTACACCTCGTGTATCCATGCCATTTACGCCAGAACAAAATGGTGCAGCTGAACGTGAAAATCGCACACTTGTGGAAGGTGCACGAACCTTGCTACACTCGAAAAATCTTCCTTTAAAACTTTGGGCAGAAGCAGTTAACACGGTTGTATATATTTTGAATAGAACTGGTTCATCATCAGTTAAAGGAAAAAGCCCCTATGAATTGTGGTTTGATAAAGAAGTTTCAAGCATCAATCATCTACGTGTTTTTGGAACTGAATGCTTCGTCCATATACCTAAACCTAACCGGAAGAAGTGGTATCGAAAAAGTGTCAAAGGTATCTTGGTTGGGTACTGTGGAGAGAAAGATGGCTATAGACTGCACATCAAAGAACAAGACAAAGTTATGCTAAGTAGAGATGTTATTTTTCAAAATGAAAATTTATCTCCCTTGAATACCACACATTCTTCTGAAGATAACTGCGAGCAAATTGTGGAAGTAATAGGCAAATCCCAAGCAAAGCAGACATCAGAAAATGTTGAAGCAACCGACAACCTTAGTGAAATTGAAAGCAACATTGAACATGATGATGAAATCTCAGATGAAGCTGTGAGTGAAGAAACTAGCTACTTAAGAGATAGAGGCAAGCTAAGAAAGCCTGCAAGGTTTGAGAATTATGTTCTTTTAGCTGGATATGCTGAACCTGAAACATACAAGGAAGCTGTCTCTTCTGAAAACTCGCACAAATGGCAGTGTGCTATGCAAGAAGAAATGGACTCTCTTTTGAAAAATGAGTCATGGGAGTTGGTTGATCTGCCATCTGAGAGGAAAGCAATTGACAGCCAGTGGGTATTCAAAGTAAAGATGAATGCTGATGGATCTGTAGAGGGTTCAAAGCTCGTTTAGTTGCCGAAGGCTTTAACCAAAGATATGGGATTGATTTCTCAGAAACCTTCAGTCCAATAGTTCGATGGGAAACTGTAAGAACAGTCCTGAGCGTTGCAGCTAGCAAGAGACTGAAACTTTCCCAGTTTGATGTTAAAACTGCATTCCTTTATGGAGAACTAACCGAAGAGATCTAATGACTCAGCCTGAGGGCTTTAGTGATGGAACTAATAAAGTTTGCAGACTGTATAAAAGTATATATGGGTTAAAACAATCCTCACGATGCTGAAATGAACGTTTTAAAGGATTTGTTGAGAATTATGGCTTGCAACAATCTTCTTCAGATCCTTGCTTATATTATAATGAAGAAAAGACTCTTCTACTCATTGTATATGTAGATGATGGCATCATTGCTACTAGTGATGAAGAAATTGCTAAACAGTTTCTTAAGAAGCTCGAAACTGAATTTTGTGTAACTGTTGAAGTTGTCAATCATTATTTAGGAATGCAAATTGAGTACCTGGATAGTGGGAAAATCTTCATACATCAAGAAGCATATTGCAAAAGGATCTTGAATCGTTTCAATATGTTGGAATCCAATTCAACTTGTGTGCCTATAGAAAAAGGCTCTATTACAGTTGAAGAATCAGCAACCCTTTCTGATGATGTGCCATATCGTGAGGCTGTAGGTAGCCTGATGTTTTTAGCTATAGTCACTAGACCTGACATATCATATGTTGTTGGTGTCCTTTCTCAAGTACTGGATAAACCAAAACAACAACATTGGAACTTAGTGAAGAGAACCTTGAGATATCTTAAGGGAACTCCCAAGAGCGGAATTGTGTTTAGACCTGATTCTAACTGTAATCTTCAATGTTTTTGTGATTCTGATTATGCGGGTGATCCCCTGAGTAGGAAATCTACATCAGGAATGGTGTTTATGAATTCTGGTGGGGCTATTTGTTGGAAGAGCCAACGCCAAAAGTGTATTGCGCTCTCAACAACCAAAACTGAGTTTGTCGCAGCTAGTCAAGCTGGAAAAGAAGCCATATGGCTTTCCAATTTGCTATATGAACTGTGTTCTTTAAGTGGAATACCTGTGTTAAATATAGACAATCAAAGTGCGATCAAACTGATTAAAAATCCAACGTTTAATAACAGAACAAAACATATTGACATTCGGTATAATTTATCAGAGAACTCTGTGAAAATAATCAGCTAGGTGTTTCTAATTGCAGCAGTGAGGCTCAACCTGCAGATTTGTTTACGAAAGCTTTGCTTAGAATTAGATTTGAAAAACTTAAACAACTGATAGGAATCATAAATTTGTGTGATTAATATTTCTTATTGTGTATCCTGCATTATTATTTTAATGTGAATATTCATATAGGGAAAGTATTATTATTTTGTATTTTTTGTTTAAAATTTGAACTATATTTTCTATGTGTATCTTGTATTACCTTTTTAAACGAATTTTGATTTAGGGGAAGTGTTATAATATAAATCAAAAATTAATCGTAATCGTTTTACCACTTTTATGTATCTTCGTTTGGCAACTTCTGTGAGTTGTTGACTTCTGTGTGAGGCTGTGTGCTGTTGCTTGTGTAGCATTTCTACAATCATTTATTAAACCAAGTATCGTTTTATTTAGTATTCTGTATAATCATTTATTTACTCTGTTTATTTATTCATAATATTTAAGTGAATATGAATAAAATCTTATGTGAGGCTATGCAAAGACATATACATTGCCACCATTGGATGGCTAATTTTGTAAGTGTCTTTTTAGTAGTACTATGAGCTTTTTGTCTAAATTAAATTTTAGCTTATTAGGTGGTGTATATGAAAATCTGTAGATAATGTACAGGGCTATAAAAAAGAATTCATATACACTTCTGAATTGCTGGAGGTGAATTTTAAACTGTGTTACGCATTTTCTAACAAAAGCAGACTATGTAGAATATTCAGAAATCTACAGTTCCTATACAGGTCTTCACAAAAGAATACCAGTGCCTTTCTGGCTATGGAGGTCATTGTGTAAATCTTGTTTTTAAATATGTTATGTGTGTTCTTAATTGTTTACTTCACTGTCATAAAATGTAAAGTTTCGTTAAAATATTTTGGAAGTGTTGCAAAGAGCTTCATAATCTATGCTTGATGTATGATTTTTCATTCTGGTTTCTTTATTGCGTCAAGGATCCTATAGAAACGAAGTATCGAAATTCTAGAATGATTTCACTACTAATATGTATGATTATATTTTTATTTATTTATTTATTTTCAGACTGGCAACATTTATATTCAAGCACTTATGCTAATATTTATGTATCATAAAAATTATATGCAATGCAATAATAGTTATCCTGCAGAATTGTATAGAATTAGTGAAATGTGATATGCACAATCAGCAATAGAAGAAAGTGAACAAACATACCACACAAACTCTGCCACAAATCATCCTATAAAATTGTAAATGGTACCAATCAATTACTAATAATATCTACTGATTAAGGGTAACCTATTTAGAATTTGCTTAACAAACAATTGACATATAGAATTTGCAGTTGAAAATTTTTCATTAGTATTGGATTTTTTTTTCTGTAGAATTTCATGTAAACATTTCAGAGCACACAAAAAAGATAATTTTGCTGATGTCCCCTCCCATCAAATCAATAAATATATAATTCTATACTATAAATAGATATTCCCATAATATACATAAATAATCCTATAATATAAATGCATAATCCTATAATACCATATATAAATACATAAATTTATATTTGGTTTTGGTTTTATTTAAATACTAGTGCTTAAAAACTAATTTGATAAATATTGTATCTATAAATAATGAAGAACTTGTTCTGCTGTAGAGATACTTATAATGCTTGTTGAAAACCTTATTTTTTTTTTTCAAATATAATGATTCCTATTTGTTAAATTAATTAGCAGGGTTTTATCTGTCATTGCAATTTAAATAGTTTTTTTTTTTTTTTGCAATGGGTAAAAATTATCTTATTGCTTATATAATACATTGCATTATTATCTTAGCTTAAATAATATCATTTGCAACATTTAATTTCTATATATTTAAAATAATTAAAAAATATGATTTAAATTTTAAGAAATTGAATTTTTAAAAACTGATTTAAATAAAAAAAAGATTTAATTTATTAAAAATCTAATAATTTTCATTTAAAAACATATAAATTCTCCCAACCTTGGTAGACTTAAGCAACTTTTAAATATTGTATAGATTCGTAGTAAACAGTCGGTTAAACAGTCAACCCAATTAATAAAACTAATCAATTAGTACTATCACATTTTTATGCGATGATTTGTGGGTAGAGTTAGTAAAAGGTGTACTTTTTTTTCTTATTTTACAGTTGTGGAAAATAAAATAAATAAATCAGAAAGATAAAAAAGAGCCTCTATACTTTAGTCACCAATTTGTTCCATAAAAATGGAAATCACCATTTCACTGGAAAATATATCTTCTCAATTTATGTTTAAAAAATAAGCTTGCAAAGCTGCCTCCATGTTGACACTGTAACAAACTTTGAAATCTTTAATGCGAATAATTAGATTTGACATCATATTTGGCTTTTCAATGAATTTTACCTTAAGATACCAAAGAGGAAGAAATTTGGGAATTAGAAACGTTTAAAGTTTCGAACTCCTAATGATAAATTCATTATTAATACAATCAACCTCAGAAGTTTAGGCTGAAACTAAAATATATTAATACAATTAAAAGGAATAATATATGCAATAATTTCTCAATAATTACTCAATATTTTATTGAAATGAACGTAGTACAGGTATTAGAATGGTTACAGCAGCACTATTTATTTAAAAAAAATGCGTCTTTCTTGATTTTTGTTTAAAAAAAACACCATCTCAAAAGTTAAAGTATTAATTTTGACCAAAAACCGAAATGCAGACTGCCACATGTAGCAAGTGTTAAGATTGATCGAAAAATTGGAAGATGAATGTCAAAATTGTGAAAATTTGCCCTCTTTTTTCTTTTAATGTAATGTTATAAATTTAAAAAAATACTTTTTTTTTATTTTTAGGTAGATAACATTTAATTTACTTACTCAAAGTTAAAATGCAGATGCATGTATTCGAATTGCATCCATCTTTGTTTAGTTTGAGCTTTTGTGTAACTGCTCGTTCAATTTTCAGCTATTTTTTGGGATTACAAGATTTACAATATGTCACATATATTTTTTTCTAAAGTATATTGGATGACAATTAAGTTAAAAGTATTTATTTCAATGTATTTTTATAGGTTTTTGTATTAATTTATAATGCAAATTATAACAAATGTTTAATTATAGGAAGTTAATTAAAAATTTTAATTTCCAAGAGTAAATTAACAATGCAAATATCAGTCATTTTTGATTGCCTTATATGGCATGTGCTGTTAGATTTGAAGAGATGACAGTATCAGTATAGGTAAGCATTTGTTGTACGAAACAATCATTGAAGTATCAAAAGTTTGTCATTTTTGTTAACATGTTTAAATAGTGTAAGTTTCAGGTTATTTTCTTCTTGTTAAGAAATCATCTGTTGTGTAAGCCATGCACATCAAGTATGTATTTCATCTTTATAAATAAACATTTTATATCATAGAAATATTTTGTCTTCATTACTTATTTAATCAGCTACACACAATTTAAGTTACATTCCAAGTGTTCAAGTTTGCCTTTGAAATTTTTAAGTACAAAAACATTTTTCTTTTAACACAACTTATTGAAATATTGATTTGACATTTTTTCTGTATTGAGTTATGTTACATAATCTTATAATAAAATCACTAATTATCATTAAAATACAGATATAAACGCTTAATTGATAAAAACAGAACACAAAAATGCTTATAAAATCCTTTTAATATAATGATCGACACAATTCGAATGTTCAAAAGGTGCCATTATCAAGATCTATATGATAAACAAACTAGTCTCGCAATATTTTTTGAAAATAAGCTTGAAAAACATAAACTACGAGATCATACAACATATGTGTAACAAAAGCAGGTGCTTAAAAATAGTAAACTGTAAACATGAAAATAAATATTTTCTTATTGCTTTTTAAAATTGAAAAACACCTCGCGCCAAATTTGAGATAATTACAACAAGGCTGATTCACTGCATATGTTCTTGTTATGCAAATAGATTTCTATTAATTCACGGATTGATCAGAAGCTTGATTTTAGGAATGGTAGTGTGGTTTATGCAACAAAACTTTATTTCCCATCTACTTCTCAGCTCACAGTGGTACTGTTCAGCGACGAAAAGAGAAAGAAATGTAATGTGGATCGGCCGATGGTTGGAATTGATACTGGCTCGACCTCAGCAAACCAGACGCTCTTAGTACGTGAGCATGATGTGTGTGGACACGAGGGGAGATGATCCGATAGCAAACTCCAAATAAAGCTTTTCATGTGCATAATGAAGTGCAGGTTCGTTAGATTCAACATATAGGTTTATCACTGGAGAAGTTCAAAGTGGACCAGAGCAAATACAAAGTGCGCAGTGGTCCATGGTATCGATTTTTTTTTAACTGATTTACATGAAGGATCATAGACATGGCAGGGATTGTCAATTTCGAAGTGATTCAAATTCTCCACGATAAATTTTGAGGAGAGAAACACGGCTAGCTACCCAAGAAGTGTTCGAAAGTACCTAAAGTAAATTGACTAATTTTTTCATATTTTGTCCATAATTATAAAATTTCTGACAAAAAGTTCATTTTTTATCGAAGCGTAGGCCTTGAAAACGGACTTTGTCTTCCACAGCTATTTCAGCTGCTCTAATAAAAATTTCAGGATCATGATGCTACAGTGTATAAAGTTTGATTAATTGAAAGGATTTTGGACGAAAGGAATCTCCAAGCATCTTGGCTAGGGTGCCTTATATATACGATAGCGAAATTATCGATATATCCCCTTCACTACGACAGATGAAAGATAGATTTAAAGATAACAAACATGAATGATAGGTATTCAGATAGTTAGACAGAAGCTAATTTGCCCGTAGTGACGGGGATAGGATAGATCGATAATTCCACTATGATCAATCCAAATGGTGATTTGAAGGAAAATAAAGATGACCGATAGGTATTGAGATCAGTGGACAGAAACTAAACAGTCATGAGGGTGTTACCATTTCCAACTTTCAATTCCATCTAACTTAATATAATGATATCTTTCATCTTCATGGAGGTTCTTGTAATGTCCGATGACTCTGGTTTAGATACTTCAAAGGGTCTATCTCTCATTGATCTCCTTCCAGCTTTTTATATGTAATATGCTGTATGTTATACAGTCACCATCTAGTATGCATTTCTGCCTTAGCATAAGGGCTCTTTCTGGCCCTTTGGAGTATTTTGTCCTCCCTTGGTCCCAATTTGGGTCTCCTAGTTATCTTTCCTTCACCCCTTCTCAATTCTAGCCTACATGACAGCTTTCGAGAGTTACTGCTATTTTTCACTTTAGACAGCATTTCAGTACCTATAATACTTATATCCACCAAACTTGTTATCCATGGTATGGTCTAAATCTGAACTATTTTATCATGCCTTATTATTTGGGCCCTAGGCACTTTAGTTTCTATGCTATGGAGTTTTTTAACAGCTTTTCCGTTTCAGACAGTTTCTCCTCATTTTGAACCCTTTTCAGTGGCCACTGAAGTACGTTTTTAGCTTTTTGACCCATGGGCCACGGACGCATTTCCACTATTAAGCTTAAATCTCTCAGATATTTATTTAAGGTAGAAGCAGGCATTTTATCCCATTTTCTTCACCACCCTTTTTTATTGTTAACTTTTGTAATTTTTATTGTTGTAAGTTATTGACTGGCTATATCGGTAAAAAAATTTATACTATCGATGAAACATATGGCTATCGTCCACCGTTAGTTTCGTCCTTCTGAAACTAGTATCCCAAATGCAGGGGTCGGAAGCAACATGCTACAATTAGTGACACAACAGCAGTCTCTATTTTTTACAGTAGTTTGTAGTGTAGCACACTGTATTTTGAATAATATAGTGTAGAGAGTAGTACGATAAGAAATCAGTAGTTTGTAGTGAGAACCAACGCTACTTTAGGGTAAAAACATGTGCCATTTTACAAATCATGTGGCCGTAAATTGCTGCTTTTGTGTAAAATTTATCCTGCACAACAATTTTCGAAACTCAGCTGCAGTGTTTAGTGTCTCATGAAATCATAGCTTTTTTCAACTGTCACTTGTTGCTAAAATCAAGTACTAAATTACCAAACGAATTAATATTTTTTGCTGGCAACACTTCTCTGTGTGTTTATTATTAGATCTTAATGTTGGTCATAAAGTCGATTTTTGTATTATTTGGAATTGCTTTACTTACAGATTTATTTATTGTTTGCATTATTTTGCTTTTTTTGGTATTTTTCCGTTATACCAATATTAGTGTCACCAAGTATAATAGTGGGCCACCAAACAGAAAAAAAAACGAACGAAAGACATCATTTAAAAATGACAGACTTTGAAAAACTATTTTATTAATCAACACAAATATAGATTTAAAACAAAAGAACAAACAAATATTATACAATAAAATAAAACTATTTAAACTTCAGGCATGAAACTGTAAATGCCTCTTAGCATTGCTGTAACCATTTCATTTTTTTAAAATGAAGTTTATAACACAATGAGATAAGATTTTAAATATTAATACGCTGTTTTTTATAAGGCCATTTTGCGATCCCCAATCATTCTCAACAGGGTATGACATCCACTGTTATGGTGAACAAAATTCTAATTGTGATTTACTGTCAAATGTTCGTAGCTGGCGTCTCCCGATATAAGTTCTTTTATGTATAATTCTACAGCTCTGAAACAATGTTATTACAGATTCCTCATAAACAGTGTGAGACTATGAGCAAGATCTAAATGTTATTTCAAAACTCAATGAGGTACAGTTGCTCGGTGTATCAGATTGACGATGGATGAAAGAAGGGATTCTTAATATTTGAGCCAAAGGAGTGGGTTGGTTTTTCCAAGCAAGGCTTGAGTAGCTGATTAACATTAGAGAAGATTGAAGAGATAGCATATTTAGATTGAAGAGATTTTTTTTTTTTTTTTTTTTTTTTGCAAAGATAATAGGGACTATGCACATTTGTTATACAAAATGTTAAGAAATTCAATTTGGTTTTATAAATACGCCGCTGAAGTCGTGACGTCATCAATATGGCGCTGGGCATAAACAGACTGAAGTGCCCATTGAAATAACATGGATGTAAAATATAAAATCTTCTAGGAATAATAATTTTCATATATAAGAACTTTCAGACACTATTGTGCAAAGTTTAAGATCTCTCTCTACTTATAAGTAAAACTTTTATTTAATTTAAATTAATAATTTTACTAATTTTATATTTTAAAAACTATTAAAGATAGCTTATAAATTATCATAATACATAAATTATAAATAATATTTAAATTAAGTATATAAATTATATATTAAATAATAAATTAAATATATAAAATATGATATAATAATATAAATAAATATAAAATATAATATATTAAATTATAATACTAAATTGATATACTATATTAAATTAAATATTAAATCAATTTAAACATTAAATTATTTATATATTACATTAAATTAATATTATTAATAATTAATACTAATAATACATAATTATTTATCATTTTAAATGATTAATAAATATAACTGATATAATTAAATAATATAAAATTAATTATTAATAATTTTAATGAATTATTTAATTATATATATATATATATATATATATATATATATATATATATAAAATTATTAATTAAAAGTATTAATTTAATTAATTATATCGTTAATTAATGTAATTATATTATTTAAATATATGTATATAATTAAATAATTATTATTAAAATTATGAACAATTAATTTTATATTATTTATTAATATCAATTATATTTATTAATCATTTAAAATGATAAATAATTACTTATTAGTATTAATTTTTCATAATATTAATTTAATGTAATATATATTTAACTTATTATGTTTAAATTATTATTACTATTATTATATTAGATTTTATAATTTTTATAGTATATTATTATCAATATTTATAATTATATTGATATAGTTATATTTAATATAAATTAATAACATACATAATATTATTATTACAAATTATAAATTTAAATTATCATATTAGCGTAATTTAATTATTATTAATTATTATAATTATAATATAATAATATGAACTAAAATATTAATAATTTAATAATTATATTTAATATTAAAAAGTATAATTAATATTAATAATAATAAAATATTTATAATTAGTATTAGTATTAATCTTAATAAATAATTAATATTGTATATATAATTAGTATTAATCTTAATAAATAATTAATATTGTATATATAATTAGTATTAATCTTAATAAATAATTAATATTGTATATATAATTAGTATTAATCTTAATAAATAATTAATATTGTATATATAAATAATATCCTAATGAATTATATTAAATTAATAATATAATATATTAAATTAAAATACTAAATTTTAATGTATTAAATATATAAAGTATAAAAATATGTAAATTATTAAAAATAATCTAATAATTTTTTAATTTTAATAGGATTTTCTCTTTACTTATAATTAAAACATCAAATTACTTATAAGTAAAGAGAGATAAATACATCGTGACAAATATGAATGTAAACATCACCGATTCAAACGATGTAAACAACCGCCATGTTTGTCTAACCAGAGTTAAGCTAATGAATTTTTAATAAATTATTCAAATTTAAAGCACAAAATCAGAAGTTTGGTGAATTCATAATGAAAAGCGTACCTTAAACTTTGCAGAACAGTGCCTGAAAGTTCTCAAATATGAAAATTATTATTCCTAGAAGAGTTTATTTTTTACTTCCATGTTATTTCAATGGGCATTTCGATCTGTTTATGCCCAGCGCCATGTTGAAACGTCACACTTCAGCGGCGTATTACACAGGAATCTATATTATATAACGCATACATGAGTAACACTGACGTTATCTTGATGGTGACAACAACCGACAAATGAATTTTGTATTTATAGCAATTTTTTTAACTTCTAAACATGCCAGAGTTCGAATTTTTATACTGTCAAATGGGGACTAAAGTTCTTTCAAATGCAATTTACGTGCAAACTGTATCTTAATGTACTTATTGTTTTTTTATGGTTTTTAAAATAATTCTCAAACATTATTATTTTTTTAATCTATCTCAATCACATGCAGCCGATAAAGAAAGATTAATCCGTTTGCACTTAAAACAATGTAAATAGTCCAGCAGTTGTTTCTGTCTAATATTCCATAATAATATTTAAACTTCATCAGTAAAAAAATTAAATTGTATAAATTAAACACAAATTTAAGAAACATGCATAATAGAATTACATGTCACTGACATTTTTAGAATTAAAGTCTGCTGTAGGTAGTGAAAATTTTAGCAATTTCTTCGGCTATTATCTTTTGGCATGCGGTTAATATGAAAGCATCGCTTTTAATAAATTAAAAAGCACTATTTGAATAAATTATTGATATTTTTTCATATAAAAATCCTTTTTGGCATTGCTAATGGCCAATATAAAATATACATATTAAATGTAAAATAAAATCTGTAAGAGATTTCAATAAGAAATGGGTTTTGCCTATGCTCTATAACCCGGGTTGGATCGCTTTGTGTTTATATAAATTTAGTTTTTCTTTTTTAAATTATTTTTTTTTTGTTTTAATCTTTCATTGAGAATGCATTTAAGAATAAAGCAATAAAGTGTAAAATAAAAACATAATATCAAAAGAAATAAGTAAAAAAAAAAAAAAAACAGCAACATGGTAAAATAAATCGGAAGAATTGTACGACTATAATTTGAATCCCTCTTGTGAGTGAAATCAAAACAAAGTTGCAGTTGAATTTGAAGTAAGTACTCAATTTCAGGCTTTACAATTAGTTATTATTATGGAAAATAACTGAACACTGCAGTTAAGAATACAACATTAACTAATTTCTAATTTTATGAATATTTATTTATTATTGTTAATGTTTTACCAGAAATATATTTTATATAACATTAATATCCAAACAAATGTATAGTTTCATTACTTTATGATAGCTGAAATTATTTGATAGATTATAACCACTTTAATCAATTCTAACCAGTTTTAGAAGCTTAAAACCAGTTTTAACCACTGTCTTGGTCAAAATAACTTTTGACTAGTCAAAACTACAACCCTGCAATAAACGATATTTTACAGAGTGTATATACCTGCAGAGGCATGGCTGTTGTCACTTGTGGGTAAAGTCCATTGTATATAATATTTAAGCATTAGCATACTTGCTTGAATATATATATTGTTACAAGCTGAAAACTAGTCCTTGGAGAAAGGGGGGGGGGCACCGTAATACTTACCCATCATGGATATGCGTAATATAAAATATGAAAATAAAACATGTGCAAACTATTTATAAAATGCATTGCAATTCGAATAAAATCCTGGCTTGATGACGTCATAAACTTTAAATGCTCTATTACTGAATCATGTAAAAGAAACATTCTTATAACTCCAAAAATGATAGTCATATTAACTAACAGTTTATTGTTTCGGATTAAGTGTCTCATCTCCAATTAAAATATATCTTTGAATTGAATTTCGAATGAAATATAGTGTCATATAAAATCAGAGAGTGTGGGAAATAGGATTACAAATATCTCGGCAACTCATTATTCAATAGACTTCATTCTTTATGCAAAATTTAAGTTTTTTTATTGTCTTTTATATTTACTTCAAGAAATAAAAAAAAATTTAAGAAATTTGTGTACCTTTTATCAGAACGAATATTTCGAGCGTCCGAAAAAAATAGTTCCGGATAATAGAGGTTGCTGAAATGCAAGAGGCTGCTTCTCATTATTACATACTAAATACATACCAAATTTCAAGTCTCTATCTTAATTTGTTCGGGAGATAGAGACTTTACAGACACACAGATAGACGGACGGCAAAATGTTTTTTCTAAAAATATGTTTTTCGTAATCTCCAGTTTCTGAAATGTGTAAATCCATCCAAATTATTTTTCTCGATTTTTAAAACGATTACAAGACTTACCCTATACTACGTATGATGATTAAAACATAAAATGGAAAAAAATGGAAATTAAAACATAACCACACATATTAGAAGTGACATCATAATAAAATTAGGACATAACCTTTTTATAAAAGCCTGATGAGAAAAGTGAAGTTTTCAAATTCTTTCTTGCAACTTTATTGCGATTTTAAAACAAAAAAATTTTCATCAAACTGCTATTACTTTATGAAATAACAAACAATGTATCAATCACACAAGCAATTTATTCAATATTTACACCATTTAATCCATACATTGAGACACAATTTATTTAATATATACAACATAGATAATCCATAAAATAATAGATTATAAAATGTATGACATACCATTAACATGAATAAGAAGAGAAATTTGTGCAATGATCACCATTTCACTTTGACAGTTGTTTTTAATATTTCTCAAGACATCACAGTCTATTAAGAGTAACTTGTGCCAATGCCCCATAAAAAAGAATTACCGAAGTTAGCTGATAGCAAATCTTATATTATGAGACCGGTGATGAACATTTAGACTTCTCTTTTGCAAAAATTTCTTATTGCATGTGTCACAAACAAAAGGTTGTTAGAGAAGTACTATGGGTTTTTCACCAGTAGTACTTCTCCATCGATGCACTGAGAAAAATCGATTTAAATCCTAAATTGTCAAACTGGCTTCTTAAATGTTCATTTAGCCATGAATCACAGCCTTATGATACATCACAGTAGATCAGTTATGATCAAGACTGGTGAGCATTGGTTCTTTCCTCAGCAAATGGTGAGATCTGTTTCTATTTATAATCTTTTATACTGATTATTTTAATGCCCATACATAGTTTCTCAATGTTTAAAATATAAATTTTTCTCCAATTTTATTTATTTTTAAATTTGACTATATATTAACTTAAAAAAAATTATAGTATTTATAATCCTTTTACATGTTTTAAAGGTACTTACGTATTATCCGTGTCAGGAGATTGATCGCCAAAAATGGTTGCCAAGTACCAATCTTGTTTATCGTTGTCAATCATGTTTTCAAACGCAGTAATTTAACATTATCAAATAACATTGTTAAAAATGGTAATTAATATAAAATAAATAAAATGTAATATATGTTTATTAAATTTATAACATTGTTAAAAATAGTAAATAACATTATTTTAGTAAAATTAATAAATGGTAAATAGCATAGTAAATAAGAAAGAATAATATTATAGATTATTCCCAGGCATGTATCATGTAGCAAGAGAAAAAAACATAAGGGTTACTATAATTAATAATATTGGCTCCATGCCTGGTGCGGTTGGCTTAAAACTGGCACAGATAATACGTAAGTACCATTTTAAATTAATGATTATTTCTTTTTCTACATTTAATATTTTAAATCTTGAACATCTAAAGATATAAAATGTACTCTTATCTTACTGATTTTAGTATAAGTTAGACATCTATATTTGCAGCAAGTTTCAGGTACAGGCCCGACTAATACAAAAACTGTTATCGGTCCAATCCAGATCTGCCCATTATAAAAGCTAAAAGTTCAACATGGCATATTTACTTTTCCACTTTATGACCTAAATTGTGCAAAAATCAATGAAATCAGACACGGCCCAACACAACTCTATTTTTGCAAAATATTGCAGATATTCTTAAATCATTATTCTACATCTAAAATTCTTTTTAAAGATTTTGTATACATTTCTATGCAAAAATTTAAACTATATCACTTTTCAGATTTTTATGTCCCTAAGCAATAGAAAATGGATTAACAATATTAATAATCATTCAGACAATTACACACAAAAAAGATTAAATAAAAATTCAATGTTGTTTTAAAAATTTATAAAATATGCTTTAAAACATCTTAATCTTAAAAAGGATTGAGAATCTCATGTGTTTCGAAGCATTTCTGCAAAAAAAAAAAAAAAAAATCTCAAATCCCACATCGTGCGAAAATGTTTCTATTACTCTCTTTTTCCTGTCCTAGGACATAAAATATAAGATCTTTCAAACACTTAAAATTTTCAACTTTCTCTGCTCTGTGTTTTATTTTATATTTTTATTGTAACAAGAAATAATTAATCTTCTCATAACACCTCCCCAACGAAGTTGTTACCACTCACACACAGCACACAAAGTGTAAAGTTTACACTCTTTTATTTTTAACACTTTCCGACATAGATTAAAAGAGTTTATGTATTTAGTTTGTCAGTCTGCATGTCTGTTTTTTCATACTATAACTCTCATAAATATACTCTGCCATGTAATTATTATATGTTATCGAGATTTAGTATACAATGTTCAGTATTTAAAATGAAGTGCATTTATAGCTCATTTACAGAGATAGATACAAAATATCTTCATTACATTGTGGTCTATAGAAAAAAATTGTTTACGGTCCATTTTATTGATTTTACGATATTTAAAAAATAATGAGATCAATATGCATGAGGTGGACTACAAGCATACAGGCCCCTACAGAGGGGAGTAGAATCGGTACAAATTACCGGGCCTGGGTCTCCTGGGGGACGACTTCGAGCCGGCCTAATTTTTAAATAAAATAGTAGACTCGTACTTTTTTGCATAAAAATTTTAAATTAAAATAACTAACAAATATTAAAATTTAAAAGTCCAAATTTGGTAGAATAATGTTCTTATGTCCTTATGGGCCGATCGAGATTGGGGGGGGGGGGGAGGGTCGAGGTTACAGCATATGTACCAAATACTTGACAGTTAGGCGTGAAAAACTGCCCAACTTTTATTAAAAAGCAGCAGAATACACACAGCAAGGGCGCAGGCGTCAGACAATTGTCGCGGTGAGATTTAAGCAACCAATTCTCAAGTAATTCATATTCTAATAAATATCCCCTGCATATTATCAAGCTTTTCAGTTCTTCCTTATTACTACAGTTTTTGCTATCAAATGAATTGGTGGTTTTGTTCCACACTTTTTTCATTCATTTTTAACAAAAGTAAACTGAGGAATCTACAAGAAGGAAAAGGACAAAAATTGCTATTGCAAGAAAATAAAACTTCCTGTTGTATTTGAATTTAAGGTGTCAAATACCTTTAAACTGTCATAAGTCCATGAATGTTTAAAGATTGTTAATTATAAGTATTAGACTCACTTAAACGAAACGTTAAAGGAATATTTTTAATATTTATTACTTTTATATCATAAATTGTTTTAAAACACGTATAAATGTTAGAGTCGTAAATCATAACTCTTCCATTTTATGCAGAATAACACGCACGTAACACATCGGCTGATAAGTTCGCGGTCTGGCACACAGGTGGTGTTGCAATCGTCGAACCGATGCTTTTTTTAGTAAATACTAATATTTAAAAAGTAGCAGAAAAAATGTCATGACGATTCGCAGTGTGGATAAAAAGTTAGAGTGGTTTAAGTTGAACCACTTTGTTGATAAACAAATAATAGATAAACAAGAATTTCGTGTTTTGATAAAACATTGTTATAAGATGGGAAAAAACACCGTTGAAACAAAAGCTTGGCTTGATAAGCATTATCCGGACACGGCACCAGGTAAATCAACCATTATTGACTGGTTTATTGAATTTAAACGTGGTCGTACAGACACCAGTGATACACCACGTTCTGGTTACCCAAAAGAGGTGGTTACTCTGAAAAACACCCAAAAAGTCCACAAAATCGTTTTGGGGAACCCTAAAGTGAAGTTGCTGGAGATAGCTCAGACTCCAAGGAATGTGTAGGTTTTATTTTGAATGAACTATGTCTATGATAAAGCTGTTCTCAAAGTGGGTGCCGCGCATGTTGACTTTTGACCAAAAACAACAACGAGTCGATGATTCTGAGCACTGTTTGTAGCTTTTTCGTTATAAAGTTATGTTATTTATTATTAAATTAATATTATTATTTATTTATTAAATTATTATTGTTAAATTATTATTATTATTAATAAATTATTAATATTAAATTTTTATTATTATTATCAAATTATTATTATTATTATTATTAAATTATTATTATTTATTATTAAAGTTATGTTTTCTGTATTAGACTGGGAACTTATCAGCCCATGTGTTAATTTGAAGGATCCCAGAACGGTTAGAAATGACTAAAATTGACTGAAGTTTGATCGTAGATTCTGTAATTAATTTAGATTATTACTTCTTTTGCATTTATTTATTTATGCTTTATAGGAAGAAAATAAATATTTGTTTAATTGTAAAGTTACATGCTTGTACAAGTTTTATTGGTGTATGACAAAATATTCTTGCGAAATTCATTTTGCCAGGTTTCATTATTTTGAGTCGTCAATTTTTGTATACAGCTTATTACATTACCTCTCTATTATACCTAAAAAATAAACAAAAATTTGCGAAAAATTAAACATTTTATAATAAAAAAGTTCAAAAGCTATAAAAATGGATCCTATTTTATGTTAATCACTTGAAAATCAAATTGTTTTTCAGATATAGTTTGGAGAGAATTAAATTCCTGTATTTAAAAAAAAAATCATATAAATCCGTTAACTTGTTCAAACGTTATCATGGCAAAACCACTGAAAAATAGTTTTTGGAACTAAATGCATTAAAGTTATTTTTGCCTTTGCAGGTATCGCTGGTCTGCACGACTGAAAATACGACTATCATTTTAAGAATTTTCTCATCGAACGATTAAAAATAATAACAACTACATTTTTTCATCATCTCAAACCTTTTTAGTCCCCTTGACAGCATGAGTTATTATTATTACATTTTAAATACTTAGAGAAATAATGTTTTATTAAAATGACCTGTTATTGGAAAAAAAATCGTATTCTTTCAATAATTAAAAATAAATAATTTTAAAAACTTGAAACACAGATAACTTTATCAATATTAGCAGAGCGACCGAAATATTATGTTATTTTCATATACATATATTTACTATACTATATAGTTGAAATTGTACAAAAATCTGGTTAGCCATTTTCACGAAATCATACACGCAATCTACAAAATAACGGTTTTGAATAAAATTATGTTAAAAAGGAATATTTTCTATGCTGTATAAACTAAAGTTTGTTTTATCAATTTTTATTCTTACACAAAGTTCTGAATGCGGCATTAATTAAAATATTTCAAATCAAATAAATTTTTAATGAGTTAATAATTTTTTTTCTATATTTTGATAAATACTTTCAGAAAAGAAGGTCAGATGGTAGGTACGATAACTCATTGTAAATTTAACATAGAACAATGAATTAAAAAAATGTTTTAGTTCAAAAGCTTGTAAAATACATAGTCGTTTACAAAAACAAACATATAAAAATAATATAAAGAAGAAAAAGAATTTCAGTGAAATGGTATTAATTCGAAGTCGAAAGTAAAATTTCAACCAAAAGTTTGGTTTTCTTGTGTATAAAAAGTACTTTATGCAACAAAATGTTTTTTTAGAATTTTAAATAGGCCAAAGTGGGTTACTCCTTAATTTATCTTATTGTTTCAATTTACATTTAATTGTAGGCGGTTACATTTATTTGTATCATAATTTGCGATTGAAATCGACCTATTTTTAAGACTGAGCCAGAAGGACTTGGCTTCACTCTCTGCCCTATTTTTTACTTACTACCAACAATAAATAACCAGTTAGTTAAATCTTATGACCTTCTTCTCATTAAGTACTTTTAACATTTGTGTTAGTCTGTCTCTCAAAAAATGGTAAAGAAAAATACAGAATTTTTTATTACAAAAAAAAGAATCTTGTTCATCATCTATTTAAAGCTTTTTGTCTGCTTGCTGTCTAAATTTCCAAGCTTTTATTCATATTTCTAGATAAGATTTGATTACAAATAACATATTAAAGGAAAAATCAGTCATTCACAACACTTTGGCAAAATATATCTTGCTTGATTAACAAACATATAAAATTATTTAAAAATTAAAAATATGAAATATTGTTTTATAGTTTACTAATTAAAGATGAAAAAAATAATCTAAGCCTACACGTCAGAAAACGCATGAAATACAATATTGAATCTGCAGAAAAAATATACGACCTAAGTTGCTCCAGGGAAAATAAAGTTCAGGCCTGGCCACAGTTAAATGAAAGAATTAAAATCCCAAGCTCAGGATTCTCGGACAGGCTGTAACCGTGTAGGCCTCTAATATATATTATCAATTTCACCGTTCCGCCCTCCTTGGACAAATTCTGTCAGGAAAAGAAAGGATCAGTTTGTCAATTACTTGACATTTGAGTTAAAGAGGTGAGAGTGCCAAGAGGCCGTGTGTGTATGTGTGTGTGCCTTCTCACTCCTTAAATTTTTAATTTTTGAATTCATCTGAAATGTATATTCTTTTATTTGTGCAATGTTCCTTAATATTTTATTATGTAATTTTGTTTGATTTTTATCTACAATTAATACGCGTATTTCCTTCCTAAATGAAATCTTTTTTAGGGTGTGACGATAAGACATTCTTTTTATATCCATTTAAATAGTGATTGTTTTTTATTTACATATACACTTTTTCAATCTTAACTATCTCAGAATATGAATTTTACTCTAATTGTAATGATTTTTTAATTTTAATTTCATAAAAGGGAAGTATTTACTAAAGGCATGCACATTACATTTCAGTACATTAGTATTGTGTATTTTGTAGAAGGTAACCATGTGATAATCCTTTTACATCCTTTACATTTATCCCATTCTTTTACATTTTACATTAATATTAATTTTTTTTATAGAAATACTTTTTCTCAAACATAAATATTTTGCCATAATTTTCTAACTAATACTTTACTGTAATTTTCTGGCTATAAATTACAATATGTTGGGTTAAAACTCTACATGATTATTATCTTTGTTTTTGATATTTTGTAAGTTACGTTGCCGATGGCAACAGTCTTGTGTTCATGTTTTCCTTTTTTGGTTAATACGCAGTTAAATGGCTTTGAGATTCTATTTCTTTTATTTTGAGAAATTTAATATCAAGCAGGGCGGTCGCTCTGCCAAGCCAAGCTTTAAAAAAAAAAAAAAATGCCACACAAACAACGCCAAGAACTGAACTAGACCGCTACTGCTTATTTACAGGAATCAACTTCGCAATGTTAAATCTACAAAACATGCCAGATTAAAATATCAGATATATAATAAACCAAGCGTCGCAGAAATAAAAAACGAAAACTAGAGGAATCTAATGAAGAATTTCTTCAATTTAAGACCAAACTCATCTTCATAAGTGATTTATAAACAGAGATATAGATTTTTTTTAAAAACGTCGAGTTACTTAAAATGATCACTTTTTTCTTCGTCAAACTTTTTTTTTTCAAACAACCTACAGACCTTAATATTCGGCAGAATAAAAAAAGAATTGCATTTTTGGACAAGTAATTACGTAATCTGTGTGCTTTTATAAAATTCAGTGTAAAAAAATATTATTTTCTATCCTTAATTAGCAAAAAACTGTTAATTAACTTGGCGATTAAAAAATTATGCCAAAACAGATACAAAACCCGCCAACGACCATGTACCATCTATATAATAAAACCGTAAGTCATGTGACTAGTTCCGGGATGTCCGTTTCACTTTTTCATATGCCAGGCGGCCATTTTTATTCAAAATTATTTTTGCAAATAAAACTGCATAAAAATTACATTTTTAGAAAGATCGTTCAAAATAAATTAATATTTGAGAGATGACTTACGTTCAATTATGTATACATTCTGCAATAACTTCAGTTTAAATTAGGTTCGCAGTTAAAATTCTCTATATATGAAAGTAAACAAAGAAAAAAGATTCATTCGTTGTGAATGTTTAAAATATTAAACCATGAATTTTTGGATCGCTGCCTGGCGTAAAAAAAATAATCCGCACCAGTGAGACAGTCAAAGTTTACCTTAATTCTGTTCCATACAACTCAACTTCCGGATCTTTTTTGACGTAAGTTGAACTCATGTAATAATATTTAATGGATCAAATTTCGAAAATAATTGTCAGCGTTTATTTTTTGCGCGTGCAAATTAGAAACGATACTTTAATTTGAAATCAAATGTTTTGATTTATGATAATTATTATTTTTCTATTTTCTATTTTAAATGAAAAATGTGAACGTCATGTATTTTAAATTGAAACAGCTGTCACGGACGCACCGGGGCTGGCGCGATTTTTGTTTTGCGCCAAATATGTTTAAGAATCTCCGCATTAGCGAACATATTGCAAGTGATAAGCAAACGGACATGAAGCATAAATTCTTAAGTGGGTTAAGCGGTTTTTGTCAAGAAAGATGAAATACATAACAACAAAAAATATGCGAAATGCTACCGCGATCGCAAAAGTTCTTGATTTATCTATTAGATTTTTCCAGTTATGCGAGGGATTAAGGAAAAAAATAAATTATGAATAAAAATAATTTGTTACAATGCTTAACATACATTTAAGGGCGACCAAACTGGTCGCCAGTGGCGGCTAGTCTCTATAATAAAACCCTAAGTCATGTGACTGTCATCAACAATTCCGGAATGCCCGCTTCACTTTTTCATATGCCAGGCGGCCATTTTTATTCAAAATTATCTTTTCGAATAAAACTTAATAAATGTTACATTTTTAGAAAGATCGTTCAAAATAAATTAATATTTGAGAGATGACTTACGTTCAATTATGTATATATTCTTCAATAACTTCAGTTGAAATTAGCCTCGCAGTTCAAATTCTCTATCCATGAAAGTAAAAAAAAAAAAAAAAAAAAAAAAGATTCATTCGTCGTGAAGGTTTAAAACATTAAACCATGGAGATAATCGTTCGTAAAGTAAGTTTTCCGTGAAAAATTTTTTGGAGCGCTGCCTGGTTTCAAAAAAATAATTCGTACCAGTGACACAATCAAAGTTTACCATAATTATGTGCTATACAACTCAACTTTATTCTTTATCTTTTCTTAATGTAAGCTGAATGTAAACAAATACAACTCCTGTAATGATATTTAATGAATCAAATTTCGAAACAAATTGTCAGTTAATTTGGTATTAATGTATTATACGTGCAAGGAAGAGAGACCACTGAAAATGATTGTTAATCACCAATCATATTTACCATTATTAATGACCAATCGCTTTCAAAACAGTAATTTAATATACATTTACAAAATACATAACATCATTAAGTACTTTTGTGTTAATTGACACTTTTCTAAATTTTAACGATATCCGTCATGTCACATATCGTTACAAAGGACTGTGACCACTTATTCATGTTATGCACCACAGGTGAAACCCCCACATTTTGCGCCCCCCCCCGACACTAATCATGTGATATATTGTTCGAAAGGCCTGTGACCGCTTATTCATATAATGTATCTTCGGGGTCCATCCTCCCACTTTCACCCCCCCCCCAAAGGGGGCACTTTTCTAAATTTTGCCGGCACCTCTCATGTGATATATCGTTGGAAAGGTCTGTGAATGCTTAATCAAATTATGCAGGTGGGGGGGGGGGGGTACTTTCTGAATTTTGCACATATCCCTCATGTGATACATCGTTGGAAAAGTCTGTGACCGCCTAATATTATTACGCATCTCCGGTGTTCATCCCCCACTTTGCTCCCCAAACGCGATTAGCTTTCACCACCAGTGGGCGCTTTCCTATCTCTGTTTCTATGGGTCGGATCACGACGGGGTATGGCTCATTCGACTCGACATCTATAGAGCTTTCCGATTTTAGTTCGTTTTTTCACCACCAAGGGGCACTTTCCTATCTCTGGTTCTATGGGCTAGATCACGACGGGGTATAGCTCATTCGACTCGACATCTATAGCCTTAACGATTTCAGTGCCCGAGGTTTGTATAGAACAGATTGCGCTACCTGGTGGTGGAAGATAGAACTTGAGCGTGCGCAACACGACTGCTATACGGTGCCGAAGGCAGCCGGGACCCGTGTCGGAAGTTCGTTTGTTTAGATGTTTATACAATTCGATGTGCAAATTAAGGGATTATCCGGTGCCGAAAGCAGCGTGGAACCAGGTCGGAGGTTCGTGGTTTATCTTATTCGAGGTTTTAAAAGGATTGAGGCCCCGGTGTAAATTAGGGGCCCGCTAGCGGGCGAAGCCAGCTAGTGCTAATAATAAAAGAGCGTGATATCACGTTTGATTTCAAATGCAGCGCTGACACGCTATGTACGTATTCCATTTTTATTCATTTAATGGATTAGTCAGTGATATTTTTTAACGGAGGATAACAAGTATTATAACAAGCCACATTTAGTATGTTGTTTTTAAGAGTGTAATTAATTTAATTGAAAAATCTACTGCTATTTCTAGTTAACCCTTTAAACAATGACTGAAAGTAAAATGTAATTTTAAATTATTTCTCATGTTTAGATTATTTAAATTATGTTCAATATATTTAAAAAAAAGAAATGATATCTACAAAAACAACTTTTCAAAAGTAAAAAAAGGCCAAGCGTAAAAAAAAAGTTGTGGCTAAAAAATGGTGTGATATCAAATTTCCAAGCTATTATATTGCTTATTTAACTTTTTTCCATTAAATAAGTTATCATATATATAAGTCGAGTGCCTACGTATATGTTAATAGAAATCGTTTTCTCCTGTACTAAATACATCCTAACGAGTTTCTGAAAATTCAATTTTTTTCAAATTATGCATGATGGGCTTGGCGGCCATCTTTCCATATTTCTAAGCACCCAAATTTCTAAAATAAAAGCGTAATATGTTTGCAATGTAATATTTTTATAAAAATTTCGAACTTCAGATTCTAACTACGGACAGATAAATTAGATAAGACTGATATTTTGATAAATTGATTTTTACTAGTTTGAAATTAATAATTACTCTAAAAATAAATCATAAGATGAATCTTTAAGATAAGTCATTATTATCTTAAGACACAATTTTCAGAGCATACAAGTCTATAAATGAAACTCTTAAATATTTGCTTAAATAACAATTTTGAACTTCGGATTTTAACTACGGATTTGGGTGGTTAGAATTTTGTGAATAATATGCAAAGATGGCCGCCAAGCCCATCATGCATAATTTGAAAAAAATTGAATTTTCAGAAACTCGTTAGGATGTATTTAGTACAGGAGAAAACGATTTCTATTAACATATACGTAGGCACTCGACTTATATATATGATAACTTATTTAATGGAAAAAAGTTAAATAAGCAATATAATAGCTTGGAAATTTGATATCACACCATTTTTTAGCCACAACTTTTTTTTTTTTTTTTTTTTTTTTTTTTTTTTTTTTTTTTTACGCTTGGCCTTTTTTTACTTTTGAAAAGTTGTTTTTGTAGACATATTATTACGCCATAAGTATTGCTGTGTATAGTTTTGTGAGTTAAAACAAACGAGTGTACGAGTGTACAAATTAGAACTGTAAATAAACTTTACTTTGTGATAAAGTTATGGAATGTTTTTACCCTACATCTAAAAACTTCTGATTCTGAAGTTCATAAAAACTGAACATCTGGCGTCCGCCGACAGGACTCGGCTGCTGATTATCGAGTAAGTTTTGTTTTGTTTGTCTTATTTTTGAGTTGATATGGAAGCAGCAAAGAAAATTAGAACTCAGCATAGGAGATTGTTTAGCAAAGCTTGTAACGAGTTCGATACTGAAGAAACAAACTTAACAAATTCTGACAAAATAATTAAACTGAAACTTATTGAGGAGAAAGCTACGCTAATGCTAAATTCTGAAGAAAATGTTAAACAGTTTCTTTATTCTGAAAACATTACAGATGATTTAATTGAAAAAGAGATCGATGAATCCGAATGTTATATAGACCGTTGGCGGTTATTACAGATTAAGTTGAGTCAGCTTTTGCTTTCAGAAAGAGAAGACGTTTCTTCGAATTGTAGTGATTCTCAGAAAAATACGTTATTACGTTACCCAAAAATAAAATTGCCTACATTTAATGGAAATCTAAGGAACTGGGTTAGTTTTTGGGGACAGTTTGAGAAAATTAATAAAGACCCTAATTTAGATCTGCATGATAAGTTTGCATATCTATCCCAATGTATGGAGAAGGGAAGTGCTGCCGAAGAGTTAATTAAAAGTTTTCCACCCGGGGGAAATAGTTATGAGAAAGCAATAGAACAATTGAAATTACGTTTTGGGAGAGAAGAGCTACTTATACAGGTGTATGTTAGGGATCTTCTGTCATTGGTTATCCAAAAGCAGAATATGTCGAAAAAATCTTTGAGAAATCTTTATGATTTATTAGAAACAAAGCTTCGTGCGCTTGAAATACTAGGGGTAACGAGAGATAAGTATGCGTCGATGCTTTTACCACTTGTCGAATCTGCTTTACCTGAGGAAACGCTTCTAGCTTGGGAACGATATAGATCTGTAAGTCATAGATCACATGAGGAGGAGGATCAAAATACATCTAAAATTACTGAAAAGACTGATCTCGATTCAATTCTTGATTTTCTTCAAGATGAAGTGCAGGCAGAGGAGCGCATAATCCTAGCCTCTCAAAACTTTGGGATTGAGACCAAGAGTAATTTTAAATTGTTCAAAGAGAAGAGGGCTGGAAATGATAGACACAAATACGGGGACACTCGTCAAATAGCTAGTGCAGCTGAGCTTTTGACCTCTTCGAATGAACAAAAGCAGTGCATATTTTGCCGCAATTTCCATAATTCCACTGACTGTTTGAAGGTACGGAAAATGACGATGAAAGATAGAGAAAATCTCGTAGAGAAATCAGGGTGCTGTTTTCTGTGCTTAAAACCGGGTCATCAAGTTCGTAAGTGTTATTCAAAGATAACTTGTTTGGGTTGTGGAAAAAGACATCATATATTACTCTGTCGTAACATAAAGCAACCAGCATTCTCACCAACCGGAAAAGAAACTACAGAGTTAGATAATGTTTCAAAAGAGGATCAAGCACTTGCGAATATATCCAAAAGCCCTAGTGTTATGTTATTAACATTAACGGTTTTAATCAGAGGTAATGGGAGAAAACGGAAGGCAAGAGCCATCATAGATTCTGCTTCGCAGCGCTCTTACATTTTAAAAAAACACTGCCAAAGAGATGAAATATAAAAGGGAAGACTATGAATATCTTCAGCATTCTCTGTTCGGAGGAGAAAATACAGGAGTGTGCAAGCATGATGTGTTTACTTTATATTTGACAAGTTGCGATGGATCTTATAACTGTCATTTTAAAGTACTGAGTCAACCTGTTATCTGTGGGAGCGTTCCACCGACAATACCTGCGATTCATTTAAAAGAGCTTACTGACTATAATATTTGTGTCAACGATGATTATATAGGTCCTATTGAAATCTTAATAGGAGCCGATGTAGCCGGAAAAATCATTACCGGTGGTTACAAATCCTTATCATGTGGTTTAACAGCAATGGAAACACGTTTAGGGTGGACCACAATGGGACGTATACCCCAGATTTCTTCAGAGGTAAATGAAATCTCAGTAGCTAATTCTATGCTTTCTACTACTCGAACAATAACAGAATTGTGGACTCTTGACACTCTCGGTATTACAGATCCTTCTGAGAAGAAAACTAAAGAAGACCTTCATGAATCCGCCAGAGAGCATTTTCTTAACACAGTTCAAATCGACAAAGACAATCGTTTTGTGGTACATTTACCTTGGCTTGCCGATCACTCTCCACTACCTGATAATTATAACTTGGCTTTAAAGAGACTGGAAGGTACTGCACGGAAGTTGAAAGAAGAAAATTTATATGATGATTATAATAAAATATTTGAAGAATGGGAAAAAGAAGGAATAATTGAAAAAATTCCTAAGCACGAGATTCAATTACCGTCTCATTATTTACCACACAGACATATCGTGAAAGAAAATAGCACAACTAGAATCAGACCTGTGTTTGATGCTTCAGCAAAGCTGAGAGCTTTCCCAAGCTTAAATGACTGCCTGGAGAAAGGGATAAACCTTGTTGAGTTAATTCCTACAATATTAACACGTTTTCGGATGAACAAGTTTGGAGTTACGGCGGACATCCGTAAAGCATTTTTACAAATTCGCCTACAAGAAAGCGATAAAGATTATTTAAGATTTCTTTGGTATGACGAAAATAATGAACTGAAATATTATAGACATTGTCGTGTCGTCTTCGGAATTTCAAGTAGTCCTTTCTTACTTAATTCTGTGATTCAGTATCATCTGGAAATGATTTTGGAGGAAGCACAACTTGGAAACTCAAAATACCCTGTGGATATTGTCCAGAAACTTAAGAACAGCTTTTATGTAGACAATTGTCTAACTAGTGTAAAAACGGAGACAGAATTGCATGAATTCATTAAAGTAGCTACAGATATTATGTCAGAAAGGAAGTTTGACCTTAGAGGGTGGGAGCACAATTATCCCCATTCCTCAACAAAAGAGGCTTCTTGTACAAAAAATAAAGTTGTCCCAGTATTAGGCCTGCAGTGGTTCTTGAACTCAGATACTCTTTCTGTAAATTTAAAAGAAGTTTGTGAAGATAATGGACCTGTTACTAAAAGAAAAATATTGTCAGAAGTCCACAAAATTTTTGACCCTATTGGTTATACTTGTCCAGTGACCTTATATCCGAAATTAATGTTACAAGAACTGTGGGAAATGAAAACAACTTGGGATGCAGAGCTGCCATCAGCAATTTCTAAAAAATTCAAAAAGTGGAGAAAACAGCTGGATCTACTAAAAGAAGTTACTATACCTAGATGCTTAATAAAAGACCCTGATGATACCTGCAATTTAAGTTTACACGTCTTTTGTGATGCGAGCAAAGTAGCTTATGCTACCTGCATATATTTAAGGAGTGAAAGTAAGAACTTAACTTCATGTCAACTAGTTCAAGCACGATCTAAAGTAGCTCCGCTGAAGTCTATTACAATTCCTCGGTTAGAGTTGTTAGCGTGCACTATTGGTACCCGACTGTGGCAAAGAGTTATAGCAGATTTAAAATTAGGAGATATTCCCACCTTCTTTTGGACTGACTCCAGTAACGCATTATATTGGATAAAGGGTAGCGAAAACTGGACACCATTTGTGTATAACAGAGTGCGAGAAATTAGATTAGTGAGTAAACCAGAAAATTGGTATTATGTACCTGGGTCGATCAATCCAGCGGAGTTACCCTCCAGAGGTTGTTCCGCTCGACAATTATTGGAGACAGAGTGGTGGAAAGGTCCTCCTTGGCTGTATTACCCATCTGATGAATGGCCTAGATCAGAATTCTCAGTAAATGAAGAAGAAGTGTTAAAGGAAAAGAGAAAGGAAATAGTATCATCTATGGCGAACCTTCAAAATATAGACAGTTCCTTTATCCATAAGTTTTCGAACTACAACAAAACTGTAAGAATTATTGCCTGGCTACTTCGATTCATCAATAATAGTCGTATTCCGAGAAGTAGTAGAAAATATGGTAGCCTTGATTCCGAAGAAATTTCTGTAGCTGAGTATAGAGTTATCAGAATAATACAGAAAGAAAGCTTCGTTAATGAAAAGGATGAAAAGTTAAAAACTCTGGGAGCTTTCAAGGATAAAAACGATATTATCCGATTGAAAACAAAACTTTTGTATCGACAAGATAGTGAAGATTTTATAATGCCTGCAATTTTACCATCTCAACATGAAGTTGTAAAGCGTATAGTGATATACTATCATGAAAAATATGCTCATGCTGGGACTCAAATGCTGCTTAACATTTTAAGAGAGAGATTCTGGATTCTGCATGGTAGGAAGACAGTGAGATCCATCTTATCCAAATGTATTGTTTGTAGGAGACATTCTGTAAAAAAGCTCGATACTCTCACTCCATCTCTTCCAGAGGACCGTATACGAGACGCTGCTGTATTTGAGATCTGTGGAGTTGACTTGGCGGGGCCACTGTTTCTCAGAGATAATAAGAAATCCTGGGTTTGTCTATTCACATGTGCCATCTACCGGGCAGTACACATTGAATTAGTGGAATATTTATCTACACCTTCCTTTTTACTAGCTTTGCGCAGGTTCGTAGCCCGTAGAGGACGATGCAGCACTATCTATTGTGACAATGGCTCCAATTTTGTGGTGCTTCAAATCTGCTAAGTGCACTGGATTGGAACCTTATTGTAAGTGACACTGCTCTTCATCCTATTAAGTGGAAATTCAACCCACCGACTGCCTCTTGGTGGGGTGGTTGGTGGGAGAGACTGGTCGGTATTCTTAAAAAATTGTTGAGAAGAGTACTGGGCCGATCTTCTTTAACTTACGAACAAATGACGACGGTGCTGTGTGATTGCGAATCCATAATCAATTCAAGACCGTTGACGTATGTCGCAGATAACGACGCAGAGCTTGTTCCATTGACTCCTTCAATGTTCCTACAAGATATCAAAGTGAGTGGTGTTCCTGACTGTGATAGAATTGATCACCGGAGTCTTAACCAACGTGTTAAGTATCGTCAAAATTTACAAGAGGCCTTAAGAAATAGATTTCGATCGGAATACTTGGGAGCTCTACTTCAGAGACCAGAACATAAAAGAGCTGCCAAAGTAGCGGTTGGTGACGTTGTCTTAATTGGAAGCGACAATACAAAACGTATCAGTTGGCCACTTGGGAAAATAATCGAGGTAATCCCTGGGAAAGATGGTGTTACAAGACTTGTGAGACTAAAAACTGCGAGGGGTGAGTTGCTTAGACCGCTACAACGTTTCTATCCTTTAGAAGTGTCAGCATCAGAGTCGTTTCTAGTTGGAGAAAAATTGGCAGGTACAAAATTAAGTGAGAAACCAACAGCCAGTCAATCAATTGACTGCAATATTGAATCTTCTGAGGAGGCAAGGAAAACTAGAAGTGGCCGTATCATTAAAATGCCTCATAGACTGGACTTGTGAACTATTTATATAATTTTGCTATTGTAATTGTGACTATTATTAATTGTAAGTTAACTTTTATGTTAAAATTTAACTTAGGTGGGAGGATGTTGGGTTAAAACTCTACATGATTATTATCTTTGTTTTTGATATTTTGTAAGTTACGTTGCCGATGGCAACAGTCTTGTGTTCATGTTTTCCTTTTTTGGTTAATACGCAGTTAAATGGCTTTGAGATTCTATTTCTTTTATTTTGAGAAATTTAATATATATTATTACGCCATAAGTATTGCTGTGTATAGTTTTGTGAGTTAAAACAAACGAGTGTACAAATTAGAACTGTAAATAAACTTTACTTTGTGATAAAGTTATGGAATGTTTTTACCCTACATCTAAAAACTTCTGATTCTGAAGTTCATAAAAACTGAACACAATAATTCTCTTCTTTTGTAATTGTATAAAATGAAGTATTTAAAAATTTACACTACATTCAGTGTATTAATATCGATTATTGTGTAGAACAACCCCTTATAAAAAAGGAAGCAGAATCAATTTGAAAATTATAAATCTTAGATGCTGACAAGGATAAGTCATACCCCCTTTTTATTTCTACTTTGTAATTAATTTGAAGTGAATATTTTATATTTTTAGCTTTTAGAATATAGAGTAATGCTTCTTATTTTTTTATGGATTTCGTTTTCATGTTTTTGCAAATTATGATAATACTTTTACATCCTTTATATTTACGATTAAGTGTTGAATTCAGACATTTATGTATGAGAGGGAAATTTGGAGATCTCATAGTGACAGTATAGAGTTTCGGGTGGTGAAGGAAAAGAGTTTTCAATTTCAATATGTTACCAAACGCCAATTCTCAAACTTTCTGTGAGACGGTAGTGCATTTCAATGCTATGGGGAAAGGATTTTTATGAACTCATCACTGCTTAGAAATCTGGTGTTTTGTAGAGTAATTGCTTGAAAAGAAAACAAAGGGGGGGGGGGGTAAGTTTGCATGCTATTTGAGATGAATCATGGACGTTAAAGCGAAGGAACCCCTCTACCAATTTTCTACTTTTAAAAATACTTTGTTTATCTTTTAGGTTTTACAAAAATATATTGCACAAGTGACTTTAAAAGATTAAACATTAAAAAAATCGTTATAATTTAAAATAAATGCATTCTTGAAAAAAAAAACAATGACTTAACACAAGATTGCCCCCTCCCACAACAACAAAATAAATCTTGCCTCTCCTGGAAGAATTTCAGTCTGTCGATATTGAGTGTTATTTCAAGTTATAATTTTGCCTTTTTCAGGAGAAACATAGACTGTGTGGAACAAAGATTTTTCTCCCTCATGGCATTAAAATATTAGATATGATTATATTAAACAGAGTGTCAATAAAAAATCTGTAAATTGCATTACTAATTTGGAACGAGAGAACTTTGAATGGAATTTTCTTGCATTTCTCTCTTTCTATTGGAGAGAAATCATTCAGTTGTAAGTTAGCTATATTGTCTGAAAAATTCAGTTATCAGAGATCTTTTGAAAAATAAGGGCTCTAATCGTTCAACAATCTTTTTTCATTACTACCTCTTGCATTTGTTTTCCTGATGTCTCAAAAATGAATTGTGTCCCATGAGCATGAATTAACAGATGACTGTTCAAATGACACTTTTGTGAAAATTTTTTGCTGCATATCTCACAAACAAAAGGTTTCTCACCAGTATGAATTAAAAGATGCTTGTTTAAACTACTTTTTTGAGAGAATTTCTTGTTGCATATCTCACACACAAAATGTTTTTCTCTCTCACCAGCATGAATTAACAGATGTTTGTTTAAATTGCTTTTCTGAGAGAATTTCTTGCTACATACTTTACACATAAAAGGTTTCTCACCAGAATGAATTAATAGATGATCGCTGAAATGGCCCTTTCGAGTGAATTTCTTGTTGCACACCTCACACACAAAAAGTTTATAACCAGTATGAATTAACAGATGTGTTCTTAAACTGCTCTTACGCGAGAATTTTTTGTTGCATACCTCACACACAAACGGTGTTTCACCAGTATGAATTAACAGATGCTTGCTTAAACAACTCTTTTGAGAGAATGTCTTGTTGCATATCTCACACTCAAAAGGTTTCTCACCCATATGCGTTAACAGATGTCTGTTTAAATCACCCTGACGAGAGAATTCCTTGCTGCACTCCTCACACACAAAAGGTTTCTTACCAGTATGAATTATCAGATGTGTTCTTAAACTGCTATTACACGAGAATTTTTTATGGCATATTTCACACACAAAAGGTTTCTCTCCAGTATGACTTATTAGATGACTGTTTAACTCACTTTTTTGTGAAAATTTTTTGCTACATATTTCACACACAAACGGTTTTTCACCAGTATGACAGCGGAGATGAACATTTAAATTACCCTTTTGAGAAAATCCTTTGCTGCATACTTCACAAATGAACAATTTTGTTTGCTGGGAGTCAGATGGTTTTTCTACAAAATTCTCCTGCAAAGAAATGTCTCTCTGCATTCTTCACAATTTAAAGATTGTTTTCAGTGATATGATGTGTATCTACATTTACGATCTTATACATCTGCAATAAATAGTTATATTAATATATAACTTTTTATGATTAAGTAAAAAATTATTTAAGAGAATATAAACTTCTCATGAAAAATTTAAATAAATACAGAGTACTTAAATTCATATTTAATACTTGGAAATTATTCCAGAGAAAATTTCTCACGCCTTGCATTCATATATTCAAATTTTAATTGCTTAATAGGCGTATAGCCAACATAGTCCCGGCTTGGGTACTTTTTTACTATGTTGGCTATACGCATATTAAGCAATTAAAATTTGAATATAGAATACTTAATTCAAAAAAAATTTGTAACAGTATTAATAGCTAACATAAATTCCTAATTTCCTGTTATTCACGGAACCAGGTGTATGTTAGAAAATTATCAGATGCATTTTATAGCTGTACAAAGATTAAATTATAAATAATAAATTAATAGAACAACTACTATCATAAATTAAAATGAATAACTGATCATAAAGAAATTATTATAAATAAAAAATAATGCAAATTTAAGAAAAAAATTATAGAATTATTTTTCTTCTACAAAAATAATGATAAATTTTACAAGCAATGCAGAGAAAAGAAGTTATATTTGTGGCAAGAGGAATTCTGATATTCAGATTTGTTTAGTTGGAATTTCTTCAGATTTCTGAAATTTTTTCGATCGAATATCAATGTTATTCATGAGATCGTAGAGACCTTGGCCAAGGCAGGTGAATGTGATATCTCGGTGCCTTCTGCACCCCTCACATTTTTGGAGACTTACTCAAGAATATTAAGCAAGGTATTGTAAGAATTCGTCTACATGCAGCATAAAATATCTTTTTAAGAGTAGGATTTATAAAATTTACTATGAAAATAAATCTGGAGCAACTAATTATTACAATTACTTTAAAACTACAAAAGACAAAAAGGGTGATCACAAATTTCGTATGCTAAAATTCACTGATATTTCCAGTTCTACATTTAAACAAAGACATTTTCATAATACGACTCTGATAAGCAATCATTATTTATGGTTGATATGAAAAAAAAAAATCAGACTGAATGATATTTAAATGGGAATCATATAAATAACATAAATAATTTCATTTTTCTATGAAGTTATACTTTAAAAGTCAATTTATTACTAGATGGAACCCATCAATATTTGATGGCAAACAACTTGATATTACCATAAAAATAAAATTCATAGCTGCTTTAAAATGTTTGAAACTTTTGCAGAATAATTCAAATAAATAAATCTGACACATTTAGCGTTGTTGTGCCAGTAAATAGAAAACCATGGCACAACAGTGATAAATCATACACAATTGTCATTATACGATGTCAGTTAATGCAAAGTGCATTTATATGCATTACACACTTTTCCATCTACTGATCCACTTACCATTTTGTCATTATAGTGCATCTAAATAGTTTGTGATATAGTAAAAAATTAGCATTTGCCACTCAGCGAGTAATACTGAAAATTTGGCGATTGACTTTATTGCCAAACTTAATAGTCACATTCGCCAATTGCAATGATTGAAAGGAAAATGAGATTTTTTTCTGCTGTAGCTTGATAAACTTCATAGTGGAGGGATGGACACGGGAGATGCTTAATATGATTAAGCGTTCACAGACATTTCCATCGATATATCACATGAGGGGTGTGTGCAAAATTTAGAAAAGTACCCCCCTTGGAGGCAATTGGGGGTGGGTATGGACATCAGAGAAGCATAATATGACTAAGCGGTCACAGACCTTTCCAAAAATATATGACGTGAGGGGTGTCAACAAAATTTAGAAAAGTGCACCCCTTCGAGGGAAGTGGCGGTATGGACCGCGGAGATGCATAGCATGAATAAGTGGTCACAGACCTTTCCAATGCTATATAACATGAGGGTTGTGTGGAAAATTTAGAAAAGTATCCCTTGGGGGGGGGGGCAAAGAGGGGAGATGGACATCAGAGATGCACAATATGATTAAGTGGTCACAGACCTTTCCAACAATATATGACATAAGGGGTGTCAACAAAATTTAGAAAAGTGCCCCCCTTGGGGGGTGTGGCGGGATGGACCCCGAAGATGCATAACATGAATGAGCAGTCAAAGACCCTTCCAACAATATGTAACATGAGGGATGAGGGGTGTGTGCAAAATTGAGAAAAGTAGCCCTCATGTAGGAGGCAAAATGGGGGAGGGACACCGGAGATGCATAATATGATTAAGTGGTCAAAGATCTTCCCAACAATATATAACATGAGGTGTGTGTGCAAAATTTAGAAAAGTACCCCCTGGGGGAGTTGGGGGGGGGCGGCAAATTGAGGTGATGGACACCGGACATGCAAAATATGATTCAGCGGTCTCAGACCTTTTCAACAATATGTCACATGAGGGGTATCGGCAAAATTTAGAAAAATTCCCTCCTTGGGGGGCAAAGTAGGGGGAGGGACACTGGAGATGCATAATATGATTAAGTGGTCACAGACCTTTCCAACGATATATAACATAAGGGGTGTGTGCAAAATTCAGAAAAGTGCCCCACTTGGGGGGACCCCACAGATGCATAACATGAAAAAGCTGTCACAGACCTTTCGAACGAGCTGAGTGATGTCGGCAAAATTTAGAAAAGTCCTTGCTCTGTGTGTGCAAAACGTGCTCCCCATAATTTTTGACATGGCATCATTTTTAAATTTTGTTCATGCCCGTCCCCCTCCTGCAAAAATATTAGAAATATACAATTGTTTCTTAATTACTTTAACTGTCTTGATCCGATAAGTTACATGTTTAAAATAATGTACGAAAGTGATGAAATTAATGAAAAATTGTTTCTCAACTAATCACCCTAGCTTAAAAAAAATTACATATTATGAGTTTCATCGATCAAGCAGTTAAATATCACAATTTTATGTAAAACAGGCAAATAAAAATCAAGAATTTATCAAGTGGACACGTAAAAATCACAAATTCGTCAAGTGGGCATGTAAAAATCCTGAATTTGTCAAAAGGGCATATAAAAATTCTTAATTTCGTCAAATGGATGCATAAAAATGACAAATTAGTCGATTAGTCACACAAAAAATGTCAAGTGGCAAACATTAACCTTCTCACCATCGTGAACTGATATATCCGTTCACTATGCTGAGGTTTCACTGCAATAGAAGCATTGTTTAAATTTATATAATTCTACAAATATGATGCAATTTTAAAATATCAAGTAATGATTAATAGTCTCAAGGAATATACTCATATACATAATTAAGTTTTTTATACCAAGTTTGAAAATTCATCTTTTTTTGACATTTAAAAAAAAGTAACAGAAAAAGTAACAGAAAAAATATTACTAATTTGTTCATTTGCTCGGCGGTCAGATGATTAAGTAAATATTAATGATTAGCGGAACTGGTTCTATCTATGAAGTATATTATTTCGCCCAAAAACCCCTATCAATTACCAATAATAAGTAATCGTCTTTAAGTATACAAAAAGCAATGTGATTAATGGCCAGGTTGTTTTTATATACAAAAGAAAAACTAAAATAACCTCATTCATTTCACCTGAAGTCAAAAATAGTTTTTTTTTCCGCATTCTTGGGCAAAGCACGAAATCAATAAAATCACAAATTTGTGACAAATTATGAGTTTCATGTGAATCGCCAAAGAACGGACATGCAATCTGGTATAAAATGAATGTAATAAATCAAAACATTCAAGATTTGTATACATACAAACAATACAATGTAAATATTACCTGGTAGCAGAAACAGTGCATCACGCCAGCAGGTGCTGCAGATTATTTTAGACACTGCAGATCAATTTCGCAGCTTAAAAAGAAATGCTGGGCTTATAAAAGTTGTTAAAATTTAGTGTGTCTCTAGATTTATTGTATATTAAGAAAATAACAGAAAAAACATTACAAATTTGCCCATTTGCTCGGCGGTAAGAGGATTATGTAAATATTAATGATTAGCGGAACTGGTTCTATCTATGAAGCATATTATTTTGCCCAAAAACCCCCAACAAAAAAATAATTACAAAGAATAAGTAATTATCTTTAAATATACAAAAAACAATGTGATTAATGGCCAGTTTTTTTATATATAACATTTTTTATATACAAAAGAAAAACCAAAATAACCTCATTCATTTCACCTGAAGTCAAAAATAGTTTTTTTTCGCATTCATGGGCAAAGCACGAAATCAATAAAATCACCAATTTGTGACAAATTATGAGTTTCATATAAATCGCCCAAGAACGGACATGTAATCTGGTATAAAATGAATGTAATAAATCAAAACATTCAAGATTTGTATACATACACAATACAATATAAATATTTCTTAAATATTAACCTGGTAGTAGAAACAGTGCAGCATGGCAGCAGGCGCTACAGATTATTTTAGACATTGCAGATTAATTTCGCAGCTTAAAAAGAAATGGTGGGCTTATAAAAGTTGTTAAAATTTAATGTGTCTCTAGATTTATTATATATTTTTATTATATTGCAAATCAAAACATTCAAGATTAATGAAAACATTCAGTGAAGTGTGAAGCATCATGTATGTATAATAAGAATTACGTGAATTATTTACTGCACTATAGAAACAGAAGGTAAAAGGAAATTTCCTTGTAGATTGATTTGGATTTGGCGAAACGCTGGAAATCGACACTTAGATATTTATGCTTAACATTAAATGAGTCTAAATTCAGTTTTGACACCTAGGGATTTATACAAATTATATAATAAATAAAATAAATACCTTCAAAACACAGATCAGCATGCATTAAGCCATGTATATAGCGATATATGTTTTGTCAATCCAAATCTGTTTCTGCAGAGTAACAGCCTTCAGTTTATTGGCTGAATGCTGACGCATGCATATTGAACACAATTTTTAGGGAGTTCTGTTTCTGGATAATAACCGGACCTCAGCTGATTGGCTGAATTCGGACACATGCGTGTAAAACCCAACTCTGCACGAGTTGACAGAAAACAGGTTTAGCTTTAAATATATGGATACTTATTGTAGCCAATAAAAAGCCCTTAGTATTTATTCTGCACACCTACTTTTTAGTTACAAAATATAAGTTTTCTATATTAAATGTGCTATATTATTCAACCACCAGGAGTTGGCAGGTGTGACGTAAGAGTTGCATAGTGCCAGAGAGGTCTATTTGAGTCTTTTAGCGAAAGAAGGAAGAATGAGAAGAGAAATTTCAGGACTAAGTTCTTTGATCTTGGACTACCATATCTGGCTAGTTAGCACCTTTTGATATAGAATGAAAATAAGATTACATGTATATGCATTACACATGAATTCAGATTCAAAACTTTTTTTCATCATGATATGAATGAAATTTTTTGGAAAATAGGAAGTTCATCCATACAATGATCTGAGCTGCTAACTGATGGCAGTCGAATATTATCATATAATTACATAATAATTATATTTAATATACCTCAAATTTGTATGATTTAATATCTTTAATCCAATATTTTTAGAATTTATACTTTTAAACAAAAATCTTTCTAAACAAACACCATATCAGAGCCCCCACAATATTTATAGTTTTAAAACTCAATCTGCTGTTTCAAAGTAAGAGTACTGTTTAATTTGATGTTATATGCTTTTCTGTATTTCAACAAAAAATATACCGTTGATTAAAATTTTAAAGTGTGCAATTTTTTTTTCTCATTGGCTTATTTAATATTTTTCAAAAAAAATAGTTCTTATTGTCTAAACTCTTTGAAATTTTTATGAATCATAAATATAATAGTTTTGAAGCCTGTTTAAAAAATTCATGAAAAAATATTGATATTTATTTCTGAAAGGGTTGTGTTTTCTTCTCACATTTTTTTTTTTTTTTTTTTTTTTTGCATTGGAGTTATTTAATATTAAAAACAAAATAGTTCTTACCATCTAAAGTTTTTGAAATTGTTATGAATTATAACTATATTGCTTTGAAAGCCTGTGTCTAATATTTGTGCAAAACTATGGATATTTAGTTGCAAAAACATGAGCAATAGCCACTTGCGTTTTGACACTCTGGATGAAACTTTTGCAGATTTTATTTTTTTTTTTTTAACTTCTAATTGTCTGAATGTTTTGAGATTTTTATACATGATGTAAGTCAAGTTTACGAAGAGCATGTAGAAAGATTGTAGACTGATAAAACAGTGATATTTAGTAACACTTTTACAATAGAAAAAAAATGTATCTCTGATAGACGCAAAATTACTTCCAGTTGTAAAATTTTTTGAAAGAGTTAATATTTATGTGTGAAAATGAATTGCCTTGTTTTAGAGAAGAAAGTATCTAAATTAAGTGAGAATTTTTTGTTTTTTCGAATCTTTAAAATTGAGCAGATGCAAGCTTTGAAAAAAGGGGAGGAAATTAAATAAAACTTACTAATTAGATGAAATTTTTTCAAAAATGAAAAGGAAATAAAAACTAAGGTGTTAATAAGAAGAAATAAATATTAAAAGAGAAAGAAAATGGAAATCTATAGAAGTATATAATCTATAAATCTTCAATGCCACTCATGCCAGAATAAAAAAAATATAACATTTAAAACAGTTAAAATTTATGGACAATAACATATACCCTACTGTTTTTATCTACAGCAGACATATCATCATGAGGCTTGAGGGCCACATTTGGCCTACCGACTATGTATCTGTGGCCTATCAAGACTTTGACATTTTCCATTTGTTTGATTCAATTCATGTTTGATGCAGAAAATATACTTTAATTGAAATTAATATGATGAAGGCTTAGCATTTTGATCAATAGTAATATATTTAAAAAACAAAATAGTGAGGGAAATGATCTTAAAAACAGGAACTCTGGTAAAATTAAAGAGAAATTGATGCAATAGAAAACCTTTTTACATATTTATAATCATTGGACAACAACATAACTTCACTACAATATGATACAATATAATAGGTACAATATAAGTATACTGATATACAGTATAATAGGTATCTAAATACATTTTAAGTAAAAAATTTGAACTTTGATATTTTTGTCATTTTTCCAAAAGTTTGCTTAAGGATTTTATTTGAGGGATTAAATAGACACAAGAAAATTTATCACATTTTAATTTAATAATATTTATTTATTTATGGTGTGTAATAGTGAAAGTTTCCAATTACTATGTGTGCAATGTATCAATGTTATGATATGCATAATTTAATATTATTATTTTCTAATTAAGTTGAATATAAACAAATACATTGGCAAATTTGTTTGGTTAAAATTCTTTACAACATCTTCTGTAATAAAAATGTTGCACTTTCATAATTGAGTTCTAAATGAAATGGCTGCCTGTTAACTTGTAACAGTTTTATACTACATGAACATTCTTTCACCAAAATGTAGTGTGCATACAATGAATTATGCAGTTAAGAAATGCCTTTAATCCACATTGTAAAAATATTACTACCATCTAGAGGACAAACAAAAGTTTCAAACATTATTTTATCTATATCTCTGTAATTAAGAGGGCGGGGGGGTTATGAAAATGTTGCTAATATTAAATTTTAAAATAAATAACACAATGATTTTGTCAAAGTATATTTTTATCAAGAATTAACAATATGTGAAATGATTTATATTATGCAACGATTTATAATCTGCACACCTTTTAGTCTGAAAGAAGGCAATATAAAAACCTTTTACTGTATACTGATATGTTTCAGACATATTTTGCCATGTTTACAAAGGTAGTCTTAATGATCTATATAATACAAAATTCTATACAGTACAGGACCCATTAGCCAGAATTCTAAAATCCGGAAGGATACAAAATCTGAAAAAAAAATTCTGGATTTGTACATTTTTACTAAATTTTGCAGGTACCTGAAAATCTTTCGTATTCATAAATTTTTAAATCCATTGTTTCAATGTGGTAACAACTAAAATAATATGTTACTTCAGTGAAATAGGCAGGAAAGGGTGTGAATTTAGAAAAATAATTTTTCTGACAAATTTTAAGTTAAAATTAATTTATATAATGTTTTGTTTTTTAAAAAAAATTACAGAAATTTTTGCCACTCCTCCCCACTCTGAAAAAAATTTGTGGCTATGCCATTGTGTTACTTGAATACACATAGAATAGCAGAGTTTTATTTGTTAGCTTGTGCACTCCCATCTCACACATTTCAGAATTACCTTCCCATGTTTTCCAGTTAAAAATCACCATGGGAAAATTTTTATTGCATAGTCAGCAAAATCGCCCTTATTTTACAAACAATAAAAAAAAAAACAATTTCTGTATGCAGTTGAAAATATTGTACAAACACAAAAGTATAGTAATATAAACAAAATTAGGGATGCTACATTCAGACTATCAGTAGATTTCATCCTTCTTTTTTTTTTTTTTTTAATCAATCAGCAGTTTCCATGGAATCATTAAAAATAACATCTGTTGATGTGCAGCCCGAATGACATGAGGGGTGGTGGCAACTAGCCAGCAACACATTTGTGTGTTGAGAAAAAAAATTTTGGTTCTTACCAATTCAATTGGTAGCTAAGGGATTATTTTTCCAATATGTTCTTAGAGTGAGGCACAAGATATGGGTATGTAATTCTTCTGCCAATTATTAACTTTTTGCAGAATTCTTCATAATCAAATATTCAATAGGAGAAATTATTCAAACAGTCACAGTAAAAAATTGGTAATTTCAACGAACGATCGCTGAAAAAAACCCACTAAATTTGCAAATTTAGTCAAATGGCTGAAAAAAAAAATATATATATAGTATATCGAGAATTTCGTGAAATAATTTTTTAAAAAGTTGTAGAAAAAAGTCATTAATTTAAAAATATGATTGCAGAAACAAATCCCAAATTTCATCAAAGGATCGCAACAAAATCCCAAATTTCATCAATTAATTGTGGGGGAAAAAAATCATAATTGTCGTCATTTGGTCCAGACAAAAAAAAATCCTGAATTTTGTAAAACAAGTACAAAAAAATCATGAATTTTGTTAAAGAAATATAGAAGAACAAATCCTGAGTTTCGTCAATTGCTTGCTATAGGGGACAGCAAATTTCACCAATTAGTGGTGGATGAAATCGTGAATTCCATCATTTGGTTACAGAAAAAAATCAAGAATTTGAGCAGAAAATTGCTGAAAATAATAACGAATTTCGTGAAGCATCGCAGAATAAAATCATAAATTTCGTTAATCAATCGAGGAAACAACTGCAAATTTTGTCAAAATATCACAGAAAAAATTGTGAATTTCATCCAGAGGTAGCATAAATAAATTTTGAAATTCGGGTGTCTGGGGTTAGGAATTTCGAGAGGACCTGAAATCCGGAAAATTCCAAAATCCAAAAAAACCTTTGGTCCTGAGGTTTTCAGATAATGGGTCCAGTACTGTATAAAGCAACAATTTGCTTTTTTAGGTTTGCATTCTAAAGGTCTTTGTATATGTTTTTTATGATTCTGAGGAAATGCAGATTTTTTTTTCTAAAAAAAAAACAAACAAGAAAAGCAAAAAAATGCAGTAAAGTGAGAACTTTGTAAAAATGAACTTATGATTTCTCTTCATACACTCACATTTTCTTGTTACCTAACTCGCAATTTTTTTATTAAGTGAGTCAGACTGACTCATAAAATTTAAATTGGAATGCACTAACGCTAGAATTATTTGGCAGTAAAAAGCCTAATTTCTCATTAAGATTATTTCTTCTCATTATCTCACCTTTGAAACATTCATTGGAATATACGAATACAGTAGGCACAGCATTATCGCTCAGATTGAGACATGAGACAGACGTCTGATCAATTATACCCTCCGTGAAATAAGCAGACACAGAGAACTACGATGTGACAGACTTCTATCTTTATAACGAATTGCAAACATCCACAAGTGTCTTCATATGGGATCATTTAGAAATCTATAAACAAATTAAGAAATGTAAATAGCTATAATAATGCTAACAATTATTTAAATAACTTCACACAAAACTGAAGGAACAGATTTGAAGCAGGGATCAATCCTGTGGAAAATTGGTTCATTTTACCCAAACTTTCTTCACAAAAATAAATTTCATAAAAATAGCTTTTTTATAAAATTTTATGTTGAAAATATACTTTTCGAACACACAAAAAAGTACATGAATTATTGTTTTTCAGCATTATAGCAAAGTGTGGAACTTGAGTACTATTAAAGAGAATAGAATATCTGCCAACTTTAAGATAAGGATTGTTTTAAATAAACAAAGCATTCTTACACTTACTAAAATGAAAATATATATATAATAATAATAATAAAGATTAACAAAAGGTAAAACTGGATGTGATTTTTTTTTTGTTACAAAATTTTGTTATTCACAAAAATAAGGAAATTACAATATTTTTTACCTCCCAAGAGAAAAACTGCATCAACCCCTGTATTGTATTATATGCATGCCCTGATTATATTAATTCCCAAGCAAAATGGGGACTTCAGGGGATCCTTCCTATCACAATCACAGTGGCCAGCATTTAAAAATTTCCAGGTCATTTTTCTGACCTTTTCCAGCCAATTGAACAATTTTACTTTTAATAAAGAGTTTTCCACAGTTCTTCCATTATCTCCCCCCCCTTTTTTTTTTGAAGACACAACAGTAATAAGATAGCAGGTCTTCCATTATTTACTCCCCCCTTTTTTGTTATAATTTGTTTTTATTTAAGTTTTGTTTCTTATTACTTTCTCAATAAATCATTAAACAAATACAGTATGCAAAATTAAGAATAATCAATGTCATAAAGCATCATATTCCCTTTTCTTCCAAAAATAAAATGTCATTTTGAACATAGTACGATTTTTCATTAAAACAAATTGTAACAAAAACATCATTTATCAATTTTATGTGTTTTTATGAATACATTCTTATTTATAACTAAATTATTATTTTAGAAAAAGAAAAAACTTTTATTCCAAATTTTACATTGTATTGATGAGGAAAGTGATTTTTTATTATTATTTGCGAGCAAATCGAGTTTTCTCAGACCTTACAAAATAGAATTTTCTTGCTTTCCCCTTTTTTATGGAGAAAGGATAACATTTAAAAGGTTCGTTACATTTTTATTAAAAAGTAATTCGCAGGGGCGTAGAGAAGCTCGCGCTAGGTAAACTACTGTTATTGAAGAAATGATAAGTTTTTGAATCCGACTTCAGTTTTTATCTAAAATGCACGTATGAGGAAAATATATTCAAGTCCTTAGGGCTTACATGTCCATTCATAAGTACCTGGGCTCGTGCTTGTATTACGGCGAAAATCAGAAGTGGCAAGCTGAAACATATCGGTTTTCCAATAAAAACACTAGAGGGCGCCAATTCTCGAAGACCCTCGTGTTCGCCAAGTTGGCGAAAAACGTAACCAAGTTGCTGGGGGATTTTGCATAAACTGAAGTACTCCCTATAAATTTGTCTGACATACATCCACTTTATAACATAGAGATGATGGAATTATTTTATTTGCAAGTTGCTTTCAAATCGAATTCATTCAATCTTTACTTTGAAAAAAGGTATTCGAATGGGAACTGTCTAATTAATAAAATCTTATTTCAGGTGGCTGTATTTTAGTTAACTTGCGTGGCTTATCCTGTTTGTGAAACTTTTTTTAGACTGTTAGTACAATCATAAGCCAAACATGACAGTATTTAAAAAAGGGGAAACTATCTATATTAAAACAATAAAAAATACCTGTTTTTATTACAAGAATAGCTTCTATTTACTCATCAAACAAACGTTGCCAAAATGTTGCCAAAACAAAATAGTGAGTAGTAGTAGTAAGTAGACAGTTGATTGGTTAAAAGGATCGTCATATCAGATCATGTTATTCAGGCTTTGTAGATGAGGAATTTATTATTTTATTCTTTTTCATTTAAGTCATATAATTAATTTGTTGCAAAAAAGTCTGCAGACGATATTTCTAAAAAATACAGCAATCAGAATAAACAGACTAAATTAACCGACAACCTAGGGAAATCGTTGCCGCAGGCGTGGTCACAGTACTCCTAATTAAACACTGCTGCAGAAAAGAAGGACTTATCGCCCATTCTTTTCGCCAAATGCTGCTATCGACCCAATACTGTTTTTTATAATCCCTTTTAATATTATTGTACTTTATATAATTTTACATAATGCATTGTACTATTGTATGGTACATAATATTGTACTATACTAGTAGAAAATTATGGTAATTTTAATACTTTATCAAAAAATTGAGACATTATTGCAATGTTGCAAGTTGTAAAATCTTGCATGTTTACCTATCTTTGCATTCGCCTTATTATTGTTACCAATTTTTATTACGATTTTAATATTATAGCAATGAATGTTTAGGTCTATACACTTACAAGGCAAGGCAGAAGATTAAAAATACTGAGTTATTAAGCCTATATCCGAAGATTTGATAAAGAAATTTATTTCCACTTTTTTGTGTTTGTGCATGACTTTTTGCACAAAGATCTTCACAGAAGACAAGTGTTCAATTTTGTTGTTTGTGTCAGCATTGATTTGGAACTAGAGACTGCAGCTGTAGAGCAGTTTTTAGACGTGTAATAAACAATGCAAAATTTAGCTGAAAAAATGGATTGTATGTTAATAACTTAGATACAATCACAGATCCCATCGATTTTAGAGGAGAGACTCATATTGTACAGTATAACCGCAAAATAAATGAATGTGGGATTTGATTGTCTGGTCATACTTGTTTTTAAATCAGCTGATATTATATATTTTCTTACTACTAGCATCTGTTGTTTTCTTACACAATATGATTTTATTATTTTTCTTAATCAGACAGAAAATAGGGCATTTGAATAGTGAATGTATTATATCTGCATTAATATTATATCACATTTCTCCATTTTACAGATGGTTTTGAGGAATTCTTTAATTATTGCTTTCCATTTTAGAGTTAGAAATATTCCGCTTGATGCAAAAAAGTTAATAACACAATTAACTATTTTCTCATGTTGGGCCATTAAATTAGTCCAGTTTAGACATGTTTCAATTTGCATCAGTTTTACTGTATATTTAACTTCCAAAAAAAAAAAAAAAAAGTTTTTAGGAACATTAAGTTATTAGAAAATTTTATGGATTCAAGGATGAAAATGATTTTAAAGTTAATTACGAAAGGTGTAAGTTTTGATTTGGAGACAGTTTTAAGCATGTCAGTTCAAAAAATGTAAAATTGAATAAGTTTTTGCTGAATTAGTTGTGTTATTTTTCATTTATTGACTTTGTCCCACATGAACTTGGTTGTCATGGTAGGAAAAATGCTTTTCTTGTATTTGAGGCTGACATTTTTTACTTTATTAACGTAGGAAGGTGCTAAGTTTTCTTATTGTGTTAAAATGGCTTATGATTGTACTGACAATCTGAAAAAAATGTTTCATCGGTATGCAATTTTTTCCACAAACAATTATATTGAGGACAAATTATATTGGTGTCTGGAAAATTTAATGTGATTCAATCATTCATTACATGATTTTATGGGGAAAGAAAGAGTTTAATTTATTATGCTTTCACAAAACCTTAAAAAATATATACTGTTTTATTTATTTATTTTTTTGTAACTCGTATAGAGTTGGAACCATAAAAAATACTTTTTGATACCTATACCCAACTAATGGAAAATAACCTCAAAATTATTTTATTAATTTATAATTAAGTTCTAATAATATTAAAGTTTTGTATTGTTACCTGAAAGACACCTATGTATAATTTTTATAATTGTAGGATATCAGGAAGTGTAACAAAATTCCATCTTTAAGATGCATGGTCAAAGTTTAAAAAAAAAGTCCAAAGTACTTCATCTCCAACCAACATAATAATATTTTTATATTTATGAGTAATAAAAATTATTTTATAAACAATTATTTACTTTTTATGCTAATGAAGCAATATAAAATTCTAGATGTAAAATGGGTCAGTTTAACTTCCTGAAAAACAACTTGTTTCTTGCTTGTAATTTCAACGAGACAGTTTCAAGAGGGATCTACACTCTGCATGCCTTTTTGTAAAAAAAAGCACTCATTTTGTCCCTCATTCAAAAATTAATATCCTTCTTGACTCAGTCAAAAAATGGCGGACTTAGTGCTTTTTCTATTAAAAAATTGTTTACATAGTAATAATAAAAATGTGTTATTATTACTGTTATCTTGAAAATAATACCTTGACTTTTAGAGATTAAAAAAGCTTTAAAAAATTATCATTATAATATAAAAAGACTTTTTCCCACCAACGGCACACTTTTTAAAAAAAAATCTATGCAGAAACTGTATTAAAAGTAAATTACGTTTGTGTTTTATTTTTTAATGATCTTCTCTTGATTTTTTGTTTCTTGGTAAATTTAAAAATGCTTCATTTAAATCAATCCAGATAAGTCCCAAAGTTGGCAGATGCCCTTGAAAAAGTCCTGAGCTTTTAATACTTAGTACCCTTTTACAACTTAAGTACTGTAATTTGTTAAAGTGCTGAAAAATTACATTTATTATCTCTTTTGTGTGGGTTTTAAAAGGCTATTTTCAACTTAAATTTTATATAGAGAGACCATTTTTATGGAATGTCCTTTTGTGAAAGGCCTTTAATATTAACCCAAACTTCTCCACAATTGAACCTTGATATCAAATCTGTTTCTTCAGTTCTGTGTTAAGATTCTCAAACAAACCAGGGCCGAAACTAAGGGGGGGGGGGGGGGGGGGCAGAGGGGTCACGTGCCCTGGGCGCCAGCAAAACAGAAGGCGAAGGGGGCGCCAAATGCAGGTTTTGTTTGTTGTTTGATATAGATATATGAAATTTGTATAAAATGTCTCGCAGCCAGAAAATCCAAAAGAAAAACTGAACCAAATGCATTAAAATAGACAAATAGATAAAAAGATTCGTCTACAATACAAGATAGCAAATGAATAAAAAACAAACTGTTCTCTTAGGCTATTTTCTTTCTCCCTTTCCAAATGTATCATGTCTATGCCGTCTATCATTTAAATCTCTTCCTGTGGTTTAGGAGAATCACTAATATTTTTCAAGGTCAGTCCCTACTCATGTCTGTATATGACACTGTTCAACGTCGTCTGGATACGGTACTGCACTGTCCAGCATGGATAATTGGCAAACGATTCCCTCAATTTGACGTTTCTATTAGATAAAAATATTCTATGTAGGCTGTTCTATTTTTTCCCTTTTCTCACAGTGTGGAGCTTTCTTCTTTTTCCATTTTGTCATGGACGAGGGGTTACTGCCTTGGACAATAAACACAAATTAGGGGGATAAATGCCCAAAGTAAAATTCTCAGTAAAATCTTTTTCTTTTAAGTATAGCATTTGTAGAGGTACGGTAAAAAATCTCATACAGGGCACCATGGCTATTAAAGCCAGAGCCGCCCTTGGCTTTATCTTCCAAAAAGTTTTTTACTCGTCTTTTTGCGAAAGTTTTCTAAGCGCCGGCAACTGGAATATGCCGGCCTGTTACTTTTGCTGAAATTACTTTTTTATCCAGATCCAATCTAGTATTATTAGAGGGGGCGAGGTTGGGCGACTGCCTGGGATACTAAAAACAAATAATATTTGAAAGGATAATTTGAAAAATACGCAAAATAAAACTCTTTGTTAAAACTTTAAAAAAAAAATTCATTTATAGGGGTGCAGGGAGAAAACCATACCCAAGTTGCTATGACTAATAAAACCGCAGCCGCCCCTGCCTTTATCCTCCCAAATTATTTTCTTGTCCTTTGGCCATTTCCAGATAAATGAAAAATGCCACCATACCATTTGTTACAATTACTTTTTTGCATACAGATCCGGCTTTAAAGGGCGCGAGGTTGGCTATTGCTAACGACACTAAAAACTAAGGGGATGAAACATATGCAACATAAAATAGTAACCTCTCCTCCCCTTTTTTATTTTTTAAGAATATAGCATTTGTAGAGACGCAGAAAAGAACCTCGCACAGGGTGCCATGGCTAATAAAGTCGTTTCTGCCTTTATCTTTGCAAAATAATAATAATAATAATAAATAAATATTTCGTCTTTTTCCCATTCTTACGTGTTTTGCCGCCCCATTCTTTTGCTGTAATTATTTTTTTAGATCCAGATGTAAATTTCTGGGGCAAATACATCGTGTGCTTCTGTAATAGTCAAGCTCAATTTCTTTTTGTTTTTAAGCTTATCCTACTATAAAAATGCAAAATATCGATTATGATCAGTATCAAAGTCAAATGCATTCTAAATATCAGCTTTATGTAAACAGCATACCAAGTGTGGGGGACCCCTAAATCAGGGGCCCCAGGGTCACGATCCAGATTTAGATTTATCAGATCTGATTTAATTAACTCTGAATCTGTGTAATTAAATCGTCATAAAAGTCTCTAACAGTAACAGGGTTCCTTTCAGCTCAGACCCAAGTTTGAGTCTCCCCCCAACCCTCCACAACTGTTCACAGTTCTGATAATTGCTAATAGAAAAGAAGACAAGGAAAAAAATTTAAACATAACTAAAACATTTCTGGGAATAGCAAATGGTATAAAAAATATTCTATTTAAATTACATGAAAATTATGTAGTAATACTAATTAAAAAAAAAGTGCTAAGAAAATCTTTTGATCAAAAAATAATTTTTCTCGTTGAACTCAAAAGAGGATTTTGGGGGCCCTTTGGATGCGGGGCCCCTCGCGATTGAGACCATCGTGACCCCTTAAATCCGCCCCTGAGAATATCAGTAATTATACTTCCTAAGATGAAAACCTTTACAAAGCGGAAAATTTTTCGGTTCCTTTCGATTCCATTTTCATGGTTTTAATGAATCAGTATTTGACAAAGCTGATTACTTAGTTCAGTATTACAGATTATCTGATTATATACTTTAAATTTTAGAAACTTCGAAAAAATTCTCTTTGGAAATTTTCTTTTCGGAGGAGGGGGGGAGGGGGGGGGGCGCCAAAATCCATGTTTGCCCCGGGCGCCAAAAAGGCTAGTTTCGGCACTGAAACAAACAAACAAAAAGTATTAGTACCTATATTTTTATTTACATTTCTTAATTTATTTTTAGTTTTTCAAAAGATTCTATACCAAGACACTTGTGGATATTAGCAGTTCGTCATAGAGATTGAAGTCTTATAAGAACATAGTCCAGTGTGGTCTGCTTATTTCACAGAGTGAGAGGTAATGCTGTGCCTACTATTTTCATATATTCCAGTGGCTCTTCCAAAGGTGAAATAATGAGAATAATTAGATTGTGATTTTACTGTAAAATACTATTTTCTTTTTAATACATTTATCAATAAGTATTATCATATTGCTATTAATTGATTTATATTACATATATAACTGAGCCTATTGAAGTAATAACGAATTTTGAAAATTGGAGTTAAATGTATGTAGTACTATTTTGCATGTAATACTATGAAGATGTACCACTACATAGGAATCCATTGTTATGCTTCAATTAAATACTTTATTTTTTAACATTATTTATTAAAATGTGACTTACAGCCCTAATTTTAACCTGCTCAGTATTACAATGCTATGTGTTTTAACAATTTTATTTTATTGCAATCATTTGTTTTATTGTTTCCTGTATATTTTTGTATTGTTTTCTTTCTGTCTGCCTCATTTTCTGTCTTACAAGCATCTCCATATAATGCATTTATATTTTGTTAAATTATGCATTTTTGTTTGAAAAAGCGAAAAATTGATAAACATTTTTATAATCATTGTAAAAATATTTTTATAAAAGTTGATTAAGATTGCTAAAAAAAAAACATTTTTCCCAAGAAAGTAAACAACCTTTCAACTGTGTTTTTGCTACATGGGAATTATCCAATATCTTAAATGTTGTGTTATTGTATATTTATTAATGGAAATCTACCATAGTGGAATTTTATATAAAATGGGATTAAAATATTTTAGCAAGGATGCTTTGGGAAATAAATTTTATCTTAATTATCAATTAAGGAATCTTATGTGCAAGTTTCATTTAATTCTAACTGAGTGACATATCTCCATGCCGAGAATCAAAATCTGGACTTCTGTTTTCACAGGACAAGGCTCTACCAACAGAGCAATCCTGGACAATGCTTGTCAACATAATTCATTCAGATAATCTTTTGGCAGAGTGGGTGTTATTGCAAAATAGTTATTTGAGTGATTTGTGCTGAGCAGGATGAGTCAGTTGGTAGACTGTTGGAAAGTGAATCCAAAGGTTTGACGCTTACCATGGCCATCTTTAACTAAGTTAGAATGATATTAAAGTATTTTTACTGTTATTTTTATACTGTTTGAATCTTTAACAATGCTGCACATCTGATAAGAAAATTATTAAAATTATGGTCAATACCTGTGAAAACAAAACTTTACTGAATTATCTTCCAACACTGTCTGTCAGCAGTTTTGCTATGATAACTTTTGAATAAGTTAACAGATTTACAAGTTTCTTTTTTAAATAAAGGTAATTAAATTCTCTACAAACTATAACAGACAATGTATATTTTTAAAGTTATAAGACTGAATGATTAATTTTTTATTAGATTTTTTAATAGATTTTGAAATTTTATTTTTATATTTTTGTTTTTAAAATATAATGGAGAGACAACATAATATGAAGTATGAAAAAGAAATGGCAACTCAAAAATGTGGAGTTAATTAAAAAAAATCTAAGTTTATTAGAACATTAGCCAGGCTTTGCCCATCTAGACAGTCATTTCAAGGGCTATGCTGCCTTCGACAATATTTGACCAGGCCTTCACTTGGGCCCTCCAATGCACCAGAAAGTAAATAAATTAAATACTACTTTATTCTAAATTATATGAAGAAAACTAATAAAAATATCTAAAAAATAAAGACAATGATTTCATGACATAAATAAAATAAATTTTATTCATGAACCTTCAGACAAATTTTCTATGAGAGTCTCCGAAACTTTCTTTACTAAATAAAATAATGAAATAACGTGGAATAAATAGCAAAATAAAGTAATTCAAAATCTGAATGAAATGCATGGCAAAATAAAGTAATTCAAAATCTATTTATGGAAAAATTTTCATTAAGTAATGGCATTTGCACAAAAATGCCCATTTTGTATTTTTGAAAACACTGAGAAAGGAAAAAAATTCAACTGCAATTTGAAATCCACCTTCAGAATTTTATTTATTTATTTATTTATTTATTTTTGTTATTTAACATTGGATTTAGTCTTTACTAAGTGGAGGACTCTGATTTAAACTAAAGACTGTACTCATTAAAAAAAATAATTTTAAACTACAACAGAGTTTCAATGACTCTGTAAACATGAAGAGACCACTCATAAATTTCTTGTTTACTTTAATTTTGGACCAGACTGGCATATAAGATTTAGTTATAAAATTAACTATGACATTTTAGCTTATCTGAAGAACTTATTGTACTCCCACAAAGTCTAACAATGTTACCGTCAAACATGATGCGGACAGATTTTGATTATTTTAATGTATGTTGTAGGGGTCATACCCCTAACTATGCTGGTCAAAAATTTCCTCCAAATGGTTCTAGTTTTCGAGAAATTTCGGGTTAAAGTTCAGCATGCATGTCAAAGACCTACTAGTTCGCCGGTCTGTGACAGGAAAATGGGCCCAGTTTCCCTGTATCTCATCACTCTATAACCACTTTTAAACCTTGATTTTACGGCTACTTTGTTTCTTTAATATCCATAAAACCCACTATTATTTATGAATTCTGTTTGTTTATTTCCTTAAGTCATGTATTACAATAGTTACTTTAGTTACACTTTAACTTACTTCTAGTTATATCTAGGCACTCTTAAACAAATATCCAGTTCTAAATTCTTCATAGGTTTTTCATTAACGTCGCTTTATATTTTTGTCCAGCTATTATTTACATTACACAATTCCTACGCCCGTGCAATCAGCATTTAGATCATGTGACTACTAAGTGAATTGAATGTGTGATGACATATGGTGTATCTGGTATGACGTCATTCACTTTTCTCATTTGTGATAGACAGTCACTGAATTGCATCTTCCGGACATTTTGTATCCAGAAGTGAAATACATGTGCTGGGCATGGAATTGCGTAATGAAGGGGTTTTTATTATGAGCTGGATATTTTTATTCAGATCTGATGAGAGCTCATTAGCTTCATTTCGTTAAGTCTCAGATGTTGTTGGCGATTTGATGTATTGCGAAACCATATGGAAATGACCGTAAACTTCTTCTGGAACGAACGTTGGTCTTAAGCAGCGTAATGATTTAATCATGTTTCTAGCTCTCATCATGTCAAGTATATGTTTCATGAAGGGATGTGGCATATAAATAATGTTTTAGAAAGCTGGCTCGATGTGCTTACATAAGTGTCAATGTTTTTCTTATCAAAGACTTTTATCAAAGATTTCATTTCAACCTTTTACCTATTCATCGTTAACATGTTCTTTCCAACCCTTTTAAATCTAGTTTTATCTTTTAAACTCTTTTTACATCGCATCATATTTTCCCTCTTTTTGATACTTGCTTTTCTTGTCGGCAAATAGCCGTAGAATATTTATGTCAATTACGGGATTTGTCTGGTTTAAGCGACACCCAATAATGTTTATTTAAGATCTTCGAAAGAAAGCTATCATGAGAAATTGTTAGTGATGTTTGCTAAGGTTAATGAAGTTAAATATGGAAGTTAACATGTATATGCGATTTAAATCTTTGTTATGTTGTCTACATAATTAATGTATGGAATACAAAGCTGAAATGTTTTTCTTGTATGATTCATGTGCTCTCTGACTTGCTGATTCTGCATTTAAAGTTTGAACTTAATTCCTTTTTGAATAGATTAAAGTAAGCTGTCTTACACCTATCAATACTTATTAAGCTTTACATTTAAAGCATATATATATATATATATATATTTATTTATTTAAGTCATACATAAAGTTAATCTGAACGAAGATATTTAATAAAGTAAAGATTATAATTTATTTCTACAATTTAATTACTTTAAAGTTAATCTTTTATTTCCTGTTTAATAAATAAAGTTAATTTGATTTTATTAAAGTAAACTTTCTATTTATCTAGTTCATTTTGTGTTTCAGTCTAATTCTATTTATTGTTTATTTATCATGCAAGTAAAATATCAAATCCTACTTTTTGGTTGTTTAACCCCTTAACTGTGGGAGGTTTTTTGACACCATAAACTAAAAATAGGCACAATACACCACTTTTTCAGTACTAAAATATTTGCTTTGTGTAATCGAAAATCGTCTGCCGGTCAATAAAGCGAAGGTTGCGTATGAAAATTACTGGTGTGTAAAAGCTTTTAGTAACAAAACAAGCAAGCTCTTCATGCCCGAACTGAGTTCGGGATACACAGTTAATGGGTTAATATCTTTCAACCTTTTTACTTTTTGTTATGTTTTTATTGTTAAAAAACTTATGTTCATTTTTAAAACCTGGCTTTGTTATTCTTTAAATATATATTGGTTTCTACTTCAGCTTAAAAGTAATTCATATTTTTCTTTTCCATACTGGCTTAAACTTTCAGCACATTCTCTTCCATCTGTATATAGATAAATTACCTCTGCTACATTAATATATTGGGATAACCCTTTGGTAATCTCGTCAACCTTTTGTTACATGAAGATAATTATAAATTAATATTTGCAAAAGTTGTGACTGCACAACAGGGGGAAATGATATCATTCTTGAGTGACAACAATTGACATAAAGAAAATGAAGGTTAAAACACAAAATAAACATCACTAGATATGTGTATAATTAATAGATTCAAAAGACATATATATTTTTTTTACATCACATGTTGAACATGGAGAACATAATAAAATAGTGCATTTTCAAACCCTAACTTCAAAGGATAAATATAAGCGTAATTGAAGTTAGGGTTTGAAAATGCTGTATTTTATTCTTATAGTTCCAGCCAAACTCGCCATTTCAGTTATTTTGATGGGATCCATGCCAAGTCTTTGCAACTTTGGATAGTTACCACCGCTGCTTGCAATTTTTGGTTTTGAAGTTGGTTATCCGACAGCGGATGCCTGACCATTCTTCATCGGTAATACATTTAAAGCTGTTAGATTTTTGTCCGTTAGGCAGTGCTTCTGCATCGTTTCTGCTTGTGGTTGGTTGGAACGATGGTTGATGGTTAGCCTAGTGAATTTTTTTTTAATTTGTGGACGGCTTGTTTTTCGCCTTTAAAACTTTAGAAGCAATGTAACAACTATTTCCTGAGGATGACCATAGAAGTTGGTCGAAACGTTGATATTTTTAATTTGATTTTAATGTATGTATAAGTTTTAAATTTGATATTTGTATACACCATTTAGTAAATTTGTGATATTATATACTCACATCTTTAATGTAGTACTGTTTCATGGTGTAATCGTCCAGCATTTATATTAAATTAAATTAGCTTTTTTAACAAGCACAGTCAACTTGTATGTCAACTTGCATGTCCTTATGAAATTCTCTTTAAAATGAAAGGTAAAAAAACTCCCTATGCCTGATAGAACTTGAGAAATTCAAAATTGAAAACTTTATACAAGCCAAAAAAGGATGATTTTTAAAAATTAAAAAAATTAATTGTGTGAAAAATTACCGAGATAAATAAAAATTATAAAAGTATATTCTCCTTTACATCATCAGGGAGAATGTTTTTTATGATTTTTATAACGAAGGATTTGTTATACAATAAATGTATAACAAACAATAAATACAATATAACAGCAATTTTTTATAACTCCTAATCCCATTGAGATCCCATTCTGAAACTTTCAGGATTCAAAGTTTATAATATTAGAAAAAAAACAAATATATTTAAATATATATATATCTATATATATAAAAGAAAGTCCTTTCTGGCTAGATGATCAACGCGCAGCCAAAACTACTGAACCTACAAAGACGAAACTTGCAGGAAAAATACTTCTTAGTATGTAGAGGCGCACTAAGATGGGATTTTCAAAAACTCCACCCCTAAGGGGGGTAAAGAGGGGAACAAACTTTAAAAAAATTCCTTAAAAATTGGGTATTATAGTTACGTGACAAATGATAACATATTTTAATGTATTTTTGTATGCTGAATCGAATGGTATCAATTAAATACTCATAAGTCAAATAGTTCGTAAGATATTGCACATTTTTCTAATTTGGCGAAGTCTTTGACGAAGTCAATTCTAACAATACAAGAGATAATTTCTAAAAATACGTCCGTTACTATAGCAATGGAAGAAATTCAAATTAATTCTTTTTGTTTATTTTTGCAGATAGATACATTAACTGCTCAATTGGGAATTGAATATTATTTTTATGTATATTTATGTAATTGTGTATTATTATTATTTCTACAAACGTCACGCTTTAAAATAAAATGTGATTGCTAAAATAAAGGGTACATCTCAATTATACCATCGACCACTTTTCATAAAAAAAAAAAATCATCGCCAAACATGAACTCCAAATAAACAAATGGAAGAATGTTGCCATTGGAACATCAAAATAAATAAATAAAATAAAATAAATTTGGAAAAGCCCCACTCACCAACAAGTGTGCAGTAAGTTTTAACACAAAAAAATTACAATATATTAATGAAAATAGAAAAAAAAATCTTGGATATTTATTTATTTACATTATTTTTCTTAATTATCCTTCTCGGCTGGTGAATAAATGTTTGTGACATCAGTTGAAATTGATCTATTGCACTTAACTATGAAACGCAACATTTTTACAATGCATTTTCTCTTTTAATGTCATGGCACAGCCGTTTAAGGACGCAATTTTTATTTTAATTAACGAAATAACTAAAATATTAGAAAAACAAAATGAAAAATACAGGTAAATGTCGAATTAAAAACCGCTTCATGACATAACAAACACGTTTAATACTTCTGACGTCAAGTGAAAGGGAATGCATTTTCGGCGTTAAATCGTATAGCTTGGCGATAGTTTTTTTTATGAAAAGTCGTCGACGGGATAATGGAGAAGTACCAAATAAAGTGCCAAAGGTCTGATTGGTATTATGTATTATTTCTTTATTTGTTTTCAGTCTTGAGCCATGTTTCTCTTTTTCTTTGGGTAGTTATTCATACGATTTCGGGCTAATTTTCCGCAATCGGATACCTCACCAATTGGCGTATTAGCCACAATGTTGAAAGCATCAATTTATGTTTGAAGAGAAATCTTCATGATGAATCCTGTTACAGAAAATCATATCATCATCTACTATGAGTATAAATCGCATATTCACATTTTAATCAGGTAATGTTTTTTGAAAGGTTTTAGCGTATAGCTATTCTACGTTGCTTTGTTATAGAGCTAAAGAGGAAAGCTCTAAAATTATGCGAACCCGATTATTAAAGATTACTTTAAAAAATTCTACTGAACAAATTTTAATGGAAGGGATTTTTCAGGTATGGTTAATGACCCTATAACATATCATTCTATGTTGCTTAGTGATAGAGCTAATGGGAAAATAATTGGGAAAGGTGAATGCAATTATGAAAGATATATCTACTATGTATTTAAAATGCAAATTCGTATTTCATTCCGACCGTTTATAATTTGAGTTCTGCTGTATGGACTTTGGTGCGATTTACACTGTTAGCAGGGATGAGATTTCTCCGCTTCTTTGCATACCAGTATAATCTTAGAGAAAACGTTGTTCTTTTAAATCGCAGAATGTTCAGATTTAATAAAAAAGCATTTTCTGTAAGATTATACTGGTATGCAAAAAAGCGGAGAAATCTCATCCCTGACTGTTAGTTAGGCAATTTTGTGGGGATGGTTGGTACTTCTCTGGAGCAAAGTTTTCGTCTGCGTTGTGTTTTCTGAAGCGAAAGCTTGGCAACGAATCTGATTACAAAAATCATATCATATTCATCTATAATATTTATAAAACGCAAATTCTTATTCTATTCCGATCGGTTAAAACTCAGGTTCTACCGAACAGATTTTTTATATGATTTCACTGTTAGTTAGGTAATTTGTTTTAGAAAGATTTTAAAATAAAGTACATTGTTCTACATTGCTTATTTATAGAGCCACGGGAGGAAGTTATAGATAAAATTAGGTGAACCTGATTATGAAAGATTACTTTTTTAAAAGTTCTATTAAACGGATTTTCATGGGAGTTTCGCAGAGTGATAATATTTCAGGAATTGATTTTCGACATTGTTTAGTTATGGAGCTATGGGAGAAAGTTGTCAGTGGTGTAGTCGTAAAAAAAAAACAGTGCATATACTCTATAGACAGAGGATATATACTAGAGAGTATATATTATAGCTACAGGCGGTGTGCAGAATTTCGTCTTAAAAATTCCAGAAGGTTGACGGCGTATACCAGCATATACTTTCTACAAAATCCCTGAGAGTTCTATCAACAGCTGAAGATGATTATGAAAGATACATTTATCTGTCTACTGTATATGTATAATGCAAAGGGAATTTCGATCCTGCCGCTTATACCTTGAATTCTGCTGAAAGGATTATGCTGGAACTTGCACTGTTAGTTAGCTAAATTTTGAGGGGAAGTTTTAGTGCATAACATATCGTTCTATGTTGCTTAGTTAAAGAATTAGGGGGGGGCATTTCTATAATCAGTTGAACCCAATTATGAAACATTAGACTTTTGTAGCTCACAGGCTATCAAAGCCTGAGAGCTTATGTGCCCGCCGGTTCTGTATGTACGTACGTACGTACATATGTATGTACGTAACGCGATAACTCTTGATAGAACTAACCGTTTTACTTTAAATTTTGTTTATAGGTTCCTTGTGATAAGGCGCTTCCCTCATTAGTTTTGGAGGTTCATGGGTTAAGCATAAAGGGGGGAAACGGGGGGGCTAACCCCCCATAATTTAGATAAATGGGTTTTTCATGCAGAATTATCCCATTTTCTTCGAATTTTGTATATAGGTTCACTTTGATAATGTGCTTTTGTCAATAGTTTTGGGGGTTCATTGGTTAAGTATAAAGCGGGAAAGGGGGGATAACCCCCCCCCCTAATTTAGATAATTGAGTTTTTCATGCAGAATTATCCGATTTTCTTCAAATTTTGTATATAGGTTCATTTTGATAATGTGCTTCTGTCAATAGTTTTGGGGGTTCATTGGTTAAGTATAAAGGGGTAAAGGAGGGATAACCCCCCTAATTTAGATAAATGAGTTTTTCATGCAGAATTATCCGATTTTCTTCAAATTTTGTATATGGGTTCATTGTGATAATGCGCTTCTCTGAATAGTTTTGGGGGTTCATTGGTTAAGTATAAAGGGGGAAAGGGGGGCCTAACCCCCCCCCTTAATTTAGATAAATGGGTTTTTCATGCAGAATTATCCCATTTTCTTTAAATTTTGTATATAGGTTCATTTTGATAATGTGCTTCTGTCAATAGTTTTAAAAGTTCATTGGTTAAGTATAAAGGGGGAAAGGGGGCATAACCCCCCTAATTTAGATAAATGGGTTTTTCATGCAGAATTATCCGATTTTCTTCAAATTTTGTATATAGTTTCATTGTGATAATGCGCTTCTCTGAATAGTTTTGGGGGTTCATTGGTTAAGTATAAAGGGGGAAAGGGGGGCCTAACCCCCCCCCTTAATTTAGATAAATGGGTTTTTCATGCAGAATTATCCCATTTTCTTTAAATTTTGTATATAGGTTCATTTTGATAATGTGCTTCTGTCAATAGTTTTAAAGGTTCATTGGTTAAGTATAAAGGGGGAAAGGGGGCATAACCCCCCTAATTTAGATAAATGGGTTTTTCATGCAGAATTATCCGATTTTCTTCAAATTTTGTATATAGTTTCATTGTGATAATGCGCTTCTCTGAATAGTTTTGGGGGTTCATTGGTTAAGTATAAAGGGGGAAAGGGGGGCTAATCCCCCCTTAATTTAGATAAATGGGTTTTTCATGCAGAATTATCCGATTTTCTTCAAATTTTGTATATATATTCATTTTAATTAGAGACTATTGAAAACCCTCTTTCTCCGAAACACGTAATCCCAGCTTATCACTCAGGAAGCTATAATCAAACCGAAACTTTCTGCACTTGAGAAACCAGATTGCTCGTGACGTCAAAGCCATGTGCGAGAACTTCTGTAAACACTTAAAACTGTGAATACCCCAAAAATGGGCCTCATGCAGCCATAGCAACTATGTTCTTTATAGACTGTTTCAACGTCAGTGTAACATGATTTTTCCGGACTGAAAGACGTGACTTTTAATCGCTCCTAAAGCGTATAAAACTTTTATATCTTTAAACATAAAAAAAAATGTAAAATATACTATTAAATATTTTTAACCTTCTAAACCAATGAATCCATTCAATTTCATAATACTCAATTTTTTTAATAATAATTTTCTTCCTTCACGGTTAAGTAGTGATAAGTGGAAGAGAGAACGTGAAATGTGAAAACACGGAACCAGAGTCATAAATAAATAACACGATAAAATTGGATACACAATTCCTGAATCCCGAAAACAGAAGGTAAGAAGACTTTACCTATTTATATGATTTTCAACTGTTTACTATATAAAGACAGGAAATATATATATTTTTATATTGAAAGATTACCCCTACTTAAATATACATAAACTTAGAGTGGCCATTAACTGCACGTTAAAAGGTCCCACAGTAAATAAACTATTTTTACTACAATAAAAAAGATTTCGAGCCTGAAAAAGAATTCGAGACTAAATGTCTGAATCTGCGCTATATATAAAATAAAATAAAAACAAAAAGTAGTGTATAAAAAATATAAAAAGAAAAAGTAAAAGTAAAAGAAGAAAAGAAGAACTTAATGATGGCGTCATTTAGAGATACTCAAATGATAGACAAATTAAACGCCACAAACTACGCTAACTGGCGATTCAAGATCGAGATGATATTAACGAAAGATGATTTAATCGAAACTATAACGGAGCAAGCTCCAGCTAGCACGGATGCGGCATTTTCCGCTTGGAACAAAAAAGATAAGAAAGCGCGTGCTCTGATAAATTTGAGCATCGAAGACGCGCAAATAATACACATAAAGAATCTCGAAACTGCTCGCCAAACATGGGACAAACTGAAAGAAATCCACGAACGCGAATCCCTATCAAGCAAGCTCTTTCTCCTTAGGAAATTATACAACACCAAATTAAGTGAGAACGGAAATATGCAAACGCACATAACAAATATACTAGAGCTTATAGATAAATTAGCCGCGATTGGTGAACGCATAAGCGATTCACATATTTCAGCTATAATGCTATGCTCTTTACCAAGGTCTTATGACGTCTTGATCACCGCACTTGAATCGCGCCCCGAGACCGATCTGACACCTAATTTCCTAAGAACGAAGTTAATCGACGAATACATGAGAAGAGCAGAAAACACAGATATTCCGCAAAATACATCAAAAGCGTATAAAATACTAAAGAATTCTGCATACGTAAATAACAACAAAAGAGAGAATAGATACTGCACACATTGCAAAATGAGAAATCACAACACTGCCCAATGCTGGTTCGTAAAACGACAGAACCAAAACAGCTACACTCAACAAACATCTAACCACCATCCGCAACCAAACAGACATTACAAACAAAAGCAATACTCATCATCACTATGCTTCGAAAAGACAAACCCGAATCCTAAAAATGAGGAACACGAAACAAAGAATGATAAAATAAATAACGCAGCATTTTTAGCGGACAAAGCTCAAACAAATACATGGATAATAGATAGCGGCAGCTCAAATCATATTACCAACGACAAAACATTACTTTCAAACTTCAACGAAGACGCCGAAACAGAAATAACAGTCGCAAACGGTAACAAATTAACATCATATGGTTCCGGAGAAATAAAAATTCAAACGGAAAACAAAAGACAAGAAATTACACTCAAAAACGTCCTATACATACCTAAAATAGAAACAAACCTACTTTCCGTAAGCAAGGCGACCCAAAACGGTTGTGAAGTAACCTTTGAAAAAGAAAAGTGCAGCATAATAAATGACGGCAAAACAATATTAGAAGGAAAGTTGAAAAATAATCTATATGAAATAAATTTAACTAACGATACTAGAGAACAAAATTATGTAAACATGACATACAGCTGTCAAAATCCCAATTGTGTGGAATTATGGCACCGCAGAATGGGACACCGTAGTTATCAAACAATTAAAGAAATGCAAACAAATCAACTAGTTACAGGAATAACGATAAATAACTGCAGACACGAAAACAAATGTGAGGTATGCATAAGAGCGAAAACAACAGAAGCACCGTACCCCAAACACGCGTCATACAGAGCCACACGAAAAATCGAGTTGATACACAGCGACGTCTGTGGTCCGTTGCAGACCCCTACAATCGGTGGAAAAACATACTTCGTAACTTTCATCGACGACAAAACAAGATTTTGTGTAATCTATTTAATGTCCAGAAAAAGCGAAGTATTCGATAAATTCAAAGACTACATATCTCTAGTACACAATAAATTCGGGAGATACCCAAACAGTATAAGATCAGACAACGGTGGTGAATACACTAGTACCGAAATGGAAGAATACCTAAGCGAAAAAGGCATAGAGCACCAACTCACAGTACCACAATCACCCAGCCAGAATGGAATTGCGGAGAGAAAGAATAGATATTTACTAGAAATGACCCGCAGCATGTTAATAGAGGCGCAATTACCGCAAAAACTATGGGGAGAAGCAATATGCACTGCCAACCATATTCAAAACCGCTTACCGACAAGATCAAACTATAAAACCCCATACGAAATGTGGACAAATAGGAAGCCCAATATCCATTACTTAAAAGTATTCGGATGCTTAGCCTATGCACACATAAATAAATCAAAACGCGGAAAATTAGACGAAACCGCACAACAGGGAAAATTTGTCGGTTACGATAACAGAAGTAAAGGATTCAGAATATACACAAACGACGGAAGAGTCATACTTTCAAGATCCGTCAAATTCCTTGAAAATAAATGTCCTTACACTCAAAACAATAGCAACCCGGAAGAGGAAAAATCAAAACCCGTAGAAAATGAACAATTAGTTGAAAATAACTCAAAGGAAATATTGATAGACTTTACACCTGAAGAATGCGAACCACCCGCGCCCAAACAATCCACATGTGAACCGCGAAGATCAGAGAGGACAAATCGGGGAGTACCACCCGATCGCTTCGCATACACAGTGAAAACAAACATAATTAACGAACCCAAAGACTGGTTAGAAATGATAAACACTAAAAATCCCATTGAAAGACAAAATTGGATAAACGCCGCGCAAGAGGAAATAAATTCGTTAAAGGAGAATAAAACTTGGGAACTAGTCGAACCTCCACAGGGAAAGAAAATCATAGGAAGTAAATGGACTTTTAAAGTCAAATATGACGATATGGGAAACGTGAAGAGAGACAAGGCCCGCCTAGTTGCAAAAGGCTTTCTTCAAAAATATGGTGAAAATTATGACGAGACTTTTGCCCCAGTGGTGTCTCACACAACAATCCGCACATTTCTAGCAGCAGCTGCGTACCACGGATTTAACGTGCACCACCTAGACATCAAAACAGCTTTTCTACACGGAGAGCTAGACGAAGACATATACATGACACAACCCGAAGGTCATGAGAAACCAGACCAAATAAATAAAGTATGCAAATTAACGAAGGCTATTTACGGACTTAAACAGGCCGCGAGAGCCTGGAACACGAAAATCAGTGAAACATTAAAGGAAATGAAATTTGTGCAAAGCACTACAGACACTTGTTTATTTACGCGCAAAGAGAAAAACAAGGAAGACACAGTCTACATAATTGTATACGTGGACGATCTGCTCGTAGCAGGAAACAAAGAAAACATTGAAAAATTTGTAGAGAAACTTAAACTTAAATTCAAACTTAGTGACCTAGGAGAAGTAACGAATTACCTAGGAATAAGCATAAAGAAATTAGACAACGGCTACGCTCTAAACCAAACAACGAAAATTAGTGAAATAATAAATAAATTTAATCTTGAAGAAAGTAAACCATACAGCACACCCATGGACACAGGTTATCTAAAAATAAACAATAACGAAAACCTACTTCCAAATAATCACAAGTACAGACAAGGAATAGGTGCATTATTATACTTAGCGACAGTAACTAGACCTGATATACTAACGGCTGTAAACATTCTAAGCAGGAAAAATGAAAAACCAACCGAAATAGACTGGAAAGCTTTGAAGCGTATAATGAGATACCTAAATACCACCAAGAACTTAAACTTAATTATAAACACCGAACATGCACCAATCTTAGAAGCATATTCAGATGCAAATTGGGCACAAGATCCCGAAACGCGAAAATCTACTACAGGAAATGTTTTTATGATAGGCAAGAATCCAATCTACTGGATATCCAAACGACAGTCTTGCATCGCTCAATCATCCGCCGAAGCGGAATACGTAGCAGCAGCAAGCGCAGCCAATGAAATCGTTTGGCTCATAAAACTTCTAGACGATCTAGATTTACCGCAAAATTGTCCAATTACACTATACGAGGACAATCTCTCAGCGATAAAGATGACGGAATCCGAGAAACTTTCCAACAGGACAAAACACATCGAGGTGAAGTACCACGTCATCAAACACCTAACAGAAGCAAAGATAATCGCACTGAAGTACTGTCCTAGCAAATCCATGATCGCAGATCTGTTGACCAAGCCCACTCCCAAACCTGAACATCTGAGAAACCTTGAAAGACTGAAACTGCAAGAACTTCCTTCAACCTGGGATTAAGGGGGGTGTATTGAAAACCCTCTTTCTCCGAAACACGTAATCCCAGCTTATCACTCAGGAAGCTATAATCAAACCGAAACTTTCTGCACTTGAGAAACCAGATTGCTCGTGACGTCAAAGCCATGTGCGAGAACTTCTGTAAACACTTAAAACTGTGAATACCCCAAAAATGGGCCTCATGCAGCCATAGCAACTATGTTCTTTATAGACTGTTTCAACGTCAGTGTAACAGAGACTTCCCTGATTAGTTTAAGGGGTTCATTAGTTAACTATGAGGGGGGTAACGGGGGGATGACCCCTCTTAATATATTGTTGATTTCTTTATTTTTCGAGGAGCATATTTCAAATTCTTTGAAATAAGAGTATAATATACAATTAGTGTGAATAGCCTGCGAGCTCAATGCCCTCAGTTCAACTGGACAGTTTTCTTTTTATTAAAGATTCTGCTGAATGGATTTCTATGGAACTTGCATTGTTAATTTTCCAGGGATAGTTTTAGTATATTGCATATCGTTATATCGTTCTTTAGAAAATCATACTGTAAATGATTAAATAAACGAGTTGGTCTTTAACAATAATTTAATAACAATTTAGGTCTTTAACAGCCTAAATTTCGTGTAACACATTAGAAAATATAACAGCGTAATGGCTTTCGTATCGTTTTACACAATGCGGATGGACATGAAGGTAAAAGTTCATGTTTCTTTAAAACACACAATTAAATTGACTGATATATTTCGTTTGATTCAAGTTTTTTTTTGGATAAACCGACCAGCGTAGCGAGCAAAGCCTGCTAGGTAATAATAATGGTTAATTTTTTCTGCATATAAAATTCTATATTATGCAAAAGGAAGTCCTGACTTGGGAGATCATAAACGCACAGTCCAAACTACTGAAGCTACAAACACGAAATTTGTGGGGAAAATACTTCTTCGGATGTAGAGGCGCAATAAGAAAGTTTTCCTAAAATTCCATCCCTAAATGGGTTAAAATGGGAACAAACAATAACAAAATTTCTTAAAAATCGGGTTTTATATTTATTTGTCAAATGATAACATATTTCAATGTATTTGTGCATGCTGAATCGAATGGTACCAAATAAAAATATTCGAACTCCAACAATTCGTGAGATATTGCACATTTTCGAATTTGGCGTTGCCTTTGGCGACAAAACCTGAAAATTTATTGCATTGATCGCCAAGTGATATTTTCTAATATACATTCGTCATTGTTAAAGATCAAACAACACTTGGCGATTTATAAGATTCTGGATAAGAAAAAAATCACCTGATATTTTGATTAGATGAAATCTCAATAATGCCAGTTCTCGGGCTCTTTGTTTTAACTTTTTTGTTTGCTTCGGGAATTTGGAATGGAATAGTATTCGGTATTTTTATGTTAGCTGGGGGTGCCAGTGATCGCCAAATTTTTTTTAATCTCGCCAATCCTTTTTTTTTTTTTTTTTTGCTAATCTTTTAATGTTAGCTAATAACAACTAGCCATTATTTTAACATTACGATATTATATCTTAAAAAACTTATTTAAAATAACTAAAATATAATCATAATAAAATACATAAACACAAACATATCAATACAAATAAAATGTCACGCAAAATGTTTCAATTTAAATGATGCCAATTGAAACAAGATTTGGAGAGATTTTACTGCCGCACAGCAATATAAAAGTACCAATTATTCTTACGGATATTTATGTAATTGTGATTTATAAATAAAATATGCTTGCTGAAGTAAAGTTTCGAGGGTCTGTACGGTTTCGATATTGCACATTTTCTATAATTTGGTGATGCCTTTAGCGCCAACTCATCAATATTTCTAACATTACAAGTTATAATGTCTAAAAATGCATCCATTACTATATCTTCTTTACTACCGCCACTGCAACATATTCAGGGAGTCTCATCCTGCCACTTCAAGGCACGGCACGAGGTGCAGGGTAACTGTGATCCGAGATCAACAGCCTTATTCCTGGAATAATCAATATGAGGATCATAATTAAAGCCAGACAAATACTTAGTAGTCAAAGGCAATAAATTGATATGCGATCTCTTTTCATATTTTCCTGTAGCTGTCTGACCAAAAGCGTACATTGTTGGGTGAATGCAATTCACCGGTATATTTAGTTTGATTCAAAATTCGTTTGGAGACACCGACCAGCGTAGCGGGCGAAGCTTGCTAGTATATATATATAATTTAAAAGTTTTAAATTAAATTAAATTAGTTTTTTTTAACCAAGCATAGTCAACTTGCATATCAAATTAAAAATTATGAAATTTTCTTTAAATTTAAAAGTATAAACACGCTCTATGCCTGATAGAACTTGCGAAATTCGTAATTGAAAACTTTAATACATGCCAAAAAAGGATATTTTTTCGAAATTAAAAAAATTAATTGTATGAAAATTCACTGAGATGAAAAAATGTTAAAAGTACATTCTCATTTATATCATCAGGAAGAATGATCCCTGAAGGTTTCATTAAAATCTGAAATTGTCAATTTGAATATTGGAAATTTTTGGTTGAGTTGATGTGAAATGACCCTAATGCAGTAATCTAGGCTAAGTCAAAATTGCAAAGGAATGTAAAATATTTCCATTTTAAATAGGGTTCATTACTCTGCATTGTTTTTTTCAGCGACCACCCAACTGTATACTTGATTTCATCATTGGATGTGTTTAGGGAAAATTCGCCACTTTGATTTATGGTTTGTAAAAAACATGAACTAGTGAATTTATTTTTAATTGCCATTCGGCTTGCTTCAACGTATATACATGGAAAAATGAGTAATTCTGAAAAATTACTCGGAGCATACCTTTGTGAAAATGTGTATGAACCCTGTTAGGGACGCATTTTTAAATTAAAATTCATGACACTTGGAGGCATAACTATTAAAATGATTTGGAATCGAACAGTTTTTTTTTATCGATAAATAAATTCAATTTTAAGTTAAAAACGATTATCTAACAACAGCATTTGTCAGGTTGCTGGGCCAAAATTTGGTATAAAAAGACAACTTTAAGAGGATCCTTTGTTTTTTTCAGAAAAATAGAAATACTATTCAATTTCACAGTTTTGAATAACAGTATCTGCCATTCTTTTGCGTTAATGAACAAAGGTGATTTCAGCAATATGTCAGAAAGTAGCCAGTTTCGATTGGAATACATCCTTAATAGAACAGTCTCTATTACTTTGCTGTCCATCAACATAACATATCTCCTCCTGGCACTTTATTACGTGATAGAAGATGAGTATTTATTATGTGATGGTACATGAATGGCTGATCTGCTACTGAAATACATACAACCTACATGGTAACTTCTGTGTGCAGTTGCCTTTGACACTTGTCTCTTGTAATGTTTCAAAACCACTATAATAAAATTAGTTATTCCAAATCTCTTTCTGCACTTTGGTGAATTCTCCAGTATTGTTCTTAAAGAGGCATTTTTATACTTCTTGTAGATGATAACTGCTACATCATTATTTTAAATGTTGCTCTTTTCATAATTTTTATGCAAGACACTGAAAGTTTTATTGATGGATTTGTTTTTGAATAAAATATTCCTACTTCTCTCCTAAATAATGTTCTGTTCTAAGACATTATAACTATTATAGCTACTCAAATATAACCTGGTTAAATGACACTCTTCACACATTTAATCACCCAATTTGCATCAACCTATCTAAGGATTTTTGTAGCTCTGTTCCACAATTGAAGAATAAAATGCATTTTGTTTTACCCATAATCAATCAGACAGAGATTTAAACATGATAAAAATACAAATAGTGATTAAAATACTTTTACGTTATTATTACATATATAATGCAGAATTTTGTCTCAATAATAATAATTAAACTGTGAAATATGCAGCAAAATATTTCTTTACAAGAGTGTTTTGGAAAAGCAGCTTCTGACTCACAGAAAAGAAAATTGTTTGTTTGTGAGATATGCAAGAAGAATTTTTCTCAAAAGCGTGCTTTAAACATCCATCTGTTAATTCACACTGGTGAGAAACCTTTTGTGTGTGAGATATGCAACAAGAAGTTCTCTCAAAAGGGCAATTTAAGCAAGCATCTGTTAATTCATACTGGTTTGAAAACTTTTGTGTGTGAGATATGCAGCATGAATTTCTCTGAAAAGAGCCATTTAAGCCGGCATCTTTTACGTCATGCTGGTGAGAGAATAAAATCTTTTGTGTGTGCAATATGCAACAAAAAATTCTTCAATAAAAGTCATTTAAATGCGCATCTTTGTTCTCATACTTGTGAGAAACCTTTTGTGTGTGAAATATGCAACAAAAAATTCTCTGTACAGAGTAATTTAAAACAGCATTTGTTTATTCATACTGGTGAGAAACCTTTTGGGTGTGATATATGCAACAAAAAATTTTCTTTCAAGTGTAACCTGAAAATGCATCTATTAATTCATACTGGTGAGAAACCTTTCGTGTGTGAAAAATGCAACAAGAAATTCTCTCGTAAGAGTGTGTTAAACTGCCATATGTTAATTCATTCTGGAGAGAAACCTTTTGTTTGTGACATATGCAACAAGAAATTCTCTCATAAGAGTATGTTAAACAGCCATATGTTTATTCATTCTGGTGAGAAATCTTTTGCTTGTGACATATGCAACAAGAAATTCAACCAAAAGAGCAATTTAAGCAGGCACCTTTTAACTCATACTGGGGAGTAATCTTTTGTGTGCGATATAAACAAGAAAGATTTTTCTGAAAAGGAGTAATCTAAGTGTACATATTTTGCTCCAAAAAATTTCTATTGACTAATATTGATAATTGTTTTTATAGGAGCCTTGGCATAGTCTAGTATTAAGAAAGTGGAATTTCTTGTCCAATATTACAGTTGCCAATACGAAACAGGGACCAATGAAAATATTTCTAATTTAAACTAGTAAACCAGCAGATCAGGAACTTTTACAACAGCTATGCCAAACACATTTTTATGTTGATCCTGCTTTATTTTTATGTAAAAATTAATAAGCCTATAAGATTTTCTGATGATTTAGGCGATTTAAATGTAAAAAAACTTATGTTACACATAATTTCACACAATGAAGTTTTTTGACTCTAAAACTGACTTTCTAATAAACTTTTAAGATGAAAGATACTTTTTATAATGGAATGTTGCTCTTCAAATCCGCCATGATTTTGAAGGTAAAATGTAATTAAATATGGAAAAACTGTTTGTGTATTTGATACAGATTGTTATTTCATAAAGTAATAAAAATCCAAGGAGGTTTTAAAATATCAACAAATGTCGCTAGGTAGCATTTGAAAAATATGCTTTCCTCATCTAATTCAATCTATTCTTAGAATTTCTAACACACGTGAAAAATGTTTATGACTTTGATTTGACTTTTTTTATCTGTCTGTGTTCTAACTTATGGAAATTACTTAGATTGCCATGTAATTGATGCATGTCGCTGAAGTTTATTATGACACATTTGCTATTGATAGTGAAGTGTGTAGCAGTTATACTTAGTTCAAGAGACACTCAAAACAATTCCATTATATTATGGTCTGTGGGGAAAAGTCATTTGTGGTTTATTTTGCACTCTTTCAAGAATGTTTTGAATGAAATTAGTTTGATTTTCTGAGAGGCACTAAAACATTCTTTCTATCACATTCATTTACAACAATCTTACTCTATCTGTGGTCCAAGATACAATCATTAATCCATATTTATGAAAATGTGCATAAAGATATTGAAAACATTTGCTATTGTTTTGTATATTTGTATGGTGTGTTAAAAATTGCCTTGTTATTTAGAATCAATTTAAAATTTTGTTCAGTCAAAAGTTCTTTTTAGACGGAATCACATTAATGTTACAGTGTTATATATATATATTATTCTGCAACACTCATCAAACATTATTTAAAATTAATTTCATTTGTATTTTATATCTTTACATTAATAAATAATATGTTTTTGCATTGATAATTTTTTTTATTTTAATCTACTATTTTTTTTTAGAATTGTGTAATTGTACATTTTATACTTATTAAATAGCTAATACTAATTCTATTAACTTTGATATACTACTTTTGTTATTTTACTATTTCAATTACCCATTTTTACTTCATTATATAAGTATTGTATAAACCCTTTTTTTTATATTATGATTTAAGTAGAGTATGTTGCAAGGAAAAACAGGTTGAGTTATACAAAGAATCTATAAAATATAAAGCAATTTGGTTACATAATAGTCTACGAGTGAAAAACTGCATCCTATTTTAATGATGTTATACTATTTCAAACATTAATGAAACTTAAATGTGTTACTGAGTTTCACCACAAGATGCCTGCTGTAGATTAGGACATGCATAGCATTTATCATTCATTCATTTTGATGCATAAAAGACTACAGCATTACTTGTGAGCGATCATTGTTGGCAGTGTATTCTCAGTTAAGAGTTATAGTACAGGTGCTTTTAAATTAGACTAAATGTTTGCATACTACAGGGTGTGTTTAAATTCTATAGATTATCACTGATTATACAAAACAATTCATACAGGGTTCTACAATAGGATTTATATACATTTCTTTTATTTGCAAAAATTTTTGAAGGTCAATTCTCAACTGTGCTATGCATTTTCTAACTTAGTTAAATTTTATCATACTCTGTAGAATATATACAAAACTATAGTTCCTATTCAGAAATGCACAAAAGAATTCCAGTGCCTTTCTCGCTATGGAGGTAATTTGGGAAATCTGGATTTTAAATGTGTTCTTAATTGTTTACTTAGATGTCCTCTTTCACTTTAATAAACTATGTAGTTTCATTAAACTATTCTGGAGTTGTTGGAATGAGTTTTATAACCCATGCTTGATGTATAATTTTTGTTTTCTCTATTGTGTAAAGGCTCCTATAAAGGGAAAGTACCCAAATTCCAATATGATGTTGCTTCTAATATGTGTGGTTTTATTTTAAGTTCTTTATTTTCAGACTGGCAACAGTTATATTCAAGCACTTATGCTAACGTTTATGTATCATAGAAATCATACGCAATGCAATAATAGTTACCCTGCAGAATTCTGTAGATTAGTGAAATGTGATATGTACAATCAGCAAAAAATTAAAGAGAACATGCTCTATTAGATTAAAAGAGATGGCATTGCCAGTGTAGGTATATATTTATTGTTCAAAAGATTCTGAAGGTTAAAAGGTTGTAATTTTTGCTAATTTGTTTAAGTAGTGTAAGTTTCAACGTATTTTCTTTTTGTTATGAAATCATCTATTTTGTAAGTAATGTACGTCAAGCATGTTTATCGTGTTCAAAAAGAAACGTTTTATATCATGGAAATATTTTGTCTTCGCTACTCCCAAATGTGTATTATTTCAGACAAAAATTTGTTACTAAAATTGTGATTTTTTTTTTCAAATGATTTCGTGTTTTTTTTTCTATACATCTGTTTGTGTTGCATTTGTTAGCCATCACCTTTTGCATCTGAAATGGGTTAATGACCTTGTACTCAGTATGAATTGGGATATAGAATTATTTTTGGAGAAAAGAACCCTTTATTTAATACATTTAATGCAATTTTATAAACTTTGTATTATGTTTAATAAAGAAACTTTTTTTGTCCTCAGAGATGTGAAATTTGCTCCTTGTTTAAGAGAACTGCCTGAAACTCTTTAAATTTGTATGTTAACTCTTTGGTAACTTATATTCTCTGTTATTAAAATTATGTCAGCTTTTTGAATACTTCAGTTTTTAAACGTATTTGAAGTTTTTGGTATATTTACGTATAAAATATGATGTTGTATATTCTGCATGATTGGGATGACATTTTTTTAATGACATTTTATTAACATACATGTGACCTGTGTGTTTGGCATCAAGCTCCCGCTTATAAGTCATCGTCAATATATACAGGGACGAGATAGCACACACAAGGAAATTTACAACACACAGAAATACAGCTAGAAGCTCCACAAAGAGTGTGCAACAGAGCCAACGGGATTCGAACCTGCTCCCACCTACACTCGCAAGCGATTAATGGTGTGGTGCTTTGATCACTCAGCCACGGTGGACCCTGAATTGGGATGCATCAGTTCTGGCACTATTTGTCCTGATAAAGTGGTTGCCCCAATGACATTGTGCAACAATGGAATTTCTTGTGAAGTGAAAGTGTGCAATTCTGTATGAAGTTAACTCGCTGAACGTGGATATCACCATGAAAAACATTCCTTGGCTCTTGTTTCAGAAATACAGATGTGGAATGTGATGATTTTTTACTAATTATAGTAGTCTAGTAATGATAATTATCCAGTAAAATGTTTGGTACTTTTCCGTTAAACCATCCCTATTTCTGCCAAGTGTAATTATGTACATCAAAGGACCTTTAAATTTAAATACAACTCCATAGTTCTGAAACAATTGTATTGCAACTTTCTCATCAACAGGTAAATAAATCTCAGTAAAAGAAAAAAAATAATAAATATTTTTGATTTGAAAAATAAAAAATTAAATTATTAAAAAATATATTCATGTTCAATAAATAGTGAGTCAAATTTTTTGGCATGGTTTGCAATAAAAATCCTTTGCATGGTCAGGGCACATTAGCATTACATTTTGGCATGTTGTTGGTATAACGGAAATTACCAAAAATTCTAGTCACCAGTAAAATTTATTTATCCCTTTTAAGTCTGATTTTTAAAAATTCCAAAAGTTTTTATGAGTTAATTGAGAAAAACAAGCACAGTTTAGAATTTTAATTACATAATTTTGAATAGCTCTGAATTGGAAATATAAATTATGTTTTCTAATAAAACTTATCAAAATTATATATTTAGAAAGAAATAAAAGATATACTGCAAAGGCTGAACTAATCGGTAAGTTCGGGAAATGCTGATTGCCGAATACTTCAAATTCCTTACTGTTGAGTACTACAAAATCGATATCTAATGAGGGAGCCATCGATGAAATAGGGAAGTAAGAAAATATTTTTTTGCCTATTTTCTTGTCAAAGTCAGTCAAATAATTCTTCTTTATTATTTTAAAATTTGCATTATATGAACTTATTTTAGCCAAGTTAACAATAAAATTAAAAATATTTTTTGTTTTGATATTATTTCTAAGTTTATATTTGGAACTTTCCGACATCTGTTATGATAATTTTAATTTAAAATTTTGACTAAGATAAGTAAATATATACTGCTCTTGATAGAAATTGTAGGCAAGTAATTGCTATAAACATATTGATTGTAAAAAAATAAGCTTATTTATATATATAAAGCCGGATCACATAATAAAAATTTTTATATGTTTGTAAAATGAATTCTAATATGAATTATGTAATATGCATTGCTAAAATAAATTTTTCTCCCATGATCTTATTACGGAATTGGAATCACCAGCCAGCTAATGATTGAGGGGGGGGGGTATTTTAATATAACAATATATCATAAGAATTTGAGAATAAATAACCCCCCCCCCCTCCAAATTAAAAAAAAAGGTTACCCTTCTAAAGTGCAATGAACGATTTTTATTTCCATTTATTGCAAGTGATAATCCAAACACATCTAATTATAAAATAGCCAAGTAAATATTATAATAAAATTCTTGAGTAAAACAATGATCTGGGTTAAATAATTTATCAACTAAGTCAAATAATGATTTCTCGTTTTTAAATATACAATTAATTCTCTCCTCTTCTTGCATAACTCAGCCTTTACTGTATCTATATTACAAATAAATCCGAATGTACAGTATCACAACAAAGATAGGGTTGCCAAACTCTGATCAATGTGCCGTTATTGCATTCATGTAAACTCATCTTTTCCCTTAAGTGTTGTGTTGGCAACAGTTGAACCCATCAAAGTCTCTGCCAAAGAAGTTTTACATTTCATCTAGTTACAGAAATATGTGTGAAAACTTAATCGCTAGGGATAGTTAACAAATTCCGTTGATGACAGATTTCCGTCTTATCAGGTATACCTGTATCTTTTCGTCATCAGCACATAAAATGTTCCGCTGGAGGAGAGGATTTCGTGCTTACAGAAAATACCTTTCTTTTCCGCTCTAGTGAACATGTCACATGATTAGAATGGGGAGAGTAAGAAATAGTTCAATCCAGCCTATGTGGCATAAAAATTGCATACACCCATGCATAAATATGCATGGGAGCTAAAAAATACTAAAATGTTTTTGTAAGTTTCAAATTAGATTTTTTTATTCAGAATTAAAGCTGATTAATCTATCACATTCACCTTAAAGAATAGTAACATATAAGTGATTATAAGTAATTTATTTACAGTAAATCTAGAAAATTTAAATGAAATTTAAAAATTAATTAATTATAATAAAATTAAAGAATATGTATTTTTTAAATATTTTTTCTTCTGTTAAAGTGCTTGGCTCCTATATTATCAAGCACTTAACACATTGCACAATAGATTGGCGCCACCCTGATTTGGAGACAAGTTTGTCAATTTCTATCTAGAACAGCATCTATTACTCATCTTACAATGTTAAATTAATATTCGTATAAGATGTCTCATTAGAAATTTTGTAAAGTTACAAATTATTAAGAAATAAACTTAAAAATCATATTCAAACAAACAAATATTTTAATTTTTTTTAATTTAACAAAAATAAATTTATCAAATACAAATTTTTAAATAACAAAATCAGAATTATTTGACTGGCTTTGACAGGAAAATAGACAAAAAGTTGATTTCCTGTTTCAGTATCTATTTCATCGACGCCGCTCTCATCATGTTTAGATTTTGTAGCACTCAACTATTCAGACATTTGAAGCATTTGGCAGTAAGCATTTCCTGTTAATTCAGCTATTACAGTATTTTTTTTAGAGATATGTAATTTTGATAAGTTTTATTAAAAAGCTTAGTTTATATTTACTTTCTAAATAGGCCCTAACCTCAGACTGAGTGAGTGAGTTTAATAGAGTCGTGAGAGAGAGAAAGTGGGGAGGGGTCACTCTTGAAAGTAAAAAGGAAAGATTCAGAAGAAATTTATTTTTAAAAAATGTTTTATTTTCCAATATTGGTAAATTAAAAAAGTATAAAAAATGACTTGAAAAGGGCTTTTATATATTTTGCGTATTCAAACATTCATTTTACACATTCAGCATGATGAAGAAATAAAATATATAAAAAGAAAATACTGTCCTCGAATATAATTTCCATTATGATAAACTATACAATGTTTTCCAGGAGTCTATCGATCACATGTCCCTATTTACAAAATGTTTTTATAAATGCGTCTGCATCATTCACTTCGTCATAAAATCTTTCCATACCTTCCTGCTTAAAAAACTCGTACCAGACGTAAAAGAATTCATCATCATTATAAATACCATTATAAACACTACTATTAATCACTATGCAAGTTAGATTTATAACATCTGCCGGATCAGTCTTTGTGACGCACTGAACAGAGTTCCTGATGTTATTCAACTGTATCCCAAAATTTCAAACTGTAATCTAGAGAACTGCACGAGCCGAAATTTCCCAGCAAGAAATCAGCTCATGTATATTTTTGCAAGTCACGTCCCGGCCCATGCAAATAAATTTAATCATGCCTGAATCGACCACACTCATTTTCTACAAAAAAATCCAAATTTACTTAACATATAACAAGGATAATTTTAAAGCTACGCAGCATAAATGCATTGACTCACAAATCATTTATTATCAAAAAGGTGTAAATACAATATAAAAGTTTTAAAACATTAAAACTATCAAGATGTTAAAAATCACACATCTCAAAATATCTTAAACACTTTTAGCTAAACACAAGGCATCATCAGGAAAAGTGCTCGGATATTTTGACATGTGTGACAACTGCGATTTTTAACATCTTCAGAGCCTAATGTTTTAAAACTTTTACATTATATTTGCACTTTTTTGGTACAAAAATAATTGTGAGACAATGTATTTACGTTGTGTATTTTAACTTATTAAAGTGAAAATGACGTTCGATATATAGAATTTTCTATATGTATTCAATGGACCCTATTCTCCGTTTGAGTTCGAGGCTACGATTTCCGAAATGTTTCCCCAAAGCACGTGACTCAACATCATGAAAATCTGGTCCGTTGCTTCTCTATGACATGCAGGCTTGAGTTGCAAACGAGTTGTTGCAAAATTAAGGTCTACAATGTCGGCAATGTTTCCCCAAAGCACGTGACTCTGACGTCAGTAGGAATAGGGTCCATTCTTTTAAATAATACAACATACCTATTTATGTGAAAATTTCACAGTATATTGCAGACTCTTATGTGCGCAAGGCATAGAATATAGAGTAGAAACATTCATGATCACTTAGACTCTTAGACTATTACATTCAAATAAAGACTCATTAAAAAAATCAATGTAGTTTAGAATTAAAAAAAAAGATGATTAAAAATAACCTTATTTTGGATGCTGTATAAGAAAAAAGCAGACTTTTGAAAATATTTATCTCTAATTCATTAAAGTATATTTCCAAAGATTTCATTAACAGAAGATGATTATTACTATTATTTTTACAAAAAAAAAAAAAAAAAAAAATTCCCTGCCTGATACGGCATGAGAACAATTAATTCCAGATCGGCCCGTCCTGAGAATGTAGAACTAAATGGAAGCATGAGCCCTGCCCGAGTCTATTGAAAAAATGATACCCGGGATCAAACATGAATTACAGATCTCAGTATTGAAGTTGTCAAACTAGCATCGTCTTGTTCCAACACATTTATAACTTATTCCCCACCCAGCCAGGTTCATTGAGAAATTGTCATATTTTGTTTCTTCGGCTTAGTCCGACCCTTTTAAATTTGTTATATCATGGCAGAATGAAGATAAGTTTTTTAATGGGTCCAGCCGATAAAAAATGATCTTGACCGAGTTGATTAAAAAATTAAACAGGCCAGCCACACTGATAAAAAAATTTAAACGGGCTGACCGACCCTATATGACAAATTTAACAGTGTCGGGCTATACTGACAAAACATGAACAAAGAATAAGTATAAATGCTCTGCACGAGCTGATGCTAGTTTGACAACATCAATACAGAGATCTGCATTAGATATTTAAATTGTGCTTGAGAACCGGAACTTAACATTTTCCGCAGACATGGACCGGGACGGGCTCAGGATTACATTTTTTCTGACATACTCGGGCTATACCTGCATTTAACTGCACCCAAGAGTGTCTGGCAGGTAATTATTTGTAAAAAAACTAGGGGGCTCTGCCCCCTGCTCGCTACGTTCACCAACCCCCGTTCTGATTTCACAGCCCCTTAAAACCTGGTAATGTATCCTGTTTTAAAAAGATGATGATATCACGAACGGCGACTTTCTTCTGTAATCAGGTTATAATGCTTTTTCATTTAAATCATCTTTTTTATTTTTAATATTCATGTGTAAACACAATTTTTATGACGTAATTTTCTTTATTTCCTGCTTTCAACAAGTGATCATTTAATTATTATTTTTAACTTTCATTATTGTTTTTAATAGTCTCGTGCAAATACATTTTTTATTTGAGATAAAACATAATCCTTTGCGCTTATTTAGAAATTGGCAACAATATAAAAAAAATGACTTTTTCAATAAAAGATTTTTTACTCGATTTTTAAGGATTTTTTGAGTTTTTATTGTCTGACCGTGATAATTTTTTTAATTTCTGAAAGCTTGTTATATTTCGCGTCGGGTGGTATGATTTTCGAATCCATAGGATGGCTAGAAAACAAGTAATAGCTCCTCAAAACAGTCTCTAGTAAAAAAGCGATGAGAAAAACCCAGAATATCTACGCAGAATTTGATTGGTCCATTTCGTTTTTGGCTCAGTTCCAGATTACTTTTTTTTAATATAGAAGGATATTAGTGATAATGAACTATTTAGATGCTTGAACAGTGTAACAATAAAAAAACGGAGACTGTTGAAGATCGGTTACGCTTTATGGGAAATAAAAAAGCAGCTTGCTGAATTGTTGCTGGGACTGCAGTGTCGACATGTGTAGTTTTCAGGTCTTTAATGGGAGATTTGCGTAGCAAATCAGTAGAAATAAAAAGTTTAGGGCAGCACATTAGTTATTGGCAGCACAGCAATGAAATTTAAGCAGATTGTATTGGAGAAAAATGCAGTTTGGACTTTGGAGATAAGTATCTGGTGCTCGGCTGTTTACTAAGGTTTTTCGTGAGATTCTTCATTTGCCAGAGAATTTTGGTGGGTGGGATGTGTGAGAGAGAATTTTTAATTACGTGATTAATAGAAATTCAGTCGATATGACATGAAAGGTTGAAAGCAATCCTTGTTTGTGGATACTGGCTTCTTTTAAAAAGGGGAGAAATAATTGTAAAAAAAGTCGACTGTGTCAGTTTTTTGTTCAGTAGCATTTTTTTGTTTTTTCACTAATGAAATATTTTATGCTGTCTGGTTCTGTGGAGCCCTAGAATCGTTTTGCGTTTGAATCTTCGTTTTTAGTTTTTCATTTAGGATACTGTTTTCTGGTGAAGTATTTTTTTTTATTATGGAGAGTAAAACACAAAAAATTCTATCTTGAAAATAAAACCATTTTTGTGTGGAATTTATAAAATTGACAACAAGAAACAAAATGATGTCAATCCATCAAAACCAAATGAACAAGTAGAAGTTTTACAAAAAAAAAATTAATAACTTCTACATTCTAGCACAAATGATCCTAATAAAATATCTGGACAACGAAACTTTCATGAAAAATAGTTAGAGGAATTTCAATGGCTACTATTTGAAAATGATACAGCTTCGTGTAAAATATGCTCTAAATACCTTACTATTTCAGATAATAGCTCAAAAATCGTTCGAGTTTTTTAAAGTTCAATCATTTAAAATGCACCACACACCGAAAACGCACAGAAACCGCATTGGCCAAAACATTGCTATAAACAAACCTGAGAGTACAACACTAGCAATGTGTCGGCAAAACCGTGGATGAAGCAATGTTCAGTCATTTAAAAAAGTTGTGCAACACAGCATATTATATTGCAAAACTTAACAAACCATTTACTGATTTTCATAATCTAACTATTAATAAAATAGTTTTAATAAAAACAAATTTAATGTAGATATTTCTCTTGGACAGCATCAAAATGATGTAAGGTGCAGAAAATGTATCTCATATCTTACAGAGGAGATAAGGAATGAATTAATTGAAGAAATAAAACAATCCTGGGTCTATCCAGGCCAAATTTGGTGCTTATTTAGAAACCTTTCACAAAATTCATTGAATAAAATAGGCGTCATCACAAAATTCTTCTTAATAAAATAGGAAACCTTCCCAAATTTCAGTTTGATGAAACAGGACCCTCCCCAAAATTCCATTTTTTACAAACGTACTCGTCAATCATTATTTTTATTTTGTTAGGTTTGTGTCATTTGCAAACAAAAAGAGTTCACCTGAAAGGAAAGCGCTAGCAGAAGGACTTAAAGAAGTTCTTATATTAATAAATGCTTGGTTTGAATTTGAGTTACAATGCATTTCATCTTTTGTTGCAAAATGTCATTTTGTACACAAATATAATATATTTCACAAAAATAACTTGTACATTCCATAAAATGTGTCCCAACAAAACAGAAAACTGCAATCTAAGCAAGTCTTGATTCTTCAACAGATAAATCTACAGTACAGGAGCTACTTGCTTATATTCGATACATCAAGTAAAAGAAAGTGTTCCTGTCAGTTGTACCACTTTAATCATCTACTGCTGAAGGATATTGCAAGGCTTTAGATAAAGAAATGAAAATTTTTAAATTAGTTGGTTAGAAGCATAGTGGTGAGTAGGAATTGGAACAGATCATTACATTATCTATCATAATTATGCTGCTAATGTGATTGAAAAAGAAAATAGATTAAGTGCTAAAATAAAGAGAAACATCACAGATGTTGCTTCTCAATACTTTGTGGCACATAAGCTAAATTTGAGTGTTCTAATTTCAGTAAAAAATGCGAAATAGCTCTATAAATTCAATACTATTCTAACAATATCCTATAAATTTTACAGAAACTCTCCTAAACGAAAGAGCATTTAAACTGTATAGCTGAAACTCAAAACAAAACTTCTAAAATTAAAATAGTTACATAAGGTCAAATAGTTTTCCCGTAAAGTGTGTGCTCTTACTGCATTAGTCAAGAATTATAATACAATTATAACACATTTATGAGGATGTGAAAGAGCATAATGATTTTATGGCAAAAAGAATTTTTAAAAAAATTAAAAGCTTCAGATTTCTTTTTAATGTTGCAATTTTTACTTGAAATTTTATTGATATTTAAAGACCTATCATTTATTTAAAAAAAGAACAGTTATTGTTTAACCAGGTTAATTTATATATTAAAAACTCTAAATGAACTTAAAAACTTACAATGCAGCCCTGCCTCCCATGAAACCTATTTTCAAAATACAAGAATGAGAACAGGAAATTATTTGGGAGTTCAAGTATCAAAAATAAGGGAAAAATGATCAGTGATGGAATGAAACACATCCAGGAATGATTTCTATATTTTGAGACTGCACTAAAAAAAGTATGTTCCGTGTTTGATACTTTTATATGACATGAAGAAAACCCGTAAGATTTTAGTAAAAATGAAACACAAGTTTTTTTCCAACACTTCCAAAGACACATTTTCTCCCATAATGGGATTTCATGGGAAATTCATTTGAAGTCACTTATGAGTAAATGGTATGAGTTCAAATATTTAGGACAGCAGATTATGCACTCTTTGACCAAAGGAGATTTCCATTACTGAGCCACTTACTAGAAATAGTTGGAGTGCTTAGAACATTTACAGCATCATGTGAAAGAGACTGCAGCCACATGAATTTAATAAAAACAGGCAACAGAGCATTTATGGAAGCATCGACATTGGATAATCTCATGATGATCTACTTGAATGGCCCTTCATTGAAGAAATATAAACCACAGAAAGCTGTTGATAAGTAGTTCTTTGGATAAAAAAATATCCAAACATACACATGGACATATTCTGGTTGCTAAGAGGAAAGCATTACTTAAAGAAGATGATCCTGAAGAATCAAATCAGAAAAACAGTGTGTAAAAATTTTATCTAATATGAAATGCTATAAATCCATGCATTATGTATTATCATAGACTCTTTAACTGTAACACAATTTTCATGTTACCAGAATGGCAACAGCAACAGCACAAGATGATATGTAAACATACATGGGTTATTGCTGCTAGATAGCCATGTGCCCACGACTAATCACATATAATAAATATTGTTACGTTTATATAACCTTCTGACTGCTTATCCTGCAATTTCTATGGGTAAAACATTTCTAGAAAAATTTATATACAGTATGAAGCCATTTATCTGAAAACCAGTTAACCGAAAAATGAGTTATCCTGAATATTTCTAATCGGCTGATTTCAGATTGTTTCCAGAAAAAAAGTATCATACAGTGCCAATTTGACATGTCCATTACTTCATGCGTGGCATAACTTTATACCAACATCTAGGATTTTAAATGGAAGCATATTTAGTTAGATATACAGTATTTTCATTTTTATACAGAATTCTTTGTATGGGAATTTCCATAAATTGCCTTCTTTCAAACTCTGATTAATCTTTGGTCTAGTTTGAATTTGATTCTTAATCTGTGTAATCTAATAATTAATTTGGAATCACAGACAATGCCACAGTCATATATATACTAAAAATCTGATCGAATGGATGTTGCTTTAATGCCCAACCAGTCATAGAGAAAATCCAGTTATACAAAATACATCTAGCCCTGGCCTTTCTGAATAAATGGTTCTATACTGTAATACACAATTTTTTAAGAAATTTTGTTTTTAAAAGTCCACAGTCAGAGGATAAAAGTGCAAATGGTGAATATTTGATGAATATACTACATATTTCAAATACATGATGATTTTATATGTGTAGCAATAGAGGTATATTGGTTGAAAAGATTTCAGAAGCAAAATTAAGCAACCATAATATAATGTAATTAATTACAGTAGCATTCTAAATGAAGTATAAATGCTACACATTTCATATTCAATTACAAATGTGTCCTCAGTAATATACATTATTCAAAGTTATAAACAATTTTTAAGTATGGTGGGAAGAGTTAAAAAGAGAGATTGATGAGTTAAGCAAAAATTTCCAACACTTTCTACCAACCTTTATTGACATTTTGAAACCTCATCACATAGTTATTTCTGTAGGAAATAAATATCAGTATATGAAACACACAAATAATTTGTTCAATATTTACACTATTTAATTGCCTACAACATGGAACAGTTTATTGGTGAAATGCAGTTGCAGTTTCAGTGTGGACAAGCAAAGATTTTTTAGTGTCTGTATGCATGTATATCTTCTGCCAATAACTGCCACAAAAAGAATCTGATTAGGTGTCAATTTACAGAAAATGTTTGTGAGGTATACAAAATTAGCTGTAAGGTTTTTAGGTTTAATTCGAACTATTCGCTTGTTTATAGAGACACTCAAAAGAATTCAAATATGTTATGGTCTATGCAAGTTAATTGTTTGAAGTATATTTTAGTGTTGTTACACTACTTCAAAAATAAAGAAAAGTGATATGTACTACAAATACTTGTTATAGAAAATGGTGTGTATAGCATTTTTGTTAATTTTCGGGGGCACACAGAAGATTTGATATTTTTAATGTCCATAAGAGTAATAGTTTGAAGTAAGCTTTAATGATTCTGAGTTAAATTGAACATAATGAAAATAATTTGCTTTATTTGGTGCACAATAGCTATTCTATAGAAAACCATGCATGTAAAATTTAAAATTTTTCTACTGTGCTGCACAAAATAATTCAGATACATTATCGTCTAAGAACAACAATTATACGAAATATATTTTCAAATGTGTTATGTCTTTTCAAGCTTAGCAAAAATTTAATATATATAATATGATATGTATTCTACAGATCATGATGTATAAACCCCATAGTTCACATACAAGGCTGTCCAAAGAATTTCAAATCTATGATTAAAATTGCTCAAAATGTACTTTTAATTATTTTATGTATATTTATAAAATGCTAAATTTTATACAAAGTGTTGAGAATATAATAGAAATAACTTCATATACAGAAGAGCACAAAATACATGGATACAGAACTTTTCATTTATGGTAATTTCCAGAAACTCACTATCACTTTACAGCAGAATTAAATTTTAACATACTAAGTGAGTATAAATAGCTATATGTTACATAGAAAGCAACACAAACGATTTTGAATACATTACTGTCTATGCATGAAAATGTATTTGATGCAGTTGACATTGAGGCTCTTGATTGGCTGATTTACTAATTTAAATTTTACATATACAGGGTATTTCATGAAGGACGACTAATTTTGAAAATAAATAACTCTGAAATGGCGATAGACAGAAGCATGAAACCAGTGGTATGTTTATTGAAAAACCAGTACAAATCTGATACAGAAACCCCAAAAGTTTAGTAACAAATTGCGCATATAGATGGCGCTGCAGGTGGCCTAACCATAAGTAAGCTGTATCATCTCAATATGTTCACCTTTTACACAGTACACGTCGTAAATGAAGAATGAAATTGTCACTGACTCTCTGTAGTATGCCTTCAGAAATCAACACACAAGCTTGGCAAATGGCCTCCTCCAGCTCGTCGAGTGTTAAAGGATTGTTGCTCGAAACAATGTCCTTCAGTGCCACTTCCAAAAACTTTTTCTCTATGTGCTAATAGTGATCACATTTGAACAGTGAAATATTTGACGACTGAACATTCTTGGAGTCTGAGCTCTCTTTATAGGGATCCATAATGCTGCCTGGAGAGCTATATCTCGGTGCTATTTTTAATTAAATTTTGAGGTTGCTGTATCATATTCTTAAAGTTTTTCTAATAAACATACCAATGGTTTCATGCTTCTATCTATCACCACTTCTGAGTTATTTACTTTCTTAGTTAAGGGTCGTTCTTGAAACATCATGTATAAGCCTTATAATAATATAGTACAAAATATATGACATTTAACTACATAAATAAGCCATATAAGATTAGAAATAGTTTCATTTGCTGTTGTCTCATTTTAGTGATTGATTGTAATATTTTCCAATAAATCAAACTTCCCTGAGACTAAAATATGCCTGAAAATTTCGTTTTCACAAGTTTTCTGTTGAAGCAAAATTCACTGTACTAAGTATAATATAAATTTATATCCAGGGTGGTACAAAAGGATATGGGAACATTGGATTCTGTATACACTACCTGAATAGATTCTCTAGGTCACCATTTTTACACAAGATTTTATCCAACAATCTGAAATAGATGCAGATTTTTTGTAGTTGGCAGATAAAAGTAAATATAGAAGGTGATGCTTATTAAATTAAACCACAGAGTAAAGCACATCTGTAGCTATATTAGAATCCAGAAAGCAAAAATATCCTAAAATGGATATCTACTAAAATTAATGAGACAACAGTATGTTCAGTGAGGTAGCACATTCCTAAATGAAAGTATTTTCTATTTTAAAACTTTATAGGAAAATCAGACTTACAGTCAAGGAAATTCATTGTTGATATCAGGTTTATTGCAATAGTTTTTTAATTTAAATTTCCTCAAACACCAGAAAATCATACAGAGAATAGTGAAATTTTTGCTATACTAAAAAGCAAGATCAGAATGAAAATGTATTTGGTGCAGTTGACATTGAAGCTCCTGACTGGCAGACTTACTAATTTAAATTATACATATACAGGGTATTTCAGGAAGGACGACTAACTTTGAAAATAAATAACTCTGACATGGCGATAGATAGAAGCATGAAACCAGTGATATGTTTATTGAAAAACCAGTACAAATCTGATATAGAAACCCCAAAAGTTTAGTAACAAATTGCGCCAATAGATGGCGCTGCAAGTGGCATAACCATAAGTAAGCTGTATCATCTCAAAATGTGCATCTTTTACACAGAACACATCGTAAATGAAGAATGAAATTGTCAGTGACTCTCTGTAGTATGCCTTCAGAAATCAACACACAAGCTTGGCAAATTGCCTCCTCCAGCTCGTCCAGTGTTAAAGAATTGTTGCTCTAAACAATGTCCTTCAGTGCCACTTCCAGAAACTTTTTCTCTATGTGCTAATAGTGATCACATTTGAACAGTGAAATATTTGACAACTGAACATTCTTGGAGTCTGAGCTCTCTTTATAGGGATCCGTAATGCTGCCTGGAGAGCTATCTCTCGGTTCTATTTTTAATTAAATTTTGAGGTTGCTGTATCATATTCTTAAAATTTTTCTAATAAACATACCAATGGTTTCATGCTTCAATCTATTATCATTTCTGAGTTATTTACTTTCACAGTTAGGGGTCCTTCACGAAACATCATGTATAGTACAAAATATATGACATTTGACTACATAAATAAGCCATATAAGATTAGAAATAGTTTCATTTGCTGCTGTCTCATTTTGTTGATTGATTGTAATATTTTCCAAGAAATCATACTTACTTGAGACTAAAATATGCCGATGATCCTAGATAAAAAGTATAAAAATTATTTAATAGCAAACAAGACATTACGAGAGGGAGAATTAACACTTAGATAGATTGATTAGAAAAATACTTGTTGTATATTTCAGAAAAAAAGATTTATTTTAAATATAAATTAACAGATGCTTCATTAAAAACTCATTTTAAAAAAATTCTTTGTAGCAGAATTTTTACCAGAATGAGAGTAAAGTTGAACATTTAAATTACTTTTTGAAGGAATTTAATGTTGCATATTTCACACACAAGATGAATTCTCACTAGCATGAATTAATAAATGCCTGCTTAAATTAATCTTGCGAGACAATTTCTTGTTCCCTCACAAAAAAAAGGTTTCTCACCATTATCAATTAATAGATACTTTTTAGGGCTATTGTTGTCATTAAATTCCTTTTTGCATATCTAACAAATGAAATATTTCTCACCTTTATGAATTAATAGATGCCTGTTTAAATAACTTTTACGAGCGAATTTCTTGTTGCATATCTCACATACAAAAGGTTTCTCACCAGTATGAATTAATAAATGCTGGCTTAAATGATGCTTATGAGAGAATTTCTTGTTGCATACCTCACAAACAAAAGGTTTCTCACCAGTATGAATTAACAGATGTCTCTGTAACACACTTTTACGAGTGAATTTCTTGTTGCATATTTCACACACGAAAGGTGTCTCACCAGTATGAATTAATAAATGCTGGCTTAAATGGCCCTTTTGAGAGAATTCTGTTTTGCATATCTCACACACAGAAAGTTTCTCACCAGTATGAATTAATAGATGTGTTTTTAAATTGCTCCTTTGAGAGAAATTCTTCTTGCATATCTCACAAACAAACGATTTTCCTTCCTGTGAGTCAGAAGATACTCCTCCAAAAATCGCTTGTAAAGAAATAATTTGCTACATATTTCAAACTTTAAAGACTGTTTTGAGTAATGTGATATAAATCTGCATTTATGGCTTTACACTTCTGCAATAGTTAGAATTAAGTTAATTAATCACTTTTTATGTTTCATTAAAATGCAATTTAAAGAAAATAAATTTATGAAAAATTATAATCAATATAGAAAACTCAAATCAAATAAAATGTTTAACATAGTATTAAAAACTACAGTAGACTCCTGATTATCGTGGAACAAAATGTATGTCAGATGCATTTCCTAACTGTATAAAGATAAAGTTATAAATAAAACTATAATAAATAACATAATTAGCTATAATCATAAAATTTAATAATAAAGAATCTTATGATAAAGAAAAAAATATATATATAAGAAAGAAATTATACAATTTTATGAAAACAATGATACACTTTACAATCAATGAAGAGAAAAGAAATTATTTCTGTGGCAAGGTGAATTCTAATATACAGATATGTTTAGTTAGAATTCCTCCAGATTTCTAGAATATTTAGTTTCATATAAATGATTACTCGGACAAAATTCTGCATTATTTAATATAATTTACATTGTACTGGAATAATATAACAGCGTTTTAATCTTTTTTTTTTTTTTTTACCACGTTTAAAGCTTTGTCTGATTGATTATATGTAAAAGGAAAAGCATTTTCTTCTGCAATTTTGGAATCCAGCTACAAACATTCTGAGATATGTCTTTCGAAATTGGACGATTAAATGCAGGAAGAGCATGATTTAACCAAGTTATAATATGGTATATATACAGTGCTGTAGTTTGAAAAAAATATTTGTGGGAACTCACATTTTCAAAGAGTAGATAAGGAGTGAATTTTTTGAATCGGTCATGATGTTATTCATACAGATGAATGCTCTTTCGCAAATTGACATTGAAATGGGTATAGTTTTCACAGTCTGGAGAAAAAAAAGGCTTGTGCTCGTACGGCGTTCCCACGCATTCTCACCCAACTACAGCACTGTATATATAATAGTTATAATGTCTTAGAATAGATCTTCAGATGGAAGAGAAAATTCACATAAATATAATAAAACAAATTCAAACATTTTCAAAAACAAATTTATCAATAAAACTTTCAGTATATTAAATAAAAATTAATATTTAAAAGAATAGTGTGTCACACAGTTATAATGCATCAGCTACAAGCAACATACAAACGCCTGTTTAAGAGCAACATTGTAGAATTCACTATGAAAATGCAGCAATACATTTGTAATAACTAATTTATTATAGTGAAGTTAAAACATTAAAAGAGACAGGTTGGTCTCAAGTATCTGAAGTTTACATTCTTTCAAATTTCCCTGTCAGCATTAACCCTCTGAGCATCTAGGGTGTTTTCTACAATTTCATAAAACTGTTTGTAAAACTTAAAATAATTTAAATTTTCTTTCTCTGTGTGTTTCTAAAATATATTTCATATCTCTTTATTTTACATATATCTTAAAATATAATTTTGTTAATTTTTTTTGTCTAGAGCTAATTTAAGTTGTTTTTGGGAAACTGAAAAATACAGGCAAAATGCTAAAATAAAGACATTTTCATTCTTTTACTACACTATTCTGATACATAATCATTATTTAATTAAAGTTTATATGAAAACAAAAGTTACACTATAAGATATTTAAATAGGAATTGAATAAACAACGTTAATAACTTCATTGAATTTACTGAATTTAACTGTAACACATAAAAATACCTTAGCATAGTCCACATGTATTTCTTCATTTATTTATAAAAGACAGGTGTGCTATAACATTACACTTATCGAACAAACATGTGCATTGAATTGAGTGATGAGACCACATTACAGGAGATTTAAAAATTTTAGATATGCTATTTAAATTTATTAAAACTAAACAGTAATTTATAAAATAAATTCAAAACACAAAGTTTGTTTTTTAGTTTTTAAAAATAAATTATTTATTTATTTCATTGTCTTCATCTCTTCTGTAAAAATGCATTATTAGCATACAGATTTATATTTTCACTTTTATTATTAATTTCTTTAAATGCTAATTTTATTTTCTTGCTTTTTAATATTTTTTTCTGATTTAGCATTTCTTATTCCAGCAAATATTTTTCTTTCTTTTTACAGTATAATTTAGTGTTGAATGTACATTTTTGAAATTATGAATGACTTTTATTGAAATTTCGAAATTGTGATGAAGACTTGATTTTGTATAAGACCACATTAAAAAAACTATGTTACCAATTTGCATAATTGTGTTTAAATTAATCTACTTGATTTTGTAACAGACAAACCGCTGCGATGATGATATTGAAAAGTGTCCTGTCTATATGGGTGTTTCAATGACTATTTTTAAGATAATAATTATGGACTCACAGTTATCATAATTATGAAATATAACCAAAGGTACAAATACTCTACATCAAAATTCCCTGATATTTCCCTGTTAGTGCTAAAATTTTTCGATAATTAGTTTTTGTTAGGAATAACATTTCCCTCAGCATAGTCATAATTATGTGAAAGGAATATAATAAAAAATGTCTTCATAATGTAAACACTGTCATATAACAGTACTGTGCAAATTATTTCATTTATGAGGCTTTATAGTTAAAACTATATATTTTTTAAAGCAACAGATGCACAAAGATGATTACTAGTTTCATTTTTCTGTCTGATTCATTAAAAAGATGATAGAGTATCAAATTATGTTGACCATTGTCAAGAAAAAATATATACTGTGGAAAGAGATTTCGAGAAAACACTAGTTAAATTTTGTAGAAATCTGACATTTTTTTCTTTTAAATTAGACTACAGATAAGCAGACATCAGGCAGTGATAGATTTAATTCAAAACTATACACCGAAACTGGCATCAAACAAAGAAATAAGGAAAATGTTTAGTTTTGTTAAAGAAAAAATCTTGGTGCCTTTCTGGTATTATAATGAAATAATCTAGCTTTGACAACAAAATCATCATATTGTTACTTATTTACAGTCATTATTCTAAGTATATAGAATGTAATGCAGCATTTTCAGGTTGCACGTTGCTGTTTTTTAGATATGTGTGGGATCCATTATTTGGCATCCCTGTATCCAGAATGCTCTGAAAGCCAAAATGCAAAATGATAACCAAAGCTTAATTTGTTTCAATTCAAAAACAAAACAAAAAATCACAAAATTATTTAGTCAGTCACGGGAAAAAATCATGAAATTAGTCCATCAATCGCATAAAAAAAAGTTTTGTAGTAAGTGGTAAGAAAAAATCTGGAAATTCACCAATTGTTAATATCGTGAGAAAAACATAAAATTCGGCAGTCACAAGAAAAAAATCTTGAAATTTGTCGATCGGTCATGTAAAAAACACTTGCGATTTTCATGAAGTGGTCGCAAGAAAAAGACATACAATTCACCAATTGATAGAAACAAAATATCATGAAATTCGTCAATCGGTCACATTAAAAACAGCAAAATTCATCCATCTGTTGAAGGAGAACAGCACGAATCTCGCAATTGGTTGCAGGCGAAATATTACAAAAATCGCCATTCAGTTGTTAGAAAATATCACGAAAATCTTCACTCAGCTGTTAAAAAAATGCAAAATTCGTCAATAGGTAGTAGAAAAGATATGCGAAACTTGGAAGCAAAGTATCATGAAATTCGTCAATGAATTGCAGAAAAAAAAATGTGAGTAGATCGTAGGAAAAAATTGCGAATATTTTTTTCAATTGGTCACAGAAAAATTATTGCGAAAATCTTCGATTGGTCACAGAAAAAAATTGCAAAATTTGTCTGTCAATCGAGGGAAATATCTCAAAGGTACTGCAAAATTCGTCAGTCAGTTGCAAGAAAAATTTGTCGATCGGTCATGAAAAATTATCTAGAAATTCTACTGATAAAAGGTTTTTTTTAAGAATACCCACTTGGCAGACTTTTTCTTCTAGAGTCAACACAGAGAAAAAAATAAATTATACTGCTTGCATTCATTGATTTACAAATTCAATAAACAAATATAAAAAATTTATGGTGCAAAAAACATTATGATAAAAAGAATTAAAACAGATGAGCAAACCTGTAACTCATAATTGTACAGATTTCGCTAGTCTTGTTAAATTTCACATGTGTTACTTACTTTTTTTTCCTTTTCTCATTAAAAAATATTCTTGTTATAAATTTCCATTTTTTATTATTCAGAAATATTAATACAAAGAAAAATAAATTGAATACATTTGAAATAAAATTTAATCTAATATAACAAAGCATACCTTTTATTCTACGCGTGAAATACCACTGCTTCTATCGATTGATGATATCTTTTTCTTCTAAACATTTCATTTTTGCTTTTTAATCCATAAATATGAAATAAACCCATGCTGAGAAATCATAAATTATCTTTTTTGTACTATTTATTTTTTTATAATCATATTGAGCATCATATAATGCGTTATTTCATTTTTGTAGCAACACAAATTTGAGAAAAACCTTTTATTTAATTTATGAAAACAACGCCGATTTAATTTTTAATTACAGCCATTTTTAATAATAATTAAAAAAAAACATGTTTTAACGAAATGTGAGTGTACTATGACAGAAACCGCTTCAAAAACCTTTCGAATGATACCCCATTCGTATTTTATTTGTGTATAACTAAATATGCTATTTCAGATTTATGCTGCAGCATCAAGCGACAGTATACCAAGAAAATTGAAAATGAATATATAAGCATAACATAGATTTTTACATCAATGTGGCAGAGAATTATAATAATCATGTCATAATTGTGAAGTAGAAATTATAATATAACATATAAACACAGTAACATATAAATATAATAAATTATAATTTGTATTAAATTATTGTAAAATATTTTAATTATAAATATATTATAAATAATTTATAATCTGATAAACTCTTTATTCAAACATAATTTTTACTATGCAAGATACCTTCTGTATTCTTTATCTTTATTTTACAAATATATTTAATTTATTACGTCAATTAAAAAGTTGCCGATCTTTAAAGTTTTCAGTTGGGATTTTTTATACTTTTTAATAAAGAAGGGAATCCTATACAATAAAGATTAAACTTATATATGAATCAGTTTAAAAAGCCCTCGCAGAATATATATATATATATATATATATATATATTATATATATTTTTTTTCTTAGTTTGTTAAAATAATTTAATCTTCACTATATCAGACTCTGTTCTGTATTAAAAATTAGAAGCATACTAAAGGAATGAATCCCCATGCGTTTCCAAGATATCACCGTTCTCCGACCCCTTGACTTTTGACCTGTGTGATGTCAAAGGTCAACTGTGGTCCTCCTCCTGCCTTGATTTATTGCTTAGTGGGGGGGATGAAATTTTCATCAATTTTCTGCTTATTTGTCTAAAATCTAGAGTTTAAATAAACTTAAACGAATTTTTTTTATTTATATGAATAGATGAGAACATGCACTTTATTTCAGTGTTTTCCAGTTTTTAAAACTCCAAATAGTTTTGGAGTTATTTAGTTTTATTCACATCTCGCTGACTTCTTAAGACTTTAGCAATAAATTAAATATATATATATATAATTTAGAAATATTTTGACAACACAGAAAATAAGAGACATCTTTTAAGAAGAGAATACTAAAAAAATAAGTCAAAAATATTAATTTCCTAATGAGATTTTGAACAAATACTAATGGAATCCGCGACCATTGGTTTAACATAGCAGGGGGAAATTTCAATTCTTACTGATGCAGAGCCTTAAGATGTTTTCATCTTAAGTCCCTGCTCCAAACTATCAGTTGGCCTTCGTTTGGGCCGCCTATTATAGCTCCCTTAAAGATCGTCCGATTCACTAGCTTGTTTCCCCTAACAACTTCTTAGGTCCTTCAGCTACTACGTAAACGACAAAAAAATTTCTCGGACCTCAGCTACCACCACTTTTGAATATTAATCTCCTTCTTGTGAACCTTGGTGCAGCTTCTTTAAAAATTATCCGATTCTCATTTAATTTTCTTAAACATAGCTCTAGGTTCATCCAGCTACTTTATAAAATACTAAAAATTTCCTTATATCCCGAAATCGGGTTAATACAAAACAGGTTGAAGATATAAAATCATTCAAACTTGAGCTTTGTTTTAATTTACTATCATGGGCCCGGGCAGCGAATTTGGAAAATTCCCTCGTTTCACGCAATTTGGCGAAAAAATCTTGGCGAGAAAGGTATTTTGAGATGATATGTAATCTCAAATCTGGCATCAAGCTTGGCGTTGTTTGCAAAACTAGTTGCTTGTATTATTTATCTGGCTCCTCTGTTTATATTTAGGAAATGAAATGTAACAATTTGATAAAAGTAAGTTTTAAGATATTTATTATTTATCACTTTAGTATATATATGTATATATATTTGGCTTATTATAATTAATATTGTTACCGAACTTTAACATCGATCAAAATAGTCGTACCAAATATATAAATAAAATTGCTAATCGCGTTTGTTTATACTAGAATTTATACATTCAGTGAGTTTCTTTCTTTTATTCTACTTATTACCAAGATTGCAATTTTAACAAAAATATTTTTCTATATATAAATTCATGTATAACTTTTAAAAAGTTCAAAGGCTGCATTTTCTTTCACACACACAAAATAATAATAATAATTATACTACCGTGAACTGTATAAATGTAAATCTTTTTTTAAGTGATTTATCTAGAAAATAATTTGCATGATTAATTTTATAGTATTCCCGTGTCACTCTTAAAATAAGCTTGGGTTATATTTTTAATAAACTCTGTATTTCATATATTTTTCTGCATTCTTTTAAAATATGGATTATTTTTTTCAGTAACAGTTCCTGCTCACTACTATTAACAACGCCAGCAACTCCCAGCACATTAATTGAATGAGTATTGTCTGTGCTGTATGATTTGTTATGCTCATCATATCATTACTTAATTCTGTATGGATATGGTTGTGAATATGTAACAGTTGGAATTTTCTGCAAAGCTTGGAATGGGAGTTATTAAATCAACATACTACTTCAGCGTTAATTCAAGGTATAATTTTGTTTCATGATATTATTGATTAAGTAATATCAGTTTTTGTCCAGCTTTCTAAATATCCCTGCAGTTATTTTTTTTATAGTACTTCATTTTTCAATAAAATTCTATCTCATTATAAGCTTTCAATTTATAAAAGAATAAATTAACATCCTTTCTATTTAGGGCTAACTATGCGTTAGCCCTAAATACTTGTGCAGATTACTTTTTAATGTATATTTGGTTAATTTTATTATTTTATTTACTTTATATATCTTAATCAAAATTCCTACAAATTTTGTATATAATTATTTATAATTTTTTATTACAGAATAATACACAATTATTCATATTTAGTCATTAAATAATACTTAAAAAATCAATGTAGGTGACCAAGAATTAAGAAAAAGTACCTGTTTTCAGCATTACTGTTATAGAATTTGGTTTAAATAAACAATAACCGTGTTTATTGTTGCTTTATTTATAAATAGGAATAGCTGTTTACTGTGAAGTGCATACTAAGATATTTTTAAACAGTTAAATTTTGATGAAATCTTTTGCCTATATTTTACAAAAAAATACAGACATTGCATTTAGATTTCTGGTGTTTTTTTTTTTTTCATTGAGGACTTTTAGTATGCTTCTAAATAGGATTGTATACAGGGAGGACAAATATTCATAGTTAAAGAGTAAATTTCTTATGTCAATGATTTATAAAACTGTTCCATAAAAATATTAATATGAACATTATAAGAAATTGCAATATTTATTTTTTACAGAATAATTTTAGTTTTCTCTTTTCTTTTAATTGAAAAGATATTTTTAAAACAAAAATTTAACATTTGAGAAATTATTTTATTTAAGCTATCAATAATAACAATTGATAACTTATTTTTAAAATATGAACACAAGAACACTCATAATCGCTTTTTGGGTTCTAAATAAACTTTTTTTGGTACTTTTTGGTTAGCCAGGTGCCAGTGATATATATATACACACACACATATCTACATATTACATATATATACATACACACATATATACATATATGTATGCATATATATACAAACCAGAAGGACCCGTGCGAAGCTTTCGCACTGCAATCTTTGAGATTACTTCCTTGTACGTTTTAGCATAAATTTTTAATTAACTTTTTTTTTTAAATCCATCAACGGGTTTTAACGAAATGTGAGTGTACTATGTCAGAAGCCTGTTCAAAAACTTTTCGAATGATACCTCATTCATCGTTGTATGTTTTGTATGTGCATAGAAAAAGGGATTTTGACAACAGAAATAAGATATGTGATCTGGATTGTTTTTTCATACATGAAATGAAAGTTTTTTTCAAATCCATGTTGCCACAAAATAATATACCGCATTATATGATGCTCAACAGTGATTATAAAAAATAATAAATAGTACAAAACAGTTAAATGTGACTTTTCTTACGTGTTATTTTATATTTATGATTAAAAACCAAAATTTAAATTGAAACGTTTAGAAAAAAATAAATATTATTGATTGATCGAAGCAGTGTTATTTTACACGTGTAGCATAAAAGGTATGATTTGTTATATTATATTGAATTCTTATTTAAGTATATTTCAATTTATTTTTGTTCGTCCCGTATTTTTCCGGAAGATGCCGTCATCCTCTAATGCAGTTAAAATACAATTATTAATTTTTTTTTTCTTGCGCATGCCTTTTTCTATCTTTGATGGGATTTTATTGTTAGGAATAAATGAGATGATATTCTCGCTTGACTAATGTTGTTTGAAGATATTTTTATCCTTATTTTTTCTTTAGAAGTTAAAACCTGCATCCAACAAATATTAGATATTCCTAAAAATTATTAGACTGCAGTGCGAAATCTTCGCACAGGTCCACTGGTTAAATACATAACATTGTTAAAAATGGTAAAATAAATAAAATATATTAAAGTATAGAACAAACTGGTGTGATATTATAAAAGCATAAAATACTATATATGTATATATTTAACTGTCACCCGGCTAATCGAAAAGTACCATAAATAAACTACATACTTATCGAAAAATAAGGATTACTATAAGTAGTTAATTGGCACCATGCTTGGCGCAATTGTATTTGAGCTTCCCGTATAATACGTAGGTACCCAAATTTTTTTTAATTATCAAAAAACACACTGAATGATTATTTTACCATAAAACACACACAATGATCAATTTACTATAAAACATACAATATTTAATTTAATATAAAACACATGCAATCTTCTCTACCGGTTTGCCATATGAAGCAAAATCTCGCCAAAATCGTCGTGTTGCCTAGGCATGAAATCATCCTTTTAGCGCCAAAAATATATCCCGGTGCATCTGCGGCATCTGTACCAATATTATTTATATACAATTTACTTCTGCTAGTACATTTCAATAAGGTACAGATGTCGCAGATGCACCGGGGTATCTTTTTATGCTTAGGCAACCCGACAATTTTAGCGAGATTTTGCTTCGTATGGCAACCCGGTAAAGCAGATTGTGTGTGTTTTATATTAAATTAAACATTGTATGTTTTATAATATATTGATCATTATGTGTGTTTTATTGTAAAATAATTTTTGTGAATAGGTTGCCAAAAAATATGTTGGCAAATTTTCTTCTCTCGCCAATGTCATTTTCTTTACTTTGCCAAGATAATCATGAAATAAGTTAATGTACTATTACTCCGTTACAGTACGCATATACACAAACATGATAAATATAACAATAGATGACGCACGTATAAAAATAATAAGGCTGGATACTTTTTTCAAAAAGCATGCGCGAGAAAAAAATTAACAAACATATTTTAACTGCATTAGAAGATGATGTCATCCCCTTATTCTTGAAAAATATGAAATAAATTGAATTCATTTCTAATATAATAAAGCATATATTTTATTTTACTTCAATTTTGCTTTTTAAAAATAAATATTAAATTAACCGGGCGGAGAAATCATACTTTATCTTTTTGTACTGTTTATTTCTTTTTATAATTACTTTGAACATGATATAATGCGGTATTTTACTTTTGTGGCAACACAAATTTCAGGAAAACCTTTCATTTTTTTTATGAAAACAATGCCAATTTAAATTTTAATTAACAGCAATTTTTAATCAAAAACATGTTTTAATGAAATGTTAAGTGTGCTATGTCAGAAGCCTGTTCAAAATCCTTCCATATGGTATCTTATCCGTTGTTCTGCGTTTTGTATTTTCTGAGAAAAAGGGATGTTGACAGGAGAAATAATATATATGATATATGTATTTACATATGTATTTATATGTGCACATATATCACTGGCGCCCGGCTAACCGAAAAGTACCTATTTTTTTTAAAGTCACTTAAAATGATTTAGATTCCTTCACTTTTTATATAAAAGTAGATATGTAATCAAATTGTAAAAAATATTTTTTACTTATGATAATTGCTTAATTAAAAAAAAAAAGTGCTGAATTAAAAAGTAATGAAGCTTAAAGTATAACTCTAAAGTAGTAGCAAAAACTTCCAAGTGTTTTATTAAATATTGTTAATTGTTATTTTGACAAACCCTTTAGAATGTTGCACTAATTTTATCTTTTAACAAATGCTTTTGACCATTGATGATCAAAACATATTTTCATGCAGATGGTTAAAACCATGCTTAAAACTAAAGCTAATACAGCTCTGTTTGGGGGGGGGGGGGAGCAGAGCCATCCTGATGAAAAATAATAATAAACTAGAACTAAATAATAATCAATGTTTACACCTATCTACATTCTGTCTAACATTAACATTTTATTCAAAAGTAAAGAGAAGCTCATGAGGTGTTCAAATAATAATACCATATATACTCATGTATAAGTCGACCTCCCCCCCCCCCAATTCTTATACCCTGTTCACATCAGACATTTAAGATATCTTAGACCGCCATTTTTGAGGTGGTACCTCCCCAGAATTGAATACCTGTCCACACCGCCAAACGCATTTAAGATAGCTCACTCAACATCACCGTGTCCAGTGCGCATGCGCATATGTTAAAAGCAAACTCAACAGCCAATCGGCCTGCAGAGCCAATCAGAGTGAGTGGTACTGACTGTACCTAGCAATGGAAAGTTCGAACTCACTCAGTGAGTTCAGCGGTCTAAGATATCTTAACTATCCGATCTGAACATAGTATTCTTACGCAAAATTTTGGAAAAAATTGAATTTTCGTGTATAAGTCGAACCACATTTCTGGTAGTATGTTGAAAAATTATTTGTAATCGAGGATAAAAAAAATAATAAATTTTCATTAAATTAGTTAACTTTTTTTTTAAACTTTTCTAATCAGACTTTTTTTTTAATTCAATATTTTAAAATTGTATAATTATGTAAAACTGAAGAAGCTTAAACTATTTTGAAAGTTATTCACATCAATTTAATGATTACTTACTTTTTTTTTTTTTTTTTTTTGAAAAATCTATTCAAGCCTCAAGGGTAAACAACTTCTTAAACTGCTAAAATATAGTACTTCTTTGTGTTGTAGGACTTTTAGGAGAGAAATCTAGAAGTATTCTCAAGTTGAACTCTTTTTAAAAAGGGGATTCAAATGTTGAAAGGGATGCCCCTGTATTGAAGGGAATTCTATCTCAAGAGAAAATGAGTGCAGAACAATTACAGAGACATTATTGTTGAGCTTTTTTTTATCAATCAACATTGTCCGCTTTTATCTGTCTCTCCAACCTAAAACCCATATGTGATTAATTAAAAGACTTGTACATTAACCAATTATCTGCGAAAAAAATTTGACTCCAGTATTTCACTCCGCAATTATTATTATTTTTTTTTACTTACTCGTGTATAAGTCGACCCCCCATTTTCAGCTCCCAAAGTTTGTCTAAAATTCTTCGACTTATACACGAGTATATACGGTAATTTAAAAAAATTAAAGTTGCAACAGCTTTTGCAAAAATATTATTTTCCATCATCAGTATTTGATAATACATTTGTGAAAAAAAAAAGGAACAGCTTTGGAATTCACCTGCGGTTCGCCATCTTGTATTTTAAATCAAAACATATTTGTTTTGTTTCTCATTTCCAAAATAATTTTCATCCATATTTACTTATTATAAACACATTATTAAATTTTATTGACTAATTTATTTATATTTAATAATACAAGTTAAAAAATGTTTTAATTTTACACACACATTTATTTTTTTATAAAACATATATAATTTTTATTATAAACACATACAAGTTTATTGTATTATTATAAACATGTTTTTAATTTTATTGACTAATTTTATTTATATTTAATAATAAAAGCTAAAACGTTTTGATTTAAAAAACACGATGGCTGACTGCGGGCAAATCCCAAAGCTTAGTAAAAAAAAAAAAAAAATGTACATAAAGCAGTATAAATATTGAATTAAATTTCTAATGTGTAAATCTGTAGATCAGATGCCTTAAATGTCAGTTAACCAAACTTGCAACAAAAATAATTATTGCCAAAGGGATTTATCCCCTCACCCTGTGCTGTAACCTTTCAGAAATTTTGCTGTGAATTTCAGATTTTTTTTTCTCAAAATCATCCCTGATATAATAATACTTAAAGAAAAAAAATGAGGTGAAAGCGATGTTTTTCTGAAAAGAACCAAAAGTTCCTCATATTATAAAGTTTTTCAGTTTTTGCTTATCAATTCCAGTATCTGAAGCAATATGCGAAGGCTGGGGTTCTGTGATAAGCAATATAATGCAGAAAAGAACCAGAGCAGATGATGAAAATGCACAAGAAATAGGCACAGCAGATATGCAAGTTTTTATTGAACTCAATAATCCTTCTATAGGATATAAATCTGTTAGAAAATTTTTAAAAAGCACATTAATAGATATGGCACAAGCTTTTACAACCACTTCAAAAATTTATCAACATCAACTTCATTTGTATCATGCATTAAATCCACAGTTGTGTCAAGAATTTTGGAAAATGATAAAACAATATTGCCTTTTTTTAAATAAAGCATTTTCCAAAATTCCATTTTTTATCTAATTTTCTGCCTAATGCTTTAAAATAATCCTCTTTGTGTGTCTCACGTTTTTTTAAAATTTATTTATGTAAATGATGCAAACAGTTTGTATATATATACCTATGATGCCATAATTAATTAGCACTACAACAGCAGCAAGAATATATTTATATGATATATTGCAGACTATTTTCGAAGACATTACTAGTGTTGCAGACACTTGAAGATAGTTCTGTCACTGGGCTACTCTGTATAGCTGCAAACTATTCATTTTTTGTGTTAACACTATTTCAGAATCATGATCCTGAGCTTATTTAATCGCAGAATTCTGTGATTAATTAACGTTAAGATTAGGCAAAGGTTTCTATTTGGAAGTTGTAAAAACTAAAAAGTGGAATAGTTGATAGCTTAAGCACTTAAAATTTTGATTTTTCTAAACAAAAAAACAATGCTTTAAATTTTGAAAATAATGCATAAAATATAAATAAGAAAATTAGAGTGATGGGAGGGGGTTAACGCTACGGGTGTTACACCTGCAGAATATTAGGTCTCCGGTACTTTTTTTGAAATTAAGCCCTGCTAGGGGGTGAACTAAGAATGCATCAAAATAAATGCAAAAGGTCATTTACAAAAATTTTAAAAACAAAAATGCTCCACGTGATATATGCGCTAAAATCTTAGATTTAGCTGATCAACTATACCATGCATTGGAGGGTTAAATTATTCAAATCACTGTTCTAAAACTCCGTTGCAATAATTACAAATCACAATAGCTTTAAAATAAAAACGATCTGTAAGACTTTGTTCATTCAAAGCTCATCCCAAGTAAAAGTCTGCCCTTTTTGTTAGATTATATATTTTTTAGCATCTTTTTAAGCTCGCAAACATTTAAGAAGCGAAGCCATTTTATTTAAACTATTAAATCATAAAATATTTGAACGTGAATTACTTATAAATTATCGAAAAAAGAATGTTTGTTTACGCGGACGCGTTTACAATGCAGTAACGCTATATGCTAGCGGATAAATGAAAAATTCCCCCGTTTCATGCACGCATCCTACATGAGTGCAACCCCATTACCAGTTACTCGCGCCAAGACTTTTTCGCCAAATGCGTGAATCGAGGGAACTTTCCAAATTAGCGACGTGACCTTAGTTTAGCATATCTAACATTGGGATTCTTTTCCAGAACATTACGCACTGTTCGGCTAGTGCATGGTAGATTCATTTCTGTTGTGAGTAGAACTCTGTTTTTTAAGCAAGCTCGACACGCAATTTCACGTTTCTGGCGCATAGTCAAAGACACAGGCCTACCTGTATGCTTCTTCTTACCATAATTTTTTGGATTCTTCAAGAAATTATAAATTACTGTTTTAGATCTGTTTATATTCCTTGCAATATCACGTCCACTCATTCCACATTTTCTGTAAGCAATGATTTTTCCCTTTTCAAATTCAGATAGTTGTGTGCTCTTTGGCATAATGAAGAACGAAAGAAACTGAATAGTCTTACTGCGGGATAGTTTTAGGTTACTTTAAACAATCTTATGATACTACCAAATATGCAAAATTTTGTTTGCGATTTCAAAAGAAATGCGTGTCCTTATAATTTTTTCCGAGCAGCAAGCTGTTAAAACCTTTTAAATTCATGCCTTTTAAGGATTTTCCTAAATTTCAACTTAAAATTTGCTTATAAATGTTCCGTTTCAAGCCTTTTTATCATACAAATATTTGCATAATTTTCTAGCCAGGCAGCTCCTACATTTGGCGACTTTTCGCTTGTCCTTATAATTTTTTCCATGGCTGTAGAAATACTTTTTTTTGTCAATTTCTAATACAGTTATTCTTTCCTGTTACCACACCCTAAAAAACTGTACAACAATGCAAAACAAAAATGGTAACATGTGTACTTTGCTTTTATATGCCAATAAAAATTAAGACTCATTCGCTATATTTTTGCATTTCCGAAATTGACGTATTTTAAGCAGGAAATGTGCATTTTTCATATATAAAATAAAAACTTTAACTATAAGTGCATTAAAAGAGGTAAAACTTTCATATAAATGTATTTGAAGTTAAAACATATGATATAATAAAAACACATGAATTTCAAGAAAAAAAATAGAATCAAAATATACTAAATATGACATCGCTTTCAATAACTGTGACATCAAACAAATGCTTGCTATGATTTAATTCATATTTAGTAAAAATATCATTAGAGTGTGTTTTAATACTTTAAATGCAGTAGTAAAATTTTCTCTGATTTATATTAAATAGAAAATGAAACATAACAAATGTTATCTTAGGGTCAATTCTTTTCTTAATCGAAAAAAAAGCTTCGTGACTGTCGTCACGTCCGAAAGCGTTTTACGTAAGGCTACTATATATTATAGTAGCTCTAGTTTTATGGAAGGCTCACATACTATAAGAAGTAGTGTCCAAAATATATTAATTTCATTGGGAAATGCATTTTAAAATCTCTAATTAATTACACCAAATCAAAAAATTATTTCATAGTTAAATGTGTTTTAATACCTCTTATTAATTACACCAAATCAGTATCATCATCTAAAACATTTATCTTTTTATCTATCATTCTAAAAACAACAAAACTGGATAGTTGGCAGATTTCATAAAAAAAACGTGCTGATAATTTTAACAGCAAAAATAAAATAAAATAATGAAAGCATGGAGTTAATAAAAATGACATTAAAGAGTATCTTCATATTTACTTTTAAAGCCACTAAAAGCATCTAGAATTTAATGTCATTTTAATGTCCAAGATGAATTTATTGTCAAGGGGTTCTATAGAAAAGAAGTCTCAAAATTAATTAATAGCAAACAACAAATTATGGGAGAAAAAACAAACATTTGTTTTATTCTTCTGTGAAAACATTTTCCTGTATATGTCACAAAAAAGGTTTCTCACCAATATGAATTAAGAGATGCTTGCTTAAAGTACTCTTGTGAGAGAATTTCTTGTTGCATACCTCACAAACATAAGGTTTCTCACAAGAATGAATTAACAGATGCTGGCTTAAATCACACTTACGAGAGAATTTCTTGTTGCATATCTCACACACAAAAGGTTTCTCACCAGTATGAATTGATAGATGGTTGTTTAAAGTACACTTATGAGAGAATTTTTTGTTGCACATCTCACACACAAATGGTTTCTCACCAGTATGAATAACCAGATGTTTTTTTAAAACACCCTTGTGCGAAAATTTCTTGTTGCATATTTTGCATGAAACACAAAAGGTTTCTCACCATTACGAATTAACATGTGAGAATTTCTAGTTGCGCATGTAACACATAAAAAGGTTCCTAACCAGTATGGAATAACAGATGCTTGTCTAAATCACCCTTACAAGAGAATTGCTTCTTGCATATCTCACATACAAAATGTTTCTTACCAGTATGAGAAGGAATATGAGCATTTAAATTAATCTTTTGCAAAAATTTCTTGTTGCATATCTCGCACACGAAAGGTTTCTCACCAGTATGAATTAACATATGCTTACTTAAATTACTCTTAATAGAGAATTTCTTGTTGCATATCTCACATTCGAAAGGTTTCTCACCAGTATGAGTTAACAGATGCTTGTTTAAATCACCCTTATATGAGAATTTCTTGTTGCATATCTCACAAACATAAGGTTTCTCACCAGTATGAATTAATAGATGCCTGCTTAAAGTACTCTTAAGAGAGAATCTCTTGTTGCATACCTCGCAAACATAAGATTTCTCACACGAATGAATTAACAGATGCTGGCTTAAATGACTTTTTTGAGCGAATTTCTTGTTGCATATCTCACAAACATGTGGTTTTTCACCAGTATGAATTAACAGATGCATCATTAAAGTACACTTGTAAGAGAATTTTTTGTTGCATTTCTCACAAACATAAGGTTTCTCACCAGTATGAATTAACTGATGCCTGCTGAAATCACTCTTTTGAGAGAATTTCTTGTTACAATCCTCACACACATAAGGTTTCTCACCAATATGACTTAACAGATGCCGGCTTAAAACACCCTTACGAGAAAATTTCTTGTTGCATACCTCACACACAAAATGTTTTTCACTAGTATGAACCAGCAAATGGTTCTGTAAATGGCTTTTTTGAGAGAATTTCATGCTGCATGTCTCACACATAAAAGGTTTCTTACCAGTATGAATTAACAGATGCCTGCTTAAATCAATCTTTCTAGAGAATTTTTTATTGCATATCTCACATGCAAAAGCTTTCTCACCAGTATGAATTAACAGATGTGTGGTTAAATTGCTCATTTGAGAAAATTTCTTGTTGCATATCTCACAAACAAATGAATTTCCTTGCTGTGAGTCAGAAGCTGCTTTTCCAAAAAGCTCTGGTAAAGAAATATTTTGCTGCATAATTCATGCTTTAAAGACTGATTTGAATGATGTCATGTGTATCTACATTTATGTCTTTATGCATCTGTAATAGATATAATTAAGTTAATCGATCTCCTTTTTATGTTTCCTTAAAAAGCAATTTAAGAGCAAATGTATTTATGAAAAATCAATGTGGAAAACTTTATTTAAATAAAATGTTGGACATAGTATTAAATACTACAGTAAACTCTTAATTATTACAAAATCAAAGATGTGTCAGATGCATTTCCTGACTGTATAAAGATAAAATTATAAATTAAATTACAATAAATAAAATGAATAGCTACAATCATAATATAAATAACTTATCAAAGAAAATATTATTAATAAAAAAAAAAAATTAAGAAAAGAAATCTGTAACTTAACAAAAACAATGATCCATTTTACAATCTATGAGGAAAAAATAAATTGTTTTTGAGGGAAGAGGAATTCTGATACATAGATGTGTTTAGTTAGAATTTCTCGAGATTTCTGGAATTTTTCGATTTAATATAAATAATTATTCATACAAAATTTTTCATTAAAATAACTTACATTGTATCGGAATGATGCAACACTATTTAAATAATTAAAATTTTTTATCATGTCTTAAGCATTGTCTGACTGATTATAAGTAAAACTAAATGCATTTCCTTCTGCAATTTAGGAAAACAGCTACAAATATTCTTAGATGTGTCCATGCAAATTGGATGATTAAATGTGCGAGGAGTGTCATTTAACAGAGTTTTTATAGAGTATCTAATAATAGAATCTGTAGTGAATATAATAATTACAATAGAACATCACACAACTAGCAATATCTTATTCAAAACTAATCCATCAATTCAACTTTCAGTATGTTAAATAAAATCATCAAAACAGCAATATTCAAAATAATAGTGTTGCAGTTATAATGCCTCATCTACAAGCAGCATGAAAATGTTTTTGAGAGAGACAGTAGAATTCACTATGAAAGTGCAGAAATAGATTTGGAATAATTAATTTATTATAGAGACTTTGAAGCATTATAAGAGACAGGTTGGTATGTATATCTTACATTACAATTATCTAATAATTTCAGGTCAGCATTAAAATAAAGAAATTTTAATTCTTTCACAACACTACTCTGATACATGATCATTATTTAATTAAAGTAGATATAAAACTGTCATGCGCCGCCAGACGCCCTCGGGGTAGCCCGCGGCACGATTTCGACCATCGCGCCCAAGCCTCTAAAGGGCTTATAACGCACCAGGGCTTTGTCTCGCCCAGCGCTGCGATCGGCCAAGGGCCGCTCCCCAATGCGGACCCTAAACCATTTTACCAGGTATCGACCCCATAGGTCGTCGCGGCAGTAATCCAGCTCTGGGGAAACTTCCGCGTGAAACGAACACCTGATGAACCGCCGAAGAACCCCCGACGACTTCGTTCGCGAAACCCCATAGGGGGAAACGGTCCCTCGGTAAAGTAGATATAAAAACAAAAATAATACTAAAAGACACTTAAATAGGAACCCTATAAACAACATAAATAAGTTCATTGTTCTATGAAATCAAGCCCATAACCAGTCTCGATAATTCGAGGTGGACGGGACCGGGCTTACCTCGAACTATCGAAAACTCGAATTATCGAAATCATAAAATTTAATTAATAAATAAATGAAGATAAAGCAATTTTTAAATTTCAGTGTATATTTAAATGAAAAATGTACTTACAAATTATTACATTACTGCATATAGCAACAGGTTAATTATATCTTAAAATAATTGTCAATTGTTTTTTTTTTGACACATTGTCTCGTTTCCGTGCAGCAATGTCACGCCATCGTCAAAGCAGCATATTGTCGGCTGGAGTCGTCTCAGTCTATTGCTCTACGTATAGCATGGCGGATTCTAGCGCAGCAGACAGCCCCTTGATGTGACTCATTAGTGGTGTGGAATCTGTCTGATTCTGGCAGAATCCGTAAATTTTAGTTGTTCGTGACTATTTATCTATTCCTCTATAACTTCTGGCACAAAATCGTAAAAAAAAAAAAATATATTTCTTGAGTCATCCAAGCATTTTTTGGTTCATATAAGTAACCGACAGTGAAGATATCGAGACATGCTTAAATGCTGTTTTTGGCTTTGCAGCTTTTCTGATAACAACAAGTTTAATCTTGTGATTTCCTAAAGCATTTGATACAGCAAGAAGTGTTAACCTATCTTTTCTTTTACGTGAGACCCGGAGTACTTTTCTCTTGGCTTGACGCGATTGTTTTAGATGGTAGCATTTTGAAATTAAGGCCAGCTTCATTGAAATTATAAAGCTGGTCGTTCGTAAGGTTTTCATTTGTCATGGCTTGCTGCAATTTCTTGCAAAATTGCACGACGACGAACTCAGAATCTTCAGATAGCTTCTCTCGACAGATGTCTAGTTGCCGGATACGATATATTTTTTCAACTTTTCAAACCAGCCTACACTAGCAGTGAAGTTTTCATCACTTTCTTCAAATTCTTTTCGAAACAGCAAAGCTTTTTCTTGAAGACTCGGACCTGAAAGAGGGCTTACTTTTACTTTGCTGTGTAATCCACATACAAAGTGGCTCACCAGTTTTTTCATACTCAGACTTTTTTAAGGATTTTCTGTCCAAGGATAAATCAGAGCAGTTGTTAGTAGAAAAAGCTTCTAGTTTACATCGCGAATTATGAATGATCTCATACTACCATTATCCAATAAAATACGAACTGGTTCAGTTTTATTATCTTTCGGATCCCTTGCCATCACGGAACAAGTTTGCAAAAAAATGTTGCATTGTGTGTTTTTATTTTGTACATTATTAGTAGAACTGTTATCACAATGTGAAACAGATACGACACTCTTATCCGTATTTACCTTTAAATCATTTTCAAGTTGGAAACAAATGGCCCTACTATGTTTTTTGTTACAAATATCAAACATATTAGTTTTTTCACATTCTTTAATTCTATGTTTGGCCTGTAAACATAAAAAGCATCTTCTCTGCCTTTTTAATATTTCTTTTTTCTGATCTATAGTTAAAGATACACACATTTCACTATTATGATCAATACTGTTACAGAATAAACAAGAATTCTTATTTACAGAAGCCATTAATTCAGTAGCTGAAACATTATTTTGTTTAAATCCTTTCGTACTATATTGCAATCTCGGTTTATATTTTGATTGTTTGTCAATAAATTTTGATCTATGTTCAATTTTATTATCACTGGGAAATGATTTTTTAACATCTAAATCATGAATATTTAATACCCTTTCTCTACTTTCAACTTCGTTTTTAAGAAAACTCATGAGATTTTCTATATTCCACATTTCTCCATTATTTAACTTCCGATTGAATTCTAACGTTAAATCCGGAGGTATTAATTTAAGTAATATTGGACAAAGTAATCCACTGTATGTATCTGATTTTACACCTAGTGACTCTAAATTACGAATTTGTACTAGACATTTATCATACAGATTTCTTAAACCCCGAGTGTCAGAAGAACTTTTCAGATATTCCATATTTAATAAATTATTCAAATGAGCATGTACGAGCATATCATGTCTACCAAATCTTTCTTTCAAAAGGGATACGGCCGCTGCATAATTTTTTTCCGTTAGACTGAATCCACTTATTGTGTTTGCAGCCGTTCCCGAAACTAAACTTTTCAAATAACTAAATTTCTCAATATCTGACAGACCTGTGTTTTTATCTATGGCTGTTTCGAATGTGTTCCAAAATTCCATAAATTTATCAGGTTCACCAAAAAACTTATTTATATGTAATTTTGGAAGCTTTACCTTTTTCAGTTCGGTAGTAGCATGATCTGCTCGCACTGGATAAACATTGTTAACATAAGCATTGTTATCATTAGAACATAAGTTTTTTATCTTAAAGCTCAGTTTTGATCTATATGATATCACCTTTTGGTCATACAAGTCACAATTTAAAATTTCGGTTTCGATATGTTTAGCATTAATCGTACTTATAATGGTGTTATCAAGTTCCTTAATATTTTTATATTTTTCATTCAATTTATCGAGAAGTTCTTCTAATTCTTGTACAGAATATTCTGTATTAGTTAAATATTGATCAATATTTTCAAAGATTTTATTGAGAAGATTGCGATGCGTATCACGCATTTTCGTTTGTTTATTTTCAGACATTTTCAAAACAAAATATAATCATAAAAAGAAACTCACCGATTTCCAGTCAAACAAATAATAATTGTACTTTCTTACGCAATCACTGTCCAAACGAAGTTATCATAATCATCTTTTCAAGGCCGCTTGCACCATAAAATGGTCGATTCTATATTCTGTTCTTACAAATTCAATCAAAACTAATTTGAGTAAAATGATAAATATCTTACGTTGTGGTTCAGTGGAATCTAAAGTGTTAATCTAAACAAACTAATCTAAGCTATTCAATCGATTTACGGCACAAAGACATTTAATAACATTTAAATACATAAAAGAATATTAGCGCCAAGTATTCGACGCAACACATCTAAAATTCTACATGTCAACACTACAATTATTTCTCTTCAGTTCACATGAAAATATGAGTTCAAACTACGCATGCGCTGGCTAAATAGCTATTTCACAAATTAGCCGGAACAGATTTTATTATTAAAAGTACATAAAAATAATATTTTAATGTCATTTATTTATTTTATGGTATCTTTTTTGGGAAGTTCTATAATAACAGCACCCATTACTATGCATGCAATGTATAAATTTATATAGTAATAATAGTGCAAATTAATTGTCGTAAACAAACACACAATTGACCACTTTGCATTTCATGTACCAGTTAGCCATTTTATTCCCAAATTTATTTTTTCAAACAAATTTGCATAAATGTGATATTTTTAGGAAGATAGTTACACAAAAAATAACTTTTGAGAGTTGAGTTATATTCAAATGTGTATAGTAGAAGATCTTTATAAAGCAATTCTATATAATGCAATTCTCTGTATAACGCACAAGTTCTCAGACATAAACATTGAATTTTGTAGTTAAGAAGCAAGTGCATTCCCACATTATAAAAAATTGCTACTCTCTAGACAACTAAATTTGATACATTTGTTCAACTTTTTATTCTTAATTCAGAGCTTTTTAATGAAAAAATTGCTATTATTACAATACATTTTTTTGAAAATGAGTAATACAATGAAGGATTTGGTCAGGCGTATTTGGACAATGTTTATAAAATAAATTTAACAATGGTGAAATGATCTATATGTAAAAATTTATAATCTGCACAATTCTTGGTTGAAAGGAATGCAATATAAAGATACTCTACTGTATTTTGATCTGTTTCAGACATATTTGGCTTTGTTTACAAGGTAAGTTTAATGATGTGTAAAATGTGATCTATATAACGCAATATTCTATATAATGCCCAACCTCGTGTTTTTGGGTTTGTGTTATAAAGATCTTCTACTGTATAGACAGTATAACTTCTTTAATCCAGAATCACCCCAATTATGGATTATGAAAATTTCTGAGTTACAGAATTTTTGAAACAAGAATGTATTTAGATAATTAATAATAATAATAATATCTGTCAAATATGGCAATACAAAAATACAAGGAACTTAAAATTTTAAAATAATTATAAGACACTGAGAAATTCCAATTCAAAATGTTCTAAAATATATTTTAAAAATTATATTGTATTAAATAATATAAATAAAATTGTGTTGTCATCTGTTGGAAATAAACAACCTCCATAAGATTTTTTTTTAAATCACAAATTCTGATTTATGAATGCTGAATAAATAATATAAATAAAAAAGATAACAGATATAACATATACAATATGGCAAAAATTTTATAAAAGTTGAGAAAAATATTATAATGAGAAATTTAAATAAGACTTACACTTAATTTAAAAAATAACTTTATTTTTCATTAACATATTTAAAATAGTGATAAATAAGGCTAATGTTATAAAAATTAAATATATAACACCTAGAAATATGGAATTAAGTCACAAATTCAAAACTTAGAAGATAATAAAAAAAATAGATTTTGTTTAGTTTGTGGCCAATTATCTTAATATAGTAAAATTATATAAAAATAGTAATATAAAATGAACATTAGTTCCAAAACTATATTACTACTTAAACAACTTTAAAAATTTTATTACTATTACTTTAATATAGTTTGAAATGGCATTACACAAGGCTAATAATATTATGAAAAAATAAAAATTATATATAAAACAAAAAAATATATTACATTTTGATTACTTGAACAATAACAGGCTATTTTATCAAGGCTACTATTTAAAAACTCAAATAAAAATACTTTGAAATATCCATTTCTGATAAAAATGGAAAACTTTTGAGAAAAAAAAATGAAATTTGATTTTGCTTTGTTTTGGCGCCATCTGTTGTGACTTAAGATAACATAAAGTTACAAATTTAGCATTAAATCTGAATTTATACAACTTAATATTAAAAAAAAGACATCTATAATTATTACATTTATAACCCAGAAAATTCTTACAAATTTAAAAAGAAAAAAAATGTAGTAAATTAAATAAGTAGTCTTTTTTGCCCTTAACTATTTGCTGAAACAGATTCATGAGGTCTTTAAATGAAAATAAGAATGAAAAAAAAAGAATAAATGTTCTGAAATGTTTGGATTATAGAAGTTTTTGGATAATAGAAGTCTGGATTAAAGATGTTATAATTTAATAATAAAAAAAGTAAGAATGTTTTAACAGTACCTTTCTGATTGTAAACAGTATATTTTGTGTAAAAAAGTATTAATCTTTACTATTTAAAAATAAATTAATAAAAATCTGAAGGTCGATTTCAAATTGCAGCTGAATTTGTTTTCCCTCTTCAGTGCCTTCAAAGATGCAAAAGGAAGGAGGGGGGGGGGGGAGACGAGGCATTTTTTGCTGATTTCTCACTGATAACTCTATATGAAAATTTTCAATAAATACATTTTGAATTGTTTTATTTTGCCCTGCCTTTATTATTTCACTTTTTTCGCTATTTTATTTAGTAAAGAAAGTTTTGGAGACCCTCACTGAAAATTTGTCGGAAGGTTCATAAATAAAGTTTATTTTATTTATGTCATAAAATCATTCTTTACATGCTTTTTAAAATTTTTATTAATTCTTTTCATGTACTTTTTAATCTACGATCATCCATAATGTCATTTATTAACATAATAATTATCAGTACTATCAACTACAACAGACATTAATTTATTTTAGAAACCCATCAAAGATCAGTGCACACGTCTAAAAGCTTCAAAAAAACATTTTTAACTACGCTAAATCTAGTAAATATGCTTAAAAAAATATTTTCACCCCTTGGTCCAAGGCATACTCAATTACTGATGTTATGTTTCTACCTTGATAGTCAATCTGTTTTAAATGTTATAACAGACTTCAAAATAACATTTTGAAGAAATACAGTACACTCGAGAAATTCTGTTTTTTATATTATTTTATGTTACGTTTACTAAATGCAATTTTTAAATTCAATAATGTTCATAAAATTGATTTTATTTTTTCAAATACAGACTTCAGTATTTAAATAAGAATTATATTAAAAATTAAGGAGAAAAAATAAAATGAAAATTTTTATTTTCTTCTTACATAACTTATGCGTTTATGATATAAATGACTATTTCCCCATGAAAGCACAAAAACAATTTAAATAAACAACTAACATAAAAAAAAAATCAATTTTGCTTTTCTCAATAAATCAGGAATGTCTGTATTCACACTTCGTCCATAATGCGACTTCTAATGGCACTTTGCAGTGAGAACAACCCCCTCCTCTAATATATTATTTTTCAGCCAGTTCTGATGGTAGCAGTAATTTATAAAATTGTTTGACGTTATTTTAACACAAATTGATATTTTTTCATAAAAAATAAAAAAATTTTAAATTAAAAAATAAATAAAAATTAAAAACAACTTCTTATTTTCATATCTAATTATGTTTGTATGATAATTCACATTTGCGTAGTTACAAAAATTTATATATAGATACAGATAATTTTCTTGTAGTTCAAAAAATAAATAAGTGAATATTATAAGTAAATTTGCAAAGGCCAACAAAAATTACTAAAGTATAGTCTCTCAAATGCATAAAAAAGGAAATATTTAACATGTTTCTTCTCATTTTTCCAGATTTTCAAAATTCACATTTCGGTTACAATGTAACTTCAAGATATCCTAGTCTTTTGGTCACAGTTTTATCCTGACATACGTGACATTATAAAAATTAAAAAATTGACCAGAAAAGTATTTTTTACAATGGATAACATGTTTTGAAATAGTTTTTCATGTTATTAAGAGTTTTAAAAAAGTTTACATTTTAGTCGCAATGTGACCTCACTGAATGGTGGTATTTTGGTCACAAATGTGACTTGCAATGACGTTACTGCGACCATGCTTGCTATATGGGTAGTTTAAATTACACATAAATAAAACTTATAATAATATAGTATACAATATATGACATTTGAGTACATAAATAAGCCGTGTAAGTTTAGAAATATTTTCATTTGTTGCTGTTTCATTTTGGTGATTGTTTGGAATATTTTGCAACAAATCTTACTTTCTTAAGACTAAAATATGCCAATGCTCCCATTGAAAGAGAGTATCAAAATTAGTTAATAACAAACAAGATATTACGAGAGGGAGAATGAACAATTTGATTAATTAGAAAATTCCTTGCTGTATATATATGAGAAAAAAGGTTTCTCTCCAATAAAAATTAAGAGATACTTGATTAAATGTGTCTTTTGAAAAAAATCTTTGTTGCAGAATTCTCATACAAACGTTCTCACTCGTATGAGACTGAAGTTGAACAAATTTAAATTACCTTTTTGAAAGAATTTTTTCTTGGATATCTGACACAAAATGGTTTTGTACTAGCATGAATTAATAAATGCTTGCTTAAATAACTCTTTTGAGAGAATTTCTTATTGCATACCTCACAGATAAAAGGTTTCGCATCAGTATGAACTAACAGATGCCTGCTTAAACAACTCTTAAAAGAGAATTTCACGTTGCAAATCTCACATACAAAAGGCTTTTCCCCAGTATGAATTAATAGATGCTTTTTCAAAGTACTCTTCTCAGAAAATCTCTTGTTGCATACCACACACACAAAAGGTTTCTCACCAGTATGAATTAACAGATGTTTGCTTAAAACATCCTTACGTGAAAATGTGTTCTTGCATATCTCACACACAAAAGGTTTCACACCAGTATGAATTGAGAGATGACTTTTCAAAGTACCCTTAAAAGAAAATTTTTTGTTACATATCTCACACACAAAAGGTTTCTCCCCACTATGAACTAACACATGGTTAATTAAAGCACTCTTACGAGAAAATTTCTTGTTGCATACTTCACAGACAAACGATTTTTCTTGGTTGAAGTCAGATGATGCTTTTCCAAAAACCTCTTTTAATAAAATGTCTTGCTGCATATTTCACTCTTTAAAGACGGCTTTGAATGATATTACATATATATACATGCATAGCTTTAAGCATCTGCAATAAATAGAGTTAAGTTAATATATCCCTTTCTACAATAAATTAAAAAGCTATTTAAAAAAAGTGAACTTCTTACGAGAAATTAAAATCACCAATAAAAATTGAATTAAAATGAATTATCTTCTCATAGTAATAAAATTACAGACAATTATAAGACATTCGCTGGACAAGAAGTATATCAGAAAATCGAAATTAACAAATAAGAACTTTATCAGATGCATTTTTTAATTGTATAAAGATTAAACGATAATTGAAATCATTATAAACAGCATAATCACTATTATATTAAATTAAAATATCTTATAATGAAAATGTTATAATTAAAACACAAAAGAAATTAAAAGAGAAAATTCTATGTATCTGTAATTGTATGTCTGCTTTTGGCATAAGTAAATAAAAAGTCGATTTTCAATGAAGAAAAACATCGATACAATTTATAAACGATGCAGAAAAGAAATGGTTTTTGTGACAGGGTAGAATTTTAATATGAAGCTGTGTTTGGTCAAAATTCCATCACATCTAATATAAATGATTATTGTGATAAAATTCTTCATTTGTTAATACCATTTACAATGTACTGAAAAACATAATCAGTATTTTAATCATTTACTAATATTTTTGCCATGGTAATGCTTTGTATAATTGATTACAAGTTAGATGTGCATTTTCTTCCAGTCTTTTTTAAACACGCACAAACATCCTTAGATATGTCCCTGCAAATTGCATGATGAAATGAGTGAGGAATGTCATTTAACAGAGAGTATCTTATAATAAAGTGTAAGATAATCAGAAGTCTACTGAATATTCATTTCCAACAATTATGGAGGGAAAAATCACACAAACAGACTTTATGTAAAAAAAATCCTTGAACTAAACTTTGATAATCTTAAATAAAAAGTACCAAAAAAGCAATACTTAAAAGAGTAATGTTGTAATACTTCTCTGATATATACATATTTCAAGGTAAGTGTAAAACTTTCCAAACAAGCAGTAAAATAATAATTTTTTTTCAAAGACGATACATTTTGCGACACTATTCTGACACATACATCAATTATAAGATAAAAGTGGATAATAAAACAAAAACTATGGTACATGATAAAATATATAGAAAATCCATATAATGCGAACGACAAATTCACCCTCTCAAATTTATAAAACACAATGTAAACACATTGATAATTTGTTGTTACTACAGAGGTGCCATAAAACAAAACACAGTTTTAAAAATTAAAACTATTAGATGTTAAAAATCCATAAGCTTTCGGCTAAACATTAGCCTTCCTCAGATGAACACAAGCCGTCGAGAAGACGCCACTCCGATTCCGAATGGCGCGCTCTGGCCAGGTCCAAAATGGGCGAAACCAATCCACTATGAATTGGAGGCAGAGAAAGAAGTTGGGATGATACCATTACAAGCTGGGGGGGGGGTCAGCAAAAACCAAAAACCCCAGTGACACCCAATACATTATACCATATATGAGGGATCTGATAAGATAATACATCATTACATGTATTATCACCTCTTTTCAAAATTTCAAGAGACTCTCTGATTATGCAACTATTATACTGTGAACAATGTGAAATTATTTTAGTTTTACTTAAAAATATATCAATATCTTTAGCTTGATTTAATCTGGATAAAGCAGTGGATAATTTACCTTTTTTATGTCAGTCGTATGTTCTTTAATCCTTTCCTTTAATTTGCGAGTTGTCATGCCTATATATGAATATGTTTTAGAACTGCCATTAACTTTAAAAGGAATAATATAAATGCCAGACTTATCTCCATTATCAATGGGGTCAATCATTCTATGTACCAGATATTTTAGCTTTGTTGGGGGCTTTGCGATAAGAGTTACATTATATTTCTTTAATGCGTATTTAATACACTCAAAAAGATGTGGGATATAATTAATACTGTAGAATTTTGAAGATTGCATATCTTTTTTAACTACTGTAGCTTGTTTATTTCTGAACTCATAAATTAACTTATTAATAAATTTGTTTGAAAAACCATTTTCATATGCAATCACTTTAATTTTATTCAACTCTTCATTTAAATAAACTTCTGAACTAACTTCAAACGCCCTTTTGATATAAAACCGATATGCTGCTGCTTTGTAATTAAACGGAACATTACTATTGTAGGATATTGTGTTATTAGATCTGCAAGGTTTTCTATAAATTTTTCTCTCAATTCTACGTGTTGACATATTTTTAATAAGTTCTACCATTTTTAGATATAGAACTTATTAAAAATATGAATAGAAATAACTTATTAAAAATAACTTATTAAATAACTTATTAAAAATAACTTATTAAATAACAAATAATTATTTTGTCTTCAATTTTCTATGAAATTATATTTAAAAAACACATTAGTATAGTCCAGATTTATTACTTACTTTTTATTTATAAAATATAGACATGCTATATATTAAGTGTGCTATAATATCACACTTAAAAATAAACTTTTGCATGTGATTGGAAATACTTTATATAAAAAAAATCCTTGAACTAAACTTTGATAATCTTAAATAAAAAGTACCAGAAAAACAATACTTAAAAGAGTGGTGTTGCAGTTATAAGTCATCTGTTGACTAATTAAGAGCAAGATTATAGAATATACTATGAAAGTATGAAAATAAATCTGGAGTAGCCAATTCATTATAGTGACTTTGGAGAATTACAAAAGACAGCTGTCATCAATATTTTAAGTTAAAATTCTCTGATATATACATATTTCACGGTAAGTGTAAAACTTTCCAGACAAGCAGTAAAATAATATTTTTTTTTTCAGATACGATACATTTTGCGACACTATTCTGATACATACATCTATTATTAGATAAAAGTGGATATTAAAACAAAAACTATAATACATGATATTTAAATAGAAATCATATAAATAACAAATAATTATTTTGTCTTCAATTTTCTATGAAATTATATTTTAAAAACACATTAGTATAGTCCATATATATTACTTACTTTTTATTTATAAAATGTAGGCATGCTATATTAAGTGTGCTATAATATCACACTTAAAAATAAACTTATGCATGTGATTGAAGATTAGTCCACATTACAGGATAGAGTAACTTTAATTATACTAATTAAATTTTACCAAAGTAAAAAGTTCATTCATAAAAAATATTAAAAAAAAGTTTTATTTTAGTTTATAAAAAAATTATTTCTTTCTCATTGCTCTAATCTTGTTTATTAATGACAGATTTTGAAATGCTGTGCAAGATCCCTCCCTTCCCTTAATTTTTTTCTCTGCATGAGATTCTTCAGCAAATGATTTAATTTTTCATTTTCTTTTATTTTAAAATCACAAATTTTGTTAATTGCCTTATGGAAAACAAGCATGACAATGTTTTGTCCCATAGGGATATGAAAATAGCAAAAAGTTTTGCTAAAGATTTTGTGCTTCCCTATCCACTAACGATCTAAAATCTGTACAATACAGAAATCTATAAAAGCCCTTGGTCCCAGGCTGTGCAGATGGTTTATAAGTTGCTAACCTTATTTTCATGTTTTTAATTTCTTCAGCCTTTTTTTTTCAATAAATCTCTTTCTTTTCTTTTTACAGCATCAGCTATCATTCAGTGTACATTTTTGAAACTATAGATGTGTTTCTATAGAATTTCAAAACTGTTCACATCTCTCAAATATGACTAAATTTTGTCACAGACAAGCCTCTGTGAAATTAGGATTCAGATTTTTAATTAAGAACTCTGAATTTATAGAAAAACGTCTTTCTATATTGGTGTTTCCATGTGACCGTAACATGATTATTTTCATGACAGTATTTTTAGACTTCAGTTACCAAATACATCCAAAGTAGTGACAAATACTTTCCATCAAAATTTCCTGATATTTTCCAATTGGTGCTACTTTTTATCTCATAAGGATTATTTTGTTGTAAATAACATCCTTTCGCAGCATATAGTGGTAAATTAGTAAAATGAGTATTATAAAAAAAGGTCTTTGCAAGGTAAACATAATTATATAAGAGTAATGTACAAATGATTTCATTTTTGAAGCTTTATAGTTAAAACTATATGCTTTTGAAATAATCAGCAGAAATTATTGACTTTTACCTAAGATTGTAAGGCCAAAACAATTTCCCCCGAATTTTCCCTGTGGAGTATGAATGAGAGATCTGGAGGGTCAAGTTATATCTAACCTGAACCAGAAATTTCATTTGAAGTCAATTTGCAACTTGTCTTGAAACTGACAAGAAATCATCATTGACCTGCAATCCAACCCCTACCTGATAAAAAGGTTTCACCAACCCCTATCCTGACATAAACCTGAAAAGAATTATTTTAATGCAGTTATGCAAAGTAGTCTACCATTATATCTTTCATACAAAATATATCTTTTATGTAGACGTTTACTATATATGCATTAATATTCAAACACAATAAAACTTCTGAGTAATGGATACCTTGCGATTGTGGAATTATCTGTTATTTGGAGGTGTCTGCTATTCAGAGGTAAAGACGTTCAAATATATAGGTGCTAGGGATTGAAAAAAATTGCTAAATAAAGGTGTCTGCTATTTGGCAGTGGTTTTTTTTTAAGGTTTTACTGTATATAGTTTTCCATCTTAAAAAGTATTTTGTTTTCTTTGAAAATTTGAGTGAACCCCGGAACCCACCATGCAAGAGTAAAAACTTTGTTTATACATGAAATAATGAAAGTCTGCCTGACCCGCAGCTTAAGAAGAATAATTCAACCTGACCCAATACAAGACTAATGTGAATCCTGACGAAATGTGTCAGAAATTTTCACAGAGGAAATTATTTTTTAAGAACACCCTTAACAGGTGATTTCTAGTTCAGCTTGTTATCCAGCAATAGATGTGGTTTCATTCAGAAAGATCCAACTGCTATTCACTAAACATAAGTTATATTCACACAAAGGAAGAAGTATCTGTGTCATCTCTTCTTTTATTCATGCCTATTTGTTATTCCTCTTAGGAAATTTTTGGTCTGATCAGATTTTCCCATTTGACATACTAATCATGGACTTCTACAGGTTTCATTTTGGTGTTCTAGTTACACCTTATCCGTAGCGTCTGCAGGTTGGAGATCTACTTTCTGCCAGTTGTTAGACAGACTTCAAGTCAATTAAAGAGCAATCGATTATGATTATTTTCAAATTCCAAAAAAGAACAGATTATATCTCCATTTATGAAAGTTAGATTACAATTACATTTTTGTTTATCTATGTTTAAATTCTAGAAGATTATAATTAAAATATTTTTGTTGTTGAATTACGTTTTAGTGATTCTATAAACTTCATGTCATGAATCCATCTTGCTTTTTAAAATCATTCTTTAGCTATCTGCATATAATATTCACATTTTTAAAATTTTACTTTTTTTATCAACTATTTTAGTTTTGTAGTAAGATTCTGTGACAAACAGACAGGTCTCATTTTTACAGGTTAACAATACAGCATAGCCACGCCCCTTGTTGGGTGATGGTTATCCAAACTAAATCAGTTTCAATTTAAATCAATTAAAATGTAAATGTTTACAGCTATAGTGCCGATGACATGGAGCAAAAATGCATCATAAGCAAATACAATATGGCTGTTATCTTTAGTTTCATTTACAAATTTACAAAACTAGGCTTCTTGAAAAATACCTTAAAATTTTACATGATGATTTACAGAATAAAACTAGGAAATGGCACAATGGACATTAAAACAGTTTAGAAACTTAACATTGTACATTAAAAATGTTTAGTTTAAAAGAAATGTAAACATTTTGAAGAACCTTTGTTAAATTTGTGTAAAGTAATTATTTCTACACAGTTGAGATACTTTTGTACAAATAAATAGCACAATTATTATTTATTTATGCAATCATTGTTTTCTTTTATAATTTGTGTACAATACCTGAAACATGAGCATTCAACATGGTTTTTTCCCTTTGTGAATCCCAGGCATTGAAAAATGGTTTAAGTCAGCATTTTCATTTGACTTTTCATGATAGAAGGCTGAAATTTTGTACATGACCTTATTAGTGTATGGGACACATTTTATTCAGTGGAGAATTTCTTTACAGGGGCCATATAAACATTTTAATTTTTTATTTCTTCAAACTGAATCCCCTGAATATTTTAATAGATTTCATAAAATGCTGTATCTTTGTTCTACATAACTTTGTAATTTATAACATATGTCTATGGTCAATATTTAAAGAATAAAATCTGAGGTCAATGATTTTGGAACACCCTGTATATATCAGTGGCGCAGCCAAAGGGGGGGTTTGGGGGTTAAAACACCCCCCAGAGCTAAAAAAATTACTATAATTACCGCTTATATGAATGAAAATTCCGCCTTAGCGGAATCCGCCGCTTTGTTAAATCAAATTCTATCCAACAATGTGATTCAATTAAACGGCGAGAATTCTACTTAAAACTGTGAAAGCGCATATTTCATCCTTTTAAATTTTGAATTTTTTAAAAAATGTTCTAAGGAAGCATTTACTACATAAAAGTAATCATCATGCCAAATTCCAAGTTTCCACACCAATTGTATCACATCAATCACAATTTTAGAATGCTTCTTACTCTTGCATTCTTTTAAATTTCGAATTGAAAAAATAAATTCTGGGCGAGCATTTACGTTTCTTAAGTACCATCATATAAAATTTCAAGAGTCTAGCCCTAAAAGTTCTAAATATATTATGATTTAGAACATTTTTAGAACGTTTTTTGCTCATTTCACTTTTTAAAATTTTGAATTTTTTAAAAACCGTTTTGAACGAGTGTTTATATCTTAAAAGTAACCACTATGTCAAACACCAAGCATTTATACCAACTGTATCACACAAATCGCAATTTTAGAACTTTTTTGTTCTTGCAACCTTTTACATTTCTAAATTTTAGAAAACTCTTCCGGATGATCATTTATATTTCTAGAGTAACAGCCGTGCCAAATTTCACATATCTAGCACAAACAATTCCTAATTAATTGTTTTTAGATCATTTTCAGACCGTTTTCCGCCCATTTCATCCTTTTAAATTTAGAATTTCTTTAGAAATCGTTCTTAGAGAGCATTTACATCCCAAAAGTTACCACCATGCCAAATTCCAAGCTTCTATACCAACTGTATCGCAATTTTAGAACATGTTTTTGCTCCTGCTAACTGTTCTGGGCTAGCATTTAAGTCTCTAAAGTAACAACTATGCCAAATTTCATGTTTCCAGCCTATGATATAGAATCATATATATTTTATGTTTTATTCTAAAATTTAATTTTTCTATCTTAAAGTTTCTCTATGTGAATTAATGTCTGCATGCAAAATCTTTTTATTCTTTAATCTCGAAAGTAATCATTTCTTCCTAGCTAAAATTTTTCCCAGATTTTTCATTGTAACAGTAAAAGTACGTTACTTCTCTGTGGTTTCAATTCGTTATTTTAATGTACTGCAGATGACTTTAACATATACTGTTTTGTCTTTCTTCGTATCTTGTGTTAAATGCAGGCGCCGTTTTCATAAATTGATTCCTGCATGAGATATGCAATATCAACATTTTTGTGTTCGCTGCTAACACATGTCTGGCTTTCTCAAAAAAAAAAAAAAAAAAAAAAATGAGTGCCTGGTGAGAAAATGTAGTGTTTGGCATATTTTCATTTATGTGTTGGTGAAAATGTATCTGAAAAATTAGATCAGATCTTCTCTAACTGTTGAACAAGAAGGTCGATTATTTAGAGGCGTAAAGAGGACCACCCTCGCCCTTTCCAGATGTGTCGATGTGTCCGTAAATAAAGAAAAGTTTCCACGTGATTATGCGTCTTTGATTGTACTGGTTTTTTGTTTGCTGTGGACTGTTTCCTATCAGGAGGGGAACCTAGGGTTATTTCGATGAACGTAAATACCCCAAAAATTACGATCACTTTCATCTCCGATTTTGACAGCGAAATTCTCCATACAGCCCTAACTGCACAAATAAATGGTAATTTAGAACTTTTACTGCTCCTTTCCCCTTTTTAAATTTCGAACCTAGGGTTATTTCGATGAACGTAAATACCCCAAAAATTACGATCACTTTCATCTCCGATTTTGACAGCGAAATTCTCCATACAGCCCTAACTGCACAAATAAATGGTAATTTAGAACGTTTACTGCTCCTTTCCCCTTTTTAAATTTCGAACTTTTTAGAAACCATTTTTAGTGAGCATTTACATCTTTTTAAAGTAACCGCGAGATTAAATTTCAAATTGCTAGAATCAACAATATCGTAGAAACTGCAATTTTAGAATGTTTTTTGTTCTTACACCCCTTTGGAAATTGTTGTATCAAAAAATTGTTTGGAAATTGTTGTATAAAATATAGCCAATGTTAGAGAGGAGATTTTTACCAGAATTTTGACACCATTATTAAGGTTCCATACTTAAAAAGTAAAAACTGAACTATTATAAGATCACTCATGTGTCTTATTTTTCTGGTGCTCAGCGGGGAGTTGAGGGTTATCGACGCAGAATCATCTAAGGATTGTTGGTAATAATTTTCAATGTGTCTGTAATTATCTGAGATATTAATTAAAAACCCATCTAGAAAACAACGGCATGGATCAAAACAGTGTTGCTACTTTGTGACCTCCTTTTGAAGCGCGCTTGGCACAATGCTAAGATTAAACTTTGTATAAGATATTTGCTTTAGGTAAGACGAATCAGAGTGAGAGTCAACATTTTTCATTTCCAACTGAATTCAATTATTGAAGGCAAACATTGAAAAATAATTCGTAGAATAATTCCAAGACATTAAGAGTCAGTAATTTTGAGACAACAATAGCTTATAATTTAATATGTAATTCATTTATAATGAAAAACTGTTCGATAACAAATCACTTGAATTATCATGCCTGCATATGTTTTCATTTTAGAAAATGAATCGGAAAGTTTCGCGTTGTTCAGAATACTTTATTTTAATGCTTTAAAATTGTCTACTATTACGTCAAATATGATTGACAAGTAACTTTTCGTGTGAAACTCAGCGACTGTACTGTATATAAAATTATTTGCTGTACTGTACTCTTCCATCTTAAAGTTTGTGTGAAACTCAGCGACTGTACTGTATATAAAATTATTTGCTGTACTGTACTCTTCCATCTTAAAGTTTGCCCTTCATCATTTTTAAACACTTTATAAATCTAATCTAGTTTTGTATTATTTCATTGGTGCATTTTATAGTTTGTAACTCTAATGTTGTTTAAATGAATCATAACCAACTTAATTGCGGAGAAAAGCATTATGATTTCATTCATTTAAAAGACTGATTCTATTAACCAGTGATTCATATAACCGGCGACCACCTTTATCAGAAACTCAAAACCCCCCCTAGAACCAAATTCTGGCTGCGCCACTGGTATATATTTTATATTAATTTACATTTTCTGCAAAAGGATGTGTTAAATTTCTGAATTCGAAATAATTTCTCTAAATTATAACTTTATATTAATACAGTGTGGGATCTGTTATCCGGCGTCTCTGTATCCAGAATGCTCCAAAAACTGGAATGCAAAACAATAACCAAAGTTTCATTTGTTTCATTTCAAGAACTAATAAAAATCACAAATCAGTCATGGGAAAGCTTGCAAAATTTGTCTATCGATTGTGTGAAAAAACTCTGCAAGTTTCTGCAGTAAATCATGGGGAAAAACCCAGAAAAATGCTAAATGCGGCAGTCAGTCGTGAGGAAAAACATGAAATTTCATCATTAAAAGTAAATATAGTAACATTGATCTAATGGCTGCAGAAAAAAAAATCACGCTTTTTGCCAATCACTTGAAAGAAAAAGTCGCAAAATTTGCCAAACGATAGTAGCAAAATATTCCGAAATTCGTCAATTGATTGTCGGAAAAGAAATCTCGAATTCGTCACTCAATTGTTGGAAAAAATCGCGAAATTCTTTAATCGGTCCCATGAAAATTATTGCAAAATTCTTTGATCAGTCGCGAAGAGCTATTTTAAAAAAGAACTTTAAACAATTGAGCTCAAAATATGTTTTTGGTACATGGTGAAAGAGTGCACATTTTGAGAACAGTGTACCCTTGTTTAAGAATTCCCGCCCAGCAGCTTTTTTGATCTAGAGTCAAAACAAAGATAAAAATAAATAATGGTATTGCTTGCATTCATTAATTTACAAATTCAATACATAAATATAAAAAAATTATAATGCAAAATAATCAGGCTTTAGTTGTTCTAAATTTTCATTATGTACCATTTATGGCCATGGAAGAGGCCAAAAGGGGTACAACATATGTTTAGTTTTTGGCCTGATGATTCATTATAGTGAGAATTTTAGCCATTAAAATAATTTTTCTAATATCTCGATCCAACAAAATCAACTTATTTAGTTTTGTTTCTGTTTTACTTATGAAAAGCAAGGCTGGTGACAATTTCTGAAAGAGGTTTCGTTATTCTCCCTCTAAAACATAATTCTCTTTAGAAGAGAGAAAGAGCATTGTGCTAGTTACTAAAAAAAGCAATGTTACTAGAGAAAATATTATATTGTATCTAGTGTTGATAAAAAGGGAGGAAAGGTGATATGTATTGTTTACGAATGATAAATAAAGTCATTCATTTCTAAAGATTCAGTGAGTTATGAATTAAAATATAAAATAAAAGTACAACATGATTTAATGATCTCTTCCATTTTTCTTCAAGAAATGAGGAAGTTTCATAATTCTTGCATTATTTCAGGCGCACATGGATTTAGAAATATTGTAGTATGGTGAAAATCTTTACAAGAGATATCTAGATACAACTAAAGTTGCATTTTACTTATTTTAAAAAGGACAGGTGCATTTTAGCAATTTTAAAAAGGACAGGATGCTGCACCCTTGCCTAAAGGAAACACTACTCTAAAATAGGAAGTGCAATTAAGGATATTCAAAATAGAATGCCAGTACTGAAAACTAGCAAAGTTTTTGGAGTATCTCAAATATCACAAGATTGTAAGACGGGCACCATTTTTCCCTGCTAATGTTGAGCCTCAAACAGATTTTCAACAATGCCAGAATAGGATTTTAGATTCTGTTCAGAAAAACTTTGTGGCCGGCAAGACAGAAACTCTATTTCAAGATAGACGATTAGGCTGGAAATGGTAAGATTTCTCCTTGTAACCACATCCTAAAATAATTTGCAAGAAAGCTGAATACATAAATAAGACACAAGCTAATATAAATGTAAACAAAATCAAAAATTGATTTGAAGAAATTGGTAGATTCAAATGTTTTAAACAATGCAGAATCCATCTATAACACTGATTAAACATATGGACCTTATGTCCATATATATATATATATATATATATATATATAAATGTCCTATAGACACCTTTTTCCTTTTTGCAAACCAAATTAAATATGTTTTTATTGAAATTTTCACCTTAAATCAACTTAAGTATATTTTATTTGAAGTCTTTATCAATTCATAAAGAAATTTGCAAAATCCTTTTAATGTAGCAAACAAATATATGTGTGATAAAATAGATGTTGACATAAAAGTGTTTTATTTTGCTTAATATCCATTAAAACATTTGTTAAATAATGTGATATTGGAGTGGCCAAAAGTGGTGCAAATTGGAAGAAATTACTTAATGAGTTATAACTCTTCCATAGAAAGTAATTATAATTAAAATAAAAACAATTAAATTTACTACAGAATGGTGTTATGATTTAATATGCTTCAATCAGTCAATAACTATAAAATTTCAAATTTCCTCTAAATGTGGCCACAACTGGTTAAAATTTTTTTCAATTTATTTTTCAATATTTTATTATTTTTTTCCCCGCTTTAGCATATTTTTTAAATTTTAAGCACACACATTTGAAAACTATATTCTTATTTAAGAAAAAGAACAAAAAACTTTTATTTCTAACTTTATATAGTGTCGGTTAAAAAAATTATTTTTTTTAAATTTACATTTCTGAGCAAGTTGAGTTTTCCCAGACTTTAAAACAGAATTTTCTTTTCTTTTCAGTAAGAAGAAAGGACATCATTTTAAAGGTTGGTTAATTTTTTTTTAAAATGCAATTTGCAGGCACATAGAGACACTTGTTGTAGATAAATTATTTTTACTCAAGAACAATGTTTTCATTTCCGACTTGGAATTTTTTTCGATAATGTATGTGTGAGTCCTTGAACTTTTGGACAAAAATAGGTGAAAGCCTTACCCTATAAGTCTTATATCCAGTGTTGAATTCAGACCCTTTCTCCGGGAGGGATTTCTGGGGGGGGGGGGCATTATAGAGTTCCGGGGAGTAAATTGCACGTTTTGACCATTGAAAGCATAAAATCTGAAATCTTCAGAGGGGGACATTTAAATGCTCCGGGAAGAGGGAATGCCCCCCCCTGAATTCAACACTGCTTATACCTCTTTTCATTCATAGGTGTCAGGACTGCATTATGCAAAAAGATTTTGCATTACGGCGAAAGCATTACGCAAACTAAAATATATAATTTTTTCCAAAAACGCTAGAGCTCTCAAAAACTTTCGCCTTCACCAAGCTTGCTGAAACAAATATCCAAAATGGCGAGGGTCACATTGAACGATAGTACTTGACACAAAACACATTTCTAAAGGCAAAATTAAATTGCCTTTATTTATTAAATATATAAATAAAATAAACGAGCAAATTGCAACTGTTATAAGATATATTATCATTGTGGAATTTTATCATAATCCATGTACACCCACACACAACACTATACCATTTTTATATTCTTCTTCATGCGCATATAAATAAAAATAAACAATATTGCATGGAAATATAAAAAACAAATAATAATAACTGAATATGCATCAACACAAGATGAATTTATATATTGTATAAACAAGACAAGCAAAAACAGATGGTAACATCCTTCAAATGTATTTAATTTTTTATAAATGAAAATTTTTAATTTTAGATGTAAACGAAAAGTTTAAATACCGAGAAAATGGTGGGAAAACCACAATTAACAGTTGTCAGTTCAATAATCATCAGTCAAAAATGTAATAAAATTTTACTGTAACTTATGGTGATGTGGTAGACTCTCAAAACGAAAATGAGCCAAGATAGCGTCGTTTGTCAGTAAAACATAGAGATCCTAAGATTTTGCCTATTGGCCATCTACCTGATTTAATTAGTGTTACAAATATCAGTTTCAATTTTCCTATAGCCTACTAACCTAAGATAATGCGATGGTGTCTCCTATCCAGCCTTCAAGATTTTAAAATCTTACAACACATTGCTTCCTAAGACTATACTTCACACTACAAATGTGACTTTGGCGCCATCTACCTGATTTAATTGGTATTATAAATATCAGTCATTCAGTAAAGTAGTAGTTGTTATTAGTGTACTTAAAATTTATTAGTAATGTGTGTATCGTTGTGTTTAATTAAGATTTTTTTAACAATTTTATTTGAAACCATTGAATTTCTATTACGTTTCCTTTTTTATTTTTTTGTTTTTTAAAGACTTGTTTTCTCTTTGGTTCCTTAATATATGAATAAGCAAATATAGTAAGAAAAATTCTCAACAATATTTGGGGATTTATTACATGCACCCAGTTAACACAAAAGTGCAGCCTTTCTTCCAAACCTAAGTGCCATTTTAAATATAGTATGTATTTAAATCAAAATAAATTGTACCAGAAGTACTTGTCAATGAAATCAAATATGTTATAAAGCAGCAAATGGGCGAGTCAAGTGTGACATCAGAAGTAATATATATGATTATATGTAGACTTTTTATTGTATAACTATGTACCATAATTCATCATTTTTCAGCTACAACATTTAAAACTAAACATTATTTAACAGTATTTTTAAACTGATCTATTCTAGTTTAAAATTATTTTTTTTAATGAGGACAGCCTTTTGTTTAGATCAGAGTACTCCACTTACTTGGTACTTGCTTGGGAGGTCAAAATCCATTGTAGTATAACAAAATCTTCTAGGAATGTGGGACTTGTAATTGAAAATATGTTTTTTTACATGCATTCTTAAATGAACATCATTCTATTTATGAGAAATTTTCTTTATTTGTAGTCAAAACAAGTGTAAATATTTTTTTTTTCAAGTGAACCAAAAAAAAAAAAAGGGAAAGAAATTCCCAAGATTTATATTTGAAGCAGAATTTAAGTGTGGAAGAATATTAACTTAGAACCGTCAATGAAAAATAAACTGTCTAATTTAGATAACCAGTTTTTACAACTTCATTAGAAAGAATCTTTTCTGGTTTTTGTTTAATATAATTTAAACTTTTAATTGCACAACAGGTTAAGGAATGAAAAATCAGACAAGCTTATGTTTAAAATTTTCAATAAAAATAATTTGTGTTTAAAATTTTGTTGCATAAAACAAACTTTTCTTGATATGCATACTGAAGCATTTACAGTGAAACCTCCCTGCATGACCACCTCCTTAAAAACCATTTTTTCATGCAACAAAATTTTTTTCCATAGGCTCAATGCTAATTTTACCTTCATTCAGAGACCATTCTCCAAAGAACTCCTTCCATGAGTGACCAATTTGTTTGAATAAATGGAAAGAAATTCTGCTCTTTCCTGGTCATTTGGCCTTTAGCTTGACCAATGTGTACATGTTCCCCCATTTGAAATGAAATGTGGATTATCCCCACTTTCCAGAATAGCATGTTTGATGAATCCCAGAGAATGTCTTTTTTGGCCTGCTTGCTGTAGGTAAATCTCTACCTCTTCCTATGTTAATGTGAGCAGGGCACCATGTTACAAGAAATGTTTATGAGTGTGACTGCTTGCTTGTGCTTTCTTCCCAGTAGAGATCGATTTCAGTAGTGTTGATAGCTAAAAGAGAGATTTTAATCTTAGAGGAGTGTATATACATTATTAATTAACATAAAAATGGAAATTCAGGAAGAAAATTAGCTCAAATCTTTAACTGTAAGAAAATGCAGACAAACAAAACTTTGAAGAATAAAGGAGCCTTTTTAAAAGAAAGGCAAATCAGTAAATCGCATAGAATGAAATGAAAACCTAAGGAAAAATTTAGTGATATAATCACGATCTGGTGGAAGGGTTTGAGCAGAAAGAAAAAAAATTGCATTTATTCATTGAACTTTGAAATTGTTTAGAATAAAAGTTGTAAAAGATAAAATTGCAAAATCAAAGCAAACACAGATTTAAACAGTTTTTAAGCACTTGATGTAATTAACATATGAATTTAAATGAAAATATCCTTTCAGTATATAAAATTTTTATTTATTTCCTAATGTGTGAGATACATTTTCATAACACTACTTGTTACCTTATTTTTGACACTCAAGCATTGATTTAAATGTGACCTACATTAAAAGACCACCTTTTGAAGTGACCATTTTTTAAGGGAATGGATCATGGTCATTTTATAGAGGTTTTACAGTAGTTTGTTTTTGATGAGTGTAAAAAGAACAGATTTAACTTTTCAGAATTTTTTTTTCGATTTTCAATTAGATAATTTTCAGTTTTGTTGTAAGTGAAAAAAAGAAGAGAGAGAAAGAAAGAAAAAGTTAAATTTTCATGTTACATGCAATATGATTTAATTTCTAATTTACATTAAGTCTGAAGTTATTTATAATTACTTCTTTGACCATTTTGAAACTATCAAATATATATAAAAATATCAGATGTATATCAAAATATCGGAAATGTTATATATTTTCGAAAATATCATTATATTTATTATCTCTGTTATAACCTAAAAATTCTAAAACCCCTGGTTTTAATCTCAGCATGTTTGAAAGTGTGTGTACTGTGTTATTATTTCAATCTTGTACAGTAAAAAGTACATTGAAGAAAAGAAAATGCTATACATAAGGCTACTTAATGCATGCTAACTTCTTAAAATATCTATTGAGATTAAACATGAATTTCTTTTCATTGCCAATCATGTTCAAAGCAGTAATTTAACATTATTAAATAGCATTGTTAAAAATGGTAAATAACATAAAATAAATAAATAAACAAAATAGTATAGATGAACATTAATAAATAAATAACAGAAAACTATAATAATGAAAAAAGAAACTACAATAAAAAAAAAACTATAATAAAAAAATAAACTATATTGTTGTAAAAAAAATAAGACATATTATAATTAGTATAATTGGCGTGATTTTTGGCACAGTTGTATCTGACCTGGCCCAGATAATATGTAAATATCCATTTTTGTGGTAAAATTTTAATCCATTTTTTTATTTGAATAAAATTGATGATTAATGATGATAAATGAAATTTTTATTTGAACAAAAAATATTGGTATAGAATAGAACTTGCTGCCATGTTAGCATTGCAGCAATTGGAAGAAACACAAAATCTGGCCAACAAATAAAAATATATAAATGAGCTGGGCACCAGTGAAATACACAAACACACACACACACATATATATATATATACACTGCTGTGCAAAACTTAAGCAACAAACATAAAATGCTAATTTCTTAACATGTGAGTACTCAAAAGGAAATTCTATAATCAGGAAGTGTAGAAAATAGTACTACCCTAACAGCACAGACAGTTGATGTGAAGTCTCCTTGACATCAGAAATTGGCACAGTCACTACAATGAACAGAAATGTGATATCTTTCATTTGTCTTATTTTTACTCTCATTTGGTCACTCCACAGAACAGTCACCATGACTGCTGCTTTTTGACGAGTCACCAGGTGACTTTACAATGAAGTCATCTTGTGACTCTCATGTGACTGTCATTTTGACACTCCATTGTAAAGTTATGATAGCTGTTCTGTGACGAGTTCCCAAGTGACAGAAAATGAAATCATCTGGTGACTTTTCACAAAGGAGTGCAATGATGACTTCACAATAGAGTGATGATCACCGGATAGTCACCATGCGACTTCATTGTGACATTATTTGGTGACTCATCATAATGCAATGCTCACAATGACTTCAAAGTTCAGTCTTCAACTGACAGTGACTTGAGAATCACAAGGTGACTTCATTGTAATGTCACCTGGTGACCCATCACAAAGCGATAGTAACAGTGACTTTTCAGAGTTAACAATCATTTGAGAGTAATAATGAGACAGTGAAATATCCCATATTTTGATTCACCACAGTGATTGTGACACTTCTAACCATGTGTGATGTCAAGGGGACTTCACATTGACTGGCTGTGCTGTTAGGGTAGTACCTCTTTTCTACACTTGATCTTTTTAGAATTACCTTTTGAGTACTCACATGTTCAGAAATTAGCATTTTGTGTTTGTTGCTTAAGTTTTGCACACCAGTGTATACACATATATATACGCATACATGCATGTTAATACAGTATATATTGTACAATATATATATATATATATATATATATATATATACAGTCGACGCTTGATTTTGCGAACTCGTAGGGAACATTCAAATGGTTCGTAAAATAGAAAATCATCAAAAATGACATGAATATGTACATTATTTATGTCTATTTTTATCAATATCCCCCCCTCTTCATAGATGATGCAATATTTTAAGATTATTTATTCTGAAATAAAGTTATACATATATTTTTTAAATATATAAGAAAATTCAAAATACAAATTTATGCACAGAAAAAAAATTTAGCACTCAGAAGAATATGGTATTAAGCTTTGAAAACATTACATGTGAAAACATAGACTGTATTAGAACTTAATGGATGAAAATACATAGATAAAAAATTAGGAATGGAAATAAGCACTTATCTTTTTTTGTTTTAAAATCACATTTTGGAAAATACATGTTTCCATTTTATCTATGCTTGAAATCATTTCACAATTATTGTTCCCTTCAAAAAAGTGCCTTAGCCCTAACAACCATTGAGCTGCTTGTTTGACAGTCGGACGTTGGATTATTTCATTTTCTTCTTGTTCCAAATCTGAAAGTTCTTCTTCCTTTTCACTTATTGCATCAGCAATAATTTCTTCATCTGATATTTCTTCCATACAAATCACATCTGAATCTACACTCAAAAAGTCCACAAATGAAATTTCAGGTAACAGTGGATTTCTTTTTCGTAGTTCATTTATAAGTAACTCATCTCCACTGATATCGTCGGCTACATTTTCTTGGTTTTCATTAATTAAGGTACTAAAGCCTGCGTTCTGAAATGCTTTAGCTATTGTAGTCGCTTGAACATCATTCCAAGCACGTATTGACAAATGCATTGCACCCAGAACATCAATTTCATATGGTTGATTCAGCTCCAATCCCATGACTACTCTTTGCAAAAGCACTCTTCTATATATGCGCTTGAAACTATTAATCACACCCTGATCCATCGGCTGTAAAATTGAAGTTACATTGGGTGGAAGAAACTCCACACGAATAGATTTAAGATTTGAGACTTCAACGTGAGCTGAACAGTTATCCACAATCAGCAAAATTTTACGCTTTTCCAAAACAAATTGACGATCCAAGTCTCTTAACCATTTTTCATAAATGTACCCAGTCATCCATGCATTTTGGTTAGCATGGTATGCAGCTGGTAATTTGTTAACATTTCTGAAGCATCTAGGCTTCAAATTTTTTCCAATGAAAAGCAAGGGTAGTTTTTGTGTTCCATTCATGTTGGCTGCCAACAAGATTGAGATTCTCTGCTTAGCCTTTTTGCCTCCGCTACATTTTTCACCTTTGAAAGTAAGTGTCTTTTCCGGCAGCATCTTAAAAAACAGACCTGTTTCGTCTGCGTTAAAGACATCCTCTGGAGCATATTCAGTTAGCAATGCTTTTAAATCGTGTACTTTCCATTCATTTGCCAAAGTCGTATTTGCTGTTCCACTTTCACCGCACAATTTTCTGAAGCTCAAACCGTGCCTGGACTTAAATTTTTGTAACCAACCGTCTGAGGCCTTGAAGTCTTTGATATTCAGCTTCAAAGCAAAAGAATTCGATTGTTCTTTAAGGAGATTACCATCTATGGGAATGTTCAGTCCTCTCATTTTCCTCATCCAAGAAATCAAAGCTTTCTCCAATTGGCGGTGTTTTGCTTCTCTGAAATATTTACGAGAGGGGTTTTTATTGGTGCTTCTATTTCCAACGATTTTCTCTCGAGATTTTAAAATGGTGGAGGGACTATTCTTTGGAATTCCATACTTTTTCGAAATTTCTGTCTTACTTAAGATTTTCTCATCTACTTCTTTTAAAATTTTCTTCTTTACCTCAACGGATAAGCACATGCGTTTTTTCAACTGCGACATACTGAAATTCTGTAATGTTCTAGCCCAATCTCCCTCTCGACTAACGAGACTTCACAGATTGAGTACTCCAGAAGTTATGAGAAAATAGACGATTACAGAATGCAATCTTTTAAAAGATTTCGTTTCCTCTTTCAACAATGACACCTGCTTGTACATTTAAGTTTCACTCGCCAATCAGAGGCTTTCCAGATACGTGCCTTTAAAATCAGTCATACGTAATAAACCACGTGACGCTAAATAAACTTATTGCTACGCTGCCTCTCTCTCGAAAGCTTGGGGGGGGGGGGGGAATAACACATTCTTGAAATGCACCTGTTGAGAGAATAATTAACGTTGGCACTTCTTTTCTGTATTTAAAATAAATAAATAAATAAATAAAAATACAGAATTATGAAAGTTATGTTCACAAAAAAGAGATTTTCATAATTTGTAGTTCGTAAATGGGAGTGAAAATTTACATAGCGTCTATGGGAATGTATTCAGGACCACGCTCTAGTTCGTAAAATCGCAAGTATTCACAAAAAAGAGGTTCGTAAAAACGAGCGTGTACTGTATATATTTCATTGGCACCCCACTAACCGAAAAGTACCAAATTGACCCCCCCCCCCCCCCCCCCAATGAGAAAATCCATCTGCCAGCAGACAATACAATTTTCCACTCCTGTATTTTACTATTCTACTGAGTTAGTGTCTTTTCTACAGAATGTCAAGTATCAGAGTCCTCTAGTTTTTAAAAAGAGTAACATTTTATCATTATTATAGATTTCAAGTACACTTTTTGTTATAGGCTTTATCATACTCTATAATATGAATGTTAATCATAATATATATGTATAAGTACTATATTGATTTGTTTATTTATTTATCTACATTTGTTTACAGAAGAACATAAATCGAATTAGCCACATGTCTCTCAGTTATGAAGCTTTTTCTGCTGAATTTCCAGTTGATTTCATTCAGTTTTTGATGAAATTTTTCAATGGGTAAGTATCTTTTAACCAGAAATTTGTTTTCTGTGAAATATCACATTAAGTTTGTATATCTTTGTAAGTTGAGGAATATTTGTATATTGAAGGATTATTCTTGGCAAAAATTTTGTCCTTTACAAAATTCCATTGCCCTTAAAAAAAATATATATATATATATATATATACTAAGAGTTTAAAGTAAAGCAAACTCTTCATGTTTTTTATATTTTGAACTTCGTTTAAAATGTGTTTAAATGTTTAAAAATTTAATTAATAAACCATTCATAAAAAACATTAGAATTACAAAGCTATCATAAATTTAAAATTTTATTAGTATTATGTAATAAGAAGAAAAATGAAATAACCTTTTTTTTATGACCATTCTATATGTTTTAAAAACAAATAGTTACTTCAGTTATTATAATATTTAAAAAAGAAAGTCGTAACTTTCTTAAAATCATACAATACAATAAAAGTAAATAAAAGGTTTGATCTCACCTAATTTTCTGGTTCGTGTTCTATGAGCTTCTTTGAAGGTAGAAACATCTTTTACTAATGAAGATTATTTATTTGACAGGTAGACACATTTAATGACGATACAATCACAATACGAACGAATACACGACAAGCTATGTACAAACGTAAAGTAAACAAAACAGTCAGTCAGTCTAAAGATCTACGCGCTTAGCGCCATCTGGTGGTTCCGTTTCATTTTGCAACAACTTCCGCCGGGCGAAGTTCGTCTGGAGACGAAAGTGTTGAAAGTTCAAGAGGGCAAAGAAGCTGCACCGGTCTTCTGATGATGGCTCCGTTTGGCAACCTCACTGTGCATGCTCTTGTCCGACCATCACGTCCAGGATGAGTCTGGATTATAACACCCATTTTCCATATGAGGTGTGGGGTGTTTTCCTTTATAAGAACGACGGTGTTTTCCTTAAGTTCACTTGGTCGATCGACCTGTTGGTACTGGTGAGCAGATTTTAATTCTAACAGATAATTGGATTTCCATCATTTCCAAATTTGAGTCAAAATATTTTCTTGATATTTTCTCATTTTTATTATTTCGTATCCATTGGATTGGGGAACTGTTATCTTTGATTGAGGTAGAGTTAGTAATCGTCTGCCTATTAAGAAATGGCCAGGTGTAAGGGGTTCTGGCTCCCGAGGATCGCTGAATACATAGGTGAGAGGTCTTGAATTGAGAATCGCTTCTACTTCAATCACAATTACTTCCAGTTCTTGAAAGGAAACTGAAGTTTTTCCAAGAATTCTTTTTAGAGACATTTTAACTGATCTTACAAGACACTCCCAGAAACCTCCCCACCAAGCTGCTCTTTCAACTATGAAATTCCATTTGATGGACAATCCACTAAACAAATTTTTCACTTCTTCATTTTTCATAATCTTCCATAGTAAATTTAATTCTCTTTTCGCCTTATGGAACGTTTTGGCGTTATCACTGTAGATAGTGCTGCATATTCCTCGTCTTCCTACAAATTTTCGGAACGCTTGAATGAATGTTTTTGTGGTCAAGTCCGGAGTTAATTCTAGGTGCACTGCTCTTGTTACGGCACATGTGAAGAGTAATATGTAGGTTTTCTTTGTCTCATTGTGATCTTTAATGTACAACGGACCTAAGTAATCTAGGCCTGTAACTTGGAATGGATAGGCTTCATTTATTCTGTCGCAGGTAAAGGTGCAGGAATCTGGGTGGCAGGTTTAACACGAAGTTTTTCACACAAATTGCATCTAAATATCAAACTTTTGATTCTTTGTCTTGCTTTCAATATCCAAGTTTTTTCTCTGAGTTGTGTTAAAGTTTCCGATACACCACCATGCCTTGTTTTTTCATGACAATCTTTGATGATAAGATTTGATAAATGAGATGTACTAGGTAGTAAAACTGGATGAGCTTCGTGGTATGAGATATTAGCTTGCTGTATTCCCAAACCTTCTAAATCGAACAATCTTTTCAAAATGTCGGATTCTTCTAAATTTTGATTACGCACTATAACATTCATTACGCTAACATCCTTAAAATTCTTGCGTTTTGCTTCAGAACCATTAAATACATAACCTAGTTTCGTTTCCATTCCTACTAAAGCACCGGAAACTCTTTTGACTTTCCCTGTAGCGATTTTCCAGAAACAGTCTGACCTAATTAAAAGAGAGACCCTTAAATTTTCAGACCCTTCAATATCAGCTATCTGTATTTTGGCTTCATTACAAAATTTGTGAATTTCTTTACTAGGACTCTGAATATCCGCTTCCGAAATAGAAGATATTTCAATTGCTTCAATCGAAATAATTTTCTTTGGATCGTAAATGCTTTTTAAATTTACCTTTACCCTATTTCTTACAATAGATTTCTTTGGTTTTGACCCAAAAGCATAAATTGCTAATTTTTCTTTTCCTATAACTTCTAAATTAAATTTACGAGATAATGTTTTATCGATGAACGTATTTTGCGACACCGAATCCATGATAATTTTTATTTTTGTTTCCAGAGAATTATTAGTCAAAAAGGCGACAGCTGTTTGTAAAAATACATTTTCATTTACTGCAGTTGTTGCGCAACTCAGAGCATTGGAATTATTTTTTCTTTCGGGAGACTTTGAGATGCTTTCCCTTTTGTTATTTTGCTTTTCAGTTTCGTCACAAATTAAAACATTATGTCTTCGACAGCAAATGTTGCAACGCATTTTTTCGCGGCAAAATTTTGATACGTGTGATTTGCGCAGGCAAAGAAAACAATAACCCTTTCGTAAAAGACTCGATTTTCGTTCATTAATGGTTAAGGGACAATTAAAATTCTCGTGTTCCCCAGTGCAAAATAGGCAGTCTTTCTTGATAAGTGCATTTAATGTAGCTGCAGTGGGTATATTTTATGAGTTTCATGTTTTCGTTAAGGTAATTCTTTAATTTTATTCTTTTCAAATACTTCATCATTTCGAAACATATACGTTTTTTCTCGCGTTTCGATTTCATGTTTCAGAAATTCTAATAATTTGGCACAGTTCCAAGTATCTTCGCCTGTAGCGGAACGATTGAATCCGAGCACAATTTCTTCGGGAATTAATTTGACTAAAAGAGCAAATAAGATTCCCCTATAGTTATTTAATTCTACTCCGGCTGTTTCGAGACTTCTGATTTGAATAATACAGGTATCATGCAATTGTCTAAGCTCTCTTAAATTCGCTCCAGATTTTACAGGAGTTAGGTTTAAAAGCTTGTTTACATGTGATCGTACTATTAATATAGATAATATTAAAATATTAATTATTTTGTACTTTTAATTACTTTAAATAAAACACTTAAGGTTACACACTCTTGACATAAGAAATATCTTTCTACAGTCAATTATAAAAAAAAATTCTTTTTAAGTGATTTTATATACTTATGAAATATATATTCATAACATATATTGAATTTAAGAATTAAAACTGATTTTTGTTTGCAATTTTCATAAAAGTACAATATATACTAATTAAATATTTAAAATTACATTTTAAAAGAACATGAGTTGCACAAATATATTTGATTATTTATAATTTTCACGCAGAGATTTATTAAGTAAGATGTTTTTAATGTTTATTTACTTTTTTTTTTTTTGGGGGGGGGGGGGTAACTAAATATCATTCTTATGTTTTGTTATTTCAAAAACTATTATAAGATTCCAATTTTAATATCACAAATTTGTCATTATATTCATTATAATGTAGTTTACAGAATTCATCTATAAATGTTACAAAAAAAATTTCACAAATTCTACTTTATTTGTATTTTCCTCTGCATATCATAACATATGCAAGTTGATGACTTGCTGTTGTAAAATGTGTTAGTTACGCTTTTTGATTTTTCTGTGATTTACATGTAATATGTTAGAAAACATGATACCTGATTAATGTCAATCCAGCATTCATGCCAATTATGAAATGTTCTCTTATGTTGATTTATACTACATTTTACAAAACTAATTAAAAAGCTGTTATAATATTTTGTTGAAATAAAAAGTACTTAGGATTAAGTAATGCAATAACATAAGTTATAAATTATTTGCTCTCTTTTAATATTGTTACTAGCTAGCTTCGCCCGCTAGCGGGCCCCTAATTTACATCGGTGCCTCAAAATGTAGAACATCTCGAATCTTGTAAAACCTCGAATAAGATAAACCTTGAACCGGAGGAACCTCTGACCTGGGTCCCCACTGCCTTTGGCACTGGATAATCTCTTAATTTGCACATTGAATAGTATAAACCTCTAACTGAACGAACCTCCAACCTGAGTCCCCGAATCCTTCGGCACCGGATAATCCCTTAATTTACACATTGACTAGTATAAATCTGTAACTAAACGAACCTCCAACTCGGGTCCCTGCTGCCGTCAGCACCATATACCAGTCATGCTACGCAAGCACCGGATAAACCCTTAATTTGCACATCAAATAGTATAAACCTATAACTGAATGAATCTCCGATTTGGGTCCCCGCCGACTGCAGCACTGTATAGCAGTCGTGCTCCGCACACACTGCAGCATACGTTAGTTCCACCTTCCACCACCAAGTGGCACAATTTGTTTGTACAATCATAACTGAAGTCGTTAGGGCTTTCGATGTCAAGTCAAATGAGCATACCCTGTCGTTTTCATACCCATAGAACCAGAGATAGGAAAGCGCCCCTTGGTGGTGAAAAAATGAACTAAAATCGGTAAGCTCTATTGATGTCGAGTCGAATGAGCCATACCCCGTCGTGATCCTTCCTATAGAAACAGAGATAAGAAAGCGCCCCCTGGTGGTGAAACTCAGAACAAAAATCAATAAGCTCTAGTATTCTCTATCGATGTCGAGTCAAATGAGCCATACCCCATCGTGATCTGGCCCATAGAAACACAGATAAGAAAGTGCCCCCTGGTGGTGAAAAAATGAACCAAAATCGATAAGCTCTATTGATGTCAAGTCGAATGAGTCAAACAGCGTTGTGATGTGACCCATAGAACCCGAGTTAGCTGCAAAATCCTTTAATTACACCTACCACCACCAGGAGGGCGCAATCTGTTCTATACGAACATAACCCAAATCTGTAAAGCTATCGAAATCCAGTCGAAAGAGCCAAACCCCATCGTAATCAGGCCCATAGAACCCAATTTACAAAAGTGCCCCCTGGTGGTGAGAATTGGAACTAAAATATGTTAGCGCTATCGATGTCTCAAACCTTTCCAACGATATATCACATGAGGGACATCAGCAAAATGTAGAAAAGTGTCCCCCTTGGGGGGGACAAAGGGGGGGATAGTCACCGGAGATGCATAATATGATTAAGTGGTCTCAGACCATGAACCTTCTCAAGACCTTAAAATGATATATCTGCTCATTAAGCTGTAGGTTTCACTGCAATAGAAGCTTTATTTAAAGTAATGCAATTCTACAGATATAATGCAATTTTAAAGCAATGAGTACTCCCAACAAACTTATTCATATACGTAATTAAGTTTTTTATATCATGTTGGAAAAATCATCTTTTCTCACATTTTAACAAAATTACAGGGAAAACAACATTATCATTTTTGCCCTTTTGCTGCACAGTCAGAGGGTTATCTTATTCAAAATACAGTGTGGGATCTGTTATCCGGCGTCCCCATATCCGGAATGCTTCGAAAACCGGAATGCAAAACAATAACCAAAGTTTAATTTTTTTCATTTAAAAAAAGTAAAAAAAAAAAAAAAAAAAAAAAATTTCACTCAGTCATGGAAAAAATCACGAAATTTGTCCATCGGTCGCATGAAAAAATCCAGCGAGTTTCACCTGTAAATCATGAGGGAAAATCCGGAAATTCACCAATTGTTCACAATAAAATATGACAGTTAATTGGTCGTGGAAAAAATTTGAAATTCAGCAGTCAGTTGCAAGGAAAAATGTGAAATTCGTCAATCGATCGCAAGAAAAAACTGCAAAATTTGTCCATCGGTAGAAAAAAAATCCCGCGAAAATCATCAATCCATATCAATTTGCAGAAAAAAATCCTGATTTTCGCCAATAGATTGCAAGAAAAACCACAAAATTCACCAATCGATTGTAGCGAAATATTCGTAAATGACATTCATGAATCGATTGCACGAAAAAAAAAAACTCCAATTCGTCATTTAATTGTTGGAAAAAATTGTGAAATACTTCAGTCGGTCCCGGAAAATTATCCTGAAATTCTGTGATCGGTTGTGGGAAAAATATCTCTGAATTTGTCTGTAAATCGAGAGGGAATTATCAGATATTGCAATTAACATTAATCGGTCACAAGCAAAATCACGAAATTCATCGATTGGTCATGAAATTCTATTGATAGAAAAGGACTTTAAACAATTGAGCTCAAAATATGTGTTTGGAACATAGTGCAAGAGTGCCCCTTTTTAAAAATTCCCTGCTTAGCGGCCTTTTTGTTCTATAGTCAACACAAAGAAATAATATAAATATAATGGTACTGCTTACATTCATTAATATACAGCTTCAATAAATAAATATAAAAAATTATGGTGCAAAAATTATTACAATAAAAAGCATTAAAAACTGATGAGCAACTGATATTTTTCATTGAACAACTGATTTGTGGAATGCAGCAGTGAAGCTACTTCCATGAAAAACAGCAAATCATGTTATTGTACAGGATACAAGAACAATTAATGCAAGGGACATGCTATAAGTAACCAACTTTAATAAAAATATTCCAAAAATCCTCATCAAAGGATTCTGCTCCCAAGTCCCAAAACTAATTATAATTGTTAATGTAATATTTTTATAATTTGAATTGTAATTCAGAATTTTTTTATTTTATGTAAATAAGTTATTAAATTAACAAAAATGTAAATATGTATTTACATATATTATTCAAGTTTATCACTAGATGTGAAATTAGTCATTTTGTACATTTCTTATAATAAAGTGTTCTGAATTACAGAAAAACCACTTATCCAGAATACCTTAGGTCCCAAGCATTCCGGATAACAGATCCTATACTGTATAATAAAAAGTAGATCTGCGCCATTATTTTGTACTTCAGAGTGTTTAAGATTGTCTACTGATACATTTTCTTATTAATTTTTAATTAACTGCCATTTTTTGATCAAACAGTGTGTTTTACTGATTTGTGAGTGTAGTTTTTCAAAACTTTGTTCAAAAACCCTTCATATGATACCCACTCACAATTGTGTGTTTTTTATGTGCATAGAATTAACATCGCTTAATCCTTTATCAGCCACATTGATGCTGATTCTTAAAGTGACATTAAGACTAAATAATAGTTACTTTTCCAAAGATATGGAGTTTTCGAAAAATATTACTGGCCAAAGATTTGTTTCACTAGCCAATATACAGTCGAAAATTGTTATGATAAAATTTATGAGACAGTAAATATTCATTGCTACAACACATTTCTTTAGTAACATTTTTTTTTAATATAAAATTAAGAAATGTATACAAAAGAGGAAAATTTAATGTAGGACACAACTTGGTGACATGTTTATAAAGCAACATTGGAGAAATGTGAAAAATGTGGTCAACAAATGAAAAAATATAAAAATGTTCTGGTATATTTTCTGTAGTCAGCAGTTTTTGAGGCTGAAAAAAATTTACTTGTCCTGTGAGAAAATCCAGTTACCAATATCAAATAGTTTTATTTAATTTCTCATCCCTGTAGTTTTGTATACAAGACAATGTATTTTCTATAGAATATCAAATATCAGAGTTCTCCAGTTTTTGATAAATTTATCTGACTTTATGTATGGATATAAAGTCTGTTTTTTGTTATATGTGTAATCATATCCTACTATATAAATGGTAATACTAATGACAATTTTTGTTGTTTTTTTACAGAAGAACATTCATAGAAATAGAATACACATAAATCACAAACACTTCTCTGCTGAATTTAGAATTGATTGCATTCAATTTTTTAGGAAATTTTCCAACAGGTGAGCACCTATTAACCAGGAATTTGTTATCTAATGAAATATTTCATTACATTTATATTTCTTGCAATGGAAGGTGAACAGTATTTTTTAAATCGTGCTTTGATCCAGGCAAAATTTGTATTCTAGGAGATTGGTTCACAAAAATCAAGCATGAAAGAGACTAACCTTTAAATGAAGTAAACTAAAAATCTTTGCACATTTACAAAGTTAAACATCAGATAATTTTTAGTAATCACTTGAATATTGTCATTGAGAAAAAAAATGAAGTTAAGTTAATGTATTTTTTTGTGTGTATGCCACGTGGTGTTTTTTTTCCTTTCAAAATTTCCCTTTAAAATCTAGGTGCATATGGTACATGATGAGTATAAGTGAGATTTGACTCTTTTTTATATATATAGCCATTGGTCACTGCATAAAATAATAGGCTGGCAATTTTGTAGTTAAATTTATGAGACCATTAAGCAATACATTTTGAATACTGCATAACTTTAGTACTAACTGTTAGATTTTAATAGAATCAGATTTTAATCTATTTTTCTCTCCAAATGAGAGGCATTAAAAATTAGGCTGGGTATGTGCATTACACAAGAGCACTTGCATTAAAAAATGTGGTAAGTCTTTTAAATTCTTGGACGCTTTAGAATTTTTCTAGACCTCTTGTATTTTTTTTCTGAAGTCTGCATGAACCCTGTATATGGTATGCATTTTTATCTTCACAAAGTTTGTTAAAGAAGCTCTTAACATTTGATATTAAATTTTAAAGCATTAGTGTATTTTATGATTGATTGTTCTTGATTGTCTTTATTCCATTAAGAACAGGTGCAAACTGTTTAGACACTCTGTAAAAATAACACAACACACAAGAAGCATTTCTGGATTCGCATCATTATCAAATTTTTAGCAGCCATTTTTCTTTCTTGCCCACCATAATACCTTTCTCTGTTAGAGTATTTTACCTTCCCCATTTTTGCTAGGAAACTGTTATTGATAAACTAATTTTTAAATTAAAATAGTCGTCGGGGGCCACCTTACTTACCCATCATGGATATGCATAATGTAAAATATTAAAATAAAAATGTGTAAACTACTTATAAAATGCATTACAATTCAAATAAAATTGGGGCTTGATGACGTCATAAACTTTAAAGGCTCGATTACTGAATTGCTTGAAAGAGGTTTTTCCTTATAACTCCAAAAATAATAATCCTTTTAACTAGCGGTTTATTGCATCTGATTAAGCATCAAATTTCCAGTTAAAATATATCTTTAAAGTGAAATTTGGATGAAATACAGGGTCATGAAAAATTGAAGAGTGTGGGAAATAGGATTCCAAATATCTCGGCAACTCATTATCCGATCGACTTCATGCTTTATGTAAAAAAAAATTTTGTATTGTCTTTTATATTCATTTCTTAAAATAAACAATTTCGAAAATTTTTATATACCTTTTATCAGAACGAATATTTCAAGAGTCCGAAAAAAATAGTTCCGGTTAATCGAGGTTATTGAAATGAAATAGGCTTCTTCCCATTATTACATACTAAGTACATACCAAATTGCAAGTCTCTATCTCAATTTTTTCGGGAGATAGAGCGTTTACAGACACACAGATGGATGGCAAATTTTTTTTTTCTAAAAATATGTTTTTCGGAATCTTCAGTGTCTGAAACGGGTAAATTCGTCAAAAAAAAATTTTTCAATTTTCAAAATGATTACAAGACTTACCCTATACTACGTATGATAGGTAAGTAAAATGTATATGTCATAATGTATACCTGCCAATTTCCAAGCATTAAATCATTAAATGTGGGTTAATTTGATCCAAGTTAAATAAGTGTCAAACAAGAAATTTTTTTTAGAAAGAGAATCAAATACTTTTCACATAGAAACATGAAATTGAATAATAAAAGATATATAAAATAATTTTTTCTGTTTCAAAAGATACTTTACCTGCGTTAAATGAAACTAAATTTTATGAAATAATAGTTGGAGGGTTGCAAGTATGCTTAATATATGTAATGCCGTATTTAGATACTGTTTATGAAGCCTGCAGCAGAATCCCTTAGGCACCATTCATCATGAACTCTTCATTTGCAATACCAGGATGTATGTGCATACATCCTCATTTTAAATCCAGATTGCAATGTTCTAACCAATTTGTACCAGAAAAGTCTATCATTCAGTTACTAGCCATTAATTCCTATATCTAATGTATAATAATTGACGGGCAGAATTTTCCAGTACGAATTGGTTTTCCCAAATCGAAGGAACTTCCTGAACAACCCAATATCTGGTATTCAGCATACTATCACTAAACTGAATAAGGTGCTTAAAGGGCTAATATTCACTCATTTCTGTCTAAGGTGGCATTTGGGAATATATGAATTTATAAGATTGGTAGGACTTCATCAAATATTTAAGATTCAATAGATAAATCAGATCATGAATGTTAGCTTTAAATCAATATTTTGTTTTAAATTGATTAAAGCCCAGTACTAGTGCAGTTGGACTAGGATACCATTATTCCAGTGGGAAAGCAAGCAAAGACCTCAGCTAAGCTATGCTAATTCCTGCATGTGCAAATTACTGGTCAGCTTTACTCTTGGAACTCAAGTTACTCTTGTCTAATATTGATTCAACCTTCTGCCTGTCAAATAGGTGACTTAAAATTGCTGCCATAGTCTATGAACCCCATGAAGATATATATTTAAATATCTGTCTGATTTCAGTCCTATCTCTAATGTCAAAATATGCCTTCATTGCAGTTCTTTACAAGGTGGTCACAGACCTGAAAAATATTGAAATATTAAGGAAATTTGGGGGAAAATCATGGAAAAAAAATTTATTTCAATTTTTTTCTAATTGTGGTATTCTGCAAAAATATCTCTGTGCTTCTCCATTATCCTGTCAACCACTTACCATAAAAAAACTAACACCAAACTGTAACGGTCAATAGAAAATTCAAACAATGTTACCATTGGAATCTAAATAGTCCTACCAGCCTGTACCAGCAGGGAAAGGTAGCTTCCATGTTTTTAAAAATTCAGTATTCATTTTATTTAAACACCTGAAGCTAAAATGCTCAGAACCCGATGATAGAAGATTCAATCTTAGATTTCATCAATACTGAATTTGAATGCAAATTTTCACCATGAGAGACATAACAAAAATCAGATTCTTTCAAAATATCAGTCGACCTAAAATTTCAAACAGATATATCTCAGCCATTTAAAAAAAAAAGCCAAAACAAAAATTGCTTCATAATCCTTGTATCATGATCTAACACTTAACAGAAAGAACTTTTTTAATTTATAATTTTTTATACATCTTTTTGAATTAAAAAAAAATTAATAAAATTGACTGCCCACCATTTTAAAACAAAATGGCAGAATGAAACTGGCCAATGAATTTGTTCGAGACTTGGTATATTCTATACACATAACTCAGTCACATCTAAATCGGTTCGTAAATAAGAGAGTTGTAGCATGACAAATGTCAGATGTATGTACATAAATAAACATTTGAATGAAGGGACGTTTTGGGGTCTGAAGGTCATGATTTGTGAAAATATAGCAACATTTTCTGGAATTGCTTTTCTCTGATGGTTGCAATAGGTAGCTTTTTACTTTTTGTAATAAAAGACAAACAAATAATTCAGAAAAGCCTCATTCACTAAAATGTAAGCCCGTCTGAATATAGCATCATCTATCAGTAACTTTACACCATAAAATTCACAATACATTAGTGAAAACAAAAAAAATTATATTTATTTATATTATTTTTGTTAATTATCTGGGTTAAATGCTTGTGTTGTCAGTTGAAATGGATCTAATATACATAACTATGCATCACAACCTTTTTTCAATGCTTTTCTCTTTTAATATCATGGCATTGCAGTTTAGAGATGTAATTGTTACTTTGATTAATGAAATAACTAATAAATCAGTAAAACATTGTTATATATTGAAATAAATGTCAAATTAAAAATCACTTTATGACATAACAAGCATGTGTAATGCTGATGTTAAGTAAATATTTTAACATGATCATGCACTCTTGGTGTTAATTCCTGTAGTTTGCCGATAATATTTTTAATGGAAATTGGTCAATGGGATAATGGAGAAGTACCAATATCTCATAAAAAATAAAACTGATTTAGAAGTATTTCAATCTCTTTTAGTGAACTATTGCATTCTAGGCACCTATTCAATGTTGTATGCTGGCCAATCCATCTAAAATGGCTTTCATCAAGAATGTAGCCTCTTGTTAGTCCTAATGTTGCATTAATGAGATGGCCCAGTAGACCAAAATGCCCCCCTCTCCAGATAGTTTAAAATTTTGAAGGCTATAGCCAGGGGGATGGTTTATTCGGTCCATTGCCCCACCTTGAAATGTTACTAACCTATATTCATATATATGAGAAATTATTGCATCATTTTAAAGAATTTTTTCACTATTTTAAAATTATTATAGTATAGTTAATGTAGTGTATTACTAATAATAGTTATTGTACTCTACACTGTATTAAAATTGATAGTTGAACCCCTTGCATAATGTTCATTTGTACCAATGTGCAAAACTTGAATTTATCAATAAAGTATAAAATTATTTTTTTGTATCCTCTTCAAAACTGAAATAAAAATTTTATGTTATTTATATATATCTACCATAATTTGTATTAAAAAAATGACTTAATTTAGAAGATTTTCTAATTTTTTTTAATTAAAAGAAAGATAAATGATTTTTATCATGCTTTTTGGGTGATTTCACTTGTGACTTTAATAATGCTATTTTATATCATTAATAGTAATTTATACTACACGACTAGAATTTAATAATACTTAACCACTAGAATTTAATAATATGAAAACAAATAAAAAGCTTATTTTTTTGTTATGCATTGGTTATACATTGTTGTTGCTTTGGTTATGCATGTTATGCATTGGTGCATGATACATGACTAGAATTTAATAATATGAAAACAAATAAAAAGCTTAATTTTTTAAATGATAAAGAGTGCAGTTACTTATTTATTTTAATATGCTTGCTTAGCAAATTCGTTTACAAATTCTCCTTATTTTGACAAACTGAACTCCAAAGGACTTACTATCTAGAAAACAGCAAAGTGCAACTTAAAAATTATGCATTAATTTCAGTATATTTAGAATATTGCCTGTAAATAAATAACAGGATGACGATTTTGTTGTCAAAGCTAGATTATTTCATTTTAATACCAAAAACGGACCAAGAATTTTTCTTCAACAACACTAATCATTTTCCTTATAGTTTGTCTTTAGTTCTACCACTGTCTGTTGCCTTCTTATCCATAGTGTAATTTGAAAAAAATGTCAGATTTCTCGAAAATTTGAATAGTGTTTTCTCAAAGTCTCTTTCCACAGTATTTTTTTTTCTTGAAAATGGCCAACATAATGATACTCTGTCTTTTTTTTACAGACTCAGAAAAATGAAACATGTAATCATCTTTGTGCAGCTGTTGCTTTAAAAATATAAGAGTTTTAACTGTAAAGCTTCAATAATGAAATCATTTGTACATTACTCTTGTATGATTCTTTTTTCCTTGTGCAGACATTATTTATATTCATTTTACAAAATTATGACTATATGCTGAGGACAATGTTATTCCTAATGAAATACTCATTATGAGAAAAAAATCTGCACTCAGAGGTAAATATCAGGGAATTTTGATGCAAAGTATGTGTGGCCACCTTGGATATATTTCATAATTTTGATAACTGTGAGCCTATAAATATTATCATGAAAATACTCATGGAAACACCCATTTAGAAAGACTCTTTTCGATATCCTAATTATACTGAGGTTTGTGTGTGTAAAAATCAAGTCATCTGTGTAAGATGTGTGAACAATTTTGAAATTTCAATGAAACTCATTCATAGTTTTAAAATATACATTCAACACTAGGTGATAAGTAAAAAGAAAGAGAAGGATTTATTGGGAAAATGATGCTAAAGAAATTGAAGATGAATTTATTAAAAAGAAAAAAATAAAGTTAGCAACTAAAACAAATAAGCAATAAAATTGAAGGTATAAAGAAGTATGCTACTAAAGAGTATTAACCGAATAAGTGAGGACATTGAAATAAAAATTATTTTTAAAGTTAAAAACAAACTTTTTGTTTCAAAATTTGTTTTATATATAACCATTTTGATTTTAATAAAATTTAAATGGTATATTTAAAGTTATTAAATCTCTTGTAATGTGTACCTATCATTCAATTCTATGTACATGTTTATTTTTTCAGTGTAATGTTATAGCACGCTTGTCTTTTGTAAACAAAAAGTAAGTAATTCGTGCACATAATGCTAAGTTGTTTTAGGAATTACACTAAATTGAGTATATAAATTTTTAAAGTAATATTTATTAGAATGAACATATTTATGTTGCTTATAGAATTCCTATTTAAATCCCTTTTAGTGTGATTTTTTTTTAATATTTACTTTAATTAAATAATCATTATGTATCAGAGTAGTGTTACAAAAGAATGACAATTTCTTTATTTTTATGCTGACCTGGAAATGTGAGATAATTTTAATATAAGATAAGATATTTGAGACCAATCTCTTGTAATGTTTCAAAATCACTATAATAAATTAGTTATTCCAAATCTATTTCTGTTCTTTCATAGTGAATTCTACAATCTTGCTCTTACTTTATGCTGCTTGTAGATGATGCATTATAAGTGCAAAAGTATTGTTTTCAATGTTGCTGTTTTGATAAGGTTTATTTAAAATACTGAAAGTTTTACTAGTGGATTTGTTTTTGAATAAAATATTGCTATTTGTGGGATTTTTTTCTTTTATAATTTTTAGAAATTAATATACAGTATATTCCTGATTTTCTGACAGTCTATTATGAGACAAACTTGGTGAAATGACACTTCTCACACATTTCATCATCCAATTTGCATCGACATATCGAATGATTTTAGTGGCTGTATTCCAAAATTCTGGCAGAAAATGCATTTTCTTATTTGCAAACAACAATATAAGGTTTAAGGCATGGTCTAAATGTTAATAAATCATTAAAATTCTGTTTAATTTATTTTAATACAATGTAGAATTTTGTCACGAAAAACATTGATATTCGATCGAAAATTTTCAGAAATCTGAAGAAATTCTGACTAAACAAATCTGTATATTAGAATTTCTCTTGCCACAAAAATAAGTTTTTTTCTCTTCATTGCTTCTAAAATGTATGATTGATTTTGTAGAAGAAAAGAATAATTATAGAAATTGTTTCTTTAAATTTACTTTATTTTTTATTTTTAATATTTTCATTATCATAAGTTATTCATTTTAATTTATGATATTTATTTTATTCTGTTTATTTTATTATTTATAGTTTAATCTTTGTACTGTTAGGAAATATGTCTGCTAATTTTCTGACATATTCCTGATTTCCTGAGAGTCAAACAACTGGGAGTCCACTGTAGTTTTATTACTATGGTAGAAAATTTATTTGAATTCTCTTTTCTGCATTGATTCTAATTATTCAGGAAAATTAATTTTCTCTCAAATAAGTTTTAACTAATCATAAAAATTGATGTATTAATTTAACTCTATTTATTGCAGATGCATAAAGTTATAAATGTAGGCACCCATTACATCACACAAAGCAATCGTTAAATATTGAAATATGCAAAGAAACATTTCTTTACAGGAGATTTTTGAAGAAAAGCCTTCTGACTTACAGCAAGGAAAATTGTTCGTTTGTGAAGTATGCAGCAAAGAATTTTCTCGAAAGGGTAATTTAATTGCCCATGTTCACAGTCATACTGATGATAAACCTTTTGTGTGTCAGGTATGCAACAAGAAATTCTCTCATAAACATAATTTAAGCATGCATGGAAATTCATACTGGTGAGAAACCTTTTGTGTGTGAGATATGCAGCAAAGGATTTTCTCGAAAGGACCAATTAAATGTCCATCTTTGCTGTCACACTGGTGAGAAACCTTTTGTGTGTGAGATATGCAACAAGATATTCTGTCATAAGAGTCATTTAAATAGGCATCTGTTAATCCATACTGGTGAGAAACCTTTTGTTTGTGAGATATGCAATAAGAAATTCTCTCAAAACAGTCATTTAAATGGGCATGTGTTAATCCATACTGGTTAGAAACCTTTTGTTTGTGAGATATGCAATAAGAAATTCTCTCAAAACAGTCATTTAAATGGGCATCTGTTAATCCATACTGGTCAGAAACTTTTTGTTTGTGAGATATGCAATAAGAAATTCCCTGAAAAGAATAGTTTAAGAAAGCATCTGTTAATTCATACTGGTGAAAAACCATTTGTGTGTGAGATATGCAACAAGAAATTCTCTCTTAACGGGAATTTAAGCAAGCATCTCTTAATCCATACTGGTGAGAAACCTTTTGTTTGTGAGATATGCAATAAGAAATTCTCTCAAAAGAATAGTTTAAGCAAACATCGGTTAATCCATACTGGTGAGAAACCTTATGTTTGTGACATATGTAACAAGAAAGTCTCTCAAAAGAGTGATTTAAGTAGGCATCTGTTAATACATACTGGTCAGAAACCTTTTGTTTGTGAGATATGTAATAAGAAATTCCCTGAAAAGAATAGTTTAAGAAAGCATCTGTTAATTCATACTGGTGAAAAACCATTTGTGTGTGAGATATGTAACAAGAAATTTTCTCATAAGTATCATTTAAGCACACATCTGATAATTCACACTGGTGAGAAACCATTTGTGTGTGAGATATGCAACAAGAAATTCTCTCTTAACGGGAATTTAAGCAAGTATCTGTTAATCCATACTGCTGAGAAACCTTTTGTTTGTGAGATATGCAATAAGAAATTCTCTCAAAAAAATAATTTAAGCAAACATCTGTTAATCCATGCTGGTGAGAAACCTTATGTTTGTGACATGTAACAAGAAATTCTCTCAAAAGAGTGATTTAAGCAGGCATCTGTTAATTAATACTTGTGAGAAACTTTCTGTGTGAGATGTACAAGAGAATTTTTTCATAAAAGAGTAATCCAAATGTTCATTTTCAGTCCCATAATTTGTTATTTGCTATTAAATAATTTTGATAATTCTCTTCTATAGGATCCTTGGCATATTCTAGTGTTAAGAAAGTGGGGATGTAAACTATGTTAAACTATACATTCACAGGATGATGATACGAGTGTGCACCATAAACAATAACTTCCCATAATTAAGTTCTTTGACTATAAACTTACTTTCGGTTAAACTTTTAAACTGAAAAATGCTTTTTTTAAGGGGGTACTGCTTCCCAAATTGCCCGTAATATTGAAAATAACATATAATTATATATAATAAAAATTGTATTTGATGCACTGTTTGTTATTTCATAAAGGAATAAAAATCTGGCAAAATTTTAAAATGTCAATAAATGTTGTTACAAGTATTGTTATGTTGTTACAAGTATTGTTATGTTGTTAAAGAATTTTTTCCTTTCCTCATCCAATTTACTCACTTCTTAAAATTTTCCAACATACTTGAAAAGTGTTTTTGACTTTGATTTACTGTGACTTTGATTGACTTTGACTGTCATCTGTCCATGCTCTATCTCTTATGAAATACTCAGATTGCCATTTAATTTACATATGTTACTGGAGCACACTTGCTAGTGAAAATGAAGTGTGTAGCATTTGTAGTTTGTTAAGAGGGAACCTGAAATCATTCCTTTTTATTGTGGTCTATGATACAAAATCTTTTGTAGTTTATTTTACAATATTTCATGTATTATTAAGAAATTAGTATGAATTTCTGAGGTTCTCTAAAATAGAATGAGGAGTGTAAAGTATTTATTGTTCACTTACACGCAACCTGATTCCCGAGACACCATATTTATGAAATTTGAGATGCACATAAAAGATATTATGGACATTCCCTACAGTTTTATATATTTTTATGGCGAGACAAAATTTGTCCTCTTAATTTAGAATCAATTTAAAATTGTTAAAACATCCTAATTATCATTTTCTCAGTCAAAAGTTCTTTTTACATGGAATCCTATTTATGTTACCTATTTATGTATACCAGCCTATTTATGTATACCAGCCTATTTATGTATACTGTATATCTCGGCGTATAACACGCACTTTTAACTCTAAAAAATCACTTAATTTTTCTATGTGCATGTTATACACCGGATATAAAATGGTCGATGTAAACTCATAAGAGAACATTTAAAATTTTTAGAGGTATATTTAAATACACCTATATATCAATGTAAATAAATAAACTTACAATATATATTTTCTAATAAACTTAGTCCTTTATCAGATAACATGAAAAGTTAGTTGTACTCGTCCTCATTTATAGTTTCAGGAATGTCATCATCTTCCTCACTGTCACTTTCATGTATTTTATCCCTACTGTCGCTTTCATCTAGCCATAGTCATCCTCAGTACCATCAAGTTCATCTGATATTCCACACTTTCTAAACGATGTAACAATTATTTCTGGTTTTTACTTCATTCCTTGATGTTATAATCCATTCACACATTTGCGTTAATGATGCATACCACATATTTCCTCCTTTCATAAATCTTTTTTCTCCCTCTAGCATCCATATAATCCATTGCCTTTTTAAACTTTCTTTAAAATTTTGTTTATGGAAACATCTAATGTTTGAACTAACGAAGTAAGTCCATCTGGAATTACTGTCAAATCTGTATAAGATTCGTCTGTTCTTTTTTTAATTGCGTCTGTTCAATGGGTTTCCCAACATATCCTGAACTAAGAGACTTTGTGGTTTTCTTAAAGCTCCTGAACGATTTTCCCAAAAAAATTTTTATCCATAATTTTAACCCATTTCTATCCATCCAGCCCTTCTCATGGACATGAACAAAAACTCCTTTTGGAAGATTACCAATAGACCTTGTTTTTCGTTTGAAAATTACCATAGGTTTTAATTTGGTGCCGTTAGCTAATCAATAAAGAACCACTGTGATTTTTCGTGTCCCGTTCTTTTAAATGGCACAGTTTTCACTCCTTTTGTTGCTACGCTTTTGTTTCCTATTACATCGAATATTACTTGTGCGTGTTTTGTCCATATTTCCAATTTCAGAGAATCCATAGTTTTTTTCCTTTCGTTTATCAATAACAAACTTCTAGAAACTTAACAGTTTTTGTTCTTTTGGAAGCTTTTATCTTTTGGTTAAGAACGAAATTTTTACTATTCATAAATCAGTCGAACCAACCCATAGGTGCCTTAAAGTTTTCACTTTCACTGGGATTCTTTTTTGCCCATTGTAACACAAAAAAAACGAACACCGTTTCTCGTTATTATTAGTCCATTTTGGCGAATTTGTAATATCCATTGTGCTACATTTTCCTCTAAATCAGGCTACTTAGTAATACCAGTGTACAGTGCACATTTTTTGACATATTTTGAATCGCAACTTCATTCTTCTTCCACTCCCTTATTAACTCTGAACATTCTAGCTCCAGCAGGATTACCATTAGAAAATGGTAAAATGCTATTACATTGCATTTAAATCTAGAAGTGTACTTATTTCGCTTTAGTGGATGCATACTTTATGAAGAAGAACTGATTTTAGTATTGACACACCTGAAAGTCAAGCGCTTCGAGCGAATGAGGATTAACGTTTAAAACGGGAATTTTCCCTCAGTCAGATTAGTGTATTCGCACAGATGGGGAGGAAGGAAGTTTCAGTGCATAATAGACAGGACCTGTCTCAAACCAGATTTTGGGGAGAAGGGTTATTTAGGTTCCAAAGGACAGGGATTGAACAGACCGGAAACGATAACGTTCGCATGTCGCAAAGAAAAGACATATTATCTGAAGGGATAAAGCAAAAGTTGTTATTTCTGGTTAGTTTTCGTGGGGTAAACTTGATGCGTGTTATATGCCAGTATATGCTTGAAATAAAAATATATGCTCTCAAATTAGTAATGCGTGTTATACGCCAAGATATATGTTACATTTTGAATAGTTGCAATGCGGAAAATAGGTTTTACTGAAACATAACTCAAAAGATTGTGTATAGTAAAGACAGTAAAGATTGTGACTGTACATCTGTATTTCTAAACAATGGCCACTGAAGGGGATATTCATCCTCAGTGAATTAATTTCATTTAGAATTGCACATTGCACTTTGCAAGACATTTCACTGTTGTACAGTTTAATTGGAGCAGCCGCTCTATCAGAACAAATCATGCTAGAACCAATGGATCCTAACTAAACAGAATCTACTGTACCACATTTTATAAATAGAATGAGAGTTTAATAGTTTAATTACATTTAAAAACTTAGAAGCAAAGATATACATGAAGCTGACATGATTTAATAACAGAGAACCTAAGTTACTCAAACAACTGACACAATAATTTAAAGAATTCCAGGCAGTTGTCCTAACAATGAGTGCTTACATATAGAAATGACCCATCTCAGAGTACAAAAAATGTTTCTTTATTCAACATTAATAATAATACATATTTTATAGAATGACATCCAAATTATGAAATACAGGGTCGATCTTTTCGAATGAATTCTATTTCGTTCTAATTCATTATTACAGTTTAAAATGCAACGATAACTTAAAAATTCATCGCAATGAGCTGGACGAAAAAACATTAAATTATTTGAAAAACATCACCGTTTTAATTATAAATTTGAAAATTGTGTCACAAAACAGGAAAAACTAGATTTTGAAAAAGGAGCATATTGTTTAATATTTATTTTTTCTTAACCTTCCAGCCATGGACAATGTACAATCAGCCAAGAAATAATGAAAACAAGTGGGTAAGTGTGATCGAAGATTGCTTAAAGGGTTTCGTTTAATATTCCTTTCAAAACACTTTATCCTTTCTTTAATAAATTCAAGCAAATTTCATTTAGCAACAACAAAAAAAAAGTCATGTTTTTTATAAAGTAAAAATTTACCAGCCTATTTTTTCCTGTTTTCGAATATCTAAACCAGCCAGATAGCGGTCCATGCCCGCTATTATATTCTGTCATAATAATATCCGTCATACTTACTAAATGCAATATTTAAAAAAATAATTTCAAAATTAAACAAATTGTACACCTTCAAAATGTTAAAATATGCGAATATTTCCATAATCGGATTTTTATCATGATTCAATATGTTTCTCAAACTCATATATTTACTATTCTCTATTATTTATATTGATACTCGCTTTGTATTATTCTCAAACATTTGAAAAATTAGTTAAACTTCCTATATGACGTCATATTTTCTTTTTAATTCGCTAATGACGTGATATTAATCTGCTTTGTCCACTTACACATACTCCTTGTATTATTGAGAAATCTTAGACATTTTCCGTTTTATTACGACTATGACGTCAATGAATTTTATTCCATATTTATCTTTTTTTCAATTGGCGAAACTTTTTATTTCATTTTCATTTTTCATGTGAAAATCATCTGATAGAAAATTAATTATTGTAGAAATAATTTCATTGTGGATTTTTAATCTTTGGCATCTGCTATAACGAAAAATTTTTCAATTTAATAGGAAAAGGCTGTTAGAATTTTGGTTTTTTATCTCTATTTATTAAAATAATACGAATTTTTCAAATTTTAATATTTTGAGCTCTTCACAGCTGCTATTCAGATTTATACACTAAGTTTCAACTCTGTAAGTTACATACTTTTTGAGAATGGCTCTGTGACGGGCAGACAATGGAGCGGGGGTAATAGGGTTTCGTGAGATGAACGAAACCCTAAAAAGAACACTCCATATACTTTAATTTTTATATTGTCCCAGAAATAAACTTGGAATGGCCATTTGACTGGAAAATATATCTTCTTTTAATTTATGTAAAAAATAACTTTACTGTGTGTGTGTTGAGGGGGGGGAGTCTCCATACTGAAATTGTCAGAAACGCTGAAATTTTTAATACAAACACCTAATTTTGACAACATAATTGGATTTTGTTGGCACATTTTAATTTAGGATACCAAACTGAAAGCCATTCGGTGAGGAAATTTAGGAATTATGCATCATTTAATGTTTTGAACTCCCAATATTAAATTCATTATTAACAGTGACAAAATAAATTTCAATGCTCTAAGTTTTTTAAGCATAATACAAAAATTGCAATATATATATATATATATATATATATATATATATATATATATGTAATTTACAATACATGTTTTTTTGGAAGAGAATTAAAAAATATAATAACTTATAAAATTAACTTTTGAAAACAATATGTATTTCAACCTATAATTTTTTTTAACAGAAATCGATTTGAAGAAACTTTAAACATTAGAATCTAAAATAAAAATGTCAAATAAAAATAATGAATGAGTGTAAAATGAGTTTAAAAAAACCATACTTATTGCAGTTCGTATTTAAACTTTTAATGTTAATTTTAAAATTAGAAATTTTAAACTTTAAACTTGCATAAATCCTAAACTACTTGACCAAATGACTACTAAGTATTTTAGGAGTCATTTGTTCCCAATGACTCTAAATTAGGACCAAAGTCTAATTCGGACCTCTTAGTTTGGTATCTAAAGGTAAAACTCATCAAAAAATCCATATATGATGTCAAAAGTAAGTGCTTGAATTGAAAATTTAAGAGTTTGTTACAATTTCAACATGGAAACGGCCCATAAACTTTTTTCTTTTAAAGATAAATTGAAAGAGTTGATTGATTGAAGAGACTGATTGAACTTTCAAGTGAAATGATTATTTCAGTTTTTACTGGGACAATTTAGTGATGGGGTTGTTTTCAGGGTCGTACTGGCATGACAAAAAGGGTGGTGGTAACTTGGATAAAAAAGGCGAAAAATTCTAATCAAAAGGGTGCCAACTACTATTTAAAAGTATCTAAAACAATTTTTTTGAAAAGTTAACATACGTAACGGCTACAGGATTATTTTATATATTTTGAATGAGATAATTCTTATTCTTCAATGGAGTGTCCTTTATTTGGAGTTTAAATGCATTAGAAATCCAACTTAAATGGAGTAGGACTTATGGAATTGTCAGTTTCGCTGTGAAATACCTTTTAACCCCCCCCCCCCTTCCTCCTTTCATGTGTAATTTAAGTCCCACCTTTTGAACATTTTTTTTATTTAAGTATTTTAAGGTACATTTTTGGCATAATAATAAAGGACTCAATGAAGGAAAATGATTCTAATATGAAATTATTCAATTTTCCAGGCAACATTCAAAAAATGTATTTTTTTTTTTTTTGAAAATTTTAAACAAAGGTGGTTGGAAATAAAAAAAATGAGTAAATTTTAAAATGTATCTTCTCCTACAATTTTGAACATTTTCAGCTAATTTTTTAAACAGTATTCGTAGAAGTGTGCTCTACAATTTTAAGTATCGGATTTTTCCTAAGTTAATTAGTTTCGGTGAAAAAAAAAAAATGTGCTAGTACCTGTAAAATTACAGTAAAAAACTGAATTTATTTTACATTTTTATGTGTAAAAAAAAAACAAAAAAACTTTATACTTTTTTGTAAATCTGATACTTAGTTTTATCAAACAGACCATAAGGTTGGTTGATTGTGTTCATGACAACCAATTATCAACACGGGGGATATAGGCCCTAAAGGGGGAGGTGCCCTCCGTGGGGGTGCTTTCTAAGGGAACCTAACATGTAATTACGCAAGGAAATCAAAGGTTGGAAGAAAACCACGGAAAACTCCCAACGATTAATCCGATCAGCACGATTGAATTCATACACAGCCCCCCCCCCCCCCCCCCATCTACCAGCTTCGAGGGTACAACCTCTCGACCACTCTCGCTTTAAACTGTACTTATAATACTCGAATCTTTAGAAAACTTCATGAGAATGTACTAAGGGAAATAAGGTATAATTTAAGCAAAAAATAAGAAAATCGATATTTTTGTCATTTTTCGCTGAATCAAGGGTACTGAGTCCCCTTAAGAGATTTTTTCTTCTTTTTCTCTCTTTTTTTTTATGCCAGCTACAACTTTATACTAATAGCCATATAGTAGTAGTCGGGCCACTATCAGCTAGAAGGCGTGGCCTAAAGGGGCGTGGCCACGCCCCTTTAACGCAACGGGCAATTAGTTTCGGTATGGGACTTTGAAAATTTTTTCAGATTTTTTTTGTTTTGGTTCGTTACCATAGTTACGTAACAGCGCCATCTGTTGGGGAAAAGTGGCAATCTTTTCTCGTGAAAGGTGACGGGGTTGGCAACACTGAGTTACGGTTTTGACGAATGGCAACGGTTGCAATTTATATGCATTAAAAATAGATTCATTTTACGGATCACGTGGTCCACATGACGTCATACTTTCATGTTAGAATAGGTTCGTTCCTGTTTTGCTGACTCACTGAGTTACTTTTTTAAAGATGGCAAAAGCTGGACTTGTAAAAAATTTTGGTAGATCTCACGTGTTTACATCTGAGTTACTTTTTTAAAGGTGGCAAAAGCTGCACTTGTAAAAATTTTTGGTAGATCTCACGTGTTTACAGTATTTAATTAATTAAATTACTTAAATCAGAATATTATTTTTAAAACTGGATGAATGAGGAATTACGATTAACTTTTAATTGGAGGACTTTGTTATTTTCTCAAAAGATAAAATCACGAAGCCATAATCGGTGGTTGGAATTTATTTAATTGAATGAATTAACTAAAAATATAATTATTTTTAAACTGATTTTAAAGTTTTTTTTTTTTTAATTTAACTGAAAGTAAAGTTTAATGACCTCTTTTTTTAAGTATATTTCTGTAACATGTGATATAGACAAGACGGTTTATGTTCAAATGAAAGTCATGGATAGCAGCAATCCTGCCATATTTTGTGATTTCCATGACTATGCCAATTTGACTCATTCATTAAAAAAGTGTTTGACAAAAGCTGTGAGCATAAAATTGGTGAAATTTTTCAGTGTTTTGCATGCAATGCTAAATATCCAATATCAAATCTACATGCATGTATCACGCACTCTCCTACAGAAAAATTTGAAGAATATTTCGAAAGGGCATTTTATAAATTGGACATTCGTCAATTAGCTAAAGACTTTTATCACAAAAATGCTAATGACTTTTTGATAGTGCCTACAGATAATTTTTTCTCTTCTTTAGATGTTTCTTCTGTACTCAAAGATATTTAAAACATGTATATCGATAACGAACAAATTTCAGAAGACTGATTATCATGATTTTTTTGTGTACATAATTTGTAAAATCTTATACTCTGCCCGTGAATAAACTTTGTGGTTTTTTTGTAATACTTGTCTATTTTTTATGTCTTGTTTTTCTTTGATCCTTTTTAGTTTTTTTCCTAAACTTAAAAAATAATTCAACATAAAACTTCTTTTTTCAAACATAATTTTTTTTCCTAAACTTAAAATTTTTTTCTTAATCAGAAAACTTTTTTCCTAAAGAGAAAACTTTTTTCCTAAACTTAAAACATTTTTCCTAAACATAATTTTTTTTCCTAAACTTAAAACTTTTTTCCTAGACTTAAAACTTTTTTTCCTAAACTTAAAACATTTTTCCTAAACATAATTTTTTTTTCCTAAACTTAAAACTTTTTTCCTAGACTTGAAACTTTTTTCCTAGACTTGAAACTTTTTTTCCTAAACTTAAAACATTTTTCCTAAACATAATTTTTTTCCCTAAACTTAAAACTTTTTTCCTAAACATAAAATTTTTTTCCTAAACTTAAAACTTTTTTTCTTAACAGAAAACTTTTTCCTAAACTTAAAACTTTTTTTTTTCATCTAAACGCAAAACTTTTTCCTAAACTTAAAACTTTTTCCTAAACACAAAACTTTTTTCCTAAACTTAAAACTTTTTCCTAAACACAAAACTTTTTTTTTCCTAAACTTAAAACTTTTTCCTAAACGTAAAACGTTTTTCCTAAACTTAAAATTTTTTTTCTTAATCAGAAAACTTTTTTCCTAAACAGAAAACATTTTTCTTAAACTTAAAACTTTTTTCCTAATCACGCAACCTTATTTTTACTGATTATGTATTTTTCCTAATCACAAAACTTTTTTTTCCTGAACTTAAAACTTTTTCCTTAATCACAATTTTTCTCTTTACTGAACTTATTTTTTCCTAATCAAAAAATTTTCTACTGAAGTTAAAACTTTTTCCCCAAACACAAAACTTTTTCCACAAACATAATTTTTCCTAAACATTATCTTTTTTTCCCCACAATCTTAAAATCTTTACCGAAATACACAACCTTTTTTACTGAACATGTTTTTATCCTAATCACAAAAATTTTTTAAGAAAATATCACAATTAACGAAAATAGTTTAGATTTAATATAAAAATTAAAAATAATGAAAAAAATCAGAATTCGGAAACTTTATGGTTGAAATAAACTTCTAACTATTGTAAAAGATTATCAAAATTTCAGAAGATTGATGGAAATATGAAACTTAAGGACGTAGTAGTTTATATCGTTTTTAATCTGCTTTTCGATTGAAATATAATTAGATTTTCACAATTTTAAGTATAGATTCAGGAAATAACCAGACAAACGGTCCATTATTAGAGTACTCATGGTGACATATTTTACCATACACCTGTTGATTTTCATACATTTTACTAACCATATTTATGGATTTTTGTATAGTTTTCCACAATTTTTTCCTGCTTAACATTTAATGGATAATTATTTTTAGTAATTTTTATGCTTTAGTACATACTGGTTTCATTGACTAGCCATTTTGCTTCAATTTTTATACTATTACAAACATACAGATAAATTAACTACATACTTCTACCTAAAACTTATGTTTTGTACATATATTTGATCTTAACGTATTTTGTTATTACTCTTAAGATTTTTAGTTAAAATTTATGCAATCTTACCTCTAATTTTAGAAAAATATAACTTTTTATATACGCTAATATTAAGTTTTCAGTTTTTTTAATTATTCAAAGCATAATCTTAAAGTTTCATAGTTTACATATAGTTTGTGTGTGAATATATTATTTCTATTTATATGGAAATATTTCACATTTAAAGATGCTAACGCTTTTTTTTTAAGTTTTAGTACATTTTCCCATAGGTTTAAATATTACGCAGCTTACATAATAGTATCTTATACATACTATTTTTACTTTTGGTAAATTGTATCTATTTCTTTTATAATTTTACACGATGTGATTGATTTTGCATTTCTCTCAAACTATTGCGTATATAATTTACATAATTTCAAATATAATATTTATTTTTTTAAAGTTTGCACAGTATTCTTGAATATAATCTTTAATTTTAAGTAATATTTTTTATCTAAAAATGTCTACTTTATATATTTGTCTTATATCATGGGTTTTAGAACGCTTGGTAACATTAGATACTTTTAAGTAACATTTCAACATTAAATAGTTCATACTTCTGCCTTTCAACATTAAGCTAAATCACGTGTCAATATTTCGTATATTCTAACCATTATTTTTTATTACATAATAAGTATTTATACACTACTTTAAGATTAATTTTATTCATTAAGCTGCTTTTAATTGAAATGGAATGAACTCTTTCATAGGAAAATATCTGTTTTTGCGTAATTTTTAACTTAAAATTAACAATATCTTGATACATGTAGCACATCCATACATCCACCCACACACATGCACGCACAATTTACATTATTTTGCTTTATACTTTAAACACGATTTTCAAAAAACAGACTAAGTTATCTAAGCTATTTAACGGAAAATAATTAAACCTACTAACCCATTATTTTCAAAGTTATAGTACTTTAACATACAAGTACTTATATCGGAGCTGTTACCTGCATAACACATGAAATCAACACTATCTTTTAAAATATACCCAAAGTACATAATTCCTGTATTGCTATCCAAAGCTTTAAAATTAAATCATATGTCTGAATCTTACTCAGCATGAAAACACTAAACCTCAATTGAATCAATTAAAAATCAAATAGAAAAGTTAAATACCAAGGAAGAATTCACAAGTTCGTAACAACAGTTTTAAAAATTAAATTATGAATAAACTACCATCTGATGTAGAAAAAAATAAAAGGTTTCAAAATAACCATAAAATAAAAATTCGAAAAAAAACAATGAAAATAACTTGCAAGGAAATGTATACAAAAACTTATATAATACGTACTAAAGAAAACTTACAAAAAAAAGGTTTTTGCAAAAAAAAAAAAAAAAAAAAAAAAAAAAATCTTTTGCAAAAATTACAAAAAAAAAATCTTTTACAAAAATTACAAAAAAAAAATATTTTACAAAAAAAAATTACAAAAAAATATATTGCAAAAAAAAAAAAATATTTTACAAAAAAAATATTTTTCAAAAAAAAAATAATAATTTTACAAAAAAAATATTTAAAAAATATATTAAAAAAAAATATTAAAAAAAAAATATTTTACCAAAAAAAAATATTTTACAAAAAAAAATTAAATATTTTTTTTTGTAAAATATTTTTTTGTAAAATATTTTTTTTTTTGTAAAATATTTTTTTTGAAAAATATTCTTTTTCGTAAAATTATTATTATTTTTTTTTAAATACTTTTTTTTGTAAAAGATTTTTTTTTTTGCAATATTTTTTTTTGTATTTTTTTTTTTTTAAAGATTTTTATAAAATTAATTTTTGTAAAATATTTTTTTTTTGTAATTTTTGTAAAAGATTTTTTTTTTTTTGTAATTTTTGTAAAAGATTTTTTTTTTTTTTTTTTTTTTGCAAAAACCTTTTTTTTTTGTAAGTTTTCTTTAGTACGTATTATATAAGTTTTTGTATACATTTCCTTGCAAGTTATTTTCATTGTTTTTTTTCGAATTTTTATTTTATGGTTATTTTGAAACCTTTTATTTTTTTCTACATCAGATGGTAGTTTATTCATAATTTAATTTTTAAAACTGTTGTTACGAACTTGTGAATTCTTCCTTGGTATTTAACTTTTCTATTTGATTTTTAATTGATTCAATTGAGGTTTAGTGTTTTCATGCTGAGTAAGATTCAGACATATGATTTAATTTTAAAGCTTTGGATAGCAATACAGGAATTATGTACTTTGAGTATATTTTAAAAGATAGTGTTGATTTCATGTGTTATGCAGGTAACAGCTCCGATATAAGTACTTGTATGTTAAAGTACTATAACTTTGAAAATAATGGGTTAGTAGGTTTAATTATTTTCCGTTAAATAGCTTAGATAACTTAGTCTGTTTTTTGAAAATCGTGTTTAAAGCATAAAGCAAAATAATGTAAATTGTGCGTGCATGTGTGTGGGTGGATGTATGGATGTGCTACATGTATCAAGATATTGTTAATTTTAAGTTAAAAATTACGCAAAAGCAGATATTTTCCTATGAAAGAGTTCATTCCATTTCAATTAAAAGCAGCTTAATGAATAAAATTAATCTTAAAGTAGTGTATAAATACCTATTATGTAATAAAAAATAATGGTTAGAATATACAAAATATTGACACGTGATTTAGCGTAATGTTGAAAGGCAGAAGTATGAACTATTTAATGTTGAAATGTTACTTAAAAGTATCTAATGTTACCAAGCGTTCTAAAATCCATGATATAAGACAAATATATAAAGTAGACATTTTTAGATAAAAAATATTACTTAAAATTAAAGATTATATTCAAGAATACTGTGCAAACTTTAAAAAAATAAATATTATATTTGAAATTATGTAAATTATATACGCAATAGTTTGAGAGAAATGCAAAATCAATCACATCGTGTAAAATTATAAAAGAAATAGATACAATTTACCAAAAGTAAAAATAGTATGTATAAGATACTATTATGTAAGTTGCGTAATCTTTAAACCTATGGGAAAATGTACTAAAATTTTAAAAAAAAGCGTTAGCGTCTTTAAATGTGAAATATTTCCATATAAATAGAAATAATATATTCACACACAAACTATATGTAAACTATGAAACTTTAAGATTATGCTTTGAATAATTAAAAAAACTGAAAACTTAATATTAGCGTATATAAAAAGTTATATTTTTCTAAAATTAGAGGTAAGATTGCATAAATTTTAACTAAAAATCTTAAGAGTAATAACAAAATACGTTAAGATCAAATATATGTACAAAACATAAGTTTTAGGTAGAAGTATGTAGTTAATTTATCTGTATGTTTGTAATAGTATAAAAATTGAAGCAAAATGGCTAGTCAATGAAACCAGTATGTACTAAAGCATAAAAATTACTAAAAATAATTATCCATTAAATGTTAAGCAGGAAAAAATTGTGGAAAACTATACAAAAATCCATAAATATGGTTAGTAAAATGTATGAAAATCAACAGGTGTATGGTAAAATATGTCACCATGAGTACTCTAATAATGGACCGTTTGTCTGGTTATTTCCTGAATCTATACTTAAAATTGTGAAAATCTAATTATATTTCAATCGAAAAGCAGATTAAAAACGATATAAACTACTACGTCCTTAAGTTTCATATTTCCATCAATCTTCTGAAATTTTGATAATCTTTTACAATAGTTAGAAGTTTATTTCAACCATAAAGTTTCCGAATTCTGATTTTTTTCATTATTTTTAATTTTTATATTAAATCTAAACTATTTTCGTTAATTGTGATATTTTTCTTAAAAAATTTTTGTGATTAGGATAAAAACATGTTCAGTAAAAAAGGTTGTGTATTTCGGTAAAGATTTTAAGATTGTGGGGAAAAAAAGATAATGTTTAGGAAAAATTATGTTTGTGGAAAAAGTTTTGTGTTTGGGGAAAAAGTTTTAACTTCAGTAGAAAATTTTTTGATTAGGAAAAAATAAGTTCAGTAAAGAGAAAAATTGTGATTAAGGAAAAAGTTTTAAGTTCAGGAAAAAAAAGTTTTGTGATTAGGAAAAATACATAATCAGTAAAAAAAAGGTTGCGTGATTAGGAAAAAAGTTTTAAGTTTAAGAAAAAAGTTTTCTGTTTAGGAAAAAAGTTTTCTGATTAAGAAAAAAATTTTAAGTTTAGGAAAAACGTTTTACGTTTAGGAAAAAGTTTTAAGTTTAGGAAAAAAAAAGTTTTGTGTTTAGGAAAAAGTTTTAAGTTTTGGAAAAAGTTTTGCGTTTAGATGAAAAAAAAAGTTTTAAGTTTAGGAAAAAGTTTTCTGTTAAGAAAAAAAGTTTTAAGTTTAGGAAAAAAATTTTATGTTTAGGAAAAAAGTTTTAAGTTTAGGGAAAAAAATTATGTTTAGGAAAAATGTTTTAAGTTTAGGAAAAAAAGTTAGGAAAAAAAGTTTCAAGTCTAGGAAAAAAGTTTCAAGTCTAGGAAAAAAGTTTTAAGTTTAGGAAAAAAAAATTATGTTTAGGAAAAATGTTTTAAGTTTAGGAAAAAAAGTTTTAAGTCTAGGAAAAAAGTTTTAAGTTTAGGAAAAAAAATTATGTTTAGGAAAAATGTTTTAAGTTTAGGAAAAAAGTTTTCTGTTTAGGAAAAAAGTTTTCTGATTAAGAAAAAAATTTTAAGTTTAGGAAAAAAAATTATGTTTGAAAAAAGAAGTTTTATGTTGAATTATTTTTTAAGTTTAGGAAAAAAACTAAAAAGGATCAAAGAAAAACAAGACATAAAAAATAGAGAAGTATTACAAAAAAACCACAAAGTTTATTCACGGGCAGAGAATAAGATTTTACAAATTATGTACACAAAAATATCATGATAATCAGTCTTCTGAAATTTGTTCGTTATCGATATACATGTTTTTAATATCTTTGAGTACAGAAGAAACATCTAAAGAAGAGAAAAAATTATCTGTAGGCACTATCAAAAAGTCATTAGCATTTTTGTGATAAAAGTCTTTAGCTAATTGACGAAAGTCCAATTTATAAAATGCCCTTTCGAAATATTCTTCAAATTTTTCTGTAGGAGAGTGCGTGATACATGCATGTAGATTTGATATTGGATATTTAGCATTGCATGCAAAACACTGAAAAATTTCACCAATTTTAATGCTCACAGCTTTTGTCAAACACTTTTTTAATGAATGAGTCAAATTGGCATAGTCATGGAAATCACAAAATATGGCAGGATTGCTGCTATCCATGACTTTCATTTGAACATAAACCGTCTTGTCTATATCACATGTTACAGAAATATACTTAAAAAAAGAGGTCAATAAACTTTACTTTCAGTTAAATTTTAAAAAAAACTTTAAAATCAGTTTAAAAATAATTATATTTTTAGTTAATTCATTCAATTAAATAAATTCCAACCACCGATTATGGCTTCGTGATTTTATCTTTTGAGAAAATAACAAAGTCCTCCAATTAAAAGTTAATCGTAATTCCTCATTCATTCAGTTTTAAAAATAATATTCTGATTTAAGTAATTTAATTAATTAAATACTGTAAACACGTGAGATCTACCAAAAATTTTTACAAGTCCAGCTTTTGCCACCTTTAAAAAAGTAACTCAGATGTAAACACGTGAGATCTACCAAAATTTTTTACAAGTCCAGCTTTTGCCACCTTTAAAAAAGTAACTCAGTGAGTCAGCAAAACAGGAACGAACCTATTCTAACATGAAAGTATGACGTCATGTGGACCACGTGATCCGTAAAATGAATCTATTTTTAATGCATATAAATTGCAACCGTTGCCATTCGTCAAAACCGTAACTCAGTGTTGCCACCCCCGTCACCTTTCACGAGAAAAGATTGCCACTTTTCCCCAACAGATGGCGCTGTTACATAACTATGGTAACGAACCAAAACAAAAAAAATCTGAAAAAATTTTCAAAGTCCCATACCGAAACTAATTGCCCGTTGCCATTCGCCAAATCATAAAAGATTGCCACTTTTCCCCAACAGATGGCGCTGTTACGTAACTATGGTAACGAACCAAAACAAAAAAAATTCTGAAAAAATTTTCAAAGTCCCATACCGAAACTAATTGCCCGTTGCCATTCGCCAAATCATAACTCGGTGTTGCCACCCCTCTCACAGCACGGGGGAAAAAATTCATCCCCCTCGGGGAAAAAAATTTCACCCCCCTCAAACACTACGAAAAAAAAAATTCTGGGGAAAAAATTTCACCCCCCTCAAACACTACGATAAAAAAAAAAAAATCTGTGGAAAAATTTTTTTACCCCCCCTCAAACACTACGATTAAAAAAAATATATAAAAAAAGGCGTGGTCAAGGGGGCGTGGCCACGCCCCCTTTAGGCCACGCCTTGTAGCTGATAGTGGCCCGACTACTACTCCATATGTATCACAATTCTGTCAGAAATAAGTTTGTTATTGTAATTTATTTGAAAGATATCTACACTAATAAAAGAACGGAGTTTCCCTCTTTGAGCATGTGTTTGTGTGTGCGGAAAAAAAAAGAAAGAAATGGCTAGGAAAATTTACTGTGTGAAAGGTCTGTAAATTTGGATGAGAATGGTTCAAGGCAGGTCTTAATACACCTGAGTTTAAATTTTGTTGTTTTTTATATAATTTGCCGAGATATTAATTAAACCCTCAATTTAACCCCTTGGAAACGAGCGACCGGTATACGTGCCACTTAAGGTGCTCAGAATCCTTCATTATTCATCCCAGTTATTTTTATTGTAAAGTTTACCTTACTTAGTCAGAGCATTTTCGCGATTCAATTACAGAAAATTTTCTGTTGTGAAAAACCGGTGGTAAAAGATTAAAAATTAAGGAAAGTGCTCTCGTCGCGAAAGGGTTAAAAGATTGACCAAAAAATGTTGCACCGACGAGTGCCAGAAACCACGTTCCAAAGTGTGGGGGCAGATACAAGCCGAAAGCGGCTTTTTTTAGCCCGTCTTTCGAAACATGCATCGGCTGAACTGTTCGAGATACATAAAACGGAAAACACCAAATACCATCTACGTTCTTTACGCTTTCTAACTTATCAATCTGTTTCGAAAAATACGAAAATTAACCCTCTCTTTCAAGTGTTGAATACGTCAGGACATGTTTTTGGGCTAGGAATTTTGTTTTTATAATTGAACTAGAATTCTTCAAAAATAACTAAAACGACAATAGGTTCATAAATTTGTTGAAAATGTGAGGTATAAAGACAGTATAAACAAAAGAAATTTTAGGTCTCTAGAGCTCATTCTTAGTGAAGAACTGGGTTTATCTCTAATCTTGATTTAAGTTTTTATTGGTGAAATTAGTAGCTAACTTCAAAATCTAACCCCGCTTGTAGGCCGAGCCGGCAGGGATTTTTTTTTTCTCGCCACAGTTACAAAGAGAAAATAAAGAAATACATTAGGCAAGTTTTGCAGATTTCGCAAAAATTCAAACTAATAAACATTCTTGTGAAAGAGATACAATCAAAAAAATTAATTTGTATTTTTTTACCTTATATTGTTTTTCCATGGACAAGTCACAGTTCTTGTTATGCAAAATGCAACATCAGCATATCTGAGCTGTAGTGATGATATTTTATAACACTGTACACTATTTTTTTTTAAAGGTTGAAGTACCAGCTTCAGGTCACCGGCAAATATTATAAAGACGGAGTAGTTCTTTGACACTGGATAGAACGAGACAAACGAAGCAGATTTCACATCAAGAGCACTTTATTTATACCGATTATCGGTTGAAAATTAAAAACACATGCATTTCCAGTTTCTGTGGGGTGGACAATAATTCCCGGACATAATGTATTTAGGTTTCCTTTAAAATGAGCAAACTTACATTTACAAAAGCTATTGGGCTACTGGGATTGTTTCTGTTTTTCAAAGATCTCGTTCTTTTGTACTGCAATTCATGTGTATACGCAGGGCAGGGGAGGGGGGGAAGAGCAGAAAATCTTTGGAAAAGTAATAATTCTTTAAAAGCATTACTTTGAATGTATTACTTTGAAAAGTATTACTTGAATTGTATTGCATGATAATTTTGTTTGAAATGTTTTCATTAAATTTCATTACAACTGCTGATTGCCAGGGCCTGATTAACGCACAGGCCAACTAGGTCACGGCCTTGGGCCCACCGATGATGGGGCCCCAAAATGAGTAAAGTGATTTAGAAAAAGTTTCTTAAAAGTTAAGTTTTATGCAATTATTTTTTCAAAAACAAAACAAAAATATTTTCTTTAACTTGGCAACTGTAGCATAATACATAATAATAATTCTTGAAAAAATTTCCAGCTACTATTTTTATTTGAGGGGCCCTAAAAAGTTTCTGGGCCTTGGGCCTCATAGGATTTTAATCAGGCTCTGCTGATTGCTTTAAGTGGCCGAAAATACCAGCTATTTTGTTATTGCCCATCAGAAACTTTGTAATAGAACTGTCTTTTATATTTTTTTAGGAAAAGCAAAAGATATTTCAGAAAATGCTGTCAAAGGTACCGTTTTGAACCTAATTTCCGGACGCGACAGTGCGGGAAGAGGAAAAAAACTGCTGTCACAAGACAACAATCAATTTTAACTCAAGATGTGATTAATTTAAAGAAAAGAATCTGTTGTATTACAAATTATTTCAATGACCAAGCCTGCAATTCTCATTCATTTATGTAGAGTTTGGCCGAATATTCGGTTTCATTTTCATTTTCAGTGCAAAATCTTAGTTTCGGCGAAAATACTGCCGAATAATCGGTATTACTATAACTGCCCCTCCCTATCCTCTCCCAAATGCCACTACCATCCAAAGAGCCTCACATACTATGTATTCACATAAAAGGGGATAAATCTAGAAGGTATTAATAATATTGATTAAATTCGTTATTTTTAAATTAAATTATTTTTTAATCATTTTTTATGTTTATAGCACCTTATATTTAATTCATTTTATTTCAATAAAATTAATTTTTAGTTAATAATTATGTACTTCCGTTTCTACGCAAAACATTATTCAGATAACATGCATGTTTATGTTAATTACTTTGAATATATTTTTAATATAATTTCGTTTTCGTTTTCTGTCGAAACTAGAAAGGTAACCAAAATTTGGTTCCTGTCGAACATTATTTTTATGTTTGTAAATGAGCAGAAATTTTTGCTTTACTGAACGTTAAAAAATATTTTTTTCGAAAATCGCCTTAAGGATTTGCACGTATAATCATAATTTATAAATTTCGGAAAATCGAGTTTTTATTTTAGCGGCTTTATCAACGGAATCAAGACTTTTTATGTGGCCAGAATATGGAATAGACGATTCTATATAATATATATATATATAATAAGCATTCTACAATAAAATTGAAACTAGTTTTTCTCAAAATTGCATTTTTAAATATATGACCACGACACGATTACTTTAATAATACTGAATTGTTTTACTTCTAATTTTGTCAGCATTTTTTCTTATATAATTATGCAGAGCACTAAAGATTTTTTTTATCATCAAAAATCCTCATTTTTCTTCGATAAAAGTTGAATAATCTCTTCAAAACAATCGGCATTTTGAAAAAAGAAAGAAAAAAAATGCTTTCCGTAATTTCCACCCTTTATCTTACCTAGTCACTAAAATAAATCATATTTAATTTTAAATTGCTGTTTATTTTAATTACAGAAACCAAATTTAATTTTAATAGTCGCCGCAACTCACACACACAGACAAAAAATAAAGAAAGACATGCACCAGAAGAGCAGCAATAGCTTCAAATATATTTACATTTTTTAAAAATAATATGTACTATCAAAATTATATTTAAGCATTGTATTGCAAAACAAAAAACAAAGTCAAAGAAAATAGAAATACTTAATTGCGTAATGGGGATAAAATATAGAAAAGAAGAAGAATAACGTTTTTTTTCTACCGCAATAAGCTTATATGTGTTCATTATTTTGCATCTATTTCTTACTCGATATCTTGAAAAAAAAAAGTATCTAAAAAAATGATAAGGTTTATTGGCAAAGTTATTTTTCGTTTTCACCTTAATGGGAATATCTAAAAATTTAAAGTATGTATCAATGAAAATTGTTGAATAATATCGTCAAAAAGTTTTGGACAGCTTGTGTTATTACTCAAAACATTATAAAACTCCTATAACAGTTACTTAATTCGATATTTTATTTTTTCGTTTTTAAAGTTTCTTTCTTTGCTGATGTCTGTACGCCGAACGTGTGTTAATTAGTATTTCATGGAAAAATACCTCCACATCCGGTTTCTATTTTCTTCAGAAAGTTACAGAGATCCAAAAATCCCACAATATGGTAATCAATAAAAAGTGTCACATCTGGTATTACTACAGATACCACTGGATATCTAAGGTGAAACTCCACCGAAATGTCTTCTTAGGAACTCCCACTAACAGCACTGAAAACTAAACAAATACACATCTGCGCTTCTCTTTCATCCATTCTTTTGTGAAACGACTTTTACAAGTTTCAGTGGTTTATATATTTATTTCGATTACATGTCATGTGTATTTTTCAATTTGTAAATCGGGGTTGTGTTTGAAGTTTAGAGTCGTTAAGCAGATACAGTTTAAAAAAATAAGGTTTTTAGATACTATTGGCATTTTCATATGCTAAAAAATTGTAAAAATTTTTCAAATAGATATGAAAAATTAACCTTTTATTCTTTAAAAAGCAAAATTTACATAAGTTTCCATTGCCCAAAAACTTGTGAAAAATTAGTCTTGGCGGTGTAACCTATATTATCATTAAGAAATTATGGAATGTTCCAGTTTATTAGAACTAAGAGCATCGATTTATGTGTGTGCAGTGTTGAATTCAGGCGGTGACCCAGGGGGGACATCCCCCCTTCCAAGCAATAAAGTGTCCCTTGCGGAAAATGTGAGATTTTATGTTTTGAATGGTCAAAAAGTAAAATATCCACCCCTGAACTCTAAAATCCCCCCCCCGGAGCCACAGAAGTACCTCCCGGAGAAAAGTGTCTGAATTCAACTCTGTGTGTGTGCTTGTGAGGAGTGTACGTGTGTGTAAGTGGGTGGGTAGGTGGGGGAAGAGCTATTACAATTACACGATAATAGTTTTTTACAGTTATTTTTATACAGGAGCTGGAAAAATTTGACCAACGGCGCCATGATTACAAAAACACGATATTAATTTTTTAAAAGTTATTTTTACTCAGACGTGTTAGCCCTATGTATATATTTTTGGACCTTGAAACTTCTACATAATGTCACCTTTTCGTACTTGCCTAATTTTCCATTCAATCCTGTATTAATTTTCTTCAGTCGATATCGTTTTCCATCTCTAGTATCGTTCAAATCTTTCTTTTCGTTTTTCAACTCGCCGATAATGTTTACTGTTCGTTTCGATATCGTTCACCACATCGACCATCGTTTTCTCAGCCTTTTTCCGAATTCAGTTGCAACCGCCAGCTTCGATATCGTTTCAATCGTAATAGTATAGGGGAGCATGCGCCCAGACGCCGTGACACAGTCTTCAAAGGCACTCTAGATTACTTTGCCGATGGGCAGTTTGAGAACTTCTCAACTTAGCACATCAGAAAGGGGGCGTTTTCACGAGAGCCTAAAATGAGCGTCATTCCATCTCATGCGCATGCGTCAGAAGTTACCTTTTCTGGGAATTCAGAGCCTGATTCCAGCGAGGTATTACCATTTTTGGCGGTAAATCGCTTGCAATTTAGCAAACAGTTGTAGTGAATAAGAAAATATACGAATGCAATATTTGGCAGTTAATCGCTTTCAATTTTGTGTTTTACTTATGTTTGTTTTGATTTTTTAAAAATGATATGGCTATGTTAAACTTCATTTTATAATTTATAGTAATTGAATCAGTGTTTGATTGTATTTAGCAAGCATTTTATAAAGTCTTCATTTTTCTTATAAAATTATTAATCATTACGTGTAATAAATATTCTATTTAAAAGCATATAGCATATATTTAAAAATCTATTGAAGAAACGCTAATACCTGTTTAAAAGAAAATTTATTCGCTATTTTTATGTTTATATTCATTAAAATCTGAGCGATACAGTTTATACTATTGTGTTATTCGTGTTTTAGTACATACAGTGTCTCACAAAAGTGATGGGACACTTGTGCTTTATAAAAAGAAACTGCAATAAAATAAATAAACAAACATGTGCAAAAATTTTTTGGGTGTGTTTCATATTTAAAGTTAGTAACAATTATTACATAACATACATTTTGTCAAAATATTAAAATATTAATTTAGTAAAAATACAATTGTTCAGAACGGAGCAAAAAATGGCTCACATAAGTGATGGGACACTTACTTTTCCATCAAATATTTATCCAAAAATTTTACTTTTTAAAAGGTTTTAATATTTTGTTGGATTTCCTTTTACTTTTAAAACATGATTTAATCTTTTTGGGATGGATTCGACTAATTTTTTTGTGATTTCTGGAGTGATTTTACCCCATTCTTCTTGAAGCACCGATTTTAGTTGTTGTTTTGAAGAAATGGTGTGTTTGCGAATTCTTGATTCCAATTCTTGCCAAATATTCTCTATGGGATTTAAGTCTGGAGATTGTGGTGGTGTTTTTATTATTTCAGGACAGTTATATAGCAGCCAGAGTCTAACGTTCAGAGCAGTGTGCTTGGGGTCATTGTCCTGGTAGAATTTAAAATCGTTATGAAGGTTCAATTTTCGTGCTGAAGATTTCAAATTTTGCTTTAAAATATCAATATACTTGTACTGATCCATTATACTGTCAATAAAAACAAGATTACCAACTCCAGCGGACGACATACACCCCCATACCATAACTCCTCCTCCACCATGTTTTACTGTTGGTACCAAGTTCTGTTTGTGAAGTTCTTCCCTGGGTTTTCTCCACACCAAGATTCTACCGTCAGAACCAAATATATTAAATTTACTCTCATCAGCAAATATAACTTTATTCCAGTAATCAGAATTCTTATTTATGTTGGATTTTGCGAAAGCTAGTCTGAGTTTTCTATTCTTTTCACTTACGAAGAATTTTTTCCTGGCTACTCTACCGTGATATCCAGCAGATCGAATTACCCTTCTAATAGTTTCAGGATTAACAATTATTCCATATAATGCTTGTAAATCAGCAGCAACTTTTGAAGCACTAATTCTTGGATTTTTTTTAATATTTCGAACGATAATTCGCTTTATTCCATTGGATAGCTTTGATGGTCAGCCAGGTCTTCTTTTATCCTGAATCATATGATTCTTTTTATATCGTTTAATGATATTGAAAACTGTTGAACGACTCAAGTTAACTGTTTCAGCAGTTTTTCTAATAGATTTTCCACGTTCAATATGCAAATTAATAACTAATTTTCGAATTTCAGGCGAAGTTTCTTTTCGTTTAGCATTCATGACTACACAGAGCTAAAAAACACAAAAATTCCAAAACAAACTGGAGAGAAATACTGCAGACTATTTTATAAATTATTGCCAATTGCTTTTAAGTAAAAATAAAACCCCAAAAAATATTTTTATTGCTTATTTCAGACTATTTTTGTTGCATATATAATGGTGTCCCATCACTTATGTGAGCTATTTTTTGCTCCGTTCTAAACATTTGTATTTTTATTAAATTAATATTTTAATATTTTGACAAAATGTATGTTATGTAATAATCTTTACTAAATTTAAGTATGAAACACACCCACAAAAAAAATGTGTACATGTTTTTTTAATTTATTTGATTAGTTTCCTTTTGTAAAGCACAAGTGTCCCATCACTTATGTGAGACACTGTATGTTAAACTTTTCTGTAAACATTCAGACCTGTTTACAAAACTGCGGTATGAATTCAAATAATATTTCAATTTAAATTTCAGCAAACAATATGACACAGAATGCAAGCTTTTCGGTTATACATTTAAAATTATTTCCTTGCAATTCGGAATAACTTTCATATTTAATGGTTGGATTCCTGTAGTATTTATTTGAGTTCTGTAGTGTTTATTGTGAATTATATGTCTGCAATAGGTTTTATGTTAATATTCTAATTCATTTAGTATTCTATAACATCTTAGATTTGTTTATTTTTTGACATATTTAAAATTTATTTAACACATTCTTTATTTTAACACTACAGGTTTATTTATTTCTTGGTTTAAGGTAGTAATAATTAATTTTGAACAAAAAAATACTAGATTTCAATAAATTTGTTTATTTGTAGTAGAAAAACGATTTTTAATCTGAATTGTAACACCACACCTATTTTTAATACTTTCTATTCTCATTTTATTCAGGTTGGAAATGAACATGCAAATCATTTAAAAACATAGAAGATAATTCATAAAATCTGATAATCAGGTTATAAATAAACAAATAAGTCTTCTGTTGAGGCATTAAACTGTTGATGTGATGTTTAAAAACACAAAAATTGATAAATTATTATTTTTAAAAATGTATCTATATTTTTAAGTGTGTAATTTATTACCATTGGTAATTTAAAATTATTCAAAATATTTGTTTTGAAAAATTAGAGAAAAATATTGAATTTACCAAAAATGTTTCAAAATGCTTGGAACCAAGCTTAATTCTAATCATCATATTTTAATGCAATTAGATAGATTACAGCACTCTTTTCTAGATAAAACATGTACTACTAACAATGAAAAAAATGTAAATCATTATTTCGTCTTGAATGTTTAATTAAATAAAATCAGCTTGGATATTTGTAATAGTTGACAATTTTTTTTTTCTTAATATATATAATTAATTTCCACATGTTTTCGCCAAATAAGATTTTTTTTAAATATTCAAATACATGTGTCAATTTCTTTTCTGTTTATTTTTCCTTCTTAAGTAATGAAAACAAGCTGTTTACAAAAGTATCTAAATGAAATATATTATTGTGTAAAAAATAAATTATTGTATTTATCATGTATCTAAAAGTTAAATACCAGTAGTAATTGATGTCAGTGTTTTAATTCCTTTTATTTGAATTTTTTAAAATGAAATTGTGTTTACCTCTTCAGGGACTAAGAAAGTAATTTATGTTCAATTCTGATTTTTGTTTCATTAGAAATAAATGTGTTATTAATTTAGCTGGGTATAGGTGATAAATCACTAAATGTTGTTCCCATCATCAATATTTCTAATGCATGTATTTCATTTAAAGTATAAACACCTTATACCATTTAAAGTATACACATCTTTCATTTAATTTATTTCATTAAAAAAATGAAGAAGAAGAAACAATATAATTAACCAAAATAATTTATTTCACCATCAAAATATTGTTTCTAATTTACACATACAATACATAAAAGCTGCTATTGAAAAGGGGGGGGGGCTTGGTAAGATTTGCACCCAGTTAACAAAAGGGCCAAAATAAGTTTTTATTTTTTAACTTTGGTTTGGGCTTAAGCTTTGATAAAACACAGTAAAAACTTAACTTTATTGATAAAAAATTAATTTTTTAAATGTACAGTAGTAAGTATCCAATTCATGTTTCAATTTAGTATCAGATTTATAAAGTTGGCTGAGAATCATGCATATTACTTCTAGTATAAACAAATACGTAGAACAGTTAATAAATTTTTCTCTTCTTAAATATTTCTTATTCTCTGAAAACGAAAGCTACAGCTTTCAAGAAGTGTTTTATGAGTTATGTTTTAACTTATAATCTTATTAAATTAGTTTTACAACCATAATTTCTCTTTTCCTGAAAAATTTCTCTCTTTATCAAAACAGAACATTAATGTAATCAGAATTTTTAAACTGTTTTTCAAGACTACCTTTTTATTTCACTGAATAGCTTTTGTTTATGAATCTTGTTTTTTTTAAATTTCAAAACTGCAGAGCAAAATATTAATATTAATTCTCTTAAACTTGAAAAGTACATTGAATCTTTGTGCTCCAGTCTCCTCATCAGATAGCATCATTATTCTTATCTAATTAATTTATGTACACAGAAGCTTATAACAGTGCCTAAAACAGAACTTTTTTTTTGTTTTTAATTGTCAAATATAATTGCAATAAAAGCTGCTAGAATGGAATCACTATGTACTGGAGAATTTTTTTTTTTACTAGATACACCTTCTTTTGTAATTTCATTTTCTATTTAACATAGGATTTAGTTGTATAGGCTCAATTTTCTTGTACTGTACTTAACAAGGCATACTTAAGTACAAAAATGTATTTATTTATTTTTCAATGCATTAATCAAACTCCAATCATCCAAATTAAAATCACCCTTATCAATATTAGGAAATAAAAAGTAGCATTTTCAAGAGAAAAATAATAATTGAAATGTAAATTGTATCTATTTCTTCCTAAAAATATATTTTTTTTTTCTTTTTAAAAATATTTCTATTTAAAACATTAAAATTTATACAACAGCCCCTCGATATATATTGCGCTACTTGGGAGATAAGAGAAAAGCGCGAAAAACCGAAGGGAGTGAGAAGAGTGTTTATAAGTGAAAAATAAAGAACCCTAAATTAAACTACTATGTTTCGATTTAATACTTGTTCAAAGAAGCTACAAGTTTAACACAATGAGATGGTCAAACGTTAAAAAATACAAATCCGTACACATACAGTATATGTTTTTACTTACATGTATAGTATTTTTTGAAAATGAGTATCCAGAGTTGTTTGTTTTTTATTTTCTTGCCACTGGAAGTTAAAGAACTAAAATGAACTAATTGCATTTCATTTATATGCTTGGATATCAACGTTTCAAAAGTTTCATATGCTTTTTTCAAGAAACTGAACAGCTTCTGTCATCGAAGCTACTAAATCCTCGTCAGATACTTCCTCTTTGTCATTCTCTTCTTGGGCCATAGAACTATTATCTTTTTGAACTGCGGAAATAATTTCTGCTTATACAGAAATGCTGCTGACTATTCCGTATATTCTTTTATCAGCAAACCAGAAATTTATCAGGGACAACTAAAAAAGAGCAAAATAGCCGAATGTGTGATATAACGAGGAGTTAGTGTATTTAATTGGGAATTTCAAAGTTTATATTTCAATAATTCTAAGTCAGTATTTCAACAATTTCAGAACTACTACACAGTACTTCTTATCATATCTGTTAATAAAATTCAGTGTTACAGTCTAAGTATTTTTCTTCACATATTTATGTGTATAGTATGTTCATTTATATAAATCCACGTTAGGTCATCCAATTTCCAAATGATTCAATAAAATTTAAATTTAAAATTTTTTATTTACATATGAAAAATATAAAAACATCAATTAAATTGACAATATAAAATAGAAGCAAAAAGAATTACTAACAATAAGATTATGAATAAAGTAATTTGAAAATATCTTAACTTCAGGAGTCTTTTTGTTATTCAGCTGCATATCACAATTTGATATGATTGAGATTCAATTAAAAAATAAATAAGGGAAGATTTCATATTCACATGTGTCAGTCACACTGTGTCATAAATTAAATGTGTGACTGGCACATTTAATAATGACACAGGTAAGCTCATAAATTGAACATGTCAGTCATTTCATTAAGTATTAATTTGACAAAGAATGAACTAATTATATAATAACTGTAATTAACTTATATATAAAAAATAACTTTTAAAAAACTATACAGTTATTAAATAGTTATTCCATTCTTTGTCAATTTAATGCTTACTTAAACTACTGACGCATTTAATTTGCTTTATGCAGTGCCAGAAGTTTGACATAAAAGTCTAAATGACACTAGCCTGCTGTTGTATAGGCCTTCAACATCTTTCTCATATATGTCAAAAATTATTATAGTTAGAGATTATTATATTTATTTTAATGAGGTTTTTTTTTTAATGAATGTTATATCACTACTCTATATTTTATATTGCATGTTATATGCAAAAAGAAAAACTCACGACGATTAAACAAATGCAATGTTTTATGTTTTGTCTACTTTTTTTCAGGTTAACAATATTATTTTACACTAAGAATTATAAGGATAGTTTTTATTATATTAAAATTAAAGACTGATTATAAGGGTATCTGTTATGAAAAGTAGTACTAAATGTGATTGTAATAACTGGGATGTGCTGCAAAGATTTAGTATATTTGGTTTATTTTTAAAAATTTAAGTTAGCAAGAAAATTGCTTTTGTTGTTTTATTTTTGGTTGTAATGTGCAGTGGCACAGCCAAGGGTGAGAAGGGGGGGTCCCCCCCCCCCCCAGAGCTAAAGAAATTACTATAATTTCTGCTTATATGAATCAAAACTAAAGTTAAAATTAAACTTTTTGGCCTTTCTGCCTTGACGGAATCTGCCGCTTTGTTAAATCCAATGTGATTCAATTAAATGGTGAAAATTCTACTTAAAACTGTAAAAGCGCATATTCATCGGTTATGTCAAAACTGGTTATTTGGACTAAGTCACTTTGTCAAGATGTCTTATTGTAAAAGAAGGGTCATATACTGCCACACAGACGTTTGAGTTATATCATGAGAGACGGCAGTTTCTCGAGTGATGCAGCGAAAAACCGAAAGCCCAAAACCGAAGATTCTGTCACTCTCATATATACAGCTAGCAGGACATCAAAGGAAAATCGAAACGCCGACATTTAATATCTCAGTAAATATGAGGTATACCGTTTCAATTTTTTCACATTAGTCTTATATCTATGGCCTAACTCTATCCTGAAATTTATACATTTCTACATGCAATAGATTTTAAGAACTGGAAGTCCATTTTTAACTAAATTTGGGTAAATGTAAGGCCCTTGAAAATTATCTCGAAAATGGCTCGGGTGATTTTTAAAAAATTAATATATTACTAGATGGTACCCGTCAAAACTTGGCGGAAAAATTACAATAACAATATTAGTAAAATAAGCTTCTTTATTACATAAGTAAGGGTGCTTATGAAACAATCTTTCAAATATTTTATTTAAAAAAAATTCTCCCAGTGAATTACGTTATTATTTTCGATGCAAACTCCAAACAAACAATCCATAAACAAAATGGAAATCAGTTTGATATTACCGCCCTATTCCTCACGGCAAGAAAGAAAATTTCCTGAACCTATGAAGTATCATACAAATAGCATATCCCTACCTTCATCTCATATTCAGTCAATAAAAGAACATATTAAATAAGGCACACATTCCCCCTCCCCTCTGTGATAATGCAACCGAATGAGCTCTTATGCGCATGTGCATTGCATCTCCCCAAACGCACCGTCGAAATTCGACGTTAAAAATAAGTTTTAAAATGTTTTGATCAAAATTTTTAAAATGTCTTCTTTAATCATTGTTCGTTTCAAATCCATATCTTCTGAAATGCATACATTGTTTTAAGCTAATCAATTTTTATGTTAAGATGAAGAATTTTTTTTACAATAATAAATCAATCTACAGATAAAGGAGATTTTTAATGTTTTCAAGTGTAATTTATTTGTATGGTTTCTTCATTTCTTTACATAATCAGGATGATTATTCCTTTTCCATAATTAAGAGAAATAATGTAAATAAATAAATATCCAAGATTATTTTTGATTCTGCTTTCATTAATATATTGTAAATTTTATTGTTAAAAGTTACTGATAAATGATACTTTAGTAAATGGGGCTTTTCTTAATTATTTTTTTTTATTGTTAGCAGGGCGCCAATGAAGTATATATTTATATAGTATATACATACATATATACAAATATATATAATGTATATAGTTTTGTTTTTCTAGTATTGAATTTATGTAGTTTATAGATTTTGGTTGGCTTTTGTGATAATGATTCTGCAAGTAATTTTCCATTGGAGTTTATTATTATATATATATATATATATATATATATATATTACTGGCGCCGGCTAACCGAAAAGTACCTAATTTACATATAGTTTTTTTCTTAATGGGACGACGGGATAATGCACGGAATTTCGACGGGATAATGAATATTTTTGATGGTACCAGAATATTTTTCTGTATTTTATAGTTATATTAAGAAATACATATTTTTATGATTTGCTGAATCCCTTATTTGTTTACTTTTTCATGCATTCTATTATTGAAGGTTGTTAGTTCTCTTATTCGTTTAAATATACCCTCCTTATATAAAAATAGTGTGTGTTTTCTGTGGTGTTTCGCATAAACGTTGTAAAATTCAGGTTCTTAGATTTTATCCAACTTTGCTGTCATAACAGCTGATGAAGCAGCCCTTTTCGGCGATTTTTTTGTTACCTGTAAAATTTTTGTTTTTGGTATAGCCCGAACTAAGAAAAAATTGAGTACTTTTTCGTTATACGGACACCATTGTCGCCAAGCATATATTTACATGTATGGCATGGTGTCGGTATAACAGAAAAGAACCAAAATTTGCGATCGATCAAATAATTGAATTTCGTTAAACATTAAATTTTCTGGTACTTTTCTATTATCCGGTCGACCACTTTTCATAACAAAAAACTATCGCCAAACTGTAAAATTAAACGCCAAAAATGCAGTCCGATTTTTTTGATGTCAGAAGCAATATACGTGTTCGTTACGTCATCAAGTGGTTTTTAATTCGAGATTTGCGTCTATTTTCCTTATGTTTTACTGAATTATTAGTTATTTCAGTAATTAAAATAACAATTGTGTCCTTAAATTCATGTATTTTATTTATTTATTTATTTTGATATTTCAATGGCAACGTTCTCCCGTTTATTTGGCGTTACAGTTTGGCGATAGTTTTTTGTTATGAAAAGTGGTCGACGGAATAATAGAGAAGTACCAATTTTCTTATTTTTAATCTGAGAAAGAAACAATAATCATGGATTTAATTAATTTTGCAATATGCGGTGCAACCAAAATAATTTTGATTAAATCAGTACACATATCGCAGACGCACCTGGGTTATTTTTTGGCACCTAAATGACGATTTTTGCTTTGTATGGCAACCTGGTGTTTTATAATAAATTTGAATATGTGTGTAAATAAATAGAATAAAATAGGTACTTTTATGTTAGCTGGGCGTCAAGGATAACTCTCCAAATCTTGTTTCAATTGGAATCATTTAAATTGCAACATTTTACGTGAGATTTGTTATTCATATTGATATGTTTACGTTTAGATATTTTATTATGATTATATTCTAGCTAATTAAGTTTTTTTTTAAGATTTTATAGTACAATGTTAAAATATTACCTAGTTGATATTGGCTAATGTCAAAAGATTGGCGAACCACAGAGTTCAGGGAATAAACTCTATGCCCTCAAAAGTGGGAGTTGCCGTCTTTATGACGTCATAAGCAGAAGTAAATGTTTAATTGAAAATTACAGCTAATTAATTAAATTTTTGAACAAACAAATGCACGATAACAAATCTGTGTCCAAATATCTGTCATTTAAAAAAAGAATGGTGTAATTTGATGCAGTAGTTTGTTCTGACGGATTGTCGAAAGAAATCGCTTAACGTTTTAAATATATAGATATTAATCGGCTTTAGATTAAGCGAATGTGGTTTTGCGTTAACGTAGGAAAACTCTTGTTTTCTATATAATCCAGTTTTAAAATCGGACTCTTTTCCTTCACGTATTTCCATAGACTTATCATTAGACTTTTTATTCCTTTTTTCTTCCACGATCAACGTATGCCAAATAATCGCTTCACGAATACAGTTAAAAACTTCTGCATGTAGGAGGTAAATTTATTAATTTTTTTAAATGCGAAAACAGTTAATTATACACTTCTAATATTTAATACATATGTATTATATTAAATTACCATTTATAAGAAAATATTTCGAAATTATAAATTTGCATTTTATCGAAAAACTATTTACATTCATTTTTTAATATGAGGAGATATTTTTTAATTATATGTATTCAATTTTACTGTTATTTATAATAAGTTTTCGATTTTCAAAGAATTAAAAGATTTCCCATTTCTTAGTTGTTATTGCTGAGCGAAGACAAAACTAGCACCGTTAACCAACCAATCACTCGTTATTGTAGTAGAGTAGATATAAATATCGTATTCAAGAGCGAGTCACGAATGTTGTTTATAGGAATAACACTCATATGAGGTATTTTATTATTTATTTATTGTTTTGTTTTTTTATTTTGATTAGATTGTCCTTTTAGAAATTGTTTTTTGATTTAGTGATGTAAATGGTGAGATAATTGTCAATAGTCACTTGTTTTATCGTTAAAAATGATATAAGGAAATTGCATTATGGCCAGTGAATCTTTTAAAAATCGGCAAAAGTAAAACACTATTGTAATGGCTTTGAGTAAAAACCTTTCAAGCATAATTAAATAACATTCAAAACATCATTGTCAAAAGACAAAAAAGTGTAAACAGAACCTACTTTCAAATTACAAGACTGTTTTTGGTACTTTTTTGGGGGGGCGCCAGTGATAATTCACCAAATCTCGTTTCATTTGGCATCATTTCAGTTGCAACTCTTTCCCATCATTCACCTCACACAAATTTAATAACTAAAACTTTTTATTCCAGTGTGATTGAAATACGTTTAATTGTGATGAAACTTTGGTATATTATATAGGGTATTTATATAACGTAAGTTTTCACTTTTATGTATATAAAATTAGATACGATGTTTTCATTATGAAATACAATGTTTCTATAGTTTATGTTATGGCTTACTTTAACATTTTTGTTATTGACTAAGCCTAATCATTAATATACCCGATTACATGAGATTTTGTTATTTGTATTGATATGTTTGTGTTTACGTATTTTATTAAGATTATATTTTAGCTATTTTTAAGTAAGTTTTTTAAGATACTATATAGCAATGTTAAAATGTTGGCTATACTTTATTAGCTTATGTTAAAAATTGGTTAGAAAAAAAGGGTTGGCGAGATTAAAAAAAATTTGTTGATCAGCTAGTGCTCGACTAACATTTAAGTACCCTATTTTTAAATAAAAAGCATTTAATACAAGGTTTTTCTGTAGTGGACTCTAAGGGTCGCTGGGATGGAATTTAATTTTTAAAAAGGACACATTTTGAACCGGTTTGTTTACAGTCCCATTTTATTAGTAGAATTTTGTGATAATTTCCCAAATGACTGGCGAATTTTGCATTTTTTGTAAAAAAAAAAATCCTTAGATGTAATTTTAAACAAAATCTCCTCATTCATTTCTTTAATTTGCAAATATTTTAAGTTTTCTTATTTAAAATACTGTGATTAAATGTCCAATGTAATATTTCCCTTAGTTGAAAATTGTTATGACAGAATTTACACAACTGCAAAAATAATTCATTACTACAACAATACATTTTCAGGAGTTTTTTCCAATAAAAAAAAGCTATACAACAGAGGAAAGTTTAGTGTAGGATAATACTTCATACTATATTTACATTGCAATAATTTGGAGAGTTGCAAAATATAGCTAACAAGTAAAAAACAAATCTTTAGCCTGCGGTTTTTAAAAGACTTCCTAAATATTCACTCGACACAATGCAATTTCCTTACCTTGTATAATTTTTTATCGATAAAACAGGTAATTGACAATCATCTTACCATTTAAGTAACAATCTAAAGTCAATTTCTAAAAGGACAAGAAAATCAAAATAAGTAAACAAACAATAAATAAATAATAAAATACCTAATATGAGTCTTATTCTTGTAAACAAGAATTTGCATCGCAATCACCGCTCATGAATACATGACACAAGCGATAGGTTAATTTATTGTTAATTGATAGTAGAGGTGCACAATCTTTTTAAGTGAAGGTCCACTTAAAAAAATGGTTGAGTTGTCGAGGACCACCATCAGTAGCACAGAGATAATTTTGTTTCAGGGAGATGTTGGGGGGGGGGGGGATAATTAGCATTATCCATACATACAGCACTGTTCAGTTGCAAATTTGGAAGAATGCACCCACTAGATGGATTTGTCATTTTTATGCGGCTACTTGACAAATTTGTGATTTTTATGTGTCCGTTTAAAAAATACATGATTTTTATGTATAGGTTCAACTTTTATATATAGGTTTCAACTTTTTTACTCAGTGGCCACTGGCCCGTACATAGATTTTTTTTTTACTCGCCAGTGTTTTCCAGCACTGACCAATAACAAATTTACAAATACTTGATAAAATATTTATGAAATTTCTCAAATGATTGTGGAATAAACGGCAAAATTCGTCAAATAGTGTCGGGAAAGAAATTGCGACATTTGTCAAATGGTCTCGGGAAAGAAATCAGGTATTGCAGAAAAAAATTAATTATGTCTAACTGTTGCGAAAAAATTAGAGAAATTCGTCAAATAAGTTCGGGGGAAAAAATCACAAAATTCGTCAAACGATCTCGGGAGAAAAATAGTGAAATTTGTCTAACAATCGCGGAACAGAATTGCAAAATTTGTCGAACCGCAGCGGAAATAGAGTGCAAAATTTGTTGAACATCAGCGGAAAGAAAGTGCACATTTTGTTCGTTCATGGAAAAAATCATGAAATTAATTAATCGATAGTCGATAAATCACGAAATTTATCAATCGATAGCAGAAAAATCATAAAATTCATTGATAGTGGAAAAATCGCAAAATTCAACAACTGGTTTCAGGGGGAAATTTTTTTGAATATCGTCGAATGGCTTTGAGAAAAAAAAATCACAATCCGTCAAATAATTTCGGGAAAAAAATTGTGAAATTTGCCAAATTGTTTCGAAATTTGTTGAGCAACAGTGGGGAAAAAATCTTTTTCCATTCAATCATCGCAATTGGCAATTGTGACTATTAAGTTTGACCAGTGGTGGCAGTAAAGTCAATCGCCAAATTTTCATTATTACTCGCCGATTGGCGAATGGCAATTTTGTCCTATATTTTTATGCACCTGATCGATGAAATTCATGATTTTTTACATGCCTGATCGATGAAATTCAAGATTTTTACACACCCGATTGATAACTTCCTTGATTTTTATGCATCCGTTTGATGAAATTATTGATTTTTACATGTCCAATAAACAAAATTCATGATTTTTATGCATGCGTTCAACAAAATTTATGATTTCCCTTCTCCTGATCCACAAAATTCATGTTTTTACTGTGCCTGATTGACGAAATTCATGATTTTCAAATGATATGGTTTCCGTCGGCCAATTAATGAAATTCACAATTTTTTTTCTCTAGACAATGGCGAAACTCGCAATTTTTTTTTTTTTTTTGCCGTTAGTTGAAAGTTACAATTTTTCCACAAACATTCGATTGAATTCTTGATTTTTCCACGCCCAATTGACGAAATTTGCGATTTTCCATGCCTATCGACAAAATTCATAATTTTGAAAACCCGATAGGCAAAATTCATAATGTATTCCTACGATCTATGGACAATTTGCAAATTTTTTCCACGACTGTTGGTTGAAATTTGCGATCTTTCCATGCCATTCGATGAAATTCGCTGCTCGATCCATGAAATTCACGATTTTAAGTACCTTATCGACAAAATTCGCAGGATTTTTTCAATTAGTTTACAAGATTCAAGATTTTTTTTTTTTTTTTTGAGTGATTGACGAAATTTACAACTCCGCAGTTACCGATTTTGGCATCTCTAGTTTCTGTTGACTGATTATTGAAATTTGTGTTTTTTTTCTAGCGACAAATTGGCGAAATTTTTGATTTTTCCATGCCCATTTGACAAAATTCGCATCCATTCTATGCAATTCAAGATTTTATGTGCCTGATCGATGAAATTCATATTTTCCTACGATCTATGGACAAAATTTGCAAATTTTTCTCACAAATTATTACGAAAATTCGAAATTTTTGGATAGGTTGGCATGTATGGTCTCTGCGGGCCACCAGTTACCCAACGGGCCACAGGTTGAGCATTCCTAATCGTGATGCAGTTTGGCTCATTCGACTCTACATCGATAGAACTTACTGATTTTAGTTTCACCACCAGGGGCAGTTAGGTTCATATAGAAGAGAGTGCAGCCCTGGCAATGGAAGGGGAAATTAATGGATTTTGGAGCTAACTTGAGTTCTATGGGTCCTATCACAACATAGTTTGATTCATTCGACTCAACTTCGACAGGATATATCGATTTTAGTTCCAAGTTTCACCACCAGGGGCACTTTCCTATCTTGTGTTCTATGGGCCCGATCACGACGAGGTACGGCTCATTCGACTCGAAATCGACAGCCTGAAATATTTCAGCTATGTTTGTATGGAACAGAGTGCGCCCCCTGGTGGTGGAAGATGGAACTAACGGATTTTGCAGCTAACTCGAGTTCTATGGGTCCCATCACAATGCAGTTTGTTTCATTCGACTCGACATCGACAGGATATATCGATTTTAGTACAAAAAATGTTTGGTACAAAAAACGTAAATGTCGTCAAAAGATCGCGGACAAAACGCATATTTCGTCAAAGGAGCATGAAAAAACTGGAAATTTCGTCAAAGGATCGCGAAAAAACTGGAAATTTCGTCAAAGGATCGCGAAAAAACCGCATATTTCGTCAAAGGATCGCGAAAAAAATGGCAAATTTCGAAAAAGGATCGGAGAAAAACGCATATTTCGTCAAAGGATCGTGAAAAAACGGTAAATTTCGTGAAAGGATCGCGAAAAAACCGCATATTTCGTCAAAGGATCGCGAAAAAACGACCAGTTTCGAAAAAGGATCGGGGAAAAACGCATATTTCGCCAGAAGATTGCAAAAAACGCAAATTTCGTCAAAGGATCGCGATAAAACGCGAATTTCGTCAGAAGATTGCAAAAAACGCAAATTTCGTCAAAGGATCGCGAATTACGTCCTCCGCCCGTAGAGCATACAGGAACTTTCCTGGTCGTGCTCGTTAAAGTTTCTCCAGGGATGATTCTGTTCCGAATTTTCCGAAAAGTTAAGGCAGTCATTTCCGAAAATTTTAAAAAAAATCTGTCATAAATTCGGACATAGAATATATCGCGTTTTTCAACAAATGGTCGACGAAAAAATTCAATTTCGTCAATCGTTCGAAGAGAAATTGCCAATTTCGTCAAAGGATCGCGGGATAAACGCAAATTTCGTCAAAGGATCGCGAATTTCGTCCAGGGATTACGAAAAAAAGACTTGAATTTCGTCAAAGAATCGCCGAAAAAAACGTAAATGTCGTCAAAAGATCGCGATAAAACGGCAAATTTCGTCAAAGGATCGCGAAGAAAATGGCAAATTTCGTCAAAGGACCGCGGAAAAACCGCATTTCTTCAAAGGATCGCGAGAAAAGGCAAATTTCGAAAAAGGATCGAGGAAAAACGCATATTTCGTCAAAGGATCGTGAAAAAACGACAAATTTCGTCAAAGGATCGTGAAAAAACGACAAATTTCGTCAAAGGATCGCGAAAAAACAGCATATTTTGTCAAAGGATCGTGAAAACACGGCAAATTTCGTCAAAGAATCGCGGAAAACTGCATATTTCAGCAAAGGATCGTGAAAAAACGGCAAATTTCGTCAAAAGATCGTGAAAAAACGGCAAATTTCATCAAAGGATCGCGAAAAAACCGCATATTTCATCAAGGGATCGCGAAAAAAACCGGCAAATTTCGAAAAAAGATCTGGGAAAAACGGCAAATTTCGAAAAAGGATCTGGGAAAAACGGCAAATTTCGTCAAAGGATCGCGAAAAAAAACGGCAAATTTCGAAAAAGGATCTGGGAAAAACGGCAAATTTTGAAAAAGGATCTGGGAAAAACGGCAAATTTCGTCAAAGGATCGCGAAAAAACCACATATTTCGTCAAAAAATCGCGAAAAAACGTCAAATTTCAAAAAAAGAGCTCGAAAAAAACTCATATTTCGTCAAAGAATCGCGAGAAAACGGCAAATTTCGTCAGAAGGTCGCGAAAAAACGTTAAATTTCGTCCAAGGATCGCGAAAAAACAACATATTTCGTCAAAGGATTGCGAAAAAACGGCAAATTTCATCAAAGGATCGCGAAAAACGACAAATTTCGTCAAAAGATCGCGAAAAAACGCAAAATCGTCAAAGGGGTGCGAAAAAAACATAATTAGTGCCGGGAGTGGATTCCCCCTTCCCCCGTTGTTGTATACTTTCAGAAAATTTGTTTTGAATTTCGGAATTTTTTTTTTTACTCATAATCACCCCTCAGATTCTTAGAACTTGGGTACGGCAGTTGACGTGCCTGACAGGTGATCTCCGGCACCTGGTGGCACAGCTCCATTTAACCAATGCACCTGCGTTCGAAGCCGTCGGTATTGCAAGAGCATGTATTAATTCTCTTGTTTACGGCATGGCACACTCTTGGGTTTCCAGCCCCAAAGCTTCTAGAGAATTCTGGTATGGTCCCCAAGTGTTCTGTGGAATCTTCCTCTTTACATAGGCTCTGCTATTGTAACGACCTTCATCAACTGATGGGGTGCAGGGGAAGGATACGCAGGTGGCGATGTTCTCCGTGGCCGAAGAGCACACCTGTGGGGTCATTTCCTTGTAGATAACTCATTTGGATTCACAAGAACCTTGAATCAGTGGTGAGTACGCTTGACGTCAATTGCAACTGCTCAGAGGCTAACGAAAAATACATGGATAATATCATGGATGAAATAATGATTCTGATGTCACAGGGTCCAAACTCGAGGCTAACGAAAAAGACAGGCTACCGTGGTGCATTCCACTTATCTTTTTTTACAGACCGCTAGAGTGACGTGATGCTCTTTTGGTACACTTGCATTGGTGCATTCGAGCATCACGTGACTCCCGCGGTCTGTAAAAAAAGATACGCGTAAAGTACCGCGGTAGCCTTTCTTTTTCGTTAGCCTCGCAACTGCCCTATGGGGCTGTCCATAAATGATGTTACACTTTTTTTCAATATTTTTTATCCCCCTGCCCCCCTTAGTCACACTTCACCATATCCCCCCCCCCCCCTTGTCACATGTCACGCTATATTATATAGACATATACTTGGAGTTCAGAAACAAAGCACTACATTATAGATCATGTTTCAAATTTTATTTTTCAACTTTAAGTATAAGTTTTAATGACATTTGTGAGCATAACAATTGGGAATTCAAGCGCTCGAATACGCCATCTGGTGGAAAAAAGATATAACTTCTCCCTTCAGGAAAATCCCTTGCAATCCCATTGCGTTACATGCATTTTTAATTTGTTCATAATGATTATTTTTATGCACAATTTCAGATTTCATGTGCTATTTGTGTTCTGTGTTTATATGTCAAAGTAAAAATTATCCGAATTTGAATATCTAACACTTTTAAACGCGTTTACAATAAATAATGGTTTCAATGGCACTTTAACATTAGTTAAAGGGCCAATTTTCCTGTACCGACGGCTGCAATCAGTGCCTCTATAGGCCGTTTTAAGTCCCAATAAAAATTATTCGTGTATTTATTTTGTATAAAATAAGATTACGGTTTACGACAAAAACATAATTAATATACAATAAAGTAATACAATTAGTAATAAAATATTTATATTTTTTTAAAGAAAGGAATATATGTGAAAACAAATCACGTGAAAGTTGTTTTAGTCCGATTAAAAAATACACTCAAATTCTGGTAATTGCAAAATAACTTCAAAATTTGATCTGCTGATTTTAATGATTTTATTTTAACCAAAATGTGTGATGTCACACTTCTTCTTATCCCCTCCAACCCTCTTGTCACAATTTCATGAACCCCCCTCCCCCCCTCCAAACGTGACATCATTTATGGACGGCCCCTATAGAGCTAGGGGATCAGCAGAGAGGTTTCGAAACCCGGTAGCAGAATGGGCCGAAAATGAACTGTTTGGAAGGGACAGCTGGCAAACAAGGAAACTGAGTCATACAATGGATCCGGCTGTCCATGGAAGTGGCATTCGCCTCACGGCGAAGGAGTGGGATAAGCGTACACTTTGGAAGACCTGTGGCAACATGGTGGGCGGCATTGTAGTGAGTAATGAGAGAGGATGGACTGACATTGACAAAAAGGGATGGCAGGCATACTCTAGGCGGTTGCAAACAGTAGAAAATTGGCCAAGCTCAACATATGGACGCTGTTTACACTATGACTACACGAGGCAACCGCCTTCAGATAATTTAACCTCTTAAAAGTCTTAGCTCATATGGATGAGAAATGGTGGTTTAAAAAGAGGGATCTACTGAACAATACTCCTAAAATGTCTTCTACAGGGCTCCACTTGAGCGTCGTACCCCAGAGCATGGCCGTAGAAACAAAAGATCGGTGACGAAAGAAATCGATGGCGACGCTTTTGTCCGGTGAAACGGAAAGGTGGTAAGCAGTGCACTGTAATAGCAGCATGTCTATGCTGTTTTATGGTTTTGCAAAGGTGCTTGCTGAGGGGTCTTCTCCCAGCGTGTATAAGAGGATCAGGATATGGACTCTAGGATCTCAAAAATATGTTGGAGGAAAACCATGAATAAGAACGGGGAGAGGACGCTTCCCTGGGGCCCGCCTCTCTTGCACTGCCGACTATTGGAGTAGACTGACTTCCAGCGGACGCAGATGGAGCGGTCAGTCAGAAAATGTGCGATCCAGCGTCTAATCTTGCCCCGTACGCCGAGAACAGCGAGTTTGTAAATCAGCCCGTTGATCCGAACTGAGTCATATGCCAACCGGATGTCTAGGCATATTGAAGGCCGCTTGACGGGAGTTACGAGCACTAGAGATGTCATCATAGAATTTACTGAGAAGCGATGTACAATAATTAAACGGCATAAAGCCATAGTGAGAAGCATGAAATATGTTATTATTGCCAGCCCAGTAAACAAGGCGATGAAGTATAAGGCGTTCGAAGACTGGAGCAGACAGCCGTCAGTTCAATCGGACGATAAGATAATGTGAAATGGGCTGGTTTCCCTGGTTTACGAATAGGAACTATGATGGGAAGATTGTTGTAGAGAGCCAGTAACTTTCCTGTACTCTCTAGGGAGACCCTGCAGAAGTTTGGCTGAGATCCCGTCTCTTCCTGGAGTCGTGCGACGAGTCTTCTGGATCAGAAGCAATAGCTAACTTTTCGTAAAGGGTGCGTCAAGGCCAACATCGATCATACGGCATCGGGTATTGGGGATCGTATTGACTGAAGGCATTGAGGAAGAGCTACGAATAAGTAATTTTGAAAAGAAAAGAGTTACTTCAATTTAGCATTTTTTAGTTTACGACATACAATTGTTTAAAAAAAATCATGTTATTAGCATTGCCTTTTTCTACTACCAACATATTACGTAGATTAAATTGAATGTGCATAATAAGAAGGCAACACTAGTCACCAGACTGGCTCATTTTTTCTTAAAATGTTACAATTAGTGGCTGGCCGCGACCAGAGATTGGTACAAAGCGACGCGTCCATCGTTTTGTGCCAATCGCTGTATGTCTTTCGTCGCAACCAGCCACCTCGAGGCTAACGAAAAATGAAGGCTACCGCGGTGCTTTACGCTTGTCTTTTTTACAGACTGCCGGAGTCACGTGATGCTCGAATGCACCAATGAAGGTGTACGAAAAGAGCATCACGTCACTCTACCGGTCTGTAAAAAAAGATAAGTGAAATGCACCGCGGTAGCCTGTCTTTTTCGTTAGCCTCGCAGCCACTTTTTGTGACGTCATGATAATGAATGAACAAGCCCAGTATCTAGTGTAGCCCTGATAATAATAAAGGGTTTCCATAACTGTCTTTTGCAAAACTACACTCGCACATGTACTCCAAGTTGCGCGCAATAAATAACCTCTATATGAAAGGGGTGACATACAGGATATAAAATTGAATTGGTTGACACGATTTTGGACAAAGACGAAACGCCAATATTAAGTTTTCAACTTGTCCCACTCGTCTAATAGCAGGGCAACACTAAATACCGGGCTTGCTCATTCATTATCATGACGTCACAAATGGTGGCTGCGAGGCTAACGAAAAAGACAGGCTACCGCGGTGCGTTCCACTTATCTTTTTTTACAGACCGCTAGAGTGACGTGATGCTCTTTTCGTACACCTGCATTGGTGGATTCGAGCCTCACGTGATTCCCGCGGTCTGTAAAAAAAGATACGCATAAAGCACCGCGGTAGCCTTTCTTTTTCGCTAGCCTCGTGGTGGCTGGCCGCGACCAAAGACATACAGGGATGATGGCACAAAACGATGGGCGCGCCGCTTTGTACCAATCGTCGTGTAAAGATGATTCACTCCTTGTAACTTTTAAACGTCATGAACAGACCACTGAGCTCTATAATTGCCAAAATGATTGCGATTCACTTTTGTCCAAAACCGTCGCAACCAATCAAATTTTATATTCCGTATGTTGCCATTGTCTTCTCGAGCACTCTAATCCTCTAAGCGCTATACTGAAAAGTAAGATATTCAAGATCCTGTTGACCAATCAAACATCTGAAATATTATCTATCAGATGTAAAGTGCCTGTATAAGAAAGTGGTCTCATACACACAGCGCGAATGCTCAGACTGAAGTTTTTGTACAAGCTATGGCAAACTAACATTCCAGAATTTAACGATACTGGCTATGAAGAATTGGACTAGAGTGCCTCTGTAAGAGAATAAAGACATACGTGAAATAAAATTTGATTGGCTATGACGATTTAGGACGAATTGCCAAGCATCTAGGCCAGTTTGTCATTATCGCCAAGTTAGTCACGTTAATGCAGTGCTTAAGGAGCGCCAACCTGGAACGCTTTGCCGCCGCAAGTAACCTCCATCGAAAATGAAAAAACATAAAAATGAATCTGATGTAATCAAATGAGTTTGATCGAATGATGATTTGGTCCACCTTTAGCTCTGATCACAGCCGATATTATTCTTGGCATGCACTCAACACGTTGCTCATACAGTTGCAGAGGAATGTTGACCCATGCTGACATAATGGCAGCTGTAAGTTTGGTCAGATTGGATAGAGGCGTTCGACTTTGTCCCACAAATGCTGAATAGGATTGAAGTCAGGGCTCAGGGGACAAAGCTGGCCATGGAAGCAGACTAAACTCTGATGTTCCTCCAACCAATTTAAGACCGATCGAGCGCGGTGATAAGGTGCATTGTCCTGCTGAAAGTGACCATCTCCATAAGGGAACATTATGGCCAGAAACGAGTGCACGTGATCGGCAATGACGTTGAGGCAAGCTGTGCTGTTCAGAGTTGTGTCCACATATATTGACAGATCCAGTGTACTCCAGCAAAACATTCACCACACCATAATTCCATCGCCACCAAAATGAAGAATTGTCATTTGGCAGGAGGCGTCCATGCATTTGTGCTGTTTGCGCCACATTCTGATTCTGCCATCTGCATGATGGAGCAGGAAACGAGATTCATCGGACCAGGCTACTCAAGGCTTTCCAGTACTCAAGTGACCAATTTCGTTGTTTCTTTGCCCATAACAGGCGTCTTTTCCTATTTTTATGTGATACCAAAGGCACTCTTGATGGTCTCCTGCTGCTAAAGCCCATCCTTTGCAAAGTCCGTCTTGTTGTGCGTTGGGATGTGCTTTGTGATGCACCTGCACTGATTTCAGCTGTAATTGACGTGTTGTTGCCCTTCTCTTGCTGCGAACTACGCGTGCTGCTCGCCTTTCACCTTTCTCGTTCACCAACCTTTTTCGACCGGAATGGTGCTTATCGCTTGAAGTTTTTTTTTTCAACTGTCACTCAGTAAACATTCCATATACTGTTGGATGAGAAAATCTTAAAAAAGTCGTAGTTTCACCATTTCTTCTTGCACCGACGATCACCCCTTGTTCAAAGTCAAATTAAATCTGTCGTCTTACCCATTTTTACAGTAACGTCCGTGCTTATTAAGTCCTACGAAGCAGAGAGTTCTTTATATAAGCAATTCTGCGTTGTTAAGTCATTGTACATCACTGTCGGTCTGGTTTACTTTCAAATAAGAGGTGTCTCTAATTTTTTGGCCACTCAGTGTCTATAAGGAAAGGACAGATGACGTCACTGTTGATTAAATTACTGTTGGTTTGGGAGAAAAACCTGTTCGTTCTTTACGACTCCTACCGTATACATGAGATGGAGGGATTTGATTGGTCTACGTTAAACTGGTCTATAATATGATTGGCCTACGTCGCCATGACGATTCCTGCAATGATAGCTGCGACAAAGATGCAGTGGTAGATTGATTGATGGAACTGTTTGTTTGTAAACATGCCCTTTCCTTATAACCTCGGAGAAGTACGCGTATGAAGATAACCCGAACATTATTTAAGTTCAATGATCAATCTCTTCAATGATTGTAATGCTCTCTTTTTTTAGTAGTGTGGTGACTAGAGAACATTTTATTGGACATAAAGGCCACATTTCTCTTCCAAACTCTACTATAAATGATCAAATAAAAGGGAATTGCTTCTTAATAGCCCGAATTTTGTCTAACGCATCAGATAATATAATAGTGCAATGGCGTTCGCATTGTATTAAGCATAGGGCAATGTATTAAGCATACTTCAAAATACAAGGTCGAATTCAGCATTTCATTTGATTTAAGGTTCATTTGTAAAATGGACCAGTGCAGTGGGCTTAGCCTGCTTGTTTGATATATAATTGTAGACTACATTTTATAAATCTATTAAAATATGAAGTAATTTTATTTCATCTCGGTTACAGGTGAATAAAGATTTTTCTTGTTGGGTTTCGGTTTTACTTCCAATGGAGTTTTCGTGTTTGGATCGGGACAACGCGATCCGCGCAGGAAATCAAAATTGTAAGAGGAAAGTTAGAAAAGCGGTGTTACTTTAAGTTGGATTTTTGTAGGGTCTCAAAAGTTTCGCAGCACGCTAAATCTTTTAAGAGCTCTAATTAGTCATTTTTTTTAAATTATAATATAAGGAACTACAGTAACCTCTAAGAAGGGATTTCAAATTTTTTAGTTGCCCTGCGCGCTTAAAACCCAGATTGCGCTACTGGCATGAAGCATCCAAGAATCTTTTTATGGTGCCCTACACTAGAGGTCTGCACGACCACAGGCCTGTTTTCATTCACGAGACTTGCACCGGGTCTGGTCTTCACTCTTTCAGGGCGGGGCTCGGGCCGAACTTTTAGCTTTTATACTGGAGCAGGTTTGGGCCAAGATTTTAGCTTTTATACCGGACGGGCCGGGCCAAAAGAAATTGTACGAGCCAAACATTTTGCTTTTATACCGGACCGGTTCGGCTAAAGTTTTTTGTACGGATTGGGCCGGGCCTGGGCCTGTAAATTTCGGCCCGTGCAGACCTCTACCCTACACTTCGTAGAGAAGTCTAAGTCTGGATTTGACAAAATTGGAAGAGGTGAAGTGAGTAAGTTACCAAGAGTAATTGCAAAGCTGTAACAACTGGTACACTAGAGGACCAATAACCGAAGCACAATACACAAAGAACCTCTTAGGGGGCCATATTGCTCACTAATTTTGATTCAGACACTTCAGGCTATTGCCTAGCCCAAGTGGAGGTTTTCAAGAGTTAGCTCGGGTTGGTCAGCCTTGAAAAAGGCCCTTTGCTGCTTTATAACTGATCCACACACGGCTGAAAGACAAATGGCACCAACTGGGATCTAAAAATTTAGATTAAATGAAATCCCAGGCTATGGTCAGAATATGGCACAGTCCGCATTTGAATTTACGCCTTGACATCCGCGTTTTAAACGTCATGAATCAGACGGTATTTCGTTGGTCTCGGTTTAATACGAATATCTCCTTCCGTGTCGCATACAATCTTTCTCCTGGCGACGTACGACCTGCCTCCAAGCTCTTATTCGTTGACTTGTCTTAATTCGATCAGCCGTGTACCGGCACGACCAATGAAATACACTGCCGGTTCATGACGTTTCAAAAGTCATAAGCCGGCCATGTATTTTGTTTTGTTAGTCACGGTACCAGCAAGTTCTGGAATCCATGGAATGTAAGTTTGGACAAGAACCTCTGTCTAAGCATAGTATGGGCATCTGCACTGTGTGTAAATCGTTGCTCTCATATAAAGACATCCTAATTAAGATAGACCTTTTAGAATTAGACGATGCTTTGTGGGCCTGGTACTTGTTGTCAATTATGAACGTTGTTTCCCAACTACAGCTAGGATGTCACTATAAAACAATGGCGACATACACACACGGACTCGGCGGATGCTCAGGTACAGCGTCTAGAATATATAGTGTGGCAATAGGCTATTCCAATAATGCTTTAAAAAGTACTAAAAAAATGAATCCCATAAATATTGAGTGAATATGCTGAAGGACAAATGTCGATCGCAGCGACATCTGCTTGTTCAATGGCCGAAATGCCTTTTATATGGGCTTTATTGGCATGACGTCATAAACCACCATCATGTGACCTCCCTGCTGTGTTTATATTTGTTTGTCTATGTATCGCATGCATACATTGGTCGATATTGTAAGAAATCACGTGTTGGTGGTATTCTTACAATCTCGAACCCAGATTCCCAATAAAGCCCATTGAATCCTTATATAATGTTTATGTTTGAACTAATAGATGTCACTGCGATAGACATCTATCATTCAGCATCGTTCAACTTTTATGGGATAAGTTTTTTTAGCACATTTTGGTTGGCTGATTTCCACACTATATCTCAGGCTAAAAATGTATGATGTATCGACATAAGAGTAGGCGAAGTTTTGAATGAGAACGTAGTTTTTGTCCACTAATTGTCCATGTGCGGTAAAGTTGATCAGGGCTACTTTTCTTTAACTTTCGACGAATGAATGTGAAAACCTCGGAACTTATGAGTTTCTGCTTTTCATCGATATTTATGCAAATTTTCACATCTGGTCAATCGATGTTTTAAATAATATTTAAGCTTCGGAATGCGTTGGGAAATTGGAACTTGGGTGGAGTTTCTACTCTTTGTGAGTTATTGTGAGATCCGGCAATCGTGCTCATCTAATTCGAAGCTGGAAAGGAGAATAGGGCAGTTGCAATTGACGTCATGTTGGAGGTCACACACTACAAATAGGCAGTTCTGATTGGTGGAAGTACCCTGACCTCCAAGTGAAGTACAATGGTTGATCAGCTGATTGCAACTTCTCTATAACAGTGGGTAAGAGTTTATTGTCATATTTCCTGCTAATTCAATAAAGTTAATTTCGGGGTGCCATTTTTAGTCGTACCCTAGGCGGACATCTTGAAATCAGTGTTCGGCTAGCTTGCATATTGGAGATTAAGTCTGGCTGAAAGCATCTTGGTTTGCTACGTCTTCAAAGCTGTAAAAGTTACGTTTTTGAGTTCATTATAATTGACATTTGAAGTTGTATTTCGTTGATTGAAGTTTTGGGGAAGCTAATTTATCTTGGTATAATGAAAATTTAGTGGTGTCTTTCTCAAAATCCTAGCCAAATTAAATTTTTAATAAATTTGACTTTGAATTTTACATCTTGTGCTCTCTTTTACGACTGACTAGACTGGTTCACTATCTCTAACAGCAAAATGGCTGTTTCAAATGTTTTGTCCAAAGTGTGGTAAACAATATTCCAGAGCGTGGCGAAACTCACCGGAACGAGTTCGACATGCCAACAAACATTAGTTTGGCGATAATGGCAGACGCATTAAGATATTGACGATTCGTTTTTGTCCACAATCGTTTTGGCTAATCAAGTTTTATTTTCCTTATGCCACCATTATGTTATAGAGGCACCCTAACTACAGTTAGTCGAAATGTGCGATTGATGAAGATCGGATGCCTCTATAAGAGAGTCGCGTTCTGACTACATTCTCAGACTGAATATTTTGTCCAAATTATGGCAGCCAACAATCCATAACTTGGAGATAAAGTTGAAAATAACCGGCATATTTGGTAGCTATAGGTCTCAAAGCAACACTCCTTCAAATATTCCTCTATATTGATTTGTTTGCGAGTTGCATTGTATTTTCGCATTGAGTTATTTTAATTTGGTTTATTTTATTTTTGTTTACATTGGCTTGATTTTGATAACAGGAATGATGAGACAAACAGCTCTGTAGCTTATAGGTCTCAAAGCAATCGCCGTCAAATGTCAAACAGGAGCTTATATTCATGTCAGGCGAGATCTGTCTCTCTCTCATTTTTTACTTATAAATAATTGAATATTTTAATTTTTCTTAACATTTTTGCTGCTGAAGCGTACATTTTGTTAGTTTTCATGTGAACTGTGCAATATTTCTGTATTTATGTTTTGTTTACATTAGTTATCGCAAATATTTTTATTAGTCAATCATTAATATGCAAAAAATTGTGAATACAGATCTATTACAGTTGCATAACAGCTGTAAATTAGATTATTCGGTACTTTTCGGTTAGCCGGGCGCCAGTGAAATGTATATATCTATATATACATATATATGTATACATACACACATATATGTATGTATATATATATGTATATATACATACATGCATATATAAATGTGTGTATGTATAGATATATGTATACATAGATATATAAATTTCACTGGCGCCCGGCTAACCGAAAAGTACCGATTATTCTATAACTGAAACTTTCTGAAAACTCCCGGGATTTTTTTATTTATATCCCAAAACACACGATTTATTCCCGGAATTAAACCCGTTTTTTTCATGTTTTGCAACGCTACGTAGAGATAATCTCTGAAGGAGTTCGATTAAATGAGTGAGATATCAACAAACGTTACCTGACGACTATGTTTTTGTCCAAAATTGTCTACACCAATCAAATTTTAATTCTCGAATGTCACCACTCTGTGAGGAACCCTAGTGGAGATGTTTTATCAGTTTTGTTTTTCATTAGTGAAATTAGATTGTTGATCTAATCCAGTTACGCTCATATTCACCATCTACCTCAACTGCCGGTTAGCGCGAAAACCTCGGTCGAACATTCAAATGATATTCACCATTAAACTGATTTGACATGATCGCAGCTGAAGTCCAATCAGATTAATCGTGAATACCATTTGAGCTTTCGCGCTTATCCAGTATTTAAGGTCGAGGGTAAATACGAGAGTTAATTGTAACGCACAACTGATGTTTTATTACAGCTGATATAGACTAAAGTGTTGCCATGCTCAGCCTAAACATAAAATGTCTATGGACGAGCCTGCCGTTTTCACCGAGCTAATGTTTATTGAATTATCTCACTAGGGTGCATCTATATGAGACTGGGGACATACGCACAAGACACGTGTTAAGACAGAAGTTTTTGTTTAAACTATTGCAAACTTATATCCCAGAACTCGTCAACTCTCGTCTGGACGAGTTAGATTAGATGAGTCAGACTAATTAACAACAATTAGTTTGGCGATAATGGCAGGCTCTCTAAGATGCTTGGGATTCGTTTTTCCCAAAGTCATCTCAATCGATTAAATTTTATATCGCATTAGGACTAGGAGACTCTGCCCCCTGCGCCAATCTCCGGAATTTTTTGTCTGACTCTCTTTCTAAGTATCATCTTTCCATCTATATTCATATTTCTCTATCTTTCTATTTCCATTTCCTTATCTCCGCCTATCTATCTCTATCACTCTATCTTTCTATATCTCTATCACTGTCTATCTCTATATCCAGCTCCTCTCACTATATATTTCCCTCTAGTTCACTCTCCACCTATTACTCTATCTCTCTTTTTCTTTATATCTCACACTCTCTATTTCTCTATCACTTTATCTCTGTAACTCCCTAGTTCTCTCTCCATCTATCACCGTCTATATCTCTATTTTCCTCTAGTTCTCTCTCTATCACTTTCTATCTCCATATATTTCTCTATCTGTATATATCTCTATATCCCTGTCACAGTCTACCGCTATATCTCCTTCTACCTCCATTTATATCTCCCTCTAGTTCTTTCTCCGTATCTAGCTTTGAATCTCCATATCTCTCTATCACTATCTCCTTCTATCTCTCGAACGCCCCCTTGTTCTCTCTCCATCTATCACTATATTCCCCTCTACCAATATCCCTTTATCTACATATCACCGCCTATATTCCTCTAGTTCTCTCTCTATATCTATTTATCACTATATTGCCCTCTACCTATATCACTTTATCTACCTATCACCGTCTATATCTCTGTTTTCCTCTAGTCCTCTCTCTATATCTATCTATCACTATATCTCCTTCTATCGCTATTGCCCTCTATCTCTTTATATCTCACTCTATCTCCTTCTATCAATGTATCTTCCTGTTTCTTTCTATCTGTAGCCAGGGATGGTGTCCAAATGCTCTGGATACAAGTAATAATGCAAAGTTTTCTTTGCATTGATTATCGCAGAAAGTATTCTGATTAGAAAAGTCAAAGAAAACTTTACAAAATTAGTGGTATTCAGAGCATCTGGATTCTGGACCCCCACCCTGACTACGTCACTGTTTGGAGCTATCTATCTAACTCCCTCTAGTTCTCTGTCCATATTTAGCTCTCTTATCTTCCTCTATTTTTTTTTTTACATCCATGCACCTCTCTATCCCCATCTAACTCTGTCCGTCTCTCTATCGCCTTCTAGTTCTGTCTCTGTATCTATCTCCTTGTATATGTCTATCTCTCCTCACTCTCTCTGTCTATCTCTCTATGTAACAAAATTGTTTTACAAACCATGAAGTTTCATTCATAAATTCGTTTCGTATATTCAAATCACTTGCTAGTCATTTCATAAAATCGTTTCATTAGGATTTTATATATATAGGATATGTTGCACACTCATATAGAGGCACCCTTGTTTCACAGGACATTACCCACAAATAGCAACAGCCGCATCTCTGCAGGCTACACTTCTTCCCCTTGCATTTCAATTAACCCCTTGAAGGGCAGTGGGACATATATATCCCACTTAATTTTAATTCCTAAATGTCACACTGACACAAGGCTTTTGAAATAAAATTGTTTTTTTAATGAGAGTGAAGAAAGGTTTTTACTTATTTCCTAATAAATTTGTTTCTAAATTATGGTGAAAATGAATGATTTCAACATTTTAGCAACAGGAGTACTTTGCCACTGAAAGGGTTAAAGCAGCGTGATACCGAAACCAGAGAAAATTAGAGCTAATTTCTAGCGTTTTTGAAATTTCAATATTTGTACGCTGGGGAGAGGCGGGGAGGCATTAAATTAGACCTCACAGTTTCATTTTTATAAAAATAAATAAAACGCCAACCCAAAATAGGCTCAGAGGGGTTTGGGAGAGAGAAGAAGAAATAAGAAGCCTGGCCCAACCCGAGTCTGCAGGCTAAGCTCGTGCAGACCTATTGTCCAACCACTGCATACCTCTACAGCCATCATGGGGTCGTGTCACTTCTTTGTTCTGCTTTCTTTTGGTACGCCGTTATGTTGGTGGTTCTAGTGGGAATACGAAAGATCTTTACTCCATTTTTCCATCTAATTTAAGAGAATTGAGTTATACCACAGAATATTTGTTATAACCTACTTTGTGTGACATCATTTGTCATTATGGTGCATCCATGGGTGCAAGAAATCCATCTATGCCAAGACTGAAAACTTTTAGGAATAACCAAATGAAAATGGTTTAGAGGATTTCTATGTTTTGCATTATGGCTAAAAATTGATCTCTTGCAATAAAAGAAAGCGATTAAAAATTCCTGAGAGTAAAATTTCTATAATTCAAGTAAATAAAGTAAAATGTACAATCAGTCACACAAAAAAATCTCCAAGACTGAAATCAGTCCTGTGACTGAAGGTCTTGCATCCATGGGTGCATCTTTCGAGTTAGACTGTTAGTAAATAATATTATTTCAAGGAGGTAAAACCATACCTCAGAATATGCCAGGAGCTTAGAAGTTGATCTTTTAACCAAAGAGTGATTAGGAGTTAACGTAAAAGTCTTTTGGAAGTTTGACTCTCTAGATGAGTACAGCCTGTGTCTGTTGTGGACCCCTGTAGCATAGGGATACCAAACATTAGGTTCGTTTTCCCTATTGTATTATGTTTATTTGAAACCACCCTGCCCATAAACACCCTCAAAACAAAATCCAGGGAGGGGCAAGATTTTGGAACAGAGTGCCTGCAGCCAATGCAAAGGTTGCAATTTTATTTATAATGTTGAATATAAACATGAAATAAATTAACTAAGAGTTTTTCATCAGAACCCCGTGTGCAAGGCAATTTTTATCATATCATCATAATCAGAAGAATAACAAATAACACATTAAAAATCCAAAAATGAACTTCTACTGCTTTTATTTAAAATGAAGAATTCAAAGAATTTGGTTTTTTTTTTCATCAGATCAGGGAAACCCTGAACTCCTTTTTAAGCACTATCTCCATAATACTAAATGCTTAACACTTTCACTGTTTCTCCATATAGAAATTAGAAGTCAATTTTACCCTAAAGTGCGGCACCAGTTATGGGTGACAACTGACATAATCTTAAAATATGTACTGGTAATGTAAACAAAGGCTGTATTAAGAATATGTATATGGATTTTCTTTTCTTAAATTAGTTTTAAAAATAAACTTTGTTTAGAAAAATGTCAAGTTATAAATTTCTAGAAATTCACATTTTTTTTTCATATTTTAAATATTTTTTAATATTTATATTAATTTAAATTGCTGTAGTAACTGATATTTTAATATCAAATATTTGAAAAGAGAAAGAAATTCTAGATCCTTAATCAAATGTACTTCATCTGTTTCATTATATAAATGTTTCATTTGTCTTCTTTTTTAATTACATTATATAAATTAATAGCACCTACCTTCTATTTGCAAATAGGTTTCCAACTTCCAACAAAAAAATAAAGGAAACAATGTTTATGGAGTAAAAAATATTTATTAACACTATAAAAGTACACATAAATTTTATTAATAGATGAACAACTATGAGGGCTTCAGCTCAATGAGCCCATCTTTTTCTTATGTCCTTGAACATTATTCTCTGCCCCCCCCCCACCTGTTTTCCCAAAATAAACATAAAAAGAAGTTTTCAATCAATTCCCTTAATTTTAATTTAAAATATGAAATAATTGTTAGGAAGTATATTAATCTTAAGGGTTAACCTATTGTGATTACTTTCTTTTATCTAATACAAATCTTGTCATCACAATAAAGTTTGAAATACTGAATGAATTGAAATCTGACTGGAGTCCAGGGAGGAGCAATTGCCCTGCCTTGCGGGTACCCTTGACTCATCTATACTCAGGGCTGCCATTCTAAAAATTATTCAAAATAGTTGCTTTAGTAGCCTTTGAAGACAAAAATAGTAGCAAAAACAGTCGCATATCATGACTGATTTAGTAGCAAAATAGTTGCATATAAAGTATTAACCAAAATAAACACAGTGTTGAGATCAGGGTAGATAATGATTTCCTTTTTTCAAATTTTCTGACTGTTCCCTGATCTTTCCATAAAACTGATTAAGTTTTTCTGATCACACCAATACAACATTTTATATACAATCTGCACAAATCAGTACTGGTTTTACAAATTCTCTAATTATTATGTAACAAAAGTGTTAAAAGTAAATCCATTCTAGTTTTCATGACATTTGAGCTCAGTTTGCTGCAACTTTTGGATCAACCACTTGATATAGTTTTTGTTAGTTGCAGATGTAATTGTGATATTTCCAGCATTTCATTTTTGCTTTCGTAATGAACTTCAAGAAATTTTTCTTGGAACTTTTTCCTAAACTTCAGATTTAAGGGATTTTAAAGAGTTTGAAACTGCAGTATAAGGGAAATTTTTATTTTACGTGTATATGTGTTTACTTTGAAATGACATTTTTTTAGAATAGTAAAACATAGTTGGCATCCCGATTTAGTGTGATGTGCTACACATTAAGAAAATCTATTTGAAAAATTATTTACAAATGAAAATGTTCAGGGGGGAAGCAATTTAGGGCATTGATATTTATCATTACTACAAAGTATCAATTACAGCACTTTTTTTTAAAAAATTCAAATTTTAAAGAGTTTGAAATTGCCGAAATGGGAGAAAACAAATTGGGCATGAGGGTATTTTAGATGATTGATTAATTATTTATTGTTACTAGAAAACAATGAATGACAGACTTCTTTTTTTTTTAAATAAAGAGTTTTAAATATTTTTTTGCCAATATTATAACACAATTAGGTGAGACTTTTTCTCTAAATAAATATTTTAAACTTTTTTCTACACTGGAAGGGGGAAAGGGGAAATATGTAAATTTGAGAGGGAGAGGTGAATGATTAATTTTTTTAATTTAATGTTATAATTTAACAACAAATAGGGCAGAATTATTTTTCTTAAAATAAAGTTTTGAAAATCCGCATGCTTAGAGGGGAACCAAAAATTTTGGAAGGAAGGGGTAGTTTATAAGCCTGATTATTTATTTATTGCACTAGAGAGCAACAAGAAGGACAGGAGAATTTTTTATTTATAAAAATACAGATTTTAAATTTCCTTGTATGCTGTGTGTGTGTGGAGGGGGGGGGGGGGGGGGGGGGGGAGAAAAGAATAAAATTTTCAAAAAGTCTCCTTTTTCATAAAATAGTTGCCTATTTGTCAGAAATAGTTGCTTTTCAAGCCTTTTTCGCTTAAAAAAGTTGCCTTAGTCTCCTGAAGCTGAAAATAGTAGCAAAAAGTAGCATTTTAGTAGCAAGTGGCAGGCCTGTATACTCCATACAATTTCAATTGGCATCTCAAGGACATCTATGATCTATCCTCCCCAATTCATCCTTTTGTTGTCATGGAAAATAGAGCAATCAGTCATTCAAATGCTGTATTACGAAAGTTACTGACTTAAGGACCAGGACACTGACCTTGTGAAGTCAATTTAAATTATATATAGTTAGATAACACTGAGATCTGTCCAAATTTTTCAGATAATCTTTTTTTTTCCTGAAAAGTCTAGTCATAATTTTGTGAATTTGAAATGATCATTATATCCCGGTTCTTGTTTATACATTTTAAAGACATGCGTATGTAAAATACATATATTTTCTTTATATATGGAAACATGACATCTCAAATTTTACTTTTAAATGGTTCAATTTGGAAATAGAAAAGTTTTATGCAAGATCTACTTTTAATGCAAAGAATTTTATGAAGAGTTCAGTTTAAAAGTGAAAAGTCCTGTTTAAAAGGTGAAAATTTTTCTGAAGGGTACTGTTCTGAAATAAAAAAAATGGTGTAGGGTCCTGTTTTGAGATGAAGAATTTTGTGAAGGGTCCTTTATAGTCAAATTATTTCATAAAAATTAAAAGTTATTTTTTAACAGCATTTTTATTCCATTTTTATTATATTTGATTATGACATAAAACATCATTTTTCTAGAAATTTTTTATAAATCATTAACATAAGCAATTTATTATTTAAATATAGAGATCATTCCTTTCTGACAGTAGGGAACATATACAATGTTATTTAAAAAACCACTAATGGAAACACCATGTGAAAAAAAAAAAAAAATCTAAATGTAATATCACCTATAGTTTTTCCTATATCAGAGTTGTATCAAAAATATTTGTTACTTTTTATATTTTACTTACTGTCATCTTCAGATAGTGAACTACATTCTTATTGCTTGTTTTTGCATATGTTTTATGGAGTGAAGAGTAACTACAATGCCTTGAAGTGCTTCGAAATTCATGTGATTTTAACCCTTCATTTATTTCTTTACTTGTGAAATAACCAAAGCATTAAGCTGTATTCTTTTCTTACATTTTGTATGTTACTATTTCCAAGTTAATTTCTTTCTCCTACTTAAAAAATATCTAAAGTATTGTATGCACATACAATATTATATGTATTTATACTCCATCAAGTGATGAAATATGTAAACAAAGGAACTAGACGCCTTTTTGCACTCCACGTGATTCCCCTGTGACGTCACATGAATAATTTCCATAAGAAAGGTTTTAAAATGATGCAATTTTCACAATTAAATGAATTTTGCATGTAACAATTTAATAATTTTATGGTTTCTTTTCTTTTTCAAAACTCACATGTAAATATATATTTCAATTAAAAATACTGTATTTAGAAACACTATATGAAAATAGTTTTAAATATGACATTTTAAATAATTTTCACCATTTAATGCTTTTTGCATGTAAATAGCTTGATTATTTTAAAGTTTGCTTTCTGTTTTAATATTCACATGTAATTATATTTTTCAACTGAAAGATATTTCAAATTATTTGCACTTTTTAAATTCTGGCAACAATAGGTGAAAAAACTACTTTTTCAAAATATGAAATAAATATCTATTAATATTGAAAATTCGAATAAAATATTGAAATAAAAAAAAAAACCACTATGTCTGACTTAACATCAAAAAGTTCTTAAAATAACTTTTCGATTTAAAATCTGCCTAAGCATGTTTATCATACATTTGTCTATAAAACTACCAATTTTCGTATTTTTATATGCAATAGTATTCTTTATTAGAAAACAAGTAAAAGAAAGTAAAAAGGTCACAATTAATTTAACTATGAAAAGTTACTCTTTTTGAAATAAAAAGATTAAATCAAAGTTAGCTCTTCCATCCATCAATAAATGAATCTACATGCCTGTACATAATAAAATACAAGATTTATGAAATCCTGTTCAGATCAGGGTTAAATATTACATCTTTGAACTAACAAAAATATCTGATACTTCTTATAACTATCTGATATTTTCAAAATAGTCAATTTATTGATTATTATAAACATTTCCAGACTCAATATAAATTAGAAACTGAAACATATTGCACTTAGCATGAAAACTTAATAAAACAATATTCGAAATGTATTTTTTTTTTTCATTTATGTAACAAAATTGAAGATCAATTAATTGAAAACAGACACAATTTGCATTTTACACACCCCCCCCCCCCCCCCAAAAAAAAAAAAACACCTATAGGATTTAGCATCAAGTTTTGAGAAAATTTTATGTTTTATACAACAAAATTTTAAATACGAAATAATTTGTTTTTGTTGAAAATTTGAATATAAATGTAAGTTTGTCTGTTTTTGCTTTTTCATTCCTTAACCTGTTGTTTAGTTTAAATTAAACTGAACCAGAAAATATTATTCCTAATGAAGCTATAAATTTCTACATTTAAAAATTTAACCTCAAACATAAACCTTGGAGAATAGTATATACAGTAGAAGATCTTTATAACGCACAGCTTCTCAGATATAAACAATGAATTTTGCAGTTAGGAAGCACATTCATTCCACATTGTACAAAAATTGCTAATTTCCAGAGGATTAAATTTGATACATTTATTCATTGTTATCTTAATTCAGAACTTTTTAATGAAAAAGTTGATATTATTACAATTAAAATTTTAGTATTATAATGAATGATTTGGTCCAGGCATATTTAGAACATGTTTATAAAGTAAATTTAACAATGTATGAAATGATCTATATTATCTAAAATTATAATATGCACAACTCTTGGGCCCAAGGACTGCAATATAAAGATACTGTACTATATTTTGATATGTTACAGACATATTTGGTCATGTTCACAAGGTATGCTTAGTGATGTGTGAAATGTGATCTGTATAACGCAAAATTCTATATAATGCACAACCTCATGTGTTTAAGTTTGGTTATAATATAAAGATCTTCTACTGTAGTATACATTTTTTTCCACTAAAAAAGTCACTGCCAGAGCAAAAGTTCTTTATCTGTAGAATGACACAGTCAATAACAACTTTAAAAATTCATTTACACTTGTTTTGACTAAAAAAATCATGCACAATATTTTGTAAATAAATATCTAATGTATGAAAATATCAATCAGGGATCTGTTTAGAAAATTTTTGAGTCCTTATAACGACCCTTCAACAAAAATTCTCATCTTAAAACAGGACCCTTCACAAAATTCTTCACCTTAAAAACAGACCTTTCAGAAAACTTTTACACCTTCAAACTGAACTTTTCACAAATTTAATCATTAAAGTTAAATCTGACATGTCTCAAAACAATTAAAGTCATCAAATTACTTAGCCTTTTTTATACATTAAG